>JANZLQ010000032.1:15118349-15133871 GCA_026212715.1 Elanus axillaris | reverse complement strand
ATACTGAACTCAAAACATAGCACAGTACCAGCTACTAGGAAGACAATTAACTCTATCCCAGCTGAAACCAGGACACCTGCTGTCTTGGCAATATGAGTAGGAAGCAGTGTTCATTTGCAGCATGTAGAAGACAGCCATGTACAACTTAAATGCTGTAAGGAATGATAGTAATGCTTTTCTTTTAAAAAAAAAAAAAGATGAAATAAATGTGCCTTGTCTTTACTCAGTGCTGCTCTGCCTCACCAGACTGGCATTTCTGTGGCAGTATGGCAGTAAATGATATCTCTGGCTGAGAGCTGTACTGTTCAGATTTATGGTGCAGTGATAGCGCAGACTTTGGGAGCAACTTTTCTGCCCTAAAGAAGTACTTACTAAGTACAGTTACGCACGAACTTACAGAAGTTCCCTGTTAGAAATGCGGTCTCTTAGAACCCCTCTTGGTACTCTGTGCCATGTACTGCATGTAAAGATACACAGATAACCTAAAAAAACATGGGTCTCATAGCCCTATTGTGTCTGCATCCAACAGGTCTTACTGCTCTTGTTATTATTTGAATTTTGCTGTACTTATCACCTCTCTGTTTGAGGTGGGGTTGTTAATGATAGAAAGTACCTGTTAAACAGAGCTCAGGTCCCTCATGGAAACACCCCACCTCCAAGCCTGCTGGTAGCATGCTCAGATCAGGTGGTATGAGTGTGACTAATATCTCTGACAAAATGTAAAAGTCACAATCACAGCTTCCTTTTCCCTTGGTTTAAGTGTCCTCTTGTCCAGACAGGGTCTATTTTGAAAAGGCTATCTAGATTTCCAGAAAGCTACAGTTGTGGTGGCTGCTGTGGACCCACGCAAAGGTGTGATACCACACCTAATCTGTAGTTTGCTAAAATTTCTTTCAGCACTATCATGGATTCAGCCTTGAGGTAAATAAATGTGTGTTGTTGGTGAATGTATAGCGCTGGGTCCCTTTGCTCCCACTTTGAGTGATGCTGCATAGTACTTAGTGGGCCATAGCAAGGGATTGTCCTTGCATGGTCTTTGTAGTGTGGGTGTGCTGTAGGGAGGGTGGCCCTGATGCACCTGAGGGTCCTCTGTGCTTACTGTGCACCGACCAGTATCAATACAGAAGCAGAATAGTGAAATTTGTAAGGCTGCTTGCTTAGCTGCTCTCTTACAGTCAAAACTGGCAGGCAATATAGGTCACCAGATCTCTTATCTTTCAGATCAAGTTTTTGTTGTTTAACAGAGGTAGCTTATTGCCAAATACTTGCTCTTCAAAACGTTAAACTCAAAAGTTGCTGTAGGGGGCTCTGGAAATATCTGGCTTTGTAGATCAGTTATTTGTCCTTGAGTGTGGGAGCTGCCTCATAATTTCTGTGATCAGGTTTTGTCAGGATGTACGCTTGTGGTTTTTTTAACAAGAACATTATTATTCATTGTAACCTCTTGGTGCATGATGAATGAGGCATGTGCACTTTGCAGTGACTTATCCTCCTATTCAGCATCCTGTTTAAGGGGGGGGAGTGAAAGAGAAGGCAGGCATGAGTTAAAAAGGAGACTGCACATTCTTTGAGGGGCTCTATAACAGATACCAAGGATCAACTCAGGAGAACGCAATACTCACCAAACTATTGAACTGTTTGTTCCTTCTCCTGATCCTCTAGGGAAGGGTGAAACACCTCAAAGGCATCCAGCTACCAGCCCAGTGATGTAAAGTCTGTCTGAGGAATTTCTTGCTGACTGCTTAAGGCAACCACTTTAAATTCTTGTGTACGTGATTTGGTAATGACGTTTTTGCCGTGCATAAGTGCACAGGCTGGAGAGGATAAAGCTGTTTTCCTCTCTGACTGCTTGCAGTGCTCGGTGGTATAGCTTGGGGCATCTGGTGTGCAATGTAGGGCATCTTGAAGCAGAAGCTGTTTGGAAACTTCACTTTTCTTGGCTGTCTGGTGAGAACTTGTCCCCTTAGAAGGAAGCGGCTGCTTTTGTATGAGGTGGTGTTTGCCTGGCTATGAAATTCAAGTGTAACTGGATGGTAGCTGTGAGAATGTGGGCTGATAAACCTGTTCAGTAAAAGTGTTTGTGAATGCTGGGATCACATTTTTAGAAGCCATGTGCATTACAGTGGAGATCCAGTGAATGGTACCTGCTCTTCCCAGCACTGAGGTGACCACCATGAATGGTAGTAATATGCTCCCCAGCTGCTCCTGCTGTAGGCACCTTGCTCTTCTCATGTGTGCTGTGTGAGAGGTGCAGTTCTGCAGCCTAACATGTCTCATGCATTTTTAACTGGAGGAGGAGCAGGGTTCACTTGGCCTCCCCAGCCAGGTTGTGAGCCTATGTGCTTTCTGTGCCACCTCACTGGGATGCACTTAAGACTTTGGCCTGGAATTCTTAAGGTTGGCACAAGCAGCCGTGACAGAGATGGTGAAAACTTGCATGGCTGTGTGCTGGGGAAGGACTGAGAGCATCTTCCAGCTGCCTGTGGATTATCACTGTTGTGCCTGACACTTAGGCTGTTCTCCGGGGTGCACTTACGCTAGCAGAGGATGGCTGTGCTCTTTCTGATGATGAGGTGCAGAAAGCAGTCACTGTAGAAAACAGGCTGGAGAGCTGTCTGGGGAAATATTGGGGAAGTGCTAAAATACAACATATACAGTGGACTGGTCTCACTTTAATGTGTTGCATCTGCCCCAGGGGCTTGCTGGATGTATTGCTGTGACTTTTAGAGGTATTTTGTACAGTCTAAGCAATGGTGTTTGAGGAGGATGGGGTACAGAGTGCAACAGAGTTTACTCTTCTTTTATGTAAGAACATAAAACTGATTTCTTGCTGTGTGTGACTACCGGAAACATGATGGTTACTGTAAGGAATGTGCTTAGCATGACCTACAAATCTTGTATAGCAGTGTAAAACCCTCTCATTCCCTCAAAGCCATAGGTGAACTGTGCATTTAGGGGGGAAAACATGTGTAGTATGGCTTGGCAACTGCTAGGTGGGAAAAACACGACTTTAGCAAGAAAGGCTGATAGTCATCTTTTCTTTGTAGAGGCATACGATTTGCTCTAACTTTGGGATTTTTGGGCTGAAGCGTATTATGCGGAGCTTGGATCTGTTGGGATTAATTGGTGTAGAGGGGTGAGATAGGCTTCTCAGCAGCGGGACCTTCTGTCTGGTGCTAGTCATGCCAGGAAAGTCTTACTGAAGTCTGTGGAGCAACCCACTGCTTTATTTTGACCCCAGCATGTGAGACTGACATACACGTTCTCAACAGAGTCACCCAGATCCCCAAGACAGAACTGGGGACTTCCTGGGCTAACCCAAAAGATGCTTAAGTGAGAAAAACCACTAGCATTAATATGATTAGCAAAAAAAGCTCACTTCCTGTTCCCCTCCCATCATTGCCTTCCCTGCTCTCATTCTCCTACTGCATGAGAGCAGAACTTGGTCATAGGATGTTTGTGGTGTGGCCTGGTGCCAGTTTAACTTCTTGGCTCCCTATTAGGCAGTAAAGCAGAACCATTTTTTACCCATGTTGGTTTCCCATTGTTGTGTCTTTCCTGCTCAGCTGGCAATGTGTGTATCCTATTGGATAGGGCTGGGTCAGGCCTTTGCAAGCCAACCCTTGTACCAGTACTGCAGCTGGCTGACCTCAGGCTTTTACCTGCAGTTGTCCTCTCTTCTTCCAGATGCGTTGCTGCTTTGAAGCACTACAACATGAACAAGGCTCTGCAGAGACCTTCTCTACCCTCAGTGCACTGAAACAGCTCCCCTTGACAGGGCTGGGGTATGCAGGAATAAACAGAGGGGATTTTGGTGTCTCATCCAGATGAATCTTTGATTTGTCATTCTACCTGTGTAGACTGAAAGCCTCCTGGAAATGTGTTCATCCCTGTGGTGTGAGAAATGACAGCAAAACTGGCCTTTCCATTGTATTAGAGCCAAGATGGGAAGTGCTGGCAGGTGAAAAGGCCCTGTCTTGGCTATTAACACTCACTACAGTGGACACCACTGATGTGAGTCACCATATATCACCTTTCTGTTGCTCAGATTGGAATGGTTTCAGGCAGGTCTCTGAATGCCAGCAATCCAGGGCTTCTGGGCAATCTTACAGAAACACAGCAGTGTGGATAGTTGATAGGACGGTGTGATGGCAGGGCAGACTTCTTAAGCAGCAACTTCTTCTACATCCGCTGAGATGGTTTACATGATCAATGGAAAGGCTGGGATGACTTGATGTATCAGCTGGATGCTTCTTGGGCAGTCTGCTTGACTTCGCAGTGACTGTGCATTACTGCAGTGTAGGGCCTGCCCTTCAGGATAGCACGGTTGGGCTCTGCTCATGTGTCCTTTGCATGGCCCTCATTTTCAGAGGGACCCCTGTGAAATCTTGTATCCCTGTGCCACACAGCACAGTGTGGATGAGCAGCCTGTTCGCTCCACTCCTTCCATGAGAAGTTTCAAGCAAAATACTCATGCTTCCTTTTACAATACTGCAGACAACTCTCGCATCCTACAGAGGTGCTGAACCAAGGCCAGTTGGCAGCAGAGGAGGGACTTCTGCTTTCCATAGCCTTTGGATCAGGCAGCCAGGGCACTTGCTACTCCTCGCTGCAGCATATGATGCTAGGCACTCAAACTTCACCGCTGCTGTAAATGGAAGTTGTGCTGTTACATCTTCACTCCAGGAGCTAGCCCGTAAAGGCCGCTGAGAGATGAGGGAGAGAACCATGTATGGTCTCTGCATCCTAGCCAAGTTCTCTTTTCTTCATCATGGAAAGTGATGTGTACATCCCAGAGCCCTTTTTCCTGGCCAGATTCCTTGGCCCTCTAGCAGCTGAGTTTCTCTTGCTACGCAGTGTACACCTGTGATTCCCCTCAGTTTATTTAAATCTACCTTTCAGTAGATGAGTTAGTTCTGCTACTTAAATATATTATCCCCAAGAAAACTTTAAAATTTGGCTCCAGAGGTAGGAAAAAAAAAAAAGCAAGTTAATTAATTTCCTAACTGCTAAACAATGCCAAAGAAAGGACACTTCATTTAAAGCTGTTTAGACCACATCTATGCCACTGTTATCACAATGGAAAATACTTAATTTCCTAAGGAAAACGTTGATTGCAGCCAAAAACAGTTCCAGCTTTTTAAGCTTATTTATGCTTCCAGGTGAGTTTCCTACATGTCTTATCTGGTTTGGGAGATGTGGAGATCTCCCGTCAATGAGGGAGGGGAGAGCAGTAGCTCAGATGGAAGGGCGTGGTGGGAAGAGGAATGTGGGGGTACGTTTGTTCAAGCCTCTGCCTTCTGCCTTCCCTCTAGCTTTGCTCAAGGTGTTGCTGTACAGAAGGAGCATCTCCAGAGGAAGCATCGGTCTTGGCCACACCTGGCTTCACACACAAAATGAGACCTTGTGCTTCATCAGTGCTTGCTCATCAAGCACTTTTTGGCAGTGGCACTTGCAGGCAGCTGTACTGCACAGAGAGGGCTGGGTGGGGGCAGCGGGGGAGTACATTTATGAACATGAACCAGTCTGTTTCAAAATGGCTAACGCGTGGAAACTTGCTGTTTCCCAAGGGTTTTGTTGGGCCGTTGGGGAACTCTGGCCAGGGATGAGACTATTTCCAGCTGTGGTGAGCCAAGTGTGAACTCACTCTGGGCAAGATGCCCAACTCTACTGGTTTTCTCCTGCCAGAAATCCTCACCCTCCAGCCAGCGATACCAAACTCAGTTTCTGCCAGTCCTCAGCTGAAGACCTCTGAAAGGAGAGGAGAACAAGGAGACCAAGCAGAGCAAGATAGTACTGAGGAGGGGGTGATGGGAGGCACCGAAGAGCTTGCGTGAGGGTCACAGTGGTGGGGTGTCACCACCGAGGGGTGGCTGTTGTGGGTGAGGGCTGGTGAGCTGTATAGGGACCTGCTTTTTCTAGGGCAAGTGGAGAGGAAAAAGTAGATGGTGGGGGTGCAAGGGGGTTGGCTTTCCTTGGTTAGGCAGAGGTATCCAACCTGCAGAGATGTACTGCTGGCAGTGCCATCAGCGTAGTCATCTGGGAATGAGTATTGTTCCCTTCATTGTGGTTTCAACACACTGGGCATTTCTTCTGTAAAATGGGATATTCCTTTCCTCTTCTGTGGAAGGTGCTGCAGGGCAGAAGGTGCCCTTCAAGGGGGAGGCTCTGCACGTGGGACCTCTTGCACTCCACAGAAAAGGCATGGCTGCAAAAAACTTCACTTTCCAGAGCTGGCAGTCCTTGTTGTGGTCTCTGTGCATTGGGATAGTACTTCTTGCAGGGATCCATTGGACCAGCTGCCTTTCTGCAAAGACTGCTCTGCAGTCAGATGCTGTGGAAGAATAAGGAGATGTGTGAGAGTCTCGTGTGCAGGGAGCCTCCCTGCATGTTCCTTGTATGGATTTTTAGCAACTGGAGGGACTAAGGGATTGATGCCTGATACTGTGGTCCTCCCAGTACTGGCAACAGTTGCCAGTGAAAGGAAATTTCTAGCTGATCTTTCTGGTGTGTGCCTTTGGCTCCTGATCCTGTGAGTGTTTGCATTTGGCTGTTTGGTTGGAGCTAGCAGGTCTCTGTTAAAGAGTTTCTAAAATGCCTGTAGTCACAACTCCTTGCATGCTGAAACAAAGCGTCACAAGCATGATACTGTGTTCATAACTTAGCATGCACGCACCTGTCTGCATCATGTTTTCTGGATCCAGTCATGCAGAGGTGTTGGAGCTGATGGGGCCAGTATATGAACAGGACACTTCTGTTTCTGCAAGCACACCTCCTCCAACACTGATAATTTTCATTTGCCACTGTATCATTCAGTGACACGTTAGACTGCTCCTTACTGATGCAGCCCATTGCAAATGGGCTGACCCAGCCAGCTGACAGCCTCCTACAGGGTGGACTGCTGAAAGCTGTTTCCATCTTAGACCCAAAGGAGTATTTCCCTCCCCCCTCCTGTAATGGCTTATTTCTTTAAAGCTGTTAACTGGCCATAATCCAATCATTACTCCTGTAATTAGTGAACTGCTTACAGTAACTAAAACACTTGAAGCATAATATCCTCTGTGTTTGTAGAGCTTGGAACAGCTTTTGCCTGCAGTCCTGTGAGAGGTAATTTCTGCTCATGGCCCAGGGGTGGGTGCAGGGGACACAGGGCAAGCCTGGCACAGGCCATGCCGCCTCTTATGCCAAGCACCAGCTGGTGCCATGTGGGCTTCCCATAGCATGGAGAAGCTCAGGAACCCCATGGAGGTGAGCTGCTGTGCCCAGCTCATGGTGATTTCCTGCTGCCCTCTTGTCAGAAAGGAACCTTCTCTTTGCAGGCTGTGTCAGAGGACACTGGTGTTGGGTGGAACTTGCAGGGCAGCCGGTGGCATTGAAGCTGTACTTAACATCTGGTTTATTACCTGGCAGAAAATCCCTATGTTGCAGCAAGCTCAATGTCTCCTCTTGCTGTCAGAGTACCCTCTTGTCTCTATGCACAGTGTCTGTGCTTTCCCCTCACCCACCAGATTACTAACTTCATAGGCAAGGCCAAGAGACTTCAGCTCCTCTCCCTGGAGATTCATTCTGCAGGACTTGGGGTTTCCAAGCGGACACATTCCTCTGCTGCATTCTTCAGCCACTTCTCCTTTTGGGACCAATGAGCCTGGCTTTCCTGAAGGTTTCTCCTGCCCTCCCTTTCATAACCTGACAGGAGGGCAGTAGCAGCATGCTTATCTCCAGCCTGTGTTCTGCTTCCTTATTTTTACCTCCTGAGATGAAGCTACTTGTAACTCAGGCTCTTTCTTCTTGGAGAGGAGGAGGACTATGGTGAGGAACGAGTTTGGGTAGCTTTTAAAGTAGAGAGCCCTGTTGGATGAGAAGTTGCCAGCGTGGGTGAGTACACACAACTGCAGCAAGCAAAGGTACCACAGTGGTAAAATACCTAGCTGCCAGCCGTCAGCTGGCAGGCATGCTGTACTCAGCAGCCAAGTAGGGTATTCATTTGCAGTATTTAGCCTGTGATGGGGTCAGGAAAATGAGAAGTCTTTTTGGCCCGAAGACAAGTGTTTTTTAAAAAACAAACAAACAAACCCACAAAAAACCAAAACAACAAAGCAAACAATCAAACACCACCACCCCCAACTCACCCTCACCCCAAAACCCACTCCCACCACAGGGTTTTCATTTTGTTCTTGAGCAATTACTGTGCAGCTTTTCCAGGCTTCATTCCTGTATGGTGCTGGGCAATAGAGGTGCTATAAGATGTGCAGTCTGCATCATGGCCCGGGCAGCTGAAATTAATAGAAAAACAACCTCTGATGAGTATCTGTGTGCTCTGGATTTAGCTTAGGAGGGGAGAGATGTTCTTACCCCTTTGGATCTTGTGCGTGCTGCCAGCCTCTGCCGCTGTTGTCTATGTACTTACCTTATTGCCCCAGAAATGTGCTGTTGTCACTGAGTTGCATGAAAGATTGAAAATGAGCTTGTTGCCATGTAGGTCAGAATGGTCATTAAGGTGAGGAGGAAGTCCTAGAGTGCCAGTGGCCATGGATCTATGTTATGGGCCCCGTGATGTGCCAAGATCTCTGCCTGAGGGCTTGAGCACCTGAGCAGAGTCTGCCTGTTGCCTTGACTCTGCCTTTCAACTGTCTGCATCTTCCTGCAGTCTCTTGCCATGCTTGTAGCCTGCAGGGTAATGGGGGAAAGGGACAGTGTTTCTGCCCTGTGTGCATCCACCACCCTGCACCAGAAAACTCGGATCTGTGAGTGTGGTTCCCAGATGCTGCAAGGCCACAAGCACTGAAGAGATGATAACTGGCTTTAAATGGACCCTTCTTTTTAATTTAACTTGTGTTATCTTAAGACCACATAAAAGTTGCTTCCCTGTTTGTGGTACTTGCTTACAATCAAAGAAATTTGCATTTCATGTTCTTCTGCACTAGCACCATGTGTTTGACTTGCTGTTGGGTTTAGGTACTAGTGCAGCTGCTGTCAGCACACCCCGCTTGAGTGCTTCGCAGTATCTGCTCAGGATGAGGTTTAGTAATAGACTGTTTAGAGTGGTGCTTCTGTATTTCTGTCATCTTTAGCTTCAGATGTCTGTTTTCAGCATGTTGCTACAAAATTAAGTATAGATGTCCCTTTCTCCACACCCTTCCAACTCTGCTAGGGTAGTACAGAAATACTCCCTAGTGAGTTTCTGATGTGGGCGTAACCAAAGAGAATACAATCACCAGCATACTATCTTTTGTTAAATTTTGCTTTGAGTTTAAAGCCTCTGATGGTACTCCCTGATATCTCTTTTTCTACCTGTGTTTCCCTAACCCAAATTCTCCCTCTTCCTCTTCTCCCTTTCCTTGCCCCACCTTCATTAACCGGAGCGGGGAAGGGAAATCACTGAACACAATGGCAGAGCAAGATGGGAACACAGATCTCACATGTTTTGGATTGAAGATTGCTGTTCTGCTTAGGTGGGTTGCTGGCTTTTGTGCTCTGATACAATAACAAAATGATGTGGTGCTGGAAAGAGCCTTTGAAACTTTTTGTTAGTAAGTTTTTAATAATTATCTTAATCTCTTTCATGTAGAGACTATTTTGGTGGTGTCCTCTTTCCTTCATAGATTATTTGGAAGTCCCACACTGGCAGTGGGCTCCAGCAGCCCCTGAGCAAGCCATGCTCTGCTTCTGAGCACGGCAGCGGCAGAGAGGCTTGAGGTAGGGGGGTGTTTGCACTGGGCACAGTCAGGCTGTGGGAATTGAAGGTGTGGATTCAGTCTGCACAGCCCATCCAGCAACACAGGTCTCTAGGCAAAGAGCAAAGCCCTTCATCAGTGTCAGGGTGCAGTATGCAGTAAGAGATGTCCTTTGGATAAGGTGCCTCTGGGTGTGAGTACTGATCTGATGCTATAGGAGAGTGAGGCATTGGCAAAAGTTGGGTTTCTCTTCCCCTCTGACCTTCCTGTGTGGTGGATTGGTAAGTCACATTCTCCTATGACTTCTTCTCATGTGAACCCTTAACAAGGTTTGGTGAGAGTGCTTATTTGTCATGAAGTTGCAGTGTACCAGAACAACCACTACCCTTCCAATCTTAGTAGAAGAGAATAGACTAGTCATGCCTGTTTCTATCACACTAACTGGGGCTTAATTTACCCCCCATTTGCTACTTGCTTTGCCTTCCCAAGAAGATACAAATGGGCAAAATATTTTACATATGTACATTTGGGATAACATACTCCAGAGCTCTTAATGTAGTTTATGTAGCACTTTTCTGCCTTTTAGCTAGTGAACTTTGGTACTTCCACAGCCTTACAAAATGAGTGAATAAACGTATTTTGTAACTGCAGTCTGTAAAGTGTATTCTAGACAGTTTGCCAGAGGGTGACATAAGGTATATTCAAATTGGCAGTCCCTGATGATTCTAAAGGCTTGCCAAATTCTTACGTTTTGCACCTAATTTATTTAAATTTTGCATTTGTGAGTGCTGAGTGTTCATCTTCATCGATTTACTCATGGGGGCAAGACTCATTCCAGATGCAGTTCCACAATCTTCAATCCAGTCTGACTGTACTTACAGTCACTGGTTCTCAGCTGGATGCATGCATGATCAGTAGCTGCACATGCTATGGAAAAGTGAGTTTTCAGCCAGATAAGAGTTGATCCTGCTGAGCCTAAGATTAGGAGAAGGAGGAGGTGGCAGGGTGGGCAAGGTGAAGGGCGAGTGCAGAGTGGGGCTGCCCACTTTAATGGCAGCTTGTCAACAAAGTGATCAATGCCAGCCATGAAACCAGTCGCTCAGCAATATGGTATTTGGAGCTGCAGCAAATGCAGAGGGGACCTGGCTCTGGCAGGCAAAGGAGCTCGAGGTTTGTGCTCTGTTTCAGGCTTCTGAATACCTTTTACTAGGTTGGAAAGCAAAGTAATGCTTTCTCACTTTAAGCCCTGCCCAAATTCCTTGAATTTTTTCAGCTTGGACCAGGTGATGGTTCTAGTCTGCATGTGAAAAGAGTAAACTGTTCGCCAACTCTCCTTAGGCAGGAATGCAGCCTAAAACCACCTCTAGCCATGCAAGATATCTGAAATTATGGGGGAGGGGTGTTGGAGGCGGGGAATGGAAATCTGCCTGACACAAGTAAGTAATGTTGGAAGCAGTGAGACTATGCTTATGGCTTGACAGAGTAAGGGGGCTGCACTAGCAATAGCTGCCCAAGAAATAACATGGCCCCAGCTTCTCCTTCACTCTGTTGCAAGGCACAGCCTCTGCATTGCTCCAACATAACTGCTTGTGGACTTGAACTGTGAGCCAGCGGAAAGAACTTAATCAGTGTTAAAATTAATTTACCAAAACAGTAAGAGAGAGAAGAGTTAAAGCTAGATAGTTCCCACAGTTGAGGGAGCAGCAAGAGAATGGGAAAGAGCTGGAGAGAGTCTAAGAAAAAAGAAAAAAAAACCAAAAAAACTTAACTGTTTTTGCTGTGGAAATAAATATTGGTCTATCTGTGTTCTGAACATCATCTTGTCTGGTTCCCCAAGCACCAGCCCTGCACTGGGATTTGGCACCTGTCTCATTTTCAAGTCCAATGCAGTCTCCTGCCTTCTGGAAGCCGGTGCTTAATAGCTGGTCAAAGAACCACTGTGCAGCAGCTGCTGAACTGGGAAAGAAGCTGCTTCTGTTGCCTCTGCAGGAACACATTAGCTGCATCCCTCCTCTTAGGCCCTGCAGAGATTGCCAGAGCTCAGAGCAGTTCACACGAACTCAGCTGCTGAAGCTTTGACGAAACAAAGCTGCTCAGCAAGTGCAGTCTTTAGCCCTCCAAGTCTGAAAGCTCAAAACCTGAAGACTTTGCCATGCTACTTTGCAGAAAACCAGACTTCTTCCATGAACAGGTACTAGTAGTCTGATCCCCACCTTTAAAGAGCAGCAAGGCTGCTGTAGGCAGTTTGGGGAGCAAAGGGCTGTGCTGTGGGTGGGCTCCTCATGCCTGGGAGCTGGTGCATCCCTGTTGGGATAATGCAGCAGGGCTGGCTGTCACTACAGTGAGCTGAGTGGAAATCCCCTGTCAGTGGAGAGATGGTCTGCTGCAGCAGCTCCACTGTTGCGTGCATGGCTCTTTATTCCCTAGCTCTGATCTGATCTGCTTTTGCTGCCTGGTTGCTTTTCATATGGACTTGTATTGCTCTGCCAACTGTTGCTTCAAGTGTAGTTCAAAGTCTGCAGTGTAAACATGTCAGGGCTCTGTGCTGCATCTTCCTGCCTAGAGCTCAGCCTAGAGCAGTCCTAAATACAGAGAAACCACACAGACAGCAGGAGACAGGCTCTAAATTATCAGGGTTGGGTTCTTAAGCATCAGGAAGTCAGGAAAAAAAGTGCTAGAGAGTAGCCTGCTAAGCAGTGCAAGAGGCTTTTAGCGCTTTTGGCAGCCGAGAAGGGAAGAAATAAATTCTAATTCACTTAACAATACCTTACCTGTGTGCAGAAATGGGCTGGCTGGCTCATGGCATGGGAGACAGTCTAATGTGGAAATGACTAACTTCCTCTGGTAGTTGCCAGTGCAGTGCATAGGATGTAGGAGGTAGGATGTGAGGAGGTCCTGGGCCACTAATAAGTGTAGTTAGGCTTATTAAGTACCAAGTTGAACTTAATGCTGTGAAAACTCCACTTACTGAGTTGGATTGCCTGATTTGTGCAGGAAGAAAATGTTTCCCTTACAAGCACAATGCTCTGTGGCCATCTGACTGCGTAAGAGGAAGGAAGAGTCCTGCAAAGGTTAGATCCTGCGTGCCTTGATGATAGGATATGTGATCCCATGGGAGGGAAGAGGATCCCATGAGAGAAAGAGAGGCTGAAATTAATTACTTACCTGGCTTCCAGCCTGCTGGTTCAGGTCATTTCCTCTTACCAGGCTGTGGTGGGTGCTGGTGTAGGGTTGCGTGGTTGTAACCGCACAGTACGTGTGGCAGCAGTTGGAGTGGGAGCACAGCGTGCAATGCACTGCACTGGATGCTTGTGCAGCAGCCGCGGTGCCCCTGGGCGATGGCCAATACCTACTGCAGTGTGTAACAATTGCGTGATTGCTTGCTGAGGAAAGGGTTGGGACAACTGTGTCCTTGCTTTTCAAGCCCACCCACTGGTTGTTCAGCATGTTGGGAGTGGGATTATTTCTTCCTGGCCCACAGACAAGATCAGCTTGAGCCTCCCACTGTGGGATCTTAATTACCCATACCCTTTTCCCTGTGAAGCTGCACGTAGACCAGTGTTGTTGTTGGACATGGCTGTGGCTGGTGCCTAGCCATATGCTTGGGTCAGAGTGGGGTAGATTACCAAATAAAGCAGAATTCTAGGGGACTGGTTATGGTGGAAATCACATTCATCCTTCCGCAACCTTCTGTTGTGTGGATGTGGTTTTCCAGAGGAGACAGCAGTAAGCACTAAGCTGAGGACAAAAGGCCAATCAGTCTGTGGAGACACTGTTTTGCTGTTCCCACTGCAACTTTGTGCTGACGTGCAGCTGCCAGCAGGAAGAGGGTTAAGCACACGTATCACATGGTACAGTTCTGTTTACTGCATACTTCTCATAATCGGGGCTGGCATCCAAATCCGGAAGATTAGCACTTGACCAGAGACCCTGAAACAATGTGTTTCATGTTGGTATTCCTGTGAAGCTACGCAGTCTGCCATCAGCTCCCTTGCAGAGACCTGCTTGTCACTGCAGCCCTCAGAGTAAGCTATGGGGAGAGCAGAAAATAGACAGTTTTAGGAACAAAGACTGGATTGGACTGAACTGCATTTATCATTGGTGTAAGCCTGAAGCCAGGGGAGTGTTGCCACTAAATTAACTTACACCATAACTTGATCTCTACCAAAGGAGGTTCTGGCTGGACTCTGGTCTGAGATTAGCGCATGAAGTTCTTCAGGGTCGACAGTGACTAGTCTGGGAAATGGGACCGTGCCCCTTGGTGTAAGGGTTTGGATGGGTGTCACTTGGCAATTTGGCCAGTACTGAATACAAGCAATTGTAGTGGTGGAGAACCAAGTATAAAATTCAAATTAGTTTTTGAGGCATGGTTTTGGACAAGAGGGAAGGTGTAATTTTCAGTACAGTCTATAGCATAGCCTTGCTATCAGTGTGGGGATAACTGTAGAAAACTTCCATGGGGCCCAAGGCAGGGTGTGACTTGCCTTCCTACTCCTCCTGCACAAGGCAGATCCCTCTGTTTCTTTCTCTGTCCTAACAAACTCCTCTCTGCCCATACACATCCACAGCATGGGGCTTTTCCTTCTTCAGTCTAGTACCAGTTCCCGTGTGAAGACCTGCCTTGTTCTCCATAGAGCTTCAACACATGGGAGCAGTTTATTTACACCCGTCCAAATCCTTACACCAAGGGGCACGGTCCCATTTCCCAGACTAGTCACTGTCGACCCTGGAGAGCTTCATGCGCTAATCTCAGACCAGAGTCCAGCCAGAATCTCCTTTGGTAGAGATCAAGTTTATTATGGCATAAGTTAATTCCTGGCAAAACTCCCCTGGCTTCAAGCTGATTTCCAAAGCCATTTCTGAAGACTCCTATCATCTCTTAGGAGTCACAGAAGTCTGTTTTCCCCCATGCTTCCAAAAGTCTTTTTCCATCACATTCTTTCTGTCTTTTATGAAAAGTCTGATCTTCATCCATGGATGAAGTTTATATGAATTAGACATGGAAGAGGAAGGATGGAGAGGTGTGCTTTATTCGCCGCCCCCCTGCCGTGATGAAGCCAAAGATAATGGAGAAACAACTTCTCTTGACTATCCTGTTTGTTATTTGGGTCTACCTCCTTTAGGAAGCTCTTGGGCTGAAGGGGAATAGGAGAGGTTTCCTACTCTAAGCACAAGCTTCAAATAAACCTGTCCATGTGTCTGTTAGTAATGTTATTAGTAATGTTAGAAGGACCCTCCTTTTTTTCTTGACAAAGTTGACTTTTTACTATTTTGTACTTCAGCAGGAAGGAAGATGAGTTTGTGCTTCCTATTCCGTTGAGTGCTGGCAGTGACTGCTAACCTTTGGTAGTGTTTCTTAGCCACAAATATAAAAAATATAGCAGTTTGAGTCTGCCTTGAATTAAGTTTTCTATATTGATCTTACACTGAACTGGATTATTGTACATGAAACAATCCCAAATTCCTCTAATTAAAAGGCTTGTGGTGGATGTCTTAGGGTGCTAGCAAGATACCTGTTTTCAGTAGATATTCACAGACCTTGTATGGATATTGCTAGAATAAGATTTTTAGGTCTTCTGAAACAAGCAGCAATAAATGTTCCTTGGCTGTTTGTACCAGGGGTGATTTGACTTCCACGTGGTAACTAATGCTGCTGTCATCTGCATGCACCTTGCCTCACTCAGATGATTAATTAGTTGATAAAACAGATGACAAACATCACAGCAATGATGACTTGTAGATTGCACACAAACTGCATGTCCTGCTGTCTCTTTGGATTATCTGTTTCTTGTCAGTGATGTGGTGGTTTTTGTTTTGGTTTTTTTTGCTTTGTTCCCTGCCTCCCCCC
>JANZLQ010000032.1:15047340-15118249 GCA_026212715.1 Elanus axillaris | reverse complement strand
CCCCCCGCAATGTAACATGATGCAGTGTCTGCTAATTTTATTATTCCTATTCTATCTGTGTATGTATATATTGCAGTAGAAATTATTTAGGCATTCCCTAGGTAAAGAATAAAACATCCGGAGCGTCACAGACCTGAAGAAAACAGGGTAGGTCAAAAAACCAAACAAGACTCAACAGCCATGGATTTTACTGTGTAACCATTAGGAACAATCACCGTGTATCAGTTGCGATAGTAAGCTGAATTGCAAATGTTTTGCTTAGCAACTGTTGCAAAGGAAAATTGTCAGGCAACCTCGAAATTAGGAATGGTGAGCACAGAAGGCGCTCTTTTAAAGTGATGAACTGTACTCTGACATATTATCTGTGACTAGATGATTTGGCATTTTCTTACACAAACATGTAAGAATATGAGCATTTATGAACATGCATCAAAGCAAGTTCAGTCTAATCCCCCAGCTTTGTAAATACTCTTGCTGGCTTTCTGTGTGTACTGGATATCTCTAGGTGGCTTCCCAACACAGGGTAGCAGGGTTGAAAAGCTTGATGTGGTAGTAACTTCTACAGCCAATCCTTGGGCAACGATGATGAATTTGAGTGGACACCCAGTCATGGTAACTGAAGAGTGGTGGTTGGCTTAGTCATCCTTCATTGTGAAACCATTCCCTTCCCCCTAAAATAATGTACTTGAGAGGATTGTGAATGATACCATGTTTGAGATTTCCCTCCTGTGGAACTGCACCAAGGTTGATGGTGGTATAGGCACAAGTGTGAATGAGGTACTGGTGTGTCTATGGTTAAGTACATAGCAGGACAGGGCAAAATGATGAGTGACTTACCATATGCTGTCTGCAGAAGTGCTTGCTTGAAGAGTATCTGCTGTAGAGCCACCTGAATGGAGGATGAGTCTACATACAGTAAAGAAAGCTTTAACTTTGTTGTGTGTAGGTATGCACATGTTATAGAGAATGCTGTGTTTAAAAGACTCCATGAAGGGTGTTAATCCAGTGGTCTTTAGGCCTAAAGTCTGAAATAAGAAATTGGTACTAAGCTAAACAACTGCTTTAAGCACTTGTGTTAGACAATGTCTGCTTCCACATGTCTCCTGCCCTTGCTACTGTAATCTTAACAAGGGACTGTCTTGGGAGAGGCATATAAATAGCAGTTGAATATCAGAATACAAATACTGTCAGGGTAAGAGCACTTTCATTAGGTGTTACTGACGAGAGAAATGATTAAAGGCAAAAGAAACCTACCTTGAACTGGCATGTGAGATGTGCCTTGGAGTGTGGAGGAGCCTTTCTGCGAGGTTATCTGTGAGAGGGTGCTTGACATGTGTCTTAAGGACTCCTTTTTAGTTGATTGTTTAATCTATTTTTGCATAGAATTTAAACATTATGTAAGGAAGAGTTAGGGTACAGCTTAGTAGCAGTCTGCCTAGGCTACTTGCCCAGTCTTGGAGTGAAGGTTTTGTTTTTCCCAGTATCCCAGTGTGGCAGTGAGGTTTTATAGTGCTTTCATTGGCCCTTCCAGGCCAGGTCTCAGGTGGAACCAGGGTACTGTCTCCTAAGTACCTGACCTTTCTTCCTTGCCTGTCCCAAATGTATAGCATGTGGCCAAGTGGGAATCGGTGTTTTACTACAGTCACAACATAACTTAAGTGGAAGTTCTCCAAGATGAGAGCTTCCACATTTGAACCAGAACATCCTGCCAGGAAAATGTTTTCTGCAAGACATTATCTTTTCCTGAAATTTTCTTCCCACCTGAGTCCAAGATACTTTTGCAAGTCCTGTCCCTTGCAGTGGAAGGAAACTGGAGAGGTTGTCCCTCACTGTGATGGGTTGTGGCAGCTCTGGTATGAGCATTGGTACTACTTGCTGTGCCTTAGACTTGCAGTTCTGTCATTCTGGCTGCCTGTATGGGTTTTGTGTCCTTCTTTAGCAGGAATCCTCTTTGTTGCCAGCCACAGTAGCTCCCAAATAAAGGTAGAGTCCCTGCTACTTCATCCTACCCTCAAGTGAAATCTCTTGTGTAAATCATTTGCCTTTCCCTAGGCAGAGACTTAATTTTATCTTTCACATCAGGAGCAGGAGCCTCTTCAACCTCATTGTCCTGATTAACCTGTGGGGTTTCAGACATAGTAGCAAGGGGTGCGTGTTGCTCTGTTATGGATGGCGTTGTAGCTGTTGTGCTCCATCCCTCCTGTGTCTTCTTCAGTGTCTTCTTCATTGCTGTGCTGATGAACATAGTGTGAAATAGCACCTGGGGATCCTCCACAGCTGCTGGAGGAGGCAGGTGCTGCTGGCAGATACCAGGGAAACCTGTGCTGTTGTTACTGTGTTGCTCTTCCTTGCAATTAATAAAAATAAACTGTTTAAAGAAAAAAAAAAAGTGCTCCTTGGATATACCTGCTTTTCCAAAGACTGCATAGTTAGTGGAAAGCGAATGGTGTCTCACAAGAAGTGGATGGGAGGACGTACGCAGGCCTGCTGCCAGGCTGGTCCCTGGTGCTGTGGCTGCCAGGGCCTCCGCAGTGTCTGAGACCTGGGCTGTCTCCATTCCCTGGATACCAGCGGTGCTGCACTGGCTTCTCCCTCTGGCTTGTGTCTCTTCGGCAGCAGTCTCCTCTCTTTCTTCCAGCTCTGGCCTGTGTGCTTGGCAGAGCAGCCCATCAGCCCAGCACAAGGTCCCCTTCTTCCCTCGCACGGCTTGGTGCTGTGTCCCTAAGTGAGGGTGTCCCCTGTCCTGTGCTGGTGGCTCTGCTGCCTCCCATGTCCATCTGCAGTGCTGCCTCATCTCTGCCAGCCTCCCTGGGATGGAGTGTGCTGTGTGTCTGTCTTGGTCCTGCCAGTCTGGTGGGGCACCAGTGGGTGCTGGTCAGTCTGGAAGACAGGGGGATTGCCATGTTGCTGCCCTCCCCATCGGCGAGAGCACACTCTGCCCTGCAAGCAAGTCAGCCGTGCCGGCACCCTGTGAATTTATGGGCTTCCTCAGTATAGCTTTGTCTCCCTTCACCAAGCAGGGAACTTGGCAGGTGTATCTGCTAATACAAGAAATCAGCTGACTTGTGTCGGAAAGCAGGGGTAAGAGTTGAGAGACCAGCTCTAGTAACTAAGCCTGCTGAGCAGGCATCCATCTTTATGTGCTTCAGGGGTGTACTGAGTGGACACAGCTGAAAGCCTGCTCAGAAACAGAGACAATGGCTGAGAGTACAGATGTGGAAAGCACAATGTTGTGGTGCTTGTGCATCATACCACGACAGCAAATTACACTCTGAGGGTCCTCCAAGTGATTTTTCCAGGACTGAAAAAAATCCCATGTTGCCTAAATTGAGGTACTGGTAAAGGATGTAAAAGGCTGTGGGGTGATAGAAACCCAGGGTGGTGGTCTGGTCCTGTGGGAACTCCATTCCTGTTGCTGGTCATGGGGAGCATCTTAGTGAGTTCAGCTTCAGTCTTACTGCTAGCACACTGTTTAGCTGGATAGGCTTTTCCAAAATTGCCATAGAAAGCTTAAACCTTCTGGAATTTTATCATGTTCCTGGGCTGAATAAATCCCATGCCACTTACCAATGAAACTGAGATATTTTTATTTTTAGGAAATGCCATTCAGGAATTTGTGGGATTAGAAGTTTCTCTTGACCCTGGGGAAAAAACCCTGTTCTGCTGTGCCAGGGCCACAGGGTGACAGACTTGTGTGGTGGCTTGAGACTGCTGCTGTAGAGCACCTCTGCATTTTTTAATGTGTGCCCCCTATTTTGAAAACCATTAAGTGCACAGGCTTACTGCCTGTTAGTTTGTGCAGCGGAGTGTTTCATGCATCACCGAAAACAAGATGAGACCATGTCCTGGGCAGTTCCTAGGTAAAATTAGTGGTTCCAGCTACCTGTGTGCAAATATAAAGCAGTGGGCATCCTTGTAATTTGTTCTTCCTGACAAGCTAGACCACAGATCATTTCCTGTGGTCAGGAGCCACATCTGAGAGTTTCAAGAGCAATGTAGGCAAGTTGGGGACCTTGTAGCTAAAATAACATATGTTTCAGATGAGATCAGAGCTTACTAGAAATTTTAAAAAGCTAAGGAAGGATATGGGTTAGAGATACGATTGCATGCATACTTGGTTTAGGCAAATAATGTGTTGTGATGGTTCACAGTGTTTTTGATGCCCTGTTTTATAGGGGGTGCTGAAGCACTGTTTTTTGAAGCAGCCCAGTTCTGTTATCCACCTAAAATTACTATCTTTGTAAGACTTTCAAAACTCACAGTACACAAGGTAAAAAGCAACCCATCCTTCGAATGTTTTCACTTCTGCGTATAAGAGAAGGGCACCTCCCCGTGTGCTACCTTCAGAGCTGCTATTGTTGGTGGCATTTCTCACTGGTAGTTAATATGCAACTACAGTGTCCACAGAAAGTCTAGATTTCAACAATTATTTCTGTACCTTGACAATGTCTTTTTCAAGAGTGGCAAGGGAGGGGCAGGAAAGGGGAGATTTACTTTGTATTGCCTTAAAAAAGCTAAACAAACCAACTGTAAGCCACATAGTATTGATCTGACCTTCACCTAAGTCAAGCTCTGCAGAAAATCTGCCATAGATGTATGGAACAATTGCTGTGTAATTACATTCTGCTCTTTCCTACTGAACTGTAAAGCAGAAGTAAATTGAACATCTCTGATGATTTAAGGAGTTTGCTTACAAAAATGTTTTTTTCCTGCTCTGGTGTTGAGCAGGTTCAGGACTCCACTATGCTCTGCATGCAGGCGCAGCACGGAGCAGTGTGCTGTTACTGTTATGTCCATAATTTTGTTCATCCCATTCTTTCCTCACCTGTACTTGCAGTCTCATTTTTAGGGTATTGCTGTGCATTAAGTGGATGAGTTGGTAAGCTGTTCAGGGCTCTTCCCTGTTTTGTCCCTGTTTATTTTGAATTAATTTAGGATCCAGTAAGATGTTTGAGTAGTTCCAATACAACTGAATCCTTGAGGATTTATCATCAGGGACTTTGTCATTGTGTTACTCAGCTGCTTTTGGTTAAACCTACTTCTTCACAGCTAGGATTTATAAACCAAACCAAATGTTTTCACCTTACTGATCATCTTATTTTTCTCTATCATTAATAATTATATCAGGTGATATTTGCACTTGTATGAAATGTTGTGCAACCCCCCTGCTTAGTTCTCTCCATGATGGAGACTGACCACTTTATGCTTTCATTTTCTGTCTTCTAGCTAATTTATATTCCAGGAGAGAACATCCCTCTTGCCCTATGACTATTTGCCTTCAAAGGGTCAATGACATTATGATTAACAGCAAAGTTAGGGAAAATAAGTCAGAATTCAGACAACAAAGAAGAAAGGTACAAACTGCATGCTTGTTTCTGGATGCGTGGCAGGATGGGACAAGTCAAATAGGTTTGTTCTTTATTAGACACCAGCAAACGTGCACCAGAGCAGTGTAGGAAGCCAGACTTTGTTAGTTCTGCTGCTTACTGAATGGCTTGTTATCGAAGAATAAATAGGTTAATATTTGACTTTGGGGGTGAGGCATTAATTTTCAAGAAGAGCTGAAACCAAGTAGAAATTTAATACAATAGTACATAGGAAAGGTTGCACTAGCATTATTTTGCATCTTTCAAGAATGGCATGTTGCTTGTTGCATTATTAGTGATTTGTTCAAGTTGCCGAGGGTGGCCAATGCTTAGTAGTGCTAGGAGGCTAAGGCACCTTCCTGGGAAAAAAATCCCTGCTGATAACCAAAGCAGCTGTGGGCTTTGATAGCCCAACAAAGGGGACGGGGCATGGGAACACAGCCTCAGTGATGTTTAAATTTGATGCCATTTTAGTAATTAGCCATGATGACTTTAATCCTGCACTAGGAAGATGGTGTTGACTTAATGCCTGTGGCAGGTGCAGTCAGTTCAGCTGTACTATGGTAGCTGACCATTTGAGTGTGATGGTGGTAATGTAGGTGCAGCCTGTTGTCTGGAGGGGCAGTACTAGCACATGCTGCTCTGCTGCCCTTCGTGATGAGACCTGTATGTCCTTAGATAATGAATTTCCATTACTCTGCCTGGGAGGCAAGGTCTGTGATGGGATACTCATTTCAGTCACCTGGCATAGAAGGCTAGTGGATTGCTCTTGGCACCACAATTAAACTAGCTTCTTGGTGGCACTTTCTTTGTGTTGATCAGGTCTGGTACAATTTTTGAAAGCTAAGTGCAATTCTTTGTCATACATGAAGTGGGAATTAAGTTCCTGTGTGCACTCTACTGCATCTTTGTTCAGAAGATAAAGATCTGGAGTAGGATATACCTCAAGGATGGGGAAACTTTTCTAGGGCTCACACCTGGTTTGAAAGAAGACTGGACCTAGAGGTGGAGCAGCTGCAGTTCAGGCACACACTCGTCCTTGCTGCACCTCTTAGTGGAGTGGCAATGTTCAGCAGTGGGGCAGGGTAGAGTTGTCTTAAAAACTATGGCTGAGGTTTTTTTTTGAGCCTACCCGCTTGTCAAATCTGGAAAAACAGCTTTTGGGAAACATCATTACCCAGTGTGTAATTACAGTGCTGCTTGTGTGCTTCTGCTGCACTGAATGGTGTGCAATTAGCCCTGCATACAGCGCTGTTGTACAGCGCTGTTCAACAGCCCATCGCATGTCAGGCTGCCTTTAACTCTTTTGCTCTTACAGCTTTGCAAGTCTTCTGCCCAGGAATCCTTGCCTAAATTTAGATGTAGCCATGGCACAATGCTGAAATGTGATGTCCTGTTGTTTAAGTAGGCAGTGTGCGCTACAAAGCAACACCCAACTTCGGAAGTGTGTCTTGCATGGCACCTCTCCCTTCCTTCCTCTGTCAGCTTGGAAGAACTCAAGTGAATGGATGGCACTGCATTAATCGATTAGCATTTTTGTGGCCAGAGCAACAAGTCGTGCTTTCATGCCATGACTTCACCTGCAAGATTCCCTTTGTGCCCAGGTGAGCGGGCAGAGGAGCTGCGAGGGCTCCTGGTGTAGTAGTTAAAGCCAGGTCTCAGCCTTCAAGACTTCATGAAGAGCATGTGCTTCCCGAGGTGGTCACAGTGCATGGAGAACTGCTGAGTTCTCCATTAAATTCAGACAAGTGGGATAGAGATGAAGAGCGGCACACAGGCCCTTTAAGAATGAATTGGCAAAAGAAAAGCTCAGTATTTAAATTTAGTGCAGACGAAGAGGGAAAAAAATCCCTACAGCATCTGGTTTATATTACTGCTCTCTGCTTCAGTAGAGGGTGTGTTTACAGTGAAATTCTCTGGTGCGTAGCAAGGGGGTTGCTCAAGCTGTTTATTTCTGGGGGACACTGAGCTCACGGTATGCCTTGCAGCTACCCTCATGTCCCCCCTTGGGCCTCCTTAACTCATCCCATCTCAGCTGTTGAGGGATGGGTGCCCTGTTGCATCTGAGGTGTCTGAGCACAGCACTCCATCTTCCAGGGCTTTCCAACAACGCTTGCTGTCCTGGCAGCTTCCTATTTTGCTCAGCCTAGAAATAGAGGCAAATAGTCCCTTGATGATGAGTTTGTGTGGACATGTGACCGGTGGCTACCTACAATGACTATAAAACTGCTGATGCATCTGTGTCCTGGCTGTTTTAATGCTTTGAACAGAGCCAGTCACTTCTGACTTGTTCTAAATGCAAGGTTGAAGCTCAGCGTGGGAGGTGGAAAGAGCAGAAGGATGGCTGGGTTTTAGTTGTGGTGGAATTTCTCTTCTCTGTGTGTGTGTGTGTGTTTTCTTTATTAAGGCATGGTTTGTGGTCTCTGAGCAGTTTCAGCAGAGCTGCGCGCCAAAAGGAAACCTGAACATAGTAGTACTAGTGGAGCAAGCTACTTGTCAGAAAGTAGTAGAGCTTTGCACAGGCAGTGCTTTGCACAGGTCTGTGGTAACCCGTGCAAATGGTCCCTTCCATCGGTAGCTTGTGGATCCTGTAGTGTATCTCCTTGAGGACTGACTGCACCTCTGGTCACATATACTGTAGAAGTGCAGTTGTTGGACTCAGCAGCAAGCTCCTGTGCTCTGTTTGGCAGGCAGAGAAGTTAAAAAATTCTTCTGAGTTCAGTAATAATATAATTGTATTGCAAGATTTCATCCCATTCAAGGATAAAATACAAAGTTTTTTAGACCTAGAGCTGTGAAAAAATAATTCCTAGCCCACGGGGCTAGCAATCATTTCAGTGTCTGCTATTTGAAAGTTTTGGGAATAGATGCCATATGCTTCCAGGCAGAAGGAAGAGGAATGGAAAATTTTGGATTTATGTTCATGTATAATACAGATTTTTCATATGGTCATTCTCTCCAGCTGCTGCTGGACCAAAGCCTGTTGCCACCACTGCCAGACTGAGATTAAAGCTCATAACACAAATAAACTCTTCCCCCAGCTATTTTTGCAATTTCCCTCATCCAAGAAAACACAAAATCAGTCCCCACCTCCCCTTTTTCCTCCTCCTGTCCCAGGATGAGTCAGAAGCAGTTCTCATGTTGCAATTTTCATCATCCCTTTTCTTTAAACAGCAGCAAAGGCAAATAATAATTAATCTTTGTCTGACCCCATTCAAATCAGTTCCCCTGAACTACCAGTTATCCTTTATAACTGAATGCATCTCCCTATGGATGAATCAGAAGTTAAATCTTACCCCTTGCCTCTCTGCCATCCTCGTCCAACCAACCACTACCTTTCTAACTGCTGTGTTCATTTCCCAGTGACTGCCCTAGGGGCAGCTTGCTAGCAGGGGGGGAGAAAGAAAATACTTTTTCTACACTTAGGAACTGTATGGTTGATGGCAAAACTGGCAGCGCTGTGTGTGTGTGCCCTGTCTTCTTGATGATGCTTTGGGAAACACTGGTACCTAGGGGGATGTTCACCAATTACAGCAAAGGGCTAGTCCTTCTCAAATAGTTAGAAATGTTCTTTGACCAAAAATGTGTATACTCTTAACTGTAGCATTACAGATTTTATTTTTTTTTAGTGAAAAGTGTGTGTTTTCCATGGGGAAAAGCAATATTAGGGTGATTTTGTTTTGTTTTTTCAACAACAACAACAACAAAAAAAGACAGGTACTAGAAATCCCAGAATCTCAATATTTTGGCCAGTTTCCTTTCCCTTCTGCAAAATATGTTTGTGTATGCAGCTAATAGTTCAGTTGTATCTATGGGCTGGTTTCCAAAGGGAATTGCATCTCCTATGATTTGTACCTGTCAGACTCCTGTAAAGTACCATCCTACTTGGTAGCTTATTGTGGAAGATGCCTTTAAACAAGTTCCTGCACAGTAGAAGAAAATGGGAGCATGAGGCATCTGAACTACAGCGCCTGAAAAATATCACAACTCCACTGCCGAAGCAAAATCCAGCAACTCATGACAAAGTGTTTCTCTTATATGCGCCCTTGCTAAAAACAGGCCCTTTTCTGTAGAGCAGGGAAAAATATATCTCTGATTCACTCTAGCCAATGTCTCAAATTGTCAGAGCTCACTTTTCTAAAAAGGGTGAAATTGTAGCTATTGATTGGGAATACTCACTATTTAGTAAGAATATGACTGGGAGTATGGTTAGGGTGGAAATGGAGCTACAGAAAGGAAGGGTAAATCCTAACAACTTAAATTAAGTAATGTAGAAATGTTTAAAAATTTAATTCTAACTTTGTTTTCAGTGGGATTTTACTCCTCTTCCATCTTCTCTTTCCCAAGATAATATTTACATTAATGCACAGCATCCTGGGATAAATGGCAAATAAGACTTGTTTGTCCTAATCCTCTTTCTTCCAGTCTAAAGATCATAAAAAAAAGGGTATCTAGCTCTTTTTATTGAAAACAGCTAAAACACCATTAACTCAGAGGTGTATTCATTTTCCTTGGTGAAAATACCTGATTTTCCTCCTCAGATCTCTCTTCCAGTCCTCTGCCCACCTGAAAGCTCCTCCTTTAAGAGGGTAAACGTTGGGTTTTTTTCCTCTCATCCCTTAACTGGGAGTGCTGAGCTTTGGAAACAGTGCTAACATTTTTATACCCAGTATGATGCTTCCTCCTCTGGCCCACTGAAGAATGCACCTTTTATACCAACGGCCTTTCCTATAAATGGAAAGGCTCTGGGTATGTGCAGAGCACAGTGAAAAAAAACACCCTAGTACTGGCACTCAGCATCCAGTTTACATCATCCATCCTCTCTTGTGGTGAGCTCTTTGACCTCATCTCCTAGAAATGAGCAAATGCAAGAATGTGAACGTGTCTGTGGCTAGGGCTTAAATCACACTCCGTCCTCAGCCATTGGAGTTGCTACAGCTCCAGCTCCTGCCTTCAGATTATTTATATGCTCTCCTGACTGCCCTGCGTGCCAATTTAATTTCACCAGCCAGGTGGAGCAGTGTGGTGTTACTAATCTAGGTTACCTTTGGGCTTGTTGCATCTTTCCAGAGGGTGACTGAGGAGCAGAGTGTGACTCTTACAGAGGGTGGTCCTGGGCTGGTCCCCAGGTCCTCACCAGTCAATAGGGATGTCCGCTTGCCTAGGGCATCGATGCTGGGACTTGTGTCCCTGCCATCCCCTCGTGCTCTGTCTCTCAGAGAATGTTGTTTGAAGCCTCCGTCTCTTTGAGGTGGAAAAGTAGAAACAGCAAACATTTCCTGATGGGCTGAACTGGCTGGTAGCAGTGTTTTCCTCCCAGTTCTTTCTGCAGTGTGTTTCCCTTTATATTCCCATAGGTTTTCCTGTCATCAGGATGGTGAAAATCTTGCTGCTAGGTTTAAAAAGAGATCAATTTTTTTTTTCCTATTAGTAGCTGGTGAAGTGTTATGTGTGTCTGCTTTTAAATAATGCAGCAGCTCCTTATGGCTCCTTTGGACTTGGTTGCAGTCACCAGTCTTTTTCTGTCATTCCGCCATTGTCCCCAGCAGCACAGGGCCTGATCCCAACCCCCTGCAGTCAGTGGAAACATTCTCCTTGGTAGCCTCTGGGTCAAGTCCAGAAAGTTTGCTGACTGCATTTCCCAGGCTTTACCTGGGACAGCTATACTAACAGGCTCAATACCCTCCCAAAGTATTGCAGATCCCTGCTGCATGTGTCTTTAAGCTTCACTTAGTTTTTACTTTTCGTAACAGTTTTGGAAAATTAGACTGTAAAACCATAGCACAAGCCTTTTAAAGAATAAACAGTACCAATAGATACTAGCTCAGAGCTACTGTGCTACCTAGGACTGAAATTGCCTTTGCTAATGGCTCAGGTTGAATACAAGATCAAAGCAAAAAAAACCCCAACAAACTTGAATGTTTCTCTTTCCCTTTTAATCTTTGATATCAGGCCCACATCTGACTTTGTTTAGAGAAAGTTTCTTGCTTTGATAAACTGTTTAAACAGTTTCAAGACAAACAAAATAATTAAGGTAAAAATAGATAAAAATATGAGGTTTTGGTCATGAGATCAAGAAAGTCTTTAAAGACTACATCCCCTTAAAAATAGGTCATATTCTGCTTAGATTCCCAGTCTGGAGTCTTGGTGGCCATGGGCAGGGCAAAGGAGCATGAGTTTGGAGCAAAGACAGCAAATTGAGGGAAGCAGAGGAGTGCAGTGCTGTCCTCAGCCCGGTGTTATGCTGGGTGAGCCACCATTGCCTCCATCTCTCTTAATGCAGTTGCTGCTTTCTTGGGCTGTCTGAAACACTGAACCACACCAGTCTGGAATAAAGCTCCTGCTGTAATTATCCCCTATCATAATTTTTAATCTTCAACTGCCTTTTTTTCTTACTTTGCTTTAAGATCTCCATCCTGGTCTGAACACACATGCTGGAAATACCTGACCTGACCCCTCCTGCTTCTTTGCTCCATTGCAGTACTGAGCCTCAGTTCCTATGCTTGCTACATAGAGCTGTGTGCTGGACTCCTGGTGCGGCTCTTACATTGGATAGCCCTTGCCAAGCTGTTTTTTCCTACCACCACTGTTTCTGGTACCTTGGCTCAGATACTCGGACACCTCTACACCAGTTTTCACTGTGCTGTCCAGGTGTACCCACAGGCTTGGCACAGATCCCTCAAAGCACACCTCAGTACTGGTCAGGGTGGCATATGCTGGGTGAAGATATGAGATCCCATCACTTGCTGTGCATGTGGTGGTAAGGTGGTGTTAGAAACTTGTCACAGCATGCAGACGCCTTAGGGCCCATGAGGATGCTCACTAATTAGACCACTCCTTGGGCTGTGATGCACACTGAGAAATAGCTTACTCCTCAGGGCTAGTTAGTGTAAACAGTTTAAATCCTGTTTTATCCTAGCTCTCAGATGACAGATTCATGCCTCAGCAAGGAATATGTCTTAAGATCCCAGAAAAGACCATCTTCATAATCTCACCACCCACAGTAGCTTTAGCACTTCCAGTAGCCAATTAAAAATGTCACGATGCAATTCAATTTTAAATACGATGGTTACCTTAATAAATACCCTTCCCTACAACCACAAGACACACAGACACTGTTACATATGAATTTGTGTTGTTCTTAGATGTTTCGTGTGCTGGATATTTAAACTATAAGTGAAAACACTGTTGAACCTACAGCTGTGCAAATGTAACTTAGAGTTACAGCCTGGAAGGAAAGATGCCTGTGTCAACTCTCAGTGATTCACTGAGGATCTGATCATCCTGACACTGCTTGTCTGTGCACTGTTGAAAACCTGCAGGTTCAATGAGACACATAGTAGACACACTGGCAAGCTTGTACCAGAGTAAGGAGCTACTTCTCATACATGAGAAGGTGTAGATCTTGGCACCATCCCTATTATCTGTGGTGGCTTCACAGAGGTAACAGCAGTAAAAAGTGACAGCTCCTGCTGCTCTGTGCATGTGAATGAAAGAGGCATATCTACCGAGGGGTAGATAGAGGAGTAGCCCCACCTTTTCACAGTCTGTCTGTCGGTGTGTGTCACAGGGGTGGAGGTGGGAGGGAGAGGGGGTGCCGGGGTGGTCCCTGTTCAGAGTACCTGAGGCTCAGTTCTGTGTTTTGCTGTTTAGAAGACATTTACTGCTCACATGGGTTAGTGGTGGGACTTTTTTCAGAGTGCCTTTATGTAAACATTCAATATCTTGCGTCCACCCAGATCAGTTAAATCCTTTGGTCCAACAATAGATGTGACATTCCCTACTCTGACCTGATATTTCATTTCCCTCCAGAATGGCTGATGGATCTCCCATACAGCTCCCACATGGGCTCTCAGTTATCTTATGTCTGAGTAACTGCAACATCCTTTTTTTCTGACCTCCATGAAGCAATCCAATCACACTCACCCAAACAACTAGAGCAATCATTTTTGTCACCCATCACTTATAAACATGCCTTTCAGTTCATGTCTCTCCAGTAGCACCCCTTTCTTCACCTTGTTAAGTATGAGGTACCTGTCTTTGTTTTCAAGGCCCCATGTCACCTCTCCCATTCTTCTTATCTCTGCTGTGAAATGTCAGCTTTCACCTCCATCAGCCCCTTATGCCAACTGTCTGCTCATTACATTTTCAAACAAATGCTTTCTTGCTCTTTGTGCTGCCTTTCTCAATTAGGAGTCATTTGCTATAGACAGCCACAGTTATGTTGCTTCTTGTCCAGTTAGGCTGCCAGCACCAACTGCATGGATCAAGCTAAAGCAAATTGCATTGTGACAGCAGGATGTAGCTTTTGAGAACAAGGTGATAGCACCACAGTATAGCATGATGGCACCAAACACAGGAGAACGTGAAGGAATCAGTCCTGCGGTCTTGCATAGGAGGCTGCTGTTCAGACAGTTATGTAGGTTGTAGGGACTGTGAACTGTTTGTAGCTTTTTTCAGATAGGCCAGTCTTTTTTTGGATT
Source organism: Elanus axillaris (assembly GCA_026212715.1). Lineage (NCBI taxonomy): Eukaryota > Metazoa > Chordata > Aves > Accipitriformes > Accipitridae > Elanus > Elanus axillaris. Next base: position 15,104,400 of record JANZLQ010000032.1, on the reverse strand, counting down.
AAATCTGTCTTTAGTTTACTGATCTCAATAAAGAACGTGACAAGGGGTAGGTTGTGGGTGCTCTGAGACCACTGTCAAGCACCCTGACTAATGCTCCCTCGTTGTTCTGAGATGCACCATTTCCATCCTGATCTCTGACTCTTATATTGAAAGTGCTTTGCAGCACAGAGCAGCTTTTCACCCTGTGTCTGTGTAGTCCCTAGCACAGTAAGGTCCTACTGATCTTCATGGCCCTTACTTCTTTGGTAGTACATGTGCGTCACAGTCATCTTGTCCTAGGAACTATTTTCTTAATTTTGGAAAATCCCGTATCGAGTGAATGGTCTTAACAGTTGCAGACCTTGTTCAAAAGGAGAATCCTCTGGAGCTGAGAGTGATGCATTTCACAGCTGCAAATGAGCATGGAACTCTTGAGTGTTGACAGCACATTAAGTCAGGGACAGTGATGATGGCCAAGGGGACAAGTGTATCCAAAAGTCTATTTTATTCCTGTACATTTTAGCTAAGAGTTTGTGTCACCGGTGTTGGGAGTGAAGCCCAAATACTTACTGTATCCATGCCATGTAGCCTTCAGATATAGGTATCCTTTCTGATTCCTTGCTTTTTGTCAGGGAGCTCTCAGGCTTCGTGCCAAACACTGCTTTGGAGTCCCTTTCTCACTAGAAATGCAGCTATGGGTTCTTTTAGCCAGGACACTTGCCATCATCCCTTAGAAAACCAAATTATTTCAAATTTTTTCTGCCTTCCAGCGTTGCAGAGTCACTAAAGTTCTGCAGCCTGAAAAGCCTGCAGCAATGCTTTGTGCTAATTTTGCAGCATCCATACAGAGCAGTGGGCAAATACATTAAGTTGTTTCAATTATTCAACCTGTTTACTTAGCTCTGTATTTAGAAAGCTTGGATAAATGAAGCTGTAACTTCCTCCCTTACCCTTCATCAGCAAAGCAAACAGCTGAAGAAGAGCCACAGAAAAAGCAACACCTGTGAATCCTCTAGGAAGCTGGAGGAAGCAGCCCCTTAGGACAGCAGCATGCGAGATGGACATGAGGGCTCTGGGTAATCCCAAATGTGTCTTGAACCTACACTGCAGAAGGGCTTTCAGCCGGATCAGCTCCTGCACTGCTGGCTTTGTGGACCTAGTATAAACTATGATAGCCCCCCTGCTCCATGAGAGCAGAAGTACAAGACAAATCTTAAGCGCAGCAGTTGCATTTACATCTGCCTATGGAGCAATGTGAAACCACTGGAGGGAGGGCACTTCCCTGTCTTGCTTCCAGTTGAAAAAAGTCCCATACCCATCTCCCGTGCCCTCAGACAAGCCATGGCTGGAGCAGATGTGCGTGTCCCGATTCATGTTACAATGCCAGGCGTTTGCCGTCTTCACCCCCAGCCTTTTCCTGGGACTGAGTGCATGACACCTCACCATGAAATCAGTACTGGGTCTGGATAAACCCTCTGAGACAGTTTGACTGGTCAGTGAGATGTAAAATGCAGGCCTGCCACGAGGGACATAAGGCTGCTTGTGAAGGTTTTGTTCTTGGTGTCCTGGCCCAATCCTGCACTGGACAGTTGGAGTTCAGCCTCCGTGAATCAAACAGTCTTGCTTTTAGTGGTTTGTTGCCACTTTTCAGTCCATGAATAGTTGCAACCTAGAGCTCAGTAAAATTTCTCCCAGTATATCTCCAAATGTTATAAAGCATTTGGGAAGCTCAGCATAGAAACTGCAGAGACGAGCTCTGTTTAATTTTTGTTATGAGAGAGCTTGAAGCAAGTTGACATTTATGAGCTGATTTCATAGAGAAGAGCATAAGGAAGAGTCTTGCTACTCTGAGTTTCACAATAAACTCTGAAAGACCATACTTCTAGCCAGTCGATCTCTTTGTACAGTTTTTTTGCATGGTTTTTGCATGTCTGAAGACTTTTAAAATTCCTAGCTATTAGTGCTTCCTGGTAACTCTGGGATAAAGAGAGCTTGTACTTTACTGATCTGAAATGCCAGCCAACTCATTGATTTAATGGTCAGTAGCTTTCAAATGCCAGAAGCAGATTCTTCCTGAAATGGTGCAGCTCTGTAGCAGAAACGGAGTTAAAGGCTCCAGAGGCACAAATGTAGAGAAGAACAAATATTTACCCTGTGTTGGACGGGAAGTGCGCTGGATTGAGATTTCTGCCCTTGCTACTTTAGGCCGTTGTTAGCTAATAAAAGGGATTGTTCTGACTCTAAAGCAGTTAATAGCATGCCAGTGGAAAACCAGTGGGGAAGGGACTCTGGCTGGTTGGGTGGGGCGGGGGCGATGTGTTGTACTGTCTTCCAGGAAAGGAGAATTAAAAATTGTGCCAGACACTGAGTACTGTATTCCACTGAACAAAAATGAAAACTACATTGAATTTACTTGTACTTCTTGAAAGTGATGTGCTGATTTGTTGCTATTATCCAAAAGGATTCATTGATTGTCAGGAGGGTTTATTTTCCCTCTGCAGTGTTTCCTAGCTCCTCTGGACAAGGAAAGGCTTTGGTGGTGAACTTCGTGTTCCCAGTGGGATCCAGCCTGGCTTATGCAGTTACGGTTAGGGCTCTTCCTGCTGTAGTCGTGTTCTCAACCTGAGCTGCAGAGACAGGTTTGGGGAAGTGGCTAAGAAGCAGTGACTGAGCTTTGTGTTTCCAAGCTGCAGGGGCTGTGCCGTGGAGTTGGGAAATGCAGGTAAACTTGCAATTTTCCTTTCCACCCTCAGTAATTCCTTATGCAGCCACCAAATGGTTCTTTAGGCGGATGCTGGTAACACACAGTATAATGTAATGATACCTCCCGTTTTCAGGATGTAGTACTTCAGAAGCAACATCTATATTTCTTTCAGCTGTGCTTGGAACTCAGCAGCCGCAATTAAACCAGAACAGGACATTACCACTGATGCCAGTGGTACTAAACTCCTTTTGTGGAGGTGGTGAAATAGTGCTGCAAGTGTCTGTAATGATTTCTTCTAAATATGCATTTAATTCCTTGAGAACTGGCCAATTCTATTGGAAAGGAAAGCTCTTCATTGTGCAGGGTTGGTCTCACTATCATACCTGTAATTCTTTGGAGGTCAGCTGCTGATAGTGTAACTCTTCAACACAAACCAAGCTCTTTGAACCACCCCTGTGTTCCAGAGAACAGACTTGGAGAGTAAATGCTAAAAGAGTTTATCAAATGCCCTTCTTTTAAAAAATGTTAGGTGGCTTCATATGCAAAGCAACGTACAGTGGAGGTACTTAAGGTTAGAAGATGAAATTGGAGGGTATGGCAAATGGCGGCTGCTCTCTTAGTTCAAGTTCAAACAAAAGGCACTTTGGGTGGCTGGCTCCCTGGACTTGCAATGAGATTTGTGTAGAGGATCTCCAATCCCTAGAGCTCCTCTGCGAAGAAAGGACAGCCATTTGTGAGTATTTTTGGGTATCCTAGCAGACATCCAAGTATACCGAGGAATAAACCAAGAGGTGTAATACACAGAGGTGAGGGCTGTAGAGCTGCACTTCCTCCATCACAGCTGAAAACCACTAATATATATGTGTATAAAGCTTCTGTCACTTGCAGCCTGTGGGCACAGAAACTATTCAGTGGGCCAGGAGACTGTGTTTTGGCTTATCTGATCACACTTGTACTTCATGACAGGCCCTTTCAATGCCCAGCTTTCTTCACTAGGGTTGTTTGTGTGATCCATCTTGTCCAGCCATGGTCTTTCTTGTGCTAAGGTGTTGACAGGATCCAGGATTACTTTGTAATTACTTCCTAAGTAACTGAGCACCTCCTTGTCAGCTTATACCACAGCCTTGAGTAGGAAAAGAAGCTGCAACCAAGCCTGTCTTTTGAGTCTGTGTTGAGTGTAGGGAGGGTGACAAGCAGCTACCCACAAGACTCCAGCAACGCTTCCAAATGCTTTAAGGTGTGAACCGAAGATTTGGAGAAGGAGGTGCCACAGAAACTGTCAGAGAGCAATAGCACCAGGAAGGGGAAAAATCACGTGAGACCCTGAGGGTTAATGCTGGTAATGAATTAGTGCTGAGTGCAGGGAAACTTGGACTGGATGGTTGAGAATTGTTTCATGGCCTGCCCAGCCTTTCAGTCCAAAACCTTCCAATTAATAAGCTAATGATGGCCTAGTCTGTCTGTTCAAGGAGCAAGAGAGAGAGAGAGAGAGAGATTGTGGTGACTGTGGGTTAGCATCCTTCTTACTTGATACAGTATATTTGGCTTCCAGACTACCAAGGTGGAAAGGATCCCATTTTGGGGCAGCTGGAACTGCTTTAGTAGTAATTCTATTGCTTAAAAAAAGCCATGTGTGCAGCAGTTTTCTGCCTGCTCTTAATAAACTATTAGTTGTTATTAGCTGAGTGCCTCAGTAGTTGTTTCAGATAATTTCATTTAAATAAAATTCTTTACAGTGTGGAATTGGCTGTAGAATTTGCTGCAAGACTTAGTAGATCTGTCCCAGCAGTCCTGTGATATAAGGCGTTGTAGTAAGCAGGCGCTGTGGAGAGTTTGCTTTCAGGCCAGACGTGGAATACAGCCTGGCTGTGCAGTCAGAAGCCCAGGTGCACTCCTCTGAACACAGGACTAGCTGAAGAGCAGCACTTGCAGCTGGGTAAATTGATTTTGTTTTCCAGCTGTGCATGATGTATTGTTTGAATATCCTGCTTTCTTTTCTGGTGATTGGAAAGGGAGTTGTCTTGTCATTTCCCCTACAACACTAGAAGAAAGCCTGGGCTAGCACCCATAGCTTTCAGCCTTTTAAAGACCTCACTTTGCAGAGCACATATGGAGACAGCATAAAACTGTGCTACTAGACTGAAATTTGTGTGCTAGCAGCTCCATCCCCTTCTTAAAGGGAGCCAAACCTTTGTGGACACATCTCGACAGCAGAGCTGCATTGAAATACTTGCTTAATATTCGTCCCCCAGCATAAACACAAGGCAGGAGTGTGCCTTGGTGGCTGTGAACACTGCCTCCCTTTGAGCTTGGTGGTGGTGTCTTGGATAGGCAGTGCTCCAGTGAATTCTTTCTTTGGTTGCTTAAGCCAGACCTTTCTCCTGTCAGAAGGGAGGCAAGCAGCACTGTTCTGGCTCAGTTACAGCTTCTCCAGGGCTGTTACACAATATGGCAGTCTCCTGGCTGTGTCAGAAAGTTTACACTCACCCATGGAAAGCAGGGCTGCATGGAAGAGTGATTTAGCAAGGAGAGAAGTAAAGAGCATCTGTAAAGGTCAGATAAAGCTGGAATGTCACTGTCACAGCCACAAAGAGATAAAACTGCCTATTTATTTTTTTTTAGTATCTGTCATTTATGTGGTTGCGGTAGCTTCGACATTTAAATTGCTCAGCGGCTAAAAGTGCCTTGTGACTGTTTTCTTGCAGCAGAGCTCTTCAGATGCACTCCCAGCCATGTCACAGCACTGCTGCTTTCCAGGCAGAAGCATTCTTTAAACTTAAAAATGGTGACTTACTTTCCTGCTTCTCCAGGTTTCAGGAATGTTGCCTGAGCCACTTTGGTACCAGAAAGGTATTGAATTTGGAAAAGACAGTGTGAAGAGGAAAAGGTACTGGCTGTCAGGAGCAAAAGCAAAAGGTTGGGAAGTGCAAAGAGTACCAGAGAGTGCGTGTGTGCATGCACATGTAATACAGGGAGAACCAAAGGTAGGTTTGCAGTTGGCAGGACTGGGACATAACTGTAAAGAGCTAGCTGAAGATGGTATCTCATTAGAGCTTTGGCTGCAGGACCTCCAGCAATCACCTGGCTGTTGTGTTTAGTTAACTTGTGTCTGGGCAAGGGTTAATACAGTGAACTCTGAAGAGGCAGGGACTTTTCATGTGCTGTCAGGAAAAGGGTGTGCATGCCTGTTAAAATAGGTGTGCAGTTAGGTGTGTAGAGGTTACCCCAGCAGTAAACCTGCCTTACATGCTGAGGCAGCAGAACAGTTAATCATATTTGCTTGCTTTTAGTAACATTTGTTATTCTTTTTATTATCTGACAGGTTATATTGTGGTAGAATGTGAAGGTCCTATTGTTCATACAGCACCCAGCACACAAATTAGTGAGAGTTGATCTCAGTGATCTTGCTGATGAAGCTGGGGTGTAAAATAAGGAAGCTACAAATCATAGCTAGATGGGAGCAATGATGAGAAATGCATGCATGTACATGCAAATGCACATGTGCTCCTTCATCAGGCATCCTCCATTGTGAACACTGAACAAGAGGCAAAGCTGCAGGGGGGTCCTGGTGATCTGTTGCATCCAAAAATGAAATTAAAAGTACAATATATGGAAAGATCCAAGGGCCAAGAAACACAGCTCTGTTTGCACGTCTTGTGCAGTTACCATAGAAAATTTACAGTGTGAGATTTGTATGAAGAAAATTCAGTTGATGGTATGCTTTTGTGCTATTATTTAACAGCAGGTAGTTTTCCAGCTCTGTGAAATTTCTGTAAGCCTCAAGATTAACAGAATATTTGTTTCCTTGTCTTTGGGACAGGGAGTTAGAGGTAAGTGGGAGAATAATCTCCAGGCTTCTGCATCTGCAGGCAGCAAAGAAGCACACATCTGCTGCCTCAGAGCAGTGCGCTGAGACAGTGCTTCCCACCTGGCAGTGCGTTTCTGCCCTCCGAACTGGGGTGTGCCTCACCTCACCGCAGCAAACACAGGTGGGTTGTTTTTTTGTGTCTGGCTTCTCCCAGGGCTGGGCCTGTGCCAGAAAGACGGCTGGCTGCTCTGCGAAGCCCTTTCCACTTTCAAAAGCTTGTTTGCTGGTGACGGGCAGCACAGCAGGGCTTTGCGGCCACCCTGAGCTGATTGCCACCCCTGGCTGTGACTCAGGGCGTGGGGAGGAGCCGCTGTGTTGCCCAGAAGGTGGATGGGGTGAGTGGGTGGTTTCAGTAGATTTCCTAGAATAACAAAAAGGATCCTGTGTCGATGCGTGAAGCCAAGTCAGTGAAAATGGCTCCAAACAGGACTGCCAGGATTGCAAGACACAGCGGACAGCAAAAATTTTAGCTTTCCCTTCTTCCCTTGCTCCCTCCAACTTTCCTGCCAGATTTCTGCAGCCTCCTCCTATCTGTCTGTCAAATCTCTTTCCAATTTACTTACTTTGAAGTAAGAAGATATTTTAGACCTGTGCAGTATATGCAGCAAATACAATATAAAAATGTTGTCTGATTATTATGTTTTGATGGATGTTGCTCTGGGTTGGTCTGTGAAGAATATAGTTTGTGAATCTCATTGCAATTATTAAAAGCATTCAGAATCCTGCTTTCTTGTAAAATGGCCTAATGCATCCACACTGGGCTTGCTGGTTGTTGCCGTTCCCATGCACCATTGTGCTGCTTATGGTATTATGCTTACTGGAGTTTCTGTAGGACCTGAAGGGTGCCTTGAGAAAATGCCTACACATCTGGGAGTTGCCTAGTGGGAACTTCATGTGCTCTATTAACCCTCCCTGGTCCGTGTCCTTGAGGAGATGAGGTGTCAGCTCTGCCACTGATGGCTAGTGGCAATGTTTTGCAGAGTCATCTTACTTCAGCATTCATGAGGCCATGATGTGGTGGAGATGGCTCCAGCAGAGAAGTTGGTGTGGTGGCTCTGGGAATTACTTTTCCACTAAGCCCTAGGTGACTGACTCTTGCAGCAATAAAAATAATCTCACTGATCTGGTTATCCAGCCAGGCTTTATAATAACACAACGTTTAGAAGATTTGTGGATTGCTTTTAATTTCATCTGTGTTTTTTAGAAATGTAGACCTGGTCACCCCTTCCATCCTCAAAATGTGCAAAGAGATGCCTGGTTGAGCTATACCAGGATTAACCATGATTTAAAGCAGGACTTTCTGATCTGCTTTAGGCTGATGGAAAACAAAACCAAAATGCCTTTCGAGAAGTCATACAAGAAAGAAAAGTGCAGCCTGGTGGCCTGTGAGTTAGACCTCAGGCTTCCTTCTCAGTTCAACATAGATTTTGTAATGTGACACAGGGCCAGTAGGTATCTTGCTTTGTCTGCTTTCCAAATATGAGAAGGAGGTTCATGGGCATCCACAACCTTCCTGACATAACTTTTTCTTATACTTTGATATGTGATGATGATATAGCATTTGAAAGCATCTCTGCTGTCATTTGCCCCTCTAGAGGAATGAAGGAGCCTGGCTGCAAGAAGCAGCCAAATAAATGAACCTGTTCTCACATAATACAGTGCACGCAGTGGAATGAAGAAAGTAGCACAAAAGGATGTACCTCAGGACAGAGGGCTCATTTTCAAATAAAACCACTGTTATTTGAAAAAAAAAAACAACAACAAACCAAACCACTTTTATGTCTCAGGAGAATAACAATAAAAAGCAATAAAAGGTACTTAATGACTTATTCTTTTTTTAAAGCTTCCAAATCTGGAAGGAAACCAGGCCATCTTGAAAAAAAGAGATCCCAGACTTTCACAATACATGCATCTGTCCAAAGGGCCATTGCCATGAAAGTATTTACAGCTGCACTGTTATCCTGCTCCATCCCACAGCCCCAGTGGAGAGCAAGGCCAGAGCACAGCAGTGGGAAGCTTGGCAGCTGCTGAGCAATGCTTTTTCCAAGGAAAGATTCTGCTATGCTATTTGTAGTTGTGTAAGCACGAATGTGAGCAGGTTAGTAAAGGAAGCCCAGCTCCAGACAGATAAGAACAAGCCCTGATGCTCTTTGCCATTTGGGGTAATCTTTCTTTTGAAATCCTGTGCATGGTGTAAGCAGTGGTGAAGCATTTCTAAATTTTTAGCATGCCGTGCTTCAGTATCAGCTGAGTCCATTCTGCTGTGGTTCCCCAACAGCCTAAGATGGCATGACTGTTGTGGTCCACTCCACCCTCCTGCTTGGCCCGTGTATGCTCAATTTTCACTTGCAGAGGCTTGTTAGACTTTGCTAAAGTGCCTCCATGCACTACTGAGCAGAAGACTAGCATTACCAAAGAAAGTAAAGAGTTCTTTGCTGGGTCAGTGAGTTGAATTGGCTCTGGGAGCTCATCTGGGAGAGGGAGGGAAGAAAGACCTCCTTTCCTTGTGGTAGCACTGGGCTTTTGGAGCTGCTCATTTTTTTTTGAGCTATTTAAAGAGTGATTGAGGGGTTATCAGTTTGTACAAAGGAAAGGGTTTACTTGGTGTCCTGTTCAAACACTGTGAAATGCATTCATTAGCACTTGGACAAACTTGTCCCCCTTAAAAGAACTAGTTGCAACCATTTACTCTTCAAACAGTACTTATGTGTCAAAGGGCTTCTGCATCTCCAGGTTGGGCTCTTAGCTTCAGCTATTTAAGACCATACCACACTGAATTGTCTGAGGTGGTTTGTATTTGCTTCTTGTGTTTTGGCTGTCAAATGGTAGCGCTTTTCTCTTTCAGACCTGTGTATGCGGTGCTCTTTTATGATAATCTCTACTATCACATCTCTCGGATGAGATGGTCTCTTCCCTGTCGGTGCCCCACATGCCCATTGTTCAGAATATGGGCCGACAGATTGCAACCACAGAAAATGCGTCTTGTCATCAGTTGTGGTGAAATTCATTTCTTTCGTATGAGAGATCCTCTTATCCTGACCACTTGAGGTCAGAAGGCATTTCCAAAAAGAGATTTGTTTTAGCCTGAATGCTGCTGGCTATGTTGTAGTTTGGACCTCAGTCCCTCCTGCACTTCAGACTCATTATTACTTCAGTGGTGGTGCACAATATCACTAATTACAGAGTGGCTGTGATTTCCATCATTGACGTGGCTGCAATGATCCTTCTGCCAGAAGGTCTCAAACAGTAGGAGTCTGGGACTGTGCTAGACAGTAGTCTCACTAAGTAATGCATACTTTTATCCTTTCGAGGACCTGCACTTTTGCTGAGACAGGTGATAGCATTGTTATTCAGAAAGCATTTACTCCTCCACTTGATCGGGGAGGGAAGGTGGGACAGTCACTAAAGGGAGGGAGGTCTGCTTAGCAGCAAGTCAGTGAGAATGGAGGCAGTGGGACAGACACTACTGGGATGTGGTTTATGTGGCTGAGGAGCTCAGCATGCTGCACCTCATTCTAAGGGCTGCATTCTAAGGGCTGCAGTGTTTGTTGGGGATGGAGTAGACCAGAGGCAGTGGGCTGTAGAAGAATGGTCCTTTTTTTTCTCAAGCACGTCTAGAGACTAGAAGATCTGGAATGCTGTTTTCTGTTCTCCTTCATATTATGTTAAGATGTGTCATCTAACACCACCGGAGTCCTTAGCAATCTCAGCACTTAGCATGCCTTAACATCAGTTTCAAGGTATTTTAAACCAAACACAAAATGTAGGAGCCTCTCCAGAAAATCAGACATGCTGGAGCCATGTAGTGACTGTCTCTCTCAAACTCCCTCTGTCATGGGAACACCCTGCAACTTCTTTGGATATTTAGGTACTAACACTTGTGCTCCACAAGGACAGTGGGTGGAAAGGTGATAACCTAACCAGCATTTGAATCTGTGTCATGGTGCCTAGCAGCACTGCTTTGGTTCTGAACTGTTGTTTGGCTTCTGGGAAGATTACTGACTGCTTTTTTTTTTTTTTTCTTTCTTTCTTTCCTGTGTTTTAGACATTTACAGCGTGGTGTAATTCTCACCTCCGCAAGGCTGGGACACAGATTGAGAACATAGAGGAAGATTTCAGGGATGGTCTTAAACTCATGTTACTTCTGGAAGTCATTTCAGGTGAGAGAGGTTCTGTGTGGTGCTCTCAAGTGTCCTGATCATCTCTGTTCTGAAATCTGTCTTCCCCCTTTCTCACAAAAGAGGGACAGCACGGGCTGTAATGCTGCAGATTTTGCTGGAATATAAGAACAGCTGCCTTCTGATTCAGAACAAATTTCTCCCTAACCAAATATCTTGTCTCCAGCAGTGACCATTAATGTGCTTTTGGAATGTACTCCAAGCCTCATGGCCTGTGCAGGCTGCCCATTGCATTCCTGCTCCTGCCTCTCAGCTTTCCTCTGCCCGTCAGGAATGCACAGCCTCCTGTGAAGGCTCAGGCAACAGCTCTTACTGCTTGGCAGGGCTGACGAAGCAGCTCTGGGAAGAGTGTGGGAATGCTGCACTGGCAAATCATACCAAAGCCACATGACAGTGGGAATAGGATAGAAGTTATTGAAAGAGGGGAGTCAAACCAGTAAATCTTCTGTGTTGTTCAGTTTCAGCTGTGACTGAAGTTTTTCCATTCTAGTTTCAATCTGAGCTCAGTGCTCAAGCCTTCAGGGGAAAAAAAAATCCCAAAGAAAAGCAAAATCCCAGAAAACCCAGTCTGAAATAAAAACAGTGGCATGAACAAGTTAGGTCAGATTTGTTTTCACTTCCTATCACAAATGACCCACTACTTGACAGATATCTCTCAGGGATTATTTCATATAAGCAGTAATCCCTACTGATGTGCTGATGAAATAAATTAATTAATTAAGTATTGTGGGAGGCATTGGGGGGGGGGAATAAGGCTGTATGTATGAAACTGGGGTGGCATGCTCACAGACTTTCTTTTGATGGCTTTTGAGCCAGTAATAGCAACCCAGTGACTTGTACTCCTGACCTTCTTGGTACATTTTCCAATGAAAATGCCATGATAGAAGCACTCAGACTGCCTTCCCCAATGCTGTCAGTATATGTGTTTTTCAGAATTTATGAATATAGGATAAAACCTCAGGGTTTTTGCTCATGCTGGTGGTTTGGAGGGATCAGAGTTCAAAATATTATCAGAGCTTTGCAGCACGCCCATTGCTTCTGCAGTGCCTGTAAGAAATGAGGTAGCAGAGTCCTACTAGTTTATTTTCTGTGTTTATGTTCCCTTGCAGAAGAGGGGCTGCAGCCTGGAAGCTGAGGCAGATGGGCCTTGATGGCTTAGTTTCTCATTGCCTAACTGGACGATAGCGGAGAGAAGCATAAATAGGGGAGGGCAGATGAGGCTTGGTGCTTAAGCAGGGAGTCTCATATCTCACACTGCTTAATTTCCTTGCCTCATCTCCCACTCTTCCTCTCCTGTTGTCCCATTGGGAACCCACTGGCAGGGCCTGTTGGACCCCACTCAGTTTAGGAAGAAGCTAAAGGCTTCTGAGTGCACTGGTGGTGTGGGCATGGCATTTACCCGTCTGCCGCAGAGCGGCTCTGTGCCTGCAGCCTGCCGCTAGATGACCAGCGGGCCAAGGCATGGGGAGCAGCTGTGGGCTGCATCCCACCAGCCTCCACGGTCCTTCACACACTAAGGACTGAGCATCCTTTCCGCAGAGCCAGCAGAAGCTAGAACCACAGTTCTAGGTACAGGGGCAAAAGAAGAGAAATTTAGCACAGTTCTTTCCCCATTTCATTTCCATCATTGGCGGTTCAGTTTCCAGCTGTGAGCCCCGCTGCTCTTGCGGAGCTTCCTTCCAGCTGCTGGCCTCGCTAGTAGCCCCTTTGGCCTGTAGCTGGGGAAGCAGCAGCCCAGCCCAGGAGCAGCATGGGGGTAAGGAGTCTCCTGCTGGCTGGCAAGGGCTCGCCTGTATGTTCCTGCCACAGTTCCCACTGATCACCTGCCAAAAAGGTGAGTCTCTGGATGGCTCTGGGCCTCCAGTTCCAGCTTCTGGCCTTTCCTTTCAGCTCTTGGCTCACTCCACACCTTCCTCTTCCTGTATTTTGGGGGACTGCAGAGCTGCTGATGGGAATCTGGTGTGGGCAGGCTTGCTCTGTGGCAGGCTCATCTTTTCCTCTGACCCAGAGGGGTTGATGACCATAAGAGCCTTCAGCCATGAGAGCGCTGGGCTGGGCTGGCCAAGAGCCCTGCGGAGCTGAGTGCCTCCTCTGCCAGGCTGGGGTGTGTGGGAGTGAGGGGGTGCTATCTCCCTCTGCCCCCACCGCAGGGGTGGCTGCCATGGGAGGAAGGACGGAGGCTTCCTCAGGGAAGCTGCTGGAGACCCCAGGGCTGGAGAGGGACTGTGCCCCTGGGGCTGTGGGAGACCTGTTTCCCATAGCCACTGTGGAGCAGACAGTCCTGGGACTTCCTCGCTGCAAGTCCTCTCCCTCTTGCCTCTGTGGTAAGAAGTAACAGTTGCCCCCTCCCAAAGATACACTTTCATTTTTCACCACATGCATTTACTTCCCCTGACAAAGCCATTTTAAAAATACTACTACAAGACTGAAAAAGGCTAAGCTCACATTTACTACTTTTCAAATGAAGTTATAAGGCTTTTATTCCTCCCCCTCCCCAAACAGAACGAATGACTAATTGAAATTTTTCCTAAACAAATTTGCTGTAAACAACTTCTATGCCAACACTTCCTTGCATTGTTTGGCTTTTAAAGTACAGCCTTGGGCTAGTACATGAGAATCAGAGAATGGAAGTGAGTAGACCATTTTCATTGTCCCAGCTGGGAGAAGTACTGAGAAATAAAGCAATGATGCAAATAGCTGAAAGTAGAACATATTTCTAGCAGGCTTCCCTTTTAACAGTCCATGTCATTAATAATGTATAGCATGCAACCAGATGAAGCTTTTCTTTGGAAATCTAAATTTGTAATAAACTCCAACTCTGAAGGAAATAGCCATCAGGTTTTGGGACTTAAGTTCCCCCAAAAATTATTCTGAAACAAATATCCTATTGTGGTATTTGAGAGAGGGAGACTGCAGTTTTGCAATCACCATCAATTGCTTGAGGATCACATTGCTGTTAGAGGGAACAATCCTGCTCTCCCCAGCCCCAGGGAGAGCAGTTGAGATGCTGTCCCTTGTGCTGGCAATACACATGCAGCCACAAGGTGAATTGGATCAGCTTGCTGTTCCAGCTGAAACCTAATCTCTTGTCTTTATTCTTCTTTTTGCAAGGCTAGTTTACAGTCACATGAGCTGAAGAAAATGGTTATTTTTTAGCTGGCTCAACCCATTTGTTGACATTTGGCAACATAAGTCTGCTTAAGTTTATTGTGAAACTACATGTAAAAATGTAATTGTGAAACTGTTACAAAAAGTGCTTCCACTTTTATTTAGAATGATTAGCATTATCCAAATAGAAAAAGAAGGCAACACACCATGATGTGCACTTGAGGCTCCATTAAAGCAAAAGAGATTTTTTTTAATCCTAGGATGGAGGTACTACCATAAGTACATCTTTTTACTTAAATTGTCAGACATCAGTGTTTCATTTTGAAAGTGAATCTGGTTTTATCCTTAGCTTGAGAGCTAATGACACCAGCCTACAGTAATCACTGAAACATTTTTAAAGGATTTTCATTTTCAGACTTTTTTTCTTTGTAGGGCATGGCTATGGAGATAATCTATTTTTCTTCCTTTTAGCTTTTCCTCCCTCCTTTGTTAGGAAACAAGCCATCCAGTTTTAGTATGAAAAAGAGTTCTTTAAAAAGTACTTTTCTTTTTCACCCTTAAGCCTCAAATAAAGGTTTTGAGTCAGCTCACATGGACTTAAATATTCAGGTTCAAGGTATAGCAGGAGACTTTTGGAACTGAATACGTCAAGTGAGTAATTACTTGCCTAGACTTGCCCATTTGATCTCTTTCTAATTCTCATACCTTTTTTCTCAAAGTGTGAAACCTGCTTGCATTTTGTTTAGATCTTTTTTGTATTATGGAGCTTGTGATCTGAAAGTGCTCTTCTGTTTGCTTTTTGGTGTTGTGTGGTTCACAGGTGTTGTGGTTTAACCCCAGCCAGCAGCTAAGCACCATGCAGCTGGTCACTTGCTTCCCACCCACCCAGTGGGATGGGGGAAGTAAAACTCGTGGGTTGAGATAAGAACATTTTAAGAGGACAGAAAGGAAGAAAACAGTAATTTTAATAAAATTACAATAATAGTAATAAAAGTATTGAAATACACAAAACAGGTGATGCACAATGCAATTGCTCACCACTTGCAGACCAATGCCCAGTTAGTTCCTGAGCAGCAATCCACCCCCCCCAGCCCAACTACCCTCAGTTTATATACTAGACATGACGTTCCATGGTATGGAATAGCCCTCTGGCCAGTTTGGGTCTGCTGCCCTGGCCATGTCCCCTCCCAACTTGTGCCCCTCCAGCCGCCTTCTTGCTGGCTGGGCATGAGAAGCTGAAAAATCCTTGACTTAGTCTCAACACTACTTAGCCACAACTGAAAACATCAGTGTGTTATCAACATTCTTCTCATACTAAATTCAAAACACACCATTATAGCAGCTACTAGAAAGAAAATTAGCTCTATCCCAGCCAAAACCAGGCCAACAGGTGGTTCCTGATGTCCCGTCTAATTCTATTTCTAGCAGAGGTTCCTTTGAAAGTCCACTTGTCTGCTCAAGCTTTAATTTCTTTACTCTGTGTGTTTGGTTACTGTTAGTAAAAGTAGGCTGTGAGCATAGTGACAGGCAGCCTATCAAGAAAGGCATGACTGCACTTAATGCAACCCTTTCAAATAAATAAGGTCAAGAAAGTGCTTTTCCAAATCTTCCAGCTTTGTTCCAGTCAGGAGCCAGCATTTGCCCTAAGACTCATCTGTCAGAGATTTAACTGCTCTTACCTCAGAGCTAGGCTGCTTGCCTCTCTCTGCCTCATTATAAACATTTAAAATGCATATCACTCTGCACACCATTGCATGGAGTTAGAAATACATCAAACATAGAAAGGAGTTGAGATGACAGTCCTTACAGTTATAAAGCCACTTGCCAGATAAGTGATTTTATTTCCTGATACAAGCAGTTGTGGCCATTCAGCAAATAAGCTGGAGAGGTAGGAGGTCTGTATCCTGGCTAAGGAAAAGAAAAGGCAGAATACATGATCACCCTCATATTTGACTATAGGGAATTCCAAGAAGGAGACTTTTGCTTTGTAAATTGGGTGTTGTAAATGCTGGAGGGGAGCTCCTCACCTGTCTTTGTCAGGGAGGGAAGTTTGTGCCATTTCATTACCTGAGGTTAATGGTACAGAGGTTAGTTCCACTGCCTGGGTCAGTGTGGTTTTGAAGCACTCTTTCACCTCTGATACAAACCTGCTGTGGAAAGGACTCAGTGCTGACAGTTCCTCTGTTATTAAATTATCTGCAACAAAAAGATACTTTTCTGTCTGATTCTTTCTGGGGGAACTTAACAGTGAGTGTGGCTGTCCTGCATTCACTGTCAAAAGGATGCAGGGAGGTCTACCTTCTGCCTGGCTGAGCAGCAGGAACAAGCACTATGGGGAAACACCCACCAGGGAAGAAAGGGTTCAGAATTTTTACCTAATACTCTTTTTTCCCCTCTTTTCTTATTAGGTGAACGTTTAGCTAAACCTGAAAGAGGCAAAATGCGAGTGCACAAGATATCCAATGTGAACAAGGCCTTGGATTTCATTGCCAGCAAAGGAGTCAAACTAGTATCTATTGGAGCAGAAGGTAAAGAAACCGTATGATTTGTCTGGGCCCAAGCTGTGCTTAGCCATTGCCTTTCTCTCACAGTTGCATGTCGTTTCTCTTTGCACCTCCCTAGCCTTACCATGCCCTTGTAGAATAAGCCATGGAGGAAAAAGGGGATATATTAGGCCTTTAGTCTGGAATTAAATCCCACCTTCACACCAAGTTGCCAAACCTGATTCCCACTTGAGCTTATTGGTCAGGTCTACCTATTTTTCTCCTGGTTCTCATGAGTTAAGGAAAACATTGAGCAATGGCAGAAACAAACTAATTGAGATATTTCTTTCTTGAATGAAGTCTCAACTGAAGCGTAGCAGCTGCTTTTATTTAGCTTGTTGCAGAGCTGCTGCAAAAAATCCCCTATTGCTGTAGGACAAGCCAAGTGCAGGCCCCAGCACAGGTCAAGGATGCCAGAGGCTCCAATTTTCAGGGCTTCCAGGCTTCTTGTTGTGCACCCCAGAAAGCTGGGTGCTCTGGCTGGAAGTCTGTGTATCATTGTGTAGAAACCATTGTAGACAGCACCAGGGATGCCCTCAAGATGAACTGACAGATCATGCAGACAGCAGGGAGTTGTGTAGGATTGTTGTCTTTTTAGCAAAGATGGTGGGTGTTTTGCAGATATGTCACCTGAGACCCAGAAAGGCTTGCAGGTTAGTAAGATAATTTGCTCTTTTATAAACCTTTGCAACTTGTCATCTTATCCAGACTGTGTTTTCATGACACTTGTGTTCCTCTGCTCTGGACCTGTGTGTGAGTCCTGCCTAGGGACTCATGTTGTCACTGCTGCTGTGGAGACACGCTGCTTCTGTGGTATTTCTAGGTTTGTCTTTACAGTGGCCATGGAAAATGAGGGAGGTTGTTATCTCCATCTTACAGATGGAAATACGTGGTTTCTTCAAGGAAACTCATGTCAGAGCCAGGAAATGAGCCCATGATACAGTTCTGGATGAGCATTCCTCCTACAGGAGAGTCGTGGGGCTGCAGGACTGAGCCCTGCCTGTTCTTAGCCCAGGAGGTCACAGCAGTGTTGGCATGCTGTCCCCAGTTTTGGCCTTTCAGACATGCTTTTGGGGACATCTCCAAGACATGTGCCCATCTTATGGTCCACTTGTTCTGTGTCAGATCAGGCAGAATACCTCAGCCGCTGCAGGTGCTTATGTTTGCCTTACTGAGATCTTTACCTCAGCGTGCTGCTTTAACTTTATGGAGACTTTGGAACAATTTGAAACTACTGTCCAGGGACTCTGCTGACACTTCTTTACTGGGTTTGGTATTTAAGAGCAAAATGCAAGAGGTGGAAGGCTCAATGATATTGATACTTCGTCTGCAAAACTTTTCAGTTTTCTCAGCTTTTCCCATAATAGCAACCTGAGGGAGTTGCTGGCCCTGAGTACTGTGTATGTAGCACAAAAGCATATCTAAGGTCATTTTTTGCCCTTACAGAAAAGACTGGTGCATGCAGCGTCTGATACAGTAGTCCATATCTATATGGGACCCTTTTCAAACTGGAAGTTTGACCTGGAGCCAGAGGTCTTCTGCCTCAAGACAGCTCCTGCTGTCATTTGGATCATGCACAGACATTCAGATCCTTCTGGGAGTCTAGAGCATGCATAAACCCTATCTTCCTTGCCCTATTCCCTCTTTTTTTTCCTGGTTCTGCTCTCCCTGGCACTAGTTTGCCTTCTCCTCTCCTTCCACTGGATTTTTCTTTTTTGATTTCTGCTCCTGAATCAGCTGTGACTGTACCCTCACAGCACGTAGAAATCATTTGCAAGCAAAATAGTCTGTGACCAAAGATCTCCAGGGCCCAGTTATTCAGTATGGATTCATAGCAGTTACCCTGTTCAGAAACAGGCTGTGAGGTGGCCATTTAGTGACAGAAGCCATGATTTATATCAGTCTGAATAGTGATCCTGACCTTCCCTGCCAAATGTTCCTGGCTCTCCTTTGTCCTGGGGCCCATGCAGCTACATGGTGAGCCCATATGGGTTTCTTTATACTACTAAAGGTAGCATGGCACTGAAGTTTGGGCCAAGGTTAGCTTTGATTTTTGTACAGGGTGCTTCGGCCCATGCTGTGATGCCAGCTCAGGCCATGTGTGATCACAGCCTGGGATCCCCTAGTCCTGTGCCTGCCCATGCACCCAGACCGAGCCCAGGCCGCTCTGGTTGTCACTCGGAAACGTAACCTGCTGCAGGGGCTTCTGCCTGGTCCATCCAGGTGCACAGTACACAGTTATGGTTTACAGTAAATTGCACATCAGCTATAAAAACGGACTTTTACTTTGAACAGCGCAGCAGTAACTCTCTCCATGGAAGGGATTATAAACTTTCCTGGAGCATGAATTTTAAGGGCTTACTTTCAGACTTTAAGAAGACATCACGCAGCAGCAAAGTAGAAGATAAAAGCCGATGAGGCAGTCATAACACCACACCAAGAAAATGAGTTGTAAATGCCTCAGTCACGTTGGACTGATCTAGGAAGTTTTCCAGGTGGCTTTTCTCCCAGAGGAGAAAACCACCATCCAGCAGGAGTGTGGTGGTACTGGCTAGGGCAGAACACTCCTCACCTTGAGGTAGCTTGCTTCATCTCTGGGTATCTGCTGGGAAGCAGGGTTCTCTGTGAAGGGTCTGCAGCCCAGCTGTGGTTCTCTGTTTACGTTAGACAAATGGCATTGGCCATCAATGTCCTGGCTTTATTTATTATTATTTTTTGTGGTTAAAAAATAAACTTCAGAAAGAATCCCAAGGAGACTCACAGGTCGGCTTAAGCCTTGTGAAACCTTGTGTTTAATCAGAGTTAGAGCCAGCAAAAATGTTTTCATGGCATTTATCTCACATTTCATCAAATAAAGATCCCTCTCTGCTGTTTACAAGCCAAGCTCTGCAGCCGTGAACAAGAACCAGAGTTGAAGAGGACTTCCTACACACAGCATGAGTGCAGGATATATTCCATGTTAGCCAGAGTCCACAGGATCAAAGCAGCTGTGGTACAGAGGAGATCTGTGTAAATCTGGATCAAGGAAGGCTGTAGCCTGGTGCAGCTTCTAAATGGTTTTTCATCTGCTTTTAAATCTTACTGTTATCTGACACCTCAGAAGCCTTCTTTTGCTGTAATAGATTCCATACTGGTGTCAAATGCTCCTGGGATGTAACAGATTGAATAGGTCAAGTATGTGACCCTAAGACTGTTTCCTTTGCACCTCTAATCTGCATAGAAAGTTGCTGCTTAGACAGATGTGGCTCAGTTCAGCATAAAGAGAACTTGGATGAACTGTTCCCTATTCTCACCTGTGCAAGTGAAAGGAGAGATAAAGCTTAGAGATTTCAACAATTGCAGAAGTCCCATCTGAGCAAAACATCTACTGAAGCACCCGGCAGAGCAAGCATACATTTGACAGTGGAAAGAGAGTGAAAATAAGGTCTCTGCACACCAGTGAGTAAAGCATAGCATTATATTTGTCCCTATCTCCTGCCCATGCACAATTAGGGAGCTGAGATGTACACCCCCATCAACAACCCCCATCTGTCCTATATATGGCTGGACCATCATTAGCAACACACTTTCTGAACACAGGGGCATGGATGCTTCTCTTGCTTTATTTGGCTTTTGTTAGGATAAACAAAATGCAGAGCAGCCTTTATTTTATGTCACCACTGTTGCTCTATGTCTCCAATTCCCAGATCATAACGCTATCCTGCCAGTTGTTCATCCCCTGCAACTGCTGTCCATGGGGTAACCAGAGGCTGTGCTCTCATGGGCAACTCAGAAGTAGCTAGGGGGGATCACAGTTTCTGTAGCATTGATTCTGCTTCTAACTACCCAGGCCAGGGTAGAAAAGTAAGCTTAATCATTTTTGCATTTTTCAAACTGAGTTCATGCATGTAAAAAAGGTGATGGCATTTTAAAAGCCACATCTATGTAGCCGGCCTGTCTTGCTTCTAAGGACTGAATATTTGTCAGGCCCTTAATTTGCTGTCAAACAAATGGATGAGAGTACTGTAGTTTTTGCATATTTTGTTCATGGTATTTGTTACAATAATGGGAGCTTGGTGGAAGCATATTCACTGGTGCAAAAAATTTCTTTCCAGTGGATGCAGATGCCTCACTAGCTTTAGCCAGCAACTGATCCACCCCCAAGTTGAATGTAAATCACATTAATAACATGCACTTGCTGCTGCTGTTCATATAACAGCTGGTGGTGGTGGAGGAAGCGCAGACAATGGTTGCAGAGGTCCTGCCTAGGAAGAGCACTTGGAAAGCACAGTCAGGCAGAAGATACTGTCTGATTATTAGGCCGTTAATATGTGAACTGCTTTCACATTACTGAGCCTTAATTGTATCAGTGGGGAACAAACACAGTATCTTTAATTAAAGATTAGATTGTTTAGCTTTGTAGTGTTAACGTTCAACTTTTTAACAATACCTATGGAGTTTCTTTCTCTTCACCACCAGGAAGCAGAAGGCTTCATGCAAACCTGTTTTGCAATCATGCTTTTTACTTTTGTTTCTTGGCTATGTTCCACTATATTAGAAAGAGACTGGCAGCAGCTGAAGGGCACTGAAGGAATCTTAAAGGAAAAGGAGATTGGCTTTGGGGAATGCAGGGCTGGAAAACCAAGTGAGAGCCAAAGAGCATATGGCCTTTCTGACCAGGCTGGCTGACTTTGTAACCAGGTTGCCAGGAGAATTTTTTTAGCTCTAGAAATGAAAAATGCTTGCCTGCTTCTAACAAATAATAATGCTTTTGTCAACTCTATTTAAAAGAAAAAAAAGAAGTACTGGGGATGGTATTGTCGGTTAAGTCTGCATCCTGGGATGGATCACTCACTAATCTCACTGACATCCGTATCTGCTTGGTAGATGGTGGGTTTTCTCTGTCTCAGGAAAAAGTAAAATGATATGTAGAGATGAAGTGATGGAAACATTCTGGGCTTCTTCCAGAGCAGCTTTGCTTAGATGCACTGCTAAGGAAGAATCAGACATGGGAGCAGGAAGCACACATCTTCCCTTTTAAATGAGTAATGCAATGAACAGGGCTGGGGAGAAGAGATGCTTTCCACCTTAATTCCACTAGCTAACTTTATAAAACTGGAATTTGAGAATGTGACCAGAGCATAGTGCTGAGTTCTAATGCCATTAGCAACTTAACGCCATCTGGTTTTATGTAAGTATCTTGACCTTTATTTCCAATTAAAATCCAAGGAACAGTAATATTAATTACCTGTTTCAGCTCACTGATTGATTTATTAGTGTCCATAACGCATTTTCAGCATTGAAGTATTGACATCAGATTTTAATCTAGTCCATTAAAATAAAGAGCTCAATTTAGTTTCAGTTCTTAAATATATCCTAGGGTCCTCCCGCGAACTGCTGTGATTTTTACAAGCACTGGGGTTTTTTACTTTTTGAAAATCCCCCCAAGGATCTATCACATGAGCAAAACAAACCAGCTGTAGTATCTCAGGTATTTGTAACAATAGTAAGGATTTTCCTTTAAGTTGATTGTGGTGCTTTATTGGAGGGGTAAAGAATGCAAAAATTGCAGAACTGAATATACTTGCCATCACATGACATTTTTATACATCAGCCTAGCAGACAACCCCTGACCCCAAAAAACCTATAAAAAATGAATTTGTGAGAAAACTGTCAACAGACAAACATACTTTTTTTCATGCCAGCAACAGTAACTGTAGTTCTTTTGTACTGCAGTGAAAAGTTGTTGGCTATTTAATTCTGGGCAAACTGATGCCCCACCAAGATATCTGTGTATATTCTTAAGTGCAAAAGGAGTGGACACAGGGCTTTACTGCAGTAGAACAAGGTGATGTGTCTTGTTTTCTGTCTTTTGAATCTGTAAATCCCTCAGGCAGATGTATGTCAAAGCACAGTGGAGATTATCCTTCTGATTTACACTGGAAGTTACACTACATGTATTGCTAAGTCACAGTTTCTGAAACAATATGTTTTGGGTGTGTGCTGCTTGTCTGTTGTTTTTGACTATACTGAGGTTCACATTTTTAAAATTTTTCATATGAGGAAAAGCTTTTCTTAACGGCTTAAAAGGAAAATTTCAAATATTATTACTTTTGTGACAGGATCCAGACAGGTGGCAGTTGTCTATACTGCAAATTTCCACTTGCCCCAGAGCATGTGTTCCTCCTGGGCTGCTTTATGGAAGCAGTGGCACAGAGCTGTATACAGCAGTACAAAAATGGTTTCTGGCAGCCTTGTTAGGAATTGAATTACTCTACATGCAAGCATTAGGTTAATTCTAACGTTTTTCTTCCTGGAAATACTCTTGTAACTTGTCAGTTCTTTTGAAAAATCTTTCTGCCATGCAGGAACCTTCCAGAGAATGAGTAGGAGAAGGCAACTCAGCTAGTTTCACTATCCAAAAAAGTGAAGGCTGTAAATTTCATAATGTATATATATAGTCTGTGCGGAATGTTTTGTAGATGCTGAGGATCAGCACTTGAGACCCAGCTGCTCTCCATTTGGACTGTTTGGCACTAATCTATACATGGTGGAAGCCCCTTTCTGGGCCAGCATCCCCCAGCACCTCCCCCAAGAACCTTGATCCCCCATCCTAGACAGATTATACCTCACACTAACAAGCAGTCGCTTTCTAAAAAATTCAAGTTGTTGACCCTTGCTGATATATATTGTGGAGTCCAATGAGCAATAAAGCACAATCTGCTTAACATCTTAGTTTATGTTATGGGCTGGTCAGCATGAGTCTGCTTCCTCTTCAAGCAGGATGTATTTACTTTGAGGAATGCTCTGTAGTGTCCTTTGGCAATTATATGACTGAAAGAAGCCCTATACAGACAGTCTGGCATATTTAGGCTTGTTTGAAATTAAAATGTTGATGTTTCTTGGTTTTCTTGGTGACACGACAAAACCAGCTGTCAGAGGTTATCTGCATGGGAAGTATCACTGGTTCTTCTGGTATAATTACGCTGGGGCAGTTATATTAGTGACTTGAAGTAGACATATCAGAGTAAGAGAGGAAAGCTTTTCTTTTTCCCAGTTTGTCTTATATGACTTCTAAGTGATTGGAATTAAACCTGAAGAAGGTGTTTCTAGACCCCTGTGGGGAATTCCACTGATTTAAATTGGTCCTTATTCCTGGTCTTTTGGATCATCAGTGTCTCTTTTATGCTCAGTATTATACTGGAAAAGAACCAGTCTGATTACAGGGTACTACAGGGCAAAACTGTGCTGTATCAGCAGAGCATCTGGGGAGGCAGGGAAGAAGTTTTCAGTTGGAATTTCAGTTCTCCCAGCGGCAAAAGTGAATGCTCCCCAATGCTCCTGTTTTACTAGGAATTCCACCTGCAACTTGATGCCTTCTATGTCTTCTCTTTCTACCTTTTTTCCATAGAAATCGTGGATGGCAATGTTAAAATGACTCTTGGAATGATCTGGACCATCATCCTTCGTTTTGCTATTCAAGATATCTCAGTTGAAGGTAAATCTTAGTTCTTTCCAACACTGCTCAACAATGAACAACCAGGGTAACTAAATGGCTTTGCCACTTAAAAGGCCCAGAATGTGCTCTTAGGTGAGTCACTGGGAGATCCTAGGGAGCTACCCTTTCCAAGCTGCCCAGTCATCTCACTGACATTTCTGGTCAGGTTCAGGTATACTGAGAAGACTTTTTCACATCTCTTCTTGTAAGAGATGTTAAGAGCAGCTCAAAAGGATGGCTAAGCATGAAAGCCAACTTCATTGTTGGAATCTATTGTATTTCTTGCAGGCTGATTCAGGGACTAGCACTGAAAATGGACGTATCTCTTACAAGTCCTACAAAATTCTCCTCTCTAATCCCCAAAAGCTATCTCCTTATTACAGAACCTCATTAAGAAAATATTAGTAACAAAACTATCCCAGTAGATTCTTCCAAACAAGGAATTTTCTGGCAAGTGAAATTAAATAAAGTACAATTCAGGGTAGTCTGTACCAAAGAGGAGTTAGTGATGTTTTGCTAGCATCTGCTTCAGAAACTCCTGGTTTCTAAGAAAGTAAGTTAATTGGGGTGTTTTCTTTCTTTCTCTAGAGACATCTGCTAAAGAAGGACTTTTGTTATGGTGTCAGAGGAAGACAGCCCCCTACAAAAATGTAAACATCCAGAACTTCCATATCAGGTGAGTTACAGGCAAGAACTTAGTTTTACAATCTGTGTTATATTCATATGTCTCTTGGTATATTCAGAGATGTTCCTGACAGACCTACCAAGGCAATGCAGATGTATGTTACACAGTAACAGTGTAGTCTAGAGAAACACCTATGAAATTAAAGGCAGAGGCTATAAGAGGATCCAAGTACCTACATCCCAAATCCTCATTCTGGTTACAACTGCTGCTTTCGTAAAATTCTTCAGAACATTAAGTCTTCTGAGAGCAGCATATGCACCATGGGCTAAGCAAGACAGCTTTTGCTCTGTGAAAACTTGGAATGCTGTAAGAGCCATGAAATTAGGCTGCACCTGAAGCTTTGTAGTATGGCAAAGTTAGGAAGGGATGAGAGGTTTTCTTTCTCTGCTCTTAATATTTCCAAATTGGCAGATGTTCCAGTGAAGGTTCTGCATAATAGTGCTTTTTCCAGCACATCTTGAAGAGCTGCATGAACCATATAAATGTAAAGCACTTTTCTGAGAGCTTAAGCGCCTTCCATGCTAGCCAGTACTATAGTGGAGTTAGCTATGGGCATCTACCTTTTCCCTATGGAATGCACTTGTTTCTCTTTTAGAGCTTTTATCTATACCATTTTTTAACCATGAGCTTTACACCTGTCCTTGCGTGCTCCACAGGACATGCACAGAGTTCAGCACAGAGAACTGGCAGAAAGGAGGTGGTGATGCAAACGGCAAGTCCTAATCACAGTGGATTTTTGTAGGGATTGAAAGAAATCTTTATTGCAGTCTCATGGAGATACAAGATATGTCTCCTTCACAGCATTTACAGAAGCACTGTTAGCTAGAACTAAACCAGAATTAGTCATCCTGCTGTCTTGGTGTCTTCCCTCATGCTCATGCCCGTCACTGTGTCTCTCCCTGGCTGAGCACTGTTCACTGTGCTCTCTTCTGTCTCTCTTGTAGTTGGAAGGACGGCCTCGGTTTCTGCGCTTTAATTCATAGACACCGTCCAGAGCTCATCGACTACGGGAAGCTACGAAAGGTACAACTCAATTTGTTTGTCAGACAAGATGCTTGGCTCCTTGGAAGTAAAGAGGGAGAAGAATTAGCTTGATAAACATAATTGGAGAACTTCAGCACAAGCTGGCAGTTGCAGGACTGAGGGGAAGGAAGGAGGGATGAATCAGTACATTCAGGCTTCTTAGTGAAGCGTGAACTTAATGAGCTTCCCTGCTTGACTTTCCCTGCTTTCAGGCTGCCTTATGAGAGACACACGTGCCCCAATCCCAGCTGATGAGCAAAAGCTGGCAAATTCAGTAACAACAAATATAAGACTAGTTCTGTGCCGATGTCACAGACTAGCAAGTCAAATCAGACTTAACATTTCTACAGAGAGTTGGATAGAAACCAGTTACCTGGTGTTTAAATGAAAAAGCTCATTGAGGGGTCTGTGTGCCCTCACTGGACACTTATCACATGCTTCCAGCTTAGTACTGAACCATCTGCAGTACTGGGCTTCTCCTAGCATGTAGGTATCAGGTGCCAGAAAAGCTATTGCCATAACACTCGATTTTACTTTAAAAATTGCCACTGGTAACATGATATCTAGCTGCTCCAAAGTTTGCTTCCTGTGTGTCTTGGGGCAAGATTGCTAAGTGGATGATGAGAATAGGCATTCAGTGGTTTGTGCTGCCAGTAGTGTCTTGACCCAGCAGGGCAATGGAAGACCAATCTCAGTTCTCACCCTACTGGCATTCCTGCAGTTTGCAGAGATCCGGTTTCACTATGTCTATGCACATGTGGAGTGAAATGTCACCAATAGCATAATTCATGTGTCATTACTGGGGCTAATACACAAAAAGTTTGACCATCTGATCTCATGGGCTGGGTGTTATAAAGTACATATGTGCTTGATGTTAGCTAGGGAAATAAACATAGAAGCCCATCACTAATAGACCTGGGCTCTTGGATCACTGTGCAAATAGACAATTAGCTGCATCCTTGAAGCAATGAATTGTATGATGCCTGATCTGCTTTTCAGTAACCTTTTAGATCTTTACTGTCTTGCAGAGCAGTCAATTAAATTATCTGATCACTTTTAGTGTCTGGAGTGAGCACATGATGAATAAACAGTGGGGATAGACTGTACCTGTTTACAAAAACAGTAGCAATAAAAAAAGGAATTATTAGAGCTACATTTTCAGTGCCTAATCTTGGGAAAAGAAAAGCAGCTAAGCAATGTGCATCTGACGAACCTAGCTGGGTAAATGCTACAGTGCTCTCTGTTATCAACAAAGCCCTAAGCCAAACCCAAGCAAAATGAGAGGGAGGGAAAGTAAGTTATTTGGTCATATTCCCTGCAGGCTTTTTAAGGTGAAAGAGAGGGCGATTGTTCTAGCCAAAATCAATGTAGATGGGAAGGGGTTTGTCCTCCTTGGAGTAAGGTTAAAGGGAGCCAGCATCTCTTGTTCTCCACTTGCTTTTGATCCCATCTTTCATCAGGTTCCCTCTGCCCTCCTGCAGTCTTCTGACTCTTCCTGTGTATAATTTTTATTGTTGTTCTGCCTCAATTACTCTAAAGGCATGAGATTAAATGCATGTTTGAGAACTCCACCACAGCTGAAGTCTTGAGCAAATAGCTGGGAAGAACTTAGCTCAGAGCCTAGCCTTTATTTCTGGCAGTTGATGTGTGCTGAAGGAAAGTTGCCTTTTTTATGGTAGATCTTTGAAACCCATTTGTAGGATGTATAAATATGGCACCTTCCTAAACACAGTATTTGCCTGGACTATTTCTGTCACTTGCTCCTTCTTTATCACTTCTTTCTCCTCCCTTTGGCTCAATTTGACTGATTCTTGCCCTTCTCATTAAAGCCTACATCCCTTCTTCCCTTTCCCTCAAAAACAAACCCATCAATCAACCCAAGCATTTTGAATCATCCCTGGACCTGCAGGGGACAACATGAGAAAGGCTGCTGAGCAGCCATTACAGTGGATAGTAGATTAGAGCTCCACTTCCAGGTCTCTCCCAGCTCTAGGGAGTGATTAATGGCATCCCAGTTGTGAGTGCCTTTGGTGATGTGTGTGTTTCCGTGTACACACACACACACACATATGTATAAGATGGAGTGGTGAACATCAGTCCAAGCTGCCAGGAGGTCTGCATTGTACCTCCTGTTTGGGCAGCATTCTTGTGCAGTTTTAGTGTTTTCTGCTCTTTCACAGAGGCTGTGTCTGTTACAGACCCTGTATTGGCAGCGTATGCTAGCAAAAGGTAACCAGTGTAGCTGCATGTCTTCTTCCCAAAAGCTAGCAACTTCTGTTGTCAGCACCGTTTTGTACCACGTTTATGTTCCTAGCTATTTTTCCTAATCTAGCTGTATCAGTGAAGCAAGCACAATTCTTTTCTGCCTACATGCACTGCCTAGCTGAAGTGGTTTGTATAGTCCAGGCCCCAAAATAAAAGGTGCAAGTCCACCCAGCTTGGTGTCTGATTCCCTGACACCACAGCTAGTTCTTTGGTTAGGTGGTTCCTATTCAGTGCAGGTCTGTCTGCTATTGTTCAGCTCACTGTAGATAAGATCTCGAGATTCAGCTCATGGTCTGCATGTGAGGGATATGCAGAACATGAGGTTTCCCTTACTGCTTTTACCCCTGACTGTGGCTCAACTGTGAGCCACTTCTAAGATCTTTTTATCAAGTGCAATGGTTGACTGATGGCTCCAGACACCCCCTCATATACTACAATGCATATAGAAATGTGGTATGTCTACTGCCATGTTGGATGCATTTACTACAGATATCACTGAAAACATGAGTTTTGGATTTCTTTCCTAGTGTCTTCAACTCTAGCAGATATAGTAGGTGCTTGCTCTCTTGATTTTCCTCCCCTTCTATCTCCCTTCCTGATTGCTAGTTAATAGAAGATTTTTTTTTATGTCACACTGCAATAATTGCCATGGCAACCTTGTGTGCTGCAAGGACTTGGAAATAGCTGGAGGAGGAAAGAAGAAGACTCCCTGAGTGAGTTAGAGTTCTGGTGAAAGAGGAGGAGCTGTGTTAGTCTTTAGTCAGCAAAAGCAAAGAATGTGCCAGGTGGGCTTCTGTTTAGGGCAGCTTTGCTCTCTGCCACCATTAGAACAAGGTAATTCCTCCATAGTAAAACTGTAGCTTTCCTCACAATTGGCCCAGCTAGAGCCTGGCAAGCCATTCCTCCTCTTCATGTCTCTGCCATTTCTATGTTCACATAAGCAGAGTGGGAACCGAAGCACCTCTGTAGAACCTCATCTGGGTCAGTGCTCTTCTGGGGTATGTGTTTCAGCTGTGGAAGGAATCAGGGGACAGGTGACTTGGCTTTTGTTTGCTCTGCTGCCTTTGGGTCCCTAAAGCGTGGCTGCAGCTGTGGTGCTGCTGCGCTGTACTGTGAGGCTTGGAGCTGCCAGGCCAGTCTTTACTAGTTTATCCATTTTCATGGGAGTCAACTGAAACAGGTGATTTGAAATAATGCTTAGCTGGTGAACAATGGGATGGAACTGAAAGCAGTGGAGTTTGGAGAAATTTCATAGGACTCAAGACGCTGTTGTAGTCTTGGATAAGCCCTCAGGGAAACCCTATCTCTTGCACAAAGAAGCATCACCTTTGTGATGAGCGGCTCCACTGTCCGTGAGGGGTGAAGATTTTCCCACAGGAGACAGAGTCTTACGCAGGTTTAGCTCTCTGCTCATCTTGGAGCTAGTCTTGGACTTAGGTATCTTGCTTTCAGTAGCCCTATCTTTAGCTTCATTCCCCAGGAGACTATGTAATCACACATCTGTCTTACATACAAAGTAGAAGTCTGCTGGCTTCATCTAGGTGAGTCTCCAGTTTCCCTCATGTTAAGACTTACAGCCCTTCCTTTGGGAGTGCCCAAGCCCAGTAAGTTTTCCCATCAGGAAACCTCTCCCAACTTCCAGCTTAAAATTTTTTTTTAACCTTTGGCAACGTTGCTCCTGGTGTTGTTACTTGGAAATGGATAGGAAAGCTATCTGCAGTGAGTTTGCTCCTCCTTTTCCTCCAGGAGAGGCTGACAGATCTTCAGGCAGCTCCTTCAGATCAGTCTGTGCTAAGGAAGGGTCTGTGTTAATACTAAACACTCTGTCAGGGCATTAGCCATGCCATGGTGGTCATGGTCAACATAGGCTGAAATTTGGTACACAGTGGTAGCATTGCTACAGAGGTAGAAAATGGCACATGAACAAGTAAGATATAGATATAGCTTACGTAGTCACTATTTAAAGTGTATTATATAGGGATAAAGTACCATTTGACACTGAGATGGGGGCCTGCTACCATGTTTGACAGTTGCTGGTTTTGTCACAGTGTGCCCGTGCAACATTTCCTTGCTTAATATTGACTTGTCCCAGGGGACTAAACAAGGATCACTGGTCATGTCTGTTTTGATGTCCTCTGTGTGTGATTTACTTTGGTAGGTGAAACATTGCTGTCTACTGGAGACATTCACCCAAAGGAATATGATGCTGTTATGGGATGCCAACCTAATACATGCATTAATTCCTAGGGAAATGCTGCAGAAAACTGCTTTTCAGAATAGCTCGGTTTCCTAGTTCCATGAAGACTGTAATCCGAGGGCTACATAATGAGCAGTGCCATAAAGGAACTTTTCTGCATGGCCATACTCTGTCTGCCCAAGCCTGCCTAGCTTTGTCTTTCATGCTGGGTGGGTTCAAAGGAAACGGCCTGTTGATTAGAGTTCAGGCACAGCTTAATCTTCCAAGTCAATGCAATAAGCAAAGGCACATGACCTCAAATAGAAAAGAAACAGAATATGGATGTCACTCTAGAAAGAAAGTGAATTATACTCCTTGTTTCCTAATTTTGAAGGTGGGTCTCAGTGTGAGTGGCACAAATGACAATACGGAGAGTACCACCCCATCCTTCCTCTCTCCCAAAAGACACTTAGCAAACAAGGTGACTAAACACTAGCAGTTTATGCACATTCTTTCCTCCAGCAGAAGCCACCTGTCTCAGCAGTAGAAACTGATAGTGCAAATGTCATTTGTCACCCATGAAGTGGATCGATCCTTCAGAGTAACTAAGTATCATGGATACACAGGAATATAGGAATCAGGCTTGTGTGAGTGTCTCATACACAATGGTTGGTGTCTTGTTGCTGATCATTATGTTTGAATGCTGGAAACAGTTTGCAGAGGTCTTTCATTTCCAGTGACATCTGTGTTTCATATTCTCTTGTGTGGCTCTTTAAAATCTAGTTACCTTTGTGATATGACTCATGATGATAAGTCACATTTAACTTTGTTTAGGATTTGATTACTGTGGCATCCTGCCACATCAGAAGTTTTACATATAGAGAAATAGAAATGTACTAAGGAAATCACAAGTCCTGTGCAGCACCTAGGAGGAAAAGCAATACTCAGACAAAATGGGTACTTTTATATATATTTATTTTGTAGAGATTTGTTAAAACATTTCTCTTCCTCCCACTCAACTGGTGTTCAACAAACTGTACACTAGCTAAGGACAGCACCCGTTGCAGATGTTGTTGCTATTTTAGTATTGCTTAGATGTTCTAAGAGATACACTGCTCTGCAGTTCTTTAAAATGGAAATTGCAAACCTAATACGAGTATGAGCTGTAAATGTGAGATATGGCCATTTACTATAAGTATGATGTGAAGCTAATTTTACTTTAAACTAGGTTCAAGACAAAATGTATTATTCCTTCTTGTTGCAAGTGCATAGATTATAAGTTAATTATCCTATCATGAGTCTCCAGGCTCTGCTTTCAAAAGGAAGCTAATTATTTCATCCTGCTACATGAGGATTCACATGTAATTTTGTCTGGACAGCACAGTTACCTGAACCAAACCAAGCACAATAGCCCTGTTTTGACAGAAATGCTGTATACCGTATTACAAGTTGATGCTGATGCTCTGGCTCTGTTTCTTTCCCAGGATGATCCTCTCACTAATCTAAATACAGCTTTTGATGTGGCTGAGAAATATCTGGATATTCCCAAGATGCTGGATGCAGAAGGTAAAGTAGAACCCAGTGGCTTTTAACTTGCTTTTTCTCAAGAAATTTCCCACTTCTTCTAGGTGGACTGGTATTGTACAAGAATTCAGTAACCTCTGAATGCTCCCTCCATCACCACATACTAAATGTATAGGGAAAAAGTTACAATGCAATAACAGTTCACATGTTCTGCTTCCCTCTTCCTCCTGTGCCCCTCAGTCTTCTGAGTCTGGTGTGGAGATCTTAACCTGGGGTTGACACACTAGGCAGAGATGAGTAACATCTGGCTATGTCCACTGCTGACTGAAGTGTTCCCTTTCAAGAATTGGGCTTAATACTGAGTTGATGTACGGTGTAGGACTGTATTCCTTTTGCTCCAGAGTTTTTTTTCTGGGCTCTTTCTGTCAATCTTCCTTTTAGGGGCATGATATCAGTATTATAAACTGTTGCTTCTTGACTACTCAGAAGTGTTGGGCATGAAGATCCCTCACCGACTGGGTCTGGAGACCAAGGCAGAGATCTGTGTTGTTCAGAGGTGCTTTTGCTACTGACTGTGACTGCTTCCACTGGGACAGCAAGGATAACTTTTCAGAACCTTGTCAGGACCAGCTTGGCAATAGACTTAGAAGACTGTAACTCTGGAGTACAAATAACAGCCTGAAATAGTTCACTGGTTGTTGGCTGTTTGCCTGAAGCCAGCTGGTTTCAATGGTGGAAGCTGTATTACAGGCTTGGTTTGGACAGAAGGAGTTAAAGGCTTTTGTTAAATAAGGGAGTGAGAGGAACAAGGGGGAAAGGTGGGGATAGGGCAGCTGAACCCAGTGAACCTGTATTTGGGTAACTAGGATGTTCGTATGCTTAAGTAGTATTTCCCATCCCCAGGGATGAGTCTTGCTTCCCCTGTATTCATCATGCTGAGGTCACAAAAAATCATGAGGTTTCTGGAATAGATTCAAGTGCTTCTTGCCATTCTATAGGAAATAAAGCCACCTCCAAAATAAGCAGATCTAACTTCAGATCTCAGCAAAGCTAGCAATGATAAAGAGAGCCCTTTGCAGGACCTCCTGTTGCTCTTTCCTGATCACTCTCCTCCCTCATGGAGTGGAGCTAATGTGCATTACTCCACACCATTAATTCTGATCTCTGGAGGTGTTGAGTTTCCCCTGAAACTAATGAAAGGGCCTTTTGAAATTCAAGCCATGATTGTGTTGAAATAGAGGACAGGGGCATGGAAAGGAAGGGAGAAAGGATCTTTCCTGAAGAACTCCATGGAGGAATTGCAGTATAATACGTCTATAAAAGCCTTGTCAACCTGCTGCCAGTTTGGATTGATTCAACCCACCATTCACAGTAATGTTCTCAGGATGGAGAACTGCTGTGACACGAGACATGCTGACATATGGCTGCGTTAGCCTGGCCAGACCCTGGAAGCAATTTTATCATGAGGGAGGGGAACCAGGAGGGTGATCCTGGCTTCTGAGAGAGATACATCTTCTGGGGAATGCTGGGAAGCCCTGTGAAGTTGCTATGACAAGCATATACCCCAGCAGGCCTCCTGGACAGTTGTGGTTCTCCCTCTCCTTTGCTTTCCTTTCATCAGTTGATTATGCTCTTAACGTGAGGTTTTTTTTGACAGACATTGTTGGAACTGCCCGTCCTGACGAGAAAGCCATCATGACCTATGTTTCTAGCTTCTACCACGCCTTCTCAGGAGCCCAGAAGGTATCGCAGGATCCCAAGCTCCCTCCACAGAGCACACCTGGTGCCGTTGCTAATGTCCAGACCTTTTTTTCTTTCTCTCTCTCCTCTCTAGCTACGGGCATCTTTATTATTATGCTCTTGGTAGAGTTGGCTGTTGGTTCAAAGTGGTGCCCCAACCATAATACGTGGGGCCAGGGAGCCAGGAGTCCCATTTCCCTATAGTCAGTGGCACTTAAATATACCAGCACCTTGGCACGCACACAAATCCAAGGGAGTGGGGAGCTTTGCCTTCTCCATTTGCCCTCTGAACTGCTGCACTGATGGCTGAGGATCTACACCCCCTGTTCCTCAGAAATCTGAGCTAGGATTTTTGGTCTTACAAAGGTGGAGACCAACACATAGATGCTCTGCTCAGCAGGACACTGTACCCTGCCTCCACTGGAAACAATGCTGATACCTATTCACTTTTTTTTTTTTTTCAAAGATAGAGAAACAGAGCTGACTTAGTGGTTTTATGAAGGGTTCAATGAATACCCAAAGCTTTATCTTTTACCTTATGTATGCTGCAGGTTCCTGCACCCTTGCTTCAAGGTCTGAACCTGCTGCTTTCTCAAGTTGTGTCACAAACTAAGTCCCAGTTCACCTGGGGCTTAGAAAGCATGTCCAACATGTACATCCGTGGTAATTTTGCAAACAGAGCATTGCTTATCGTGACCAAGATGCCTGGTTTTGTTCATGTGTTTCATTTTTTCCTCTTTTCTCGCCCACCATGCTGGAAATCAGGCACTTGTGTCCTTGCTGTGTCTGGCATAGCCATTTTCCTGTTGGTAATGGAGTCACTCAAGGAAAACATTTTGTAGGTGAAACCTTGTAAATATCTCTCGCCAAAACCAAGCAGGCGCCTGTACTTCAGTGCCGTAAGAACAGGCAGTGCATGTTGCAGCAGAGCAGATACTGTGTAGGAAGTGCACTGCGTAGGAAGGCTCTGATCTCTAGCTCCTTGGCGTACAGAAAGGCCTTGAGCACAGGGCGTTCAAACCTCCAAACAGCCTATTTGCATACTTGGGCAAGGCCCCTGGACCGCAGCTGTGAAGGTGCAGAGCCCAGATCCTCAGCTCGGGGTCACCCTGGATTGGGGGGGTGAGAGGGAGGGGTGCCGCTTTGAGCCACAAGCCAACACTGCTAGCCACCTTCTGATCCGAATTCCCAGCTCTCCGCAT
This sequence comes from Elanus axillaris, assembly GCA_026212715.1. Lineage (NCBI taxonomy): Eukaryota > Metazoa > Chordata > Aves > Accipitriformes > Accipitridae > Elanus > Elanus axillaris. The sequence continues at coordinate 15,069,928 of JANZLQ010000032.1, read as the reverse complement.
GGAAATCTGTTTGGCCTGTCCTGCAATGCATGATGGGAAGTTTTCTCCCCCTCTCTCACGCCACCCATGACTGTTTTGTTTTATTCTATGTGCTGCTTCTTACTTTATCCTTTCAACCTCTTTTCCTTCTCTGCACAGATATTATAGGCACGCTAAGGCCGGATGAGAAGGCCATAATGACCTATGTCTCATGTTACTACCACGCCTTCTCAGGGGCGCAGAAGGTGAGACTTTACCTCTAACAACCCCCTCTCCTCTCCCTGCCCTGCTCACCGCTCCTCTCCACGAGGAATGCACCAGACCCCCGTCCGCCCCAGGGCATTTCCAGGGAAGCCCAATGCATCCAGTGATGCATTTGTATGTGCCGACTGTAGTCTTACTGGAGAAGTGATGTAAAAGTCTTTTCAGACAGACTTGAGCTGCTCCTTCCCTCCAGTTTCATATCCCAGCAGTGGAGGAAGCATTTGGTAAAGCTGGCATTGAAAGATGAATGAATGTCTGCTCTGACAGAGTCAGTACCCTTCCAGTGACTAGTGGACATCATCCTGGCCAGGCAGTGCGCCTCCAGAAATACCAAGATAAATCATCCTACTCCAGGAAATCACAGCCTCCTCCCTGAGCTGCTGTCCTGCCTTCCACACTCAGCCCCTGCTAGGTCAGTGGTCTTTTCCTAGGCTTAGTCATCTGTGTGCTGGTTACATAGCACTTTTGTGCTCCAGCCACAAAGTCCATTCCTACCAGGACTTGAGCTTTCCCAAACTCACACATTTCTCCATTCCTTGCTTCTTCCTGGTCATTGTCCTCTGTTTCCCAAACCACCTATATGTTTTATTTCTCTTTCCTCTGCTTTGCCCGTTTCCATAACTTCAGTCCTTCTTCCTCTGCTTCCTCTTTACTCGAGTCTTTTGGCCTGGCATCGGGACATTTGTCCTCAGAGGAACCCTATAGTCACAGTTTGCCTTTGGGCAAACTTCCTCCAAAACAGCAATTTCCCTGCAATCCTTTGAACAGAATAAAAGCATCCATCCTTTCCTCCCATGCCATAGCCTGGCTGAGCTGCAGCCTTTCCACAAGATCACTGCTAATTTCAGATTGTAGGCTTTGGAACAGTAAAATCTGAAGTTGAAGACTTCATTCTTCATGTTATGAACAGATGTAAAATCTCTGTTTCCCCCCATCCACAACTTCTTTCTCGCCCTAGGCCTTTTCTCTTTGAGACACAGTCCATGTGTCACCCAGCTTGAGGGCTAACTTGACTCCAGGAAGAGTCCATCTCTTTTGTACAAAACAGTGCTGATGGCTGCAGCATTGATGCAGATACTGCTGATGCTGGCTGATACCATGCTGATGCTGGCTTTCAGAGGGCAAACACAGGCAGTAGGTTCCAGGGAGCAGCTCTTTAGTTCACGCTTTTTGTTCTCTGCCCTGTTTCATATAAATTATGTGATACTGTCTTGTTTCCAAGGACCTGGGAATTTGTCCCACAGCATTGCAGTAGACTTGCCCATTTGGCATAATTTGTGTAGTCATGACTTTTCCGCTAGGATCCTGCTTTGTGAATGGTTCAAAACCCTTAAGACCAGGCTGCAAACTCCAGCTGATACTTGCCCAGGAAGACTGTAGTCTCAGAACTTATGCCAGCCCTGTGATAAGGCCTGCTGTTTGCCAAGTGCCCCTGAGGGACAGCTCCAAGCTTTCTACTTAACTTGAAGAACTCCTGATTGAGGAAACGGCAAACCACAATATGAGGAGGGTTGTGGCCTGCTGCAGGAGCAGCTGTGCCCCTCACCAATGCCTTCCTCTTCCCTCTGTACCCATTCCATGATGTGGAAACCTGCTCAGCAGGTCCCATGTTCTCATCAGCAATTTAGGTGGATGCTAGGTCTTCTGGGATAACTGAAAACAACCTTTTACTGCCTCAGGACCTGAACAAAGCAGCTGAGGCAAGAACTAGAGATGGAGCTTCTTAGTTATTAAAGGTGCAATCCTGTGTAGTCTAACTGGCTTACAGGGAAGATTAAAGATTTAATTTTTTAGCAGTCCTGATGGGCCAGCAACTCAAATGTGCCTCCTTTTTGGAGCTGCCCTAGCTGTGCATTAGCCAGCTGCTGAGTGACACATATTCAAACCCCTGAGCAAATGCAAAGTGATTACTGAGTACAAGCCCCAGCCCAGACTGTAATGTGTTACCACCTTGTGCATGGTTAGGTGACTTACTGTGATATCGCTCCATTTTTCATTCAGATTTTTCATTACTGCCACCAGTCCTGAAGGGGAAGTCCCATGAGCTGCTTTCTGCTTCTTTCACTCTCTTATACTGAGCCTTTGAAGGTACAGGGTCCCCAGCCTGACGTGTGTGTAGATGGCTGCTTTTTCTTTATGCCATTTTATATATATATATTTGTAGGTATACTTGCTTTGGTTGGTTTGCTTGTTTCCTAACCGCTTCTGACTTTCACACTAAATGCATGCAACTACTGGTTGGCTTAATATTTTGTAAACTTAATTTCTGGGGTGAAAATTTCTAACTAACGTTTTACCATTTTATTAAGAGATTGCATTTAGCATACAGTATTCTGGAGTGGTCCTCTGAGGCCAGATGACAGCAACAGGAAGGCGTCTTCCCTGCGTAGCACACTGTGGGAGTGCCTTTCTTTATGATCCTTCTCGACAAAGAGACCTGGATCCATGAGCTAGAGAGACAGCTAACTCCAATTCCATCCTAAGCAGTCCAAGTCAGGGTTGAGAAGTACAGAAAAGACAAAAGGCAGAGAAATTACTGCTACTTTGGCTATTCACATTTCCATTTTGAGTCCACCAAACAGCACATGCATATCACACAGCAGTGTGGTATCAAGCAGAATGCCCTGGGCTTGCCCTTCCCACAGTCTCTGAGGGCAAGTAGTATTAATGTGTCAGCACAATGCTTCAGCGAAGCTGATCAGCTCACACAGGTTCTCTGAGAATAGAGGTATGCAGCTTCCGAACCCCAGGTTGGTGCATTTTCTCAGTGGTGCTCCATGCCTTGTGAGCATCCTAAATCATTGCCTTTAGCAGTGTGGGGAAGTCAAAATCACTTTTTTCACTCCACTAATGAAGGTGTAGGGAGAGCTGCCTTGGCCTCATGTAGACATCTTAGTGTGCCACTCTTCCTTTACCTGAAAGTGTTTCACTGAGGTTGCCATCACCACAGATCAGCTCATTAGCAGCAGCAGCATGGGAGGTATTTGTGGAGGTTACCTGAAAGCACTGGGCTCCTTTTGTCCTGCCTTGCTCAGAGCAAGTCAGTGTAACACGTTGGTCATGACATTAATGGTGACAGTGGCCACAGAGCCTTTCCTGCTGCTGCAGCAGCAGCAGCACACTGTTGCATGGAGCAGTCTGGAGTAGGCAAGAACCATTGAGAAGCAAGTACTGGTAGGGGAGAGAAAGCCTCTACACTTCAGCCATTGGGATAATACAAATAATGTAATTCCTGACATTCAGAGGGCTTTTGTGTTTGGGCAGATGTTCAACACATATGTGTGTGTGTATATATATATATACACACATATTTAAAAACTTGGGCAGCTGGAGGAAATCTATCGTTGGGTATGTGTAAATATGCCTCTGTGAAATGGGGTCCCTCCTGCACAGCTGGCTGTGAGCTCCTGGGGTGTAAAAAGAAGAAAGTTTGTAAGAAGAGAGTAAAAAGAGTGTGCAGGGAGCTCCTCTCCTGGGATGACTGAGAGAAACATTTGGCACCAGCAGTTCCTTGCAGTCACTAGGCACATCATGGTAGGGCTCTGGCAATGTCTTTTTGACACACTATTTAGTTCCATGTTGTCATGGTTTAACCCCAGCCAGCAACTAAGCATGACGCAGCCACTCGCTCACTTCCCCCACACCCAGTGGGATGGGGGAGAGAATCGGGGCGGGGGGGGAAGTAAAACTCATGGATTGAGATAAGAACAGTTTAATAGGACAGAAAGGAAGAAAAGAATAATGATAATAAAATGAAAATAGTAATTAAGTAATTGGAATATACAAAACAAGTGATACACAATACAATTGCACACCGCTCACCAACCAATGCCCGGTTAGTTCCCAAGCAGTGATCTGCCCCTCCACTGCGCCCTCCCCCCAGTTTATATACTGGGCATGACATCACATGGCATGGAATATTCCTTTGGCCAGTTTGGGTCTGCTGTCCTGGCTGTGTCCCCTCCCAACTTGTTGTGCCCCTCCAGCCTTCGTGCTGGCTGGGCATGAGAAGCTGGAAAATCCTTGACTTGGTATAAACACTACTTGGCAACAACTGAAAAACATCAGTGTGTTATCAACATTATTCTTATACTAAATCCAAAACATAACACTATACCAGCTACTAGAAAGATTATTAACTCTGTCCCAGCCAAAACTAGGACATATGTCTATAAAGTTTTCTCTGGATATCAAAGCCCACTCCATTAAAGTACAAACTTTAGTTAAAAACAGATCAAAATACAAACTTTCTTAAATGTAACCATCATTTGCACTTTTTGCAATTTTTTTTTTTTTAAGTGAAATTGCTCTTTCTCCTGTACAGGTCCCTTAATTAGTTAACGTCTGTGTATCTGCTAGCTGGCCCGCTTTAGCGAAGGGACAGATGACTGAATATATGTTTTACAGCTTCTTACAAATGAGTAAGATTGCCAGACCCCCTGGGACCTTAGCAAGCCATACATTTCTGTATAGCCTATGACCTTATTGCTATTCTTGCTGCCTTGCATTAACTGCAAAAAATATAGGATTTTTCTCAAATGGCCTTGGAGATTGGATAAAGATATAATAAAAGGCCTTTTAAAAATAGAAAAAGGTTAAAACTTGCCAGCTATAAGCTCAGCAAAGCTTCTTTTGGCATCAGCCCCACACAAAGTTTTAAGGCAGGACACAGCATTCGCAATTGGTCTGTTGTGGTGCTGGCATGTACACTCTCTTCTTCATCTCCACTTAGCCTCTGTAAGGAGGACTACTCCATAGGGGCCCTGTGGGTAGCTCTAGGACCTTCCCCAGTATAAAGTTTTCTCTAGATATCAATACCCACCCCATTAAAGTACAAACTTTAATTAAAAACAGATCACAGGGCAATAGCTATACTATGGTAAGAGGGTGCTGAGCAATCCCCTGACACCAATCACAGGGGCGTATCCTCCAGGTCTTTGTGGCATGGCACCCACCATGATAATAATAAAGGGACCTGATATCCACAGGTACATGCTGTGCAAGGATCAGCCTACTGTATGTTCCCCATGCCAAACACATGCATGGCACTCCAGGGAAGACTGACTGCTCCTGAGTTCATAGCTGGGATTTTTCTGATCCTTACTTTGTTCCAAATTCATGTTTTAACATGCTCAACTCCCTGCAGAGAGCAAGGGTTTGGACCCACAATGGAAAAAACCAACCTAAGTAGTAATAACAGGCTGGTTTTTGGTGAGACTTGTTTTGGGAGTGAGCAGAAAGATTACCCAGAAAGGAGAAAAAAAATCCTCAGCTGGATCATGAGACCCTGAATACATGGTAGGTGTCATGTGGCAAGATGCTGGAGGAGGTGGCCCTGTAATGAGTGCCAGAAATACAGGGAAAGCTTGAAGACAGCTCTGCTGGGCGGAATTTAAGGTTAAAAGGAGTATCTACCACTTTATCTTCCAAACAAAATTAGGAATTTCCCAAAGTCCAGTCTACGGATTAACTCTGTTTAGGTAGTTCTTCCCTGGCATAAAAGCATGCAGAGTCTTATCAGCTTGACACCACTGAGTTAATGGTGTTGCAGCTCTGAGTGCTGGTGAGGGCAGTGGAGGTGGTGGCAGAACCCCCCGTCTTTGTAAAGAGGCAGCCAGGGGCCCTCTCATAGAGGCAGCTTCAGAAAAGGCATAGAAATGTGGTTGTCTCACCACACATAGGGTGGGATCAGTAGAGCTGAAAATCTCTGAAGGAATTTATTCACCTGAGAAGGGAAAAATAAACTATTATAGAAGGTCAAATGGAAAGCAAAGAGGTCAGGACAGACATTTTGAAGTGCAGACAGGTTGCTAGAGCCAAGGGTAGGAGACGTTACCTGCAGGTATGTAGCAGGAAGCTAAGCTGCAAGCTTTGGTTTACATTTTTTATTCACACTTTTCCCTTCTTCTGGTTTTCTTCTCTTTGTCAGGCGGAGACAGCAGCAAATCGTATCTGCAAGGTGCTGGCAGTCAACCAAGAAAATGAACAGCTCATGGAAGACTACGAAAAACTGGCCAGTGATGTAGGTGTCCATGGTGCTGTTGGTTTCTGGGTGGTGGAAAGGAATTGCATTTAATGCTGATAACTAATCCTGGGGAATGCTATCAGCCCATGTTTTCCTGGAAAATTCTTTTTTTTCCCCTTCTAGCTTGAGAAAAATTAAAGATTGAACTTACCTTAAAGGGAAGAGCAATCTGCTTTAAAACAGAAAGCTTCCATAGAGCAGCTTTGAGTTTATCAGTTTAATAAGAGCAGCCACAGAAATGCTAAAATTAAGGGATAATCAGGCTGGTCTAACTTGCATTCCTCAGGACTATACAATTTCATAGCATCTTTCATACAAATTGTATGCTGATATACTGCAGAAGTCATGAGTCGGATCGGAGAGAATGGAAGTTAGAGATAATTAAGGAAAGAAATAAGTGTCTGCTGATAGCTGGAAAGAATCTGTGTAAGATACAAGCTAGAGGCTGTTTTGGTTAACTGAGAAGACTGACAGACTGACAGCTGTGAAACTACAGAAGTGACCAAATGTGGACTGGACTGTGTTTGTGGAAGATAAGTAGGGAGGGGAAGATGGAGAACAGAAGAGCAAACATAGCCCATGAGCCTGGTTCCAGCCTGGTCTGAAAAGCATAGGACACTACTCCACTCACACTGTAGACTGCCTATCACATTAACATTTTGCTGGCTCCCCAGATAGGTTTGCTAAAGAGAGCAACACTGACTTCAAGGAAGCTAGAGTGAGAAAAGTGTAACTGGAGGCAAGAACTTGATTTCTCCTATCAGACCCTTCTGGAGATAACATGACTTACAGCATTCTTTAGTTATGCAACAGTCCAGCAAAATTCTAAGGCTTTAGTGTAATCTGAGGACATAGTTTGGTCCTGATTGTGTGAAAGCTATGGCTTAAGCACATTGGATTGGCAGTGCTGCAACAAGCAGTACTAAGCATGGCAAGGAATGGGCTGCTCATTAAAAAAATACATCCAAAAAAGCTGGCAAACTTTTCTTTACAAGCCCTGCTGGTGGCAGAATCTTTCTGACAGCAAACATAAAAGTAAACTGTCCCTAATGAGTTCAGAGCAACACCTGCAGTTTTGATACAATTTTCAGTTCAAGGCTTGTCATTGCTCTTTCCAGCTGCTGGAGTGGATCCGTCGCACCATCCCCTGGCTGGAGAACCGGGCCCCAGAGAACACCATGCAAGCCATGCAGCAGAAACTGGAGGACTTCCGGGACTACCGCCGCCTGCACAAGCCCCCAAAGGTCCAAGAGAAGTGCCAACTTGAGATCAATTTCAACACCTTGCAGACCAAGCTGAGGCTCAGCAACAGGCCAGCCTTCATGCCTTCAGAAGGGAAGATGGTCTCGGTGAGTGGGGCTGACTGCTCGTATATATCCCAATCATGCCTAAAAAATGGGACTCCTGTTGTGCCCATGGGTGGGCAGAGCATACCCTACCATCAGAGTGAGCTATTCTGTGGTAGGAACCCTACAGAATATAGTTCAGTGAGGCCATAATAAGTGAGGGTCAAACAATCATTGCTTCCCTGTATCTAAACCAGACTCTGAGGCTCTTCACAAGTTGTGTGCCTTTATGAGGAAATATCTAGGTGCCTCTCATTTTTTCTAATTGAAAAATGGTTGGGGTTTGTTGAAGTTTCATGTGGGGAAGTGTTTTGAGAGCGACTCCCGTGCAGACATATATATGCTGACACTGCTAGTCCTGCTTATCTTAAGTCTGGCACTTCGTCTTCCCGACCTGTCTGCACAACCCTATGAGATTAAAAGCCCACATCCACTCCCTCCAACCAGTTGGAGCCATATAGCTCATGGAGACTAATGCTGATGTACATCTTCCCCCCCATCTTCTAAACTGCCTTTTCTTCTTGTGCTTCTCTCTCTAGGATATAAACAATGCCTGGGGTGGCCTAGAGCAGGCTGAGAAGGGCTATGAGGAGTGGTTGTTGAATGAGATCCGGAGGCTAGAGAGGCTGGATCACCTGGCAGAGAAGTTCCGGCAGAAGGCATCCATTCATGAGTCCTGGACAGATGGTAATGCCAACATACCTGCTTCCTATTGCCTGACAGTGCTGTCCGTTACATGGGGAGGAAGAGATGGATCATACATAGGTGCCTCCATGAGATTTTCCTCTCAAGAATGCTAGGTTCATTTCTTACTTTATTAGAAAAGAATGTGTGAAAATCAGCTTGATCTCTGTTCTGCTACATATCGTGGCCATGTTGGCATTTCCTAACTGTTGCAAAGAACTTTGGATAGAAAAGAGCTACAGAGCAGAGGGAAAATTACCATACAGTAAACGCTACAGCTGGCATTTACTGTACCAGCATAGCCCAGTTTGCATATACTGAGACTAGTCCAGTATAAACTGTGACAGCACTGGCTTGAGCTGCACTATGTGCCCTTCACTGTTGCTAATGGCAAACTCATGCTCTGCGGTTTGAAAGTGAGGATTGTGCATCTCTAGGCCAGCACACATGAGAGCAAGCCTCGAGCAGGGTGTCTGGAGTGGGGCAAATGCCCTTTTGAGGGCCTCCATGGTGGGGAGATGGCTTTGGGGTCACTGGGTCCTGCCCTTCATTCTCCTGTCCTTTGGCTCCCTCCCCAGGTAAGGAAGCAATGCTGCAGCAGAAGGATTACGAAACTGCTACTCTCTCGGAGATAAAGGCCTTGCTGAAGAAACATGAGGCCTTTGAGAGCGACCTGGCTGCACACCAGGACCGTGTGGAACAGATTGCTGCTATTGCACAAGAGCTGAAGTACGGCACCCCGGCACACGTCCCATCCCTGTGGCCAGAGAGGCTTAATCAGCGTTGCCCTCTGCCCTCTGAAGAGCCATAAATCAATCTCCATACAAAAATGTTGGGAAGTCCCAGTGTTTCCAAACAGTATCTAGGATACTGCTCTCCAGTATCCGGATGCACCAGAAGAGCAGGCCAGAAAACGGATGAGTCGTGGGTGCTGATGAGGGGGCGGCAGAATTATATTCCCAAGCCAAGTTTCCATCCTCTTCCAGCTCGTTATGCTGCTGTGAACCTTTTCCTAAAGAGTCTGACCTGCCACTGGTCCCTGCTAGGTTTCAGAGTTGTAACACCGTCATACTTTTCCAGGAACAGTAGTAAACAGCAGAGGATAGCAGGCCTTCAGTTTGTTCTCTTTTATCAAAAAAATTCTCCTTATTCTGGCAGGAAAAAAATCTGCTGTTGCTTGAGCCCATCATGGCCTCTGCTGCCACGCCTAGCCCTTTGCCCCAGGAGCTCTGAACCATATGGACTCTGGTCAGCACTTGCTCCAGGGTATCTCCACAGCAGCTCAGCTCCCTTCCTGCTTCCCCTGGCTTGGAAACCTTCACTTCCACTTCTTTTCCTGGAGTGACACAGGTTACCAGGACAAATGGGGTTTCCTCAGGGCAGGAAGTTGATTACTAGGGATAGCAGGCAGGTAAAGAGCTGGTCTCTGCAGCACAGGGAGAGAGATTTTGGAACTGTGCATGTTTCTTGGCAAAAACAGTCTGAACAATTTGGTGTTGACTTTGTTTCCTATTTTAAAAATATTTATATATCGCACTGGCCCATGGCAAGTTAGTGTCTGGGCTAAGATCAGTACTCTTGGGCTGAAGGACTGTTTTTTCTCTAAAAAATCAGGATAATTGGATCAAGATCATTATCTCCTTTAACAACACAGATTTACAGAATTGCTTCCTTGTCCACTGGAGGATTGACCTTGGAACAGGAGGAGCGTTCAAGGCAATCCTCCATGTCAGTAAGATTAAAACAGAGGCTGGCTAGTCAGCAAGCATTAGCTGACCTGCCACTTCCAAAGCACATGCTACATGCCAGCCAAAGCAGCTGCAGCTGTAAGAGCAACAGGGAAGGCTGGGCCTTAATATGAGGGAGAAGTGATTTCTTCCAAAGTGTGAGAACAGCGGCTCTGCCATCCTTCCAAAATCCATTTTCCATCTCAGCAAAGAGGCCATGCCCTGAAAAACCATGGCTGAGTTCTTTTGTCCCCAGAGATACACTGCCAGGGAGATGGAGAGGGTCTGGAGGAAGCCACTGCAGCTGCCCATGCCAGGCATGTTTGCGGGCATGGCACATTCCACTCCCCAGCAGTAGTGGTCCAGCATGGGTGTGTTACAAGCCAGGCTTTCATCTGCAGTGCTGGCTTTGCAGCAAAGTAGATCAAGGAACTGATCTGGATTAAAAACCCAGCAAAGAAAAAGTTATTTTTAGCCCAAATCGGTTTCCTGACTAGTTTACCACAAGTCTCCACCAACAGTTGTGCCCACACACCTCAGAAGGGCAATACAGTGGTGGGAAGAAACAAGGCTGTGGGAGGCAAGAGGAAACTGTTTAAACCTGCTTAGAGAAATGGTCATCTCATGGCCCAAGGTCATTCAGTAGCCCAGTGAGTTATTCTGCTTTCTCTTTCAAGGCTGACACTTCCCAGCTTGGCTGATCTTCCTCTGCCTGCCAGTTTGTCCCTCTTTGACCATGTGCAGAACCAAGAGCACAAAGCAGTCAATACAAGACCAATAAGCTTCAGCTTATCCCCCTGCTCTCCTTTCCCCAGCCATACTCTTCTTACCAGCCCATCTTCTGTGGGTGCCAACCTATAGACATCTCTGCAAAGCACTCCCTGACAGGCATATAGGAGAGAAACCTACACTGTAATTCTAGGATTGTCCTAAATAAACGAATGGATTGTGTAATTTAGCTATTCCTTGGCACTTGTACTACGCAACACTTAGAACAATCTTAAGCAGTTTCTTTGCATTCATAGTTAAATCTTTACTGCCCATTCTGATGTGCAAGATACAGGTAGTTAGCCTGCATGATGTTCTTAAGCAGAATACAGGGGCATATTGCTGTGCTCATAATCTGTTTATTCTCAGTTTGAGCAAAAGTGTGTACTCCCTTCCACCAGTGCCAAGTTGTTCCCATCAGGCAGCCAGCACCAGTGTTTGTTGAGGGCTTGGGTGGTGGTTGTTTTTCTTCCTGTTCTGTGCTGTTTGATGTACCATAACATACAGTGTCTCCAAAACGAGATACTGCTGTCTTCCTGGCTCACTTTACTTGCAGAGACCATGAGCTCTTTTTCTGAATCGGTCCTGAAGGCTGATAAAGATTTCTAATGGGTTTCTCTTTCTTCTCCAAAAGGTCTTTATTTGACTTGTCCTTTTTTTCCCCATCTCTTACAGTGAGTTGGACTATTATGACTCTCCCAGTGTCAATGCCAGGTGCCAGAAGATCTGTGATCAGTGGGATAATCTGGGTGCTCTAACCCAGAAACGTAGAGAAGCCTTGGAGGTGAGACCTGTTACAAGTTGGACCTTTGGGATTACGTGGGTAGGTCATTTGTGGGAAACAAGCTGCAGCAGGCATAAGCAACCAATTTCAGCTCTTTTGTGCACTCCTGGAACATCCCGAACGGTAAACGAGGGCTACATTTCAGTATATTTAGACTGCCTTTCCTGTTCCAGCCCAATTATAGTGCCATTCATTTGCTCAGGCTATTGATTTATTTCTACTTTTCTGTATTTTGTAGTTTTGTTCTGCTTGAAAAGACTGTCCTTGTTTTATTTCAAAATACCTCAGATTTTTCCCTCAGAGTAAAAAATTCATCCTGTGTGTAATCTCTTAACAGCAGAGAGACTTTTACTGTAGTGCTGTCCTGGGAGCACCTAGGAGGTCTGAAAGGAAGGAGCAGCTCAGGCAACCCACATATCTATGTGATTATTCTTTAACCATTTTTTCTGATTTTCTTTCTTGTTTTGTGCATGTGCAGAGGACAGAGAAGCTACTGGAAACAATTGACCAGTTGTACCTGGAATACGCCAAACGAGCTGCCCCTTTTAATAACTGGATGGAAGGGGCCATGGAGGACCTGCAGGACACGTTCATTGTTCACACCATTGAGGAGATCCAGGTACAGAGAGTAGTCACCTGCAACAATCAGGTTGGGATAGAGAGAAGTCGGGTCTCCCGGATTGCTAGTGGTGCCAAATTTGTAGGTCATGTTTTGGTGCTTCTGCTCTAGTGAGTGAGCCTTAGTAAAAGAAACAAAAAGGAGTATGTTTTTCCTTTATTTCCTCCAAAAACCTGGATCTGAATAGGTATGAAATGTGCTCACACCATCCTAGCTGGACACAAAGAAGTAGCGTGGATTTTTCAGTGTAACTCCAGAGTCTTACTGATGAATGCCTGCAAACTGAGTGACTCACTCTTTTAGGGTCTTGTGGGGGTTTTTTAACCCACATGAGCAAAGCTTAATGCTGCTCACAGGTTCTGCAGGTCAGTTGCCCTGTACAATGTCATGACCAGGTCATCTGGTCCTATGTGATAGGATGTGCCGTGAGGGCAGTAATTGTCCACTTTGGTGGTGGATTAGGATTTGAAGCAAAAGTCTTCTTGCCTCCTGCAAGGCAACAGAGACAGTATCAGTCAGTTTTCCCCCTTCTGAAAGGGTGTTATGAAAGCAACTTGAGGTATCTATCAGACCTCTGAGAGCAGGAATTACCCTTCCCTGGATTGTAGTGGGGACTTCTGTTTCTCCTGCTTGATGGGCTTATGAAAAGAATCCAAGTCATCTTTTTGCAGGAATGGTTGACAGCAATGTGGCCATCAGTGAGGCAGCGAATGGGAGACCAACAGGGGACACTATGCAGCCAGGGTGGTGAAGGGGTAGTGAAATAGCCCAAGCCTGGTATCAGCTCTGTTACTGAGCTTCCACTTGTTTCTTCTACCCTTCCCTCCTGAACAAAGGGGTTCATTAAGTCTTTCATAATGCAGAACAAATCTGAACAGTATTTAAACACTTCCATCATCTCTTTGTGACTGTTTGCCGTATCTTTCCCAGCCCCTTAGACTTGCATTACATCTCTATGGCCACTGCAGCAGCTGCAATGTAATGAGTCACCATGTAAGGAAGGAATTTTACAAAAAGTAGTTACAGTATGTGTTGTAAAAGAGTGGTCAATCATAAGTTTACTTTCATTCCTTCTTCTGTCCACACTGTTCCCTCGATTATCCCTGCACATGCCTCTGTCCCCCATTCGTTTTGCTGCCTTTTTCCCTGCATTTGCTTCCCTAGTCTTGATCTTCCAGGCTTCTGGGATGAAGTACCTTAAAGGCCTGTAGAAGCGGTGGGAGATGAGCCAGGACCAACTGGCTTGTCAGCTGTCCACAAACTACCAGCAAGCATGCCCCCACCATCGGTCCTTGGAGCAGAGTCTGGGCACTGCAGCAAGACGGAAAACAGAAAGGGCCTCTTGTGTTCAGAGAGAAGGAGCTGTTTTACAGCAGCAGGAGCATATGTTTCCTGTGCAAGTTTGCAGTTGGCTTAAGACCTTTACCTAGTTCTAACTGACTCTGATCAGACTGAATCTGACTCTTACTATTAATCTGGAGTTATCTTAGGTGTAGTACTAGTGCATACCTAGTCAGAGAAGAAAGACGTGGCACATTTACACTAGTGAGACACGACTGCTTTATAGTAATGCTAGTAGTCAGATCTTCTTCTCAAGCTGACAGGCAGTCACTGAGCAGTGTTGGAGAAATAGTTCCCCCTAAATTATGAGCCAGAATTATTCCACCATTTTGGGGGATGTGATCTCTGTCACTGGTCAAGATGGGACAGAAACAGAGGGAAAATGAGACTTCACATCATTTAACTACTTAAAACAGCCTGTTTACTGATGGTGAGAGAACCTGAAAAGTGTGTTAGAATAGACTGCTTTGTATCCTCGTAATATGTAAGCTATTGCAGTTACTTTTGCAGGGATACATTTGCTGAAGAGGCTATTCAGTAACTAATGCTCTTACCCTCCCTTTGCTGCTGCCTTCCTTCTGCAGGGATTGACCACAGCACACGAACAGTTCAAAGCCACTTTGCCAGATGCCGACAAGGAGCGACAGGCCATCCTGGGAATCCACAATGAAGTCTCAAAGATTGTGCAGACATACCATGTCAACATGGCAGGAACGAATCCTTACACTACGATCACCCCACATGAGATCAATGGCAAATGGGAACATGTGAGTTATTTCCAACCTTGCAAGTCAGTGTGGGAGGATGCCACTGCTCAGTCGCTGGGGCCCCAGGAAGTGGATTATTTACTCTTCGGTTACCCTCTCATGCTAACTGCTGAGCTTTTTTTTTTTTTTTGTCATTTGTTTTCGGCTCAGTTGCCATATGCTTGGAAAGTGGAGGAGATCTTTCATATAAGTGCCTAAGGGATATTAGATCCCTTTTACTTGCTACTTTTATAATGAAAGATGATAAATTAAAAGCTTTGAGGTTTTCAGTCCTCAGTTGACCTGACAAGCAAGTAAGTATGGCATGTGACTCAGTATCCTTTTTTCACCATTTGACCGTTCAGATGTTGTATGTCCACAGCCAAGTAGTCTTCCCTTGCTGTAATCCTCAAAGAGTAGCTACTTTCCATACCAGCTGTGCTGATGGTTCTTCCTACCAAACAAGATTACCAAAGTGAGATCTGAAAAGGGTCCTGCAATTCAGTTAACATGAGCCACCAAAAACCCAAGTGGTGAAAGGAAGCTTCTGGTCTTCCATTGCCCGAGATGAGTTTGCAGCGTGTGTCCTAGAGCAGATAGGATTCACATTCCACGAGCCACCCCACTGTGTCCTAAACCATATGACTGCTTGTTTTCAGTGCAAATACTCACTCCTCCCTTCCTTGTGGCAATTTCTACATTTACTGTACATGTGCCTCTGTATGTATAAACTGCACACTTTGTTACTCTTTGCTGTAGGTGCGGCAACTGGTTCCCAGAAGGGATCAAGCCCTGATGGAAGAACATGCTCGCCAGCAGCAAAATGAACGACTTCGTAAACAGTTTGGTGCACAGGCCAATGTCATTGGACCCTGGATCCAGACCAAGATGGAGGTAGTGCTTTGCTCATTTTGAAACAGTATGTTTTCGTCTGTGATCTTCGCTGTGATATTCTTATCCTTGGTCTTTCTTGACCATTGTCACGGTCATTTCTTCCTTCAGGTTACAGCAAGAGAACCTTTCACAGAAAATATGGAGAATCCCAAGATTGATACCAGTTACTGAAGTTCTTGTACTTTTCTTCCTCTCTTTAGTACAGAGATAAAAAACATGACTTAAAATGGGGAACACTGAATAGAGTTGTGTCTATCTGCAGCAAGTTAAAAACCCTAGATCAGAGGCATATTTTCTGTAACTGCTTTCACAGCAATAGTCTTGATACACATGACAAAATAAATACAATTAGCATATCAAACATCAGTAGAGACATATTTTTAAGGGAGCTCTTCTCTTTAGGTTAGATTTTATTTGAGTTAAAGTAATTGGAGTTGATGAAATGGAAAAATACAAAGCTGTTACTGATGGCAGGAGCTGTAAAGAAGAGAGCAATTACAGAAATGTCTGTATGAAGGGACTAACTTAGTGGCAGACAGTACATCAGAAAAAGACCTGGCTTGGTGCATTACTAGCTTATGGACTGCAGTTTCCTTTTCTTTTGTATCCTTGTATGAGACACATCTCGTGACTCACCTCACTCAGAAAATGCTCAGGTCTCTGCTAAAATTTTTGCTGACACTGTCTTGGCTTATTTAAAGTAACTGCTCCGTGAGATTTTTTTTTTGAATCATCATCCTGTGTGAGCATGAAATAGCTGCAATAAATGTCAAGCATGTTGAGGCTTGTACTTCCAATGGGGTCTAACTCCTTTGGCTTTGCTAATGCAGGAGATTGGTCGCATTTCAATAGAGATGCATGGGACCCTGGAGGACCAGCTCAACCACTTGCGGCAGTATGAGAAAAGCATTGTGAATTACAAACCAAAGATTGACCAGTTGGAAGGAGACCACCAACAGATCCAGGAAGCGCTTATCTTTGACAACAAGCACACCAACTACACCATGGAGGTAAATGTTTTGGCAGCAGATCAAACAGCCTCATCTGCTGTGGCCAGTTAGCATCAACCACATCTAGCTCTGGCAATGTGTTGTGGTTCTCAGGAAAATGGAGAGCTTGACAATGTGGCCAAGCATGCAACAACATGTTGCTGAATTTCTGTTTTTGCCTTGCTGTACTTCGTGCCAATCCATTCCAATTTACTTCCAAATAGAGACAATAGAAATAACCTGCATGAGATCAACAGTATTGCTTGAAAGAGTGGCTGGTCTCATTTCTCCTGCCACCCAATTGTGGCAGCCTATTGGTGATTTTGAGCTGCCACAGCCAAGCAGAAGAAAAATGTCCAACAAAAGCTTTTTTAAATTTGGAGTCTGGCTTTCTGTTGACAACGTGAGGTTTCTTGGAAGCAATCTGAATTCAACATGAGTCCAGCAGAACACAGACGGGCTTTGAAACTTGTATTTTGGTTTCTGGCCAGCTCTCCCTTGAGCAGCAGCAGAGTCAGTGGAGCACCAGTGTCTTCCAAGGACTGTGGTTTATTTATTTTCTTGGTAAGGAGAGTTTTCTGCCCAGCTAAGTCCTAGAAGCACTGAGTTTGATTCTCATTTGTGTTAAAGGCCCCCAGTATGTTGCCTGACACAGCAACGGAACTTTGCAATAGGACCAAGACTTTCTTAAGATCAGGAATTGGCCTCTTCAATTTTTTTTTTAGTCAAAATTCAGATTTTAAACAGATGGTTGGTTCACTGCAGATGAGAAGGAAGTTTTTCTGAGCAAATGGACATCTCCTGCCTTGGCCACAAGGATCATTTAATTTGCAACAAGTAGCACATTCTGTCCACTGGCCTCGGAGGCAAAAGAGCTACTTTTTACTTTAAAAATTGTTCTGTCCTCTTTCTCCAGCACATCCGAGTGGGCTGGGAGCAGTTACTAACAACAATTGCTAGAACCATCAATGAAGTGGAAAACCAGATTCTGACCCGTGATGCCAAAGGAATCAGCCAGGAACAGATGAATGAGTTCCGGGCTTCTTTCAACCATTTTGACAGGGTAAGTCAGTGCTGGCTGCAGCTCGATAAGCTACAAGTTTCTGTGTAGACTGCACGGTGCAATAAAAAACAAACAGTCACTGTGATAAAACTAGATCAATAGAAGATGTTTCATTCTTAAAAACTCCACTCCTGTGGAGCACATTTCTGTGAAGACTGCTAAGTGATCATTGGGCTGGGAGGAGAAATGTATCTTCACAGGAAACTGCTAAGTTTCCTGATAAAGCTGAAGTATGGAAAAGTTTGAAGGCTTATTTAGGAAATTAGACTTTTACCGTCTTCTCTGTAAAGCGGATTATTATCTTGATTTATAGAATTCTTCAGAATAGCTGTCCTCCACTCTGACATACCATCTCATAAACCTGTATTGAGGAGACCAGTACTGCTCTTGTACAGAGCAATCAGGAGTATCTATACACACCACAGCATTGCATAGTGTAGATAAACCCTGATATAAAGCCTGCCTTGCCTTACTGTGGAAATACATGCCAAGGCACTAACTGGAGCAATAAGAAAGGAATTCCTTAAAGGAAATTCTCCTCCCTCAATTTGCCAGCCTGTCTGCAGCTCTTCCGTCTCAACCCGAATCACAAAGGTGTCATGCAGGGAAGCAGAGACAGCAGCCCAAGCCTGAAACTGGCTCCATTATCAACCCCATCAACGTTGTCTGGAAATCCATGAGCAGCCTGCAGAGATACTAAGTCAGTGATGCAAATACAGGTTGCTCTCCACCACTTGCTGCACCAGCCAGAGTGTTTGAAAGGTCTCCAGAAAACAGGGCTGCAGCCCACCCTCAGAGATTGGCAACGCTTTAAGATTGCTTGAATACTGGCTATTTCAGGCCTTCTCTAGCTGCCTAAGAAAAACAAAAAACATGGCTTTTTTTCTTAGCAGAAGGACCCATAAAGCCCCGTAGGTGTTATATTTTGACCTTCATATCATTTGCCCCTTTCTCCACAACAGTCTGAATGATAATGCAGAGAGAACATGGGTTTCCCATCTTCAACTGTATATTTGATTTATGAAGGCTTAACGCTGACTCTAAAAGCTGATTTTCTGAAGAAAGTCATTTGGAATTGGCCCCACCATCCTGTTTGTAGCTTCCTTGATCTGGCCAGAGATGGTGCTGGCAGGCAGGGGCTCTTCAGTGCTTGGGAGCTGTCCTGAGCTAAAATTCTGCAGGGTGGATTGGGATTCTCAGTTCCTGTGCTAGCTTATGTATAGTTTGATGGGTACATCCAAACACTGGGGGAGCGGGGAATAAGCAAAGGGAAGAGCAGCTGCCAAGCCATGTTGTGCTGTGCTGTACAGCAGTGCTGTTTGCAGAGCTGAGCACTCGAAATAGCTTTTCCAGTCAAAGCTCCACCTCATGTGCAGGTCTCATACATACAGCCATAACACTGCTCCCTTGAGCTTCAGCTGTTTTTCCTTGTCTGTTCCTGGGATGCCCTGACAGCTAAGCTTCCTTGGGTGTGTTGCCAAACACACCTGCCCTCACCTACTCCTTTAGTGGGACTTTTGACTAGAAGATAAGGCAATGCTTCCCACTGCCTCTGCCTGCTTACCTGCACTCTGGGTTACTAGTGAAACACAGGGCTTCTGACATTATGAATTACAAGCAGTGACAAAAGTAATTCACTTGGGAGATGGAAATCTTGAGGCTTCTGAGCATTAACTGTTTTTGTCATTCAAATGCTCTCAAGATGTGACGAGCTCTCTGAGAAGGAACTGTTCCAAGAGCATTTTTAGCACATCCTGAAATGTCATTGTGATATCTAATGTTGTGCACTTTTTATTTTTCTTCCCTGTCTTTCTATCTGCATGTCATTCTTCCTTTCCCTCTCTCCTCACCCACTGCATGGTGCACCTGTTTGTTGTCCTTCCACCTCCCTTTGATCTCCTCTGTGTCTCCCTTCCTTCTGCCCCACACCGTCACCCCACTGGCACTGCATGTCCTGCTGCCTGGCACACCGCATAACCAGGACCACTCCGGCACACTTGGCCCTGAGGAATTCAAAGCCTGTCTCATCAGCTTGGGTTACGATATTGGAAACGATGCACAGGTACTGAATGCTAGTGGTGAACACAGCCAGATGTTAAACTGTGAAAAAATAACAGTTTTTTCCTTTCTTTTCTTGTTTGTCTTAATCCATCTGTCATTGCTGTTCTTCTGTTTGTTTGACTATATATACATCACTTTTCTGTACTACTTCCTCTCTAAATGTACTTTGGTATCTATTCCTTCTTAATTCCCTAATTGTTTGTCTTGGGAGAATTGCTTTTATGTCTTCAAACTATTCCATTTACTTCTGTGTCACTTAACACTCCTTTTCTTCTCCATCCCTCAATCTGCCTTGCTTGATATCTTCATTCCTTTTTTTCATCATCAATATCTTCTTTGTGTGTAAAATATTCCATGTCCAAAACCACCTTTTCTTCTTCATGGTTTCACAAACTACCTGTCCTCTATTGTTTTTCATTGTAAATCCCTCCTTCTGTCTCCTCCCCTGTGAAACTCATTCTTTGTAATGTCTCCTGTGGGTTCATTTCTCCCTGGACTGGTCTCCCTTCTCTCTCTTGGCTTTTTCCATCTTTGCGTCATTCCCTGTAGAAGAAGACTGGTATGATGGATTGTGAAGATTTCCGAGCCTGCCTTATCTCCATGGGTTACAATATGGTAATGTAGAGTCCTCTGTCACTCCTGTTCAAAGTGATTCTTGTAGGTACCTTCAAAAATAAAGGAAGAATGTGTAGTGAATCAAGGTAAACACAGCCTTATTTTCCAGAATTATCAGAAACGGATGTTAAATCTAGTATTAGTTGTATATGTATAGTTCTTGTCTTGCAGCAGTAGCTGAAGGTAAAAAAATGGAAATAATTGTCTTAATTCCTGTGTATTTCAAATAAGAATTATATTTATCTAACTGTGTAGCTACAAGTGGAAGAAACAATAAACTTCCTTCTATTGGTACCTACACTCTGCACAGCACAGACAACCTCCCCAGCCCTAAGTATCATTTGAACTCATCTGGAAGTATACACAACCCGATTTCTGAATACACTCAAACACTGCTCCTCTCATTCTTACCATTTATTTCACATCTCTGTTCCTGTACATGTAAGTAGGTTCAAGTTCCAGACATCGTCCCCGTAGCTTTTCCCTCACCAGAGTACCTGGATATTCAGAACAGTAAGATGTGGCACCTTGAGAGGCGCAATAACTAATAGGAAGAGCTTCACCAAAGACCATTGCTCATGAAAGGGCAGGAGAAGAGTGTAGTGCAAAAATATCCAGCTTTACTTCCAGTATCTTTGTTCTTGATGTCAGGCAAAGCAATGTTTAAACATTTTACTCATCAGCCTAGTATAAATACAGACTCTTTAATGTAGCATGCCAAGCCGCAGTAACATTTGATTAGATACCTTAATTACTCTTGAAGGTATACTGTTATAGATGTCTAAGAAGAGCCTGTTCCCAGGAAAAGACGCAGCTCTGCTCTCCCTTCCTCCTTACCTGGGGAGGAAGGGGTCCCAGAGATGAGAACAGATTATCTTCTGTTTATATGCAAAAAAAAAAAAGCCAAAAATTAAACTACAAGGTTTTGGCTTCTGTAGGATCTTCCCTGTAAAGGCTACTTCCCTGGGCCACCCCAGGTATGCAAGTCCTTTCCTAAGCCTGTCTAGTAAAGATGAACCAGGTACTATTAAAGACCCCAGAGGTGTTTCTTCTGATGGTTTCTGTTCTGGCAGCTGAAGAGAACTGTAAAAGTTCTTCTCTAGTAAATGAAGGTAAAAGGAATTGAGGAATGCAGATCTTCAAATATTGCTAGAGGCATCTAGCACAACATGTATTACAGAGAAATTTGCACCTTCCCCTGAAGTCCAGGTGATATGTTCCCTGATAGGAGCATTGTCCTAGAGGTAGATGGAGCTGGATGGTATCCTAGGGGCACAGTTGAGAACATTTTATTCCGAAAGACAAATGAGTGAGAAGCATTTGTACAAAATAGCAAGCTAAAAAAGAATATCCTGATAAAAAAATCAGAAGTGGTTTCTATTTAGCTTTGTTTTTCTAGCTGTGAGATCTGCTGCTGAACAGTTTCTCCCCACTATCATAGCACTGCTGCTCAAATGTCCAGGCTTACATGACTTTCTTGTTCTCCAGGGAGAGGCAGAGTTTGCCCGCATCATGAGCATCGTCGACCCTAACCGTTTGGGTGTAGTAACATTCCAGGCCTTCATCGACTTCATGTCCCGGGAAACAGCAGATACAGATACTGCTGACCAGGTTATGGCTTCCTTCAAGATCCTGGCTGGAGATAAGGTCAGGCTCCACATCTTCCTTTCCTGCATCTGCATTGCTCCTGGTTTCCTTTTTCTCTCTTGTCTCCAAGAGAAGGTGTCAAGGGAAGCACTCTCCAGCATGAAGGGTATTTTCACATGAATGTTGTACAGTGCTGGAGGAGTGCAAGGCTAAAGTGTGGGTTAATGAGCAGCCTGCCAACGCATTTGAAAGTCCTGTTCAGCTGTCAGTCAGAACTTTGCTGCCCACTCTTGCTTTAAAAATGTAATTAAGAGCTTGGTTGCACTTTGTTATTTTAAAATGTATGAACAAATTCAACAGATCGTTCTTGATTAGTCTTGGAAGACTATTAATTACTGACAGCCGTAAACTTAAGGTGACCTTTCTCAGACATACCTGCGTCACTATCAGCTGTTATACAATCAATAGATTTTCATTGAGGATATGCTGTATCTGCAAGTGGAGCATCTTTTAATCACAGAAATTGGTCTAAAGTAGGAAAACTCCCAGGATGATACTAAAAATATTCATTTTCTAAATTGGTATCATCAGTGGAACCAGCTGATTAAAAAAAACGTAATCTTATTTTTCTCATATAACAATCCCCACTAATCTTTTATGTAATTGAACAAATAATATGTACATGTAATATTAATGTATCTATATTTGCTAATAATTTCATTCATCTCACTTGAAATGTGGGATACCGTTTCTCTGATTGTAATGAGTTACTCTTAAATCCAGTACTGGTTTCCATGTTTCACTAATAATCTTTTCCTAATCTGTAGTGTAGAAACCCATGATAACTGTCCTTTAGTTATCTACCTGACTAAAGCCAGTCATGTTGTCTTTCAAGGCCTGAAAATTCCACATTAGTCAGATAAGCTAATCCCTGAATAAATAGGTACTTCTGGATACAGTATTACTTATTAACTCGTTTACCCTGTACAGTACATTAACTATACTTGTCAGTGTTTAATATGCTCTAGTGAATAACATGAATCAGACAGCATTTCATTATGAAGAAAAATATCGCTTTACTCACTCCAATCATTAC
>JANZLQ010000032.1:15037253-15047292 GCA_026212715.1 Elanus axillaris | reverse complement strand
GGGGAGATGGTGTGAAACCTGAACCATTGTTCAGACGGACTGCAAATGCCCGTGAGTCAGTTAGCTAAAGACAACATACTGGTTAGCAAACAGGCAGCTACTGTTACCTACTGCATGGAGAGAAGCCAGGCTACCTCAGCTCAGTTCAGTGAGTCTCCAGAAGCTGAATTTACATAAGAAGTTTTGCTTGCTTATTAAAAAACTCTGCTGTGAAAGGCAAGGATTGTTGGGGGAACTGTGGAAGCAATACAAAGTTTTTGCTTGTCTGCTGCCTGCATTGGTGCCACCGGCCAGAGCTAGTGGGGATGGCTCTTTTCCTTGCTCTGAAGAGCAGGAACAGCAACTCTCAAGCAGCTGTTACCTCCTGCCAGTGAGGAACAGGATCCAAATGAAATTTCTGCTTCCTTCCATTTGCTTTCAGCAGGACCTCCACTGTCCATGAGAAGGCACAGTCTTACACTAGCAACTTACCTTACTTAACCTCCAGGTCTTTTCTTTAGGTGTACCAGCATCTCTCCTGCAAAAACAATCTTCCTCTCTGTTGTTAAAACCATTTTCTTGTCCGAACGGTAGGGAGTGACTGCATTTCTTCCCAAGGTGTATGCACAGAGAGCTCCCTGTGTGGGTGTACAGTGCTAGTTGAGTTGTTGGGGTCCTGTCCATGACTGTTGTCTGCTGCCCCGGGGAGATGAGGTGGTTCTACCTCTGAGGAAGGTCAGTTTTCTGAAAGTAACAGTCACCTTATTGTTTGTCCTCATTGCAGAACTACATCACTGTGGATGAATTACGGCGGGAACTGCCTCCTGATCAGGCTGAATATTGCATTGCTAGAATGGCACCCTACAATGGCCGTGATGCTGTACCTGGTGCCCTGGACTACATGTCCTTCTCCACGGCACTCTATGGTGAAAGTGACCTTTAACTTTTTTCTGTCCCACCACACGCTCCCTCCCCTCTCCCCCGTCCGACACACCCTTCTTTCTCTTTGCAAAGCAGCCTCTGCTCCGCTCTTTTTTGTGTTTCCCTGTTTTGCTTCAGATAACAGATCACATTTTTAAGTGGGGGGGGAGGACATTGACATGGCACCGCCTACCTTGCCCTTGAAATGACAGTTTACAAAATTATTTTGTGCAAAAAAGTTAAGTTTTAAAAAGAACAGACATATTTTATTATAGAAAAAGGTATTTTTCTCCACCAGATTGAAACTTAAAAAGAAAATGTTAAAATATTGCACCAAATATTTTTTGTTGTGACATAGAAAGTCGAGCACAGTGTTACATTCCATCCTTTCCAAAAAGAACCAAACAACAACAAAACACCACTTGTTCTGTTAACTTTTACATTTGCATATGTCTCTTTTATCACGTTTATCTTGGGAGGGGGGAAGGCACACAAGTGCATGTGTTTGCTGGTTCACTCATTTCATGAAAATATTTTATGATAAACTTTTGAAATTGCTGTGTTTTCTAGGGAAAAAATAATGTACACAGCTCATGTTTTCATATTTAATTAAAAATACAATATGCCTCCTATGTTTATCAGTGCACAACTTTTTTTGTTGCTGAGAGTTGTCTGGTTTCAGAACATGAAGCTTGAGAGTTAATAACTTTGATATTGCTTGTCACAAACCATATTAAAAATTTCTTGTGATAACAAATCTAGACTTTATTCATTTGTATAGTAAAATTGTTTAATCCTATTTAGTTGAAACCACAAATGACAAAGAGCATCCAAAATTAAGGTTTTTTAAATTGAAATTACAATACTTCAAAAGTAAACTTCCTTTCTGCTTTAACCTTTTTATTCTTGTTGAATGATGTCGGAATTTTCACAGCTTTCTTACTACTTTAATGTCTTATACAATTTTTAACCATCCCTGATACACCCACATGTCTAGGAACAATATTCTTGTTACTAGACCTGTGTGAACAACCAACCACCATTATCTTGAACCATCTATGAAAAATTCCTCCACTGTTTCGTCCTCAGCATTGAATACCTCACTGCTCTTGATATCACATCTTGTGACATTATAAATTCTTCCAGAGCCCTCAAGATGATCTTTGTACTGGTTATTTGAAAGAAACCAGCCTTCAGAACAACTCCTTTGGGACCTTTAGTAAGTCATAAAGTATACACACACATGTGCATGCCTGAAAATCAGGAAAGGGAAGCAGCTAATCCCTTCCCAGCCATCTCATATGACAGGTGCATTTCCTGCCTTCCCACAACTTTTTTTAGGAAACATGGAGTTAGGAGCAAAAAACTGCATTACTACTGCTTCATGACATGTTTCAAGTGAGTGTTTTTCAGGTATAACCACATACTGCTGTCTCTAGTCCCAAAGGCAGTTTTCATTTTGAAGTAACAACTGCAGGAGTGCAGAATTCATGCACAGATTCACAAGGAGCTCCTGCAGCTCTCAGTAGCATTGCCCTCTGTTCTCCAGAGCAGAACTAAGTCCATTGTACCTGCTGGGTTGGGGCTCAGCACTCCTTTCTGGTTTATCCCTGATCCTGAGTAGGACACAATAAAAATCACAGCATTGTGTTGTGATGTATCCCAACCTGACAGTATCTGCATACTGTATTTGGGAGAGGGGATGCTAATGTCTCCTACCACATTTCTTCCAGGAGACGCCAAGATGTGCATTCTCCTGTAGGCTGGATAATGTGTTCGCAGAGGGCATGCAAGTGAGCACCATTTAGCTTCATACATATAGACAAGGCCAGACTGTACAGGCCACAGTTTGTCTTTAAAGGTTGAAGCAGAGACAGTTCATGTAACTTATCTATAATTGCATTGCTAATGAGTGCTGGAGTTGAACTGAAGCTGTTTCCTGTGTTGTAACCCGTGATACTGAGAAGCCTGGAGGGGTCAATACAAATTGTCAGTAATGTAGGACTTGCAGCTGTATCAGTGTTTAATCAATTTGCAAGCTCCTCTATGGGCCCATTTTCAGCTACATCACTACTATGTTGCTACAAGTGGCACTGTCCTCTTCAGAGATATGGAATGCCAATTCCATTGGCATGTTTTAAGGTACATAAGTTACCTGTTTGAAAACTAAAACAGCAGAGAGGATGACTACAGGCATGAGCAGATAATCTATATTGAAGTTTGCCTCAGAGTACTCATTGCCCCACCTTTGATAACCCTCTTTCCTCTTGCGCAGTAGCTGCCCTGTCCTTGGTTTGCTGCACCTGGAAAAGGATATTTGCACTGTCAAACAAGTTGAGGTTCTCTGTGGGTTGTACCTACTCCCAGAAGATGTAATGATACTTTTTTTTTCATTTTTTAGTGCATCCTTTTTTTTCCTTTTTTTTTTTTATTTAAACAGTAATACCAAGGGGTGGGGAGAATATCTGTTTGGGTATTAAATTACCACTGTCTGGGGAAAAGACCCATGTTATTTTGAAATAGGGCTGGAAAAAGAGCATAGGTGCACCTTGGGTCATCACCTTGGACCCAGGTCTGCTACCACTGAGAATGGAGCCAAATTATTTTGAATGATCCTGATGACAGCGCACTGCAAGTCCATGCTTGGATATTCCAGAAGTCTTTACAAAAAACCTTTTACTGACCTGTGGCAGTGTTGCACTCTGTGACCACGTTTTGCACAAAACCCCAGCCGGGTGTAAGTATTCCTGGTTTTATGAGACAGAAAACTGGTAGCTGATCCCTGCTCACACCACAAATTGGTGGTAGGGTCTGGGCTCCAGCCTTGCTAACGTTGTTCCATTGGCACTAAAGCACTGCATCCTCTGGTGAAGTTGAGGTATTAACAGCACCAGAAAGGCCTCACCTGTGCTTCTGAGTGGTTGAATACAAATTCAGAATATTGGCAATAGATGTGCCTAAAATTTTAGGCACAGGTACTGGTATTTTTTCTGCTTAAGTGGCATGGCCTTTGATAAACTGGCTAGAGCTCACCGGGTCTTTCCCTCTAGGCTGTAGATAAAGCCTCCCCACTCCCACCCCACCCGAGGAGGAGCACTAGGATGCTGCAACACATTCACCTTCCTCACGCAGCACAAGGTGTATATTGCCATTGTGTGGCCTAACAGTCTTTGGCAGTTAGGATTTAGCTGAAATTTGAAAACAGCTTTTTGTATTGGGCTCACAGTTTTGCAGCTAACGTGCTGTTCTTTAGCCAAGTCCTGACATCAGCCTTGATGAAATGTGTCTCTGGAAACAGCTGTTTGCAGCTCAGGGACTGCCCCTTCCCCTGCCAAGAACAGAAGAAGAGGACAATCTGCTTCAAGCTAACATCTCCCATTCAGGGGTAAACTGCTTTCATCAGTCTGCCATACTCAATATTTTCAGGCACGGAAATTGAAATAATGCTTTCCCAAGAAATTAACCATTTTCCTTTCATGGCCATTGAGGTCTGGCTGCTGAGATCTCGGTACCTGCCCCGGCATGACTCTCTGACAGTACAGGGGCAAAAAAACACATCAGTGCTCAGACAACATAGGTCTGTCTTGCCTGCCAGAACGTCAACCACGTTTCCAAAAGCCTCTCAAATCTATCTTGTGACTGTTGCATTTCTTTAGCACTGCCAGCATCTGGTTTTGGAGTGGAGGAACAGAGCCAGGAGTCTCAGGAGACAATGAAAGGAAACTGGTCTGCAACCTTGAATGAACTTGGTTTCAAAGAAGTATTCATACATTCACAGAGGATCCATCCAGCTGAATCAGACTGACTGGTTTTATCAGGGAAGTAACGGACAGGGCAAGGAATAAAGAGAGGGTGACTGTAATGGCTGGGAAAAGGAACAGCTCAAACTAAAATGACTTTGTTAAGAAACAAGAATGCAGGTGTGATTTTCAGACTGTAACAAGAAGATTATTTGTACGACATTACTTGCACTACAGATGCTGGAGTAGGACAGAATATTTTTTTCCACCCCCCTGGTAGCCAAATACTAAGAAAGCTTAATCCTGTTGAATTAATCAAACTGCCGAGGTGACTCTGGCTACTGGAAGAGTTGCTACTGTGTAAACCCTTAAAATCCATTGCATTAGCTCTAAGCTGCTGGAAAAGTCTTAGCATAATAAACCTAGATTAACAAAGTCTAGGGCATATCCTGAGACAAACAGGTAATCAGAACATTCCCCAGCATGCACCAAGAAAATGTGTTCAGTGCTGGAGTCAGCAGAGAACTCAACCATTGCAAAGGGTAAAGCTGGATGATTAGATCTTGTACAGATAAGGATGCTCTATAAGGCTATTTTAGGTAGATGTACATCTCAGCAATTTAAACCCACCAAAAATGCAAGAAGAAAATTAATCTTCTCTACATTCTGAGGACTTACAGCCACTATAGACTATATACCTCACCAATACATTAAAATGGATTCCTCCTCTGTCTTTGGACACCACACAACAGTCAGGAAATAGTTTCCCATTTTTGTTCTCTGCTTTGATTTCTGGGACATAGATGCATGAAAATATGCTGGTTGAAACTGCACTACATCTCAACACTGTCTTACCTCTTCTCAGCAAGTTTCTTTACACCTTCTTACTATTAGTCAGTAGTTCACATCCTGGTGACCTAGCAAGCATTCGAGCAAAATACTAAGAAGGACCTCTAGCTATCGTTAACACTTAAGTGACCCTGAACCTCAAACTGTTTTGGAAAAGCATAATCTCTCACTACTGCTGTGGCAAACATCTAGTGATATTCCCACTGTGCAGATGAAGAAGGCCTATGGGGGAAAAGGGCTAGACGTCACTAGAAGGTAGAAATGCAAAGCCTAGATTTACAATTGCAATCCAAACAGTCCCTGTTCAGCTGCTGCCCAAATCTGGAGGTGCTGCTGACTAGGCTTTTCCCTGTTGCACCTAAGCCTTCTCTGCATGCCTATGTTTCTGCTTCAGGGCAGGCCTGGACCAGGCCATTGAAACAACTGGACACCTGGTGCCCTGTGACAGTCCCCATCAGAGCCCAAGCATTCCCCTCGCAAACACCCCGCAACACCAGGGACTGCAAACCTCACCATGTGTACAAAGAGCAGTACAAACCAGCAAGACTGGCTGCTTTCTTTGCAAAGCCTCTGGGTGGATTTGCCACCCATTTGCTCCATAAGAGCCTAATTGTCTAAAATACCTTCACAGAAGGAGAGTAATGCAAGTTCAAAGCTTCATCCTTCCTCAGGGGATCCTCACCTCCCAGCACGAAACCTAATAGGCTAGGCCAGGGAGCATTCCCCGAGCCTCACTCTGTCTGCCTCTCTGAAATAAAGAATAAGCACCCAAGCAATAGGAGAGAAAGCATGAACACATATCCTCATAATTTAGGCAGTCAGTTTGCAGAAGGAATGCTGCATTTCAGTCCCCGACAGAGGCATTTTTTAGGTATTTTCTGTTAAACAGTCAAAGGATAAAATACAGAACAAAGCCTCAGGGTGGGAAACAGGCCCTAGGCTGCCTCTTCCAGCACGCAGCCACTAGGTCTGCCCTCAAACTTGCTCTCCCTCAGTTTTCTGCTCCATAGTGGCACAGCTTGAATGCGAGGAGCCTCCCTCCACCACCATGGGCTCACACCATGGTTAGGGCACTCTTTGGTGGGTGGGAGCCTGGACCTTCAGCCTGAGGAAGTCAGTGGACTCAAGCCTCCAGAGCGATGGGTATTTTAAACAATAGGCCATTTTACAAAATGTAGCTGTTGGTCTCAGCGTGTCTTTTGGCAGCTAAAGAAAAAAACAAGTCCAAGTTAGTCCTCAGTAGAAACAGATGCTGGCACTTAAAGACAACTCTGAGCTGTGGATCCCAAGCAGAGCAAGGCTCTCATTTCCCAGCTGCAGGCAGGTACATTTGTACTGAGCAGGGGCAGGATGTTAAGACCTACATCCCTCACCACTTCTTTCTAGCAGCTCCTCACTCACTCGCTAGCACGTGGCATTTTTGGTCCCCAGATGTCTGCCTTCCTCTGTGTCCTGTGCAAGACCTAGCTCTAGGTCTTGGATTCCTTCTGGGTGGCTGGCACCTGCTAGGTGCTGCAGTGAAGGCAACTGAGTGGTTATTGTCTCCAGCCAGAAGCGATTTTCCTGTGGTCCTCGGGGAGGTCCGTGGCGGAGCAGAGAACTGAGCCCAGCTCTGTTGCCTTCCAGTCTTAAGTGCTACAGTCACCCTACAACTATTTCAAACCTTTTCCCAGACCATTCCCCCCAGTTCCTTAATTGCTGTTGTGGCTTTTTGTATGAACCCTGTGGCTTTCCTTGTACAGATTTGCCTAAAATCAAGCACTACTTTAAACTGCAGAGTTGAGAAAGCATTTCTTACCTTCTTTATTACTAAGCACACTCAAACATCACCACCATCACTTTAACAAACCATTTCTCTCTTGCTACTTCTTACTTGAACAGGGCATAATCTCTAATCTGTGGTACTGAACCACAGCATCCTGCTCTCTGCCACAGAGAAAAGAAAATGTCTTCTTCAGGGAAGCAAGAAAGCAGTTCATTTACCCCAGCAATAAACAGATTGTGTTTTTTAAGTACCCTGACTCCAGCTGAGTATTTGTTTACATTTGTAGGTGTGCAGTCAGGACGCTAATAGTTCCCAGTGGGCTTTCAGATGGTGTTGGTGTTCTGACAGACCAATCTTTTTGTGCAACCAAAATAACAAGGAAACTAAACCACAGCTTATTACAAAAGTTGCTTTTGCACATGATAGCTTCCAGAGTTGCTACCCACACACTAGAGGCAATGCTGCAGATTCTTCTAATGATGTATTTCATGCCTTTTACCACCCATGCAGAGTGTCCACAACCAAGAAAAGGAGAGCGGGACTCCAGCCTGGCTCAGGCACCACCAAAGCAGCCAAAAGAGCTGCGTTCCAGACACAGCCACATTCCCCACCGACACAACCCCAGAGACTGCAGAGATGCAGGTTAAACCCGAAAAAGCTCTAATTTGGCTTCTGGCATGACTTATCTTCATTATTGCCAGTAACTCAAATCCCTGTTACTCCCATACCATTCCAAGACTGCCACCTAAGGAGCTTTTTTTCTGCTTCTGAGCTTCTTATGCAGCAATTCAAGCACACAGGCACACAAACGCTCTGGCGCTACTCCTGCAATAGTCCAGCTCTGCTACCTACACTGAATTTGCACAGAAAGAGTCACAGGGCTGCCATTTTGAGTATCTTAGAGAGTCTTATCAAATAAGGAAAAAAAATAGCCTTACAACTGAACATTGTATTCAAAGTTGTGAGACATACTTGCCCCAGCTACAGCTACCCACTTTTTTTTTTTTTTTTTAACCACAGTTAGCTTTGTTAAGCTGTCGCATTACTCAATTTTCTTAGCAAAAAGAGTTCTCATCAGTTGCCTTGTGGCAAAAGCCAACAGCATCCTGGGCTGCATTAGGCAGAGCGTTGCTGGAAGGTCAAGGGAGGTGATCCTTCCCCTCTACTCAGCACTGCTGAGGCCACACCTGGAGCGTTGTGTCCTCTGCTGGGCTCCCCAGTACAAAAGAGGTGTGGACTTACTGGAACGAGTCCAGCACAGGGCCACAAAGATGATTGCGGGACTGGTGCATCTCTCATGTAAGGAGAGGCTGAGAGAGCTGGGACTGTTCAGCCTGGAGAAGGCTGAATGTGTCTAAATACCTGATGGGAAGGAATGAAGAGGAGGGAGCCAGACTCTCCTCAGCAGCATCCACTGACAATTAAAAATCATGGAATTTCATCTGAACACATGAAAACACTTTTTTACAGTAAGGGTGGTCAAACACTGTATTGGGTTGTGGAGCCTCCATCTGTGGAGATACTGAAAACCTGACCGGACATGGTCTTGGGCAACCTTGGGGGGCTGGACCAGATGATCTCAATGGGTCCCTTCCAACCTAAATGATTCTGGTTATTATGGATGTTGAATGTATCGGTTATCTCCATCCTAAAGAATAATTATAGGGCAAGAGATTTGAATGATGCCTGAATCTAACATGCGATGTCATATATGTAATTTAGCTATTTATTCCAAGTCAAATCAGGAAATCCAGGCACGATGCTATCAGATGAGGGGAAAAACAAACTGTAGCTGTATTTAAGCTAAGGACGGTGAAGATTTAACAAGCCATGACATACTGGAGAAATCGGTAGCAATTTTTATCTTGATCATCATGCTGTGCACTGTCATAGATCACACTGCAAGAATTCCATAAAATGAGTCCATCTCACTGATGGACTGATAAACCAGAGGAGCAGCGTGCTGCACATGCACGCACGGAAAACCTGCCTCTGCCTAGCGCGGCCATACAAGCCTGTCATCTCCACCAGCCGCTCTTCCCCACCCGAGGTTTCCCCCTGGTGTCAGCGACAGTGACAGTATTGCGGTTTTATCCAAAGCAGTGTAATTCTGCGTGCCGAAGAGGAGGAGAAGGCGGCAGTTCGGGGCAGGCCGCAGCGAACTTTCGCCGGCAGGAGAACGGCAGCCGCCGACCCGTTCCACCACCCTGAAGACGAACTCTTTGGACGTCTGCCCTGGTTCCTCCGCTGCAGATTACCCACCTTTCTTCGCCAAGTCCCGGGTCAAAAGCTTGAAGTAGAACAGCCGGGGAGGGCAGCTCCATGGGCGAGGGCCGGCTCCCAGCGCCTTCCCACCCCGCAGCCTGGGCCCGGCCGTGGCGGGACACCCCCCCAGCCCCCCTCGGCCTCTCCCGGGCCCAACGGCCCCAGACCCGCAGCTCGCCCTGACAGGGCAGCGGCCTGTCCCCTCACCCCCACAGCGTCCCCTGGCGACGCCCCTCCCCAAGGAGCGCCTACAATTCCCAGGGTGCCAGGCGGCCGCCCCCGGAACGGGGCGCGGCCGGGCCGCCGCGCGGCACGCTGGGAGTTGGAGTCGGGCGTTGGCGGTTGCGCAGCATCCGTTTGGGGCGCGCGGCGGTGTCGGTCTCTCGTAGGAACCAGGCAGCCATTGCCGCCGCGGCCGGCGAGAGCGCTTTCCTCACGGCCCGCGGGACTCAGCGCTCGGCGACGGTGAGCGTCTGCCCCCTCCTCGGCTCGCTCGGGTGGCGGGGGGGGGGCCGGGGGG
>JANZLQ010000032.1:15019912-15037153 GCA_026212715.1 Elanus axillaris | reverse complement strand
GGGGGGCCGGGGGAGGGTCGGGCGTTGGGGTGCGAGCGGGGATCTCGCAGCCGGGCCCTGCTGCGGGCCGGGCCCGGCCTTTCCTGTGGCGGCGCCGGGCTGAGGGGAAGGAAGCTGGTCGCGGAGGCCTCTCTGGCGCCGCCGCGCCGGGCGCTCGGCGGGAGGCCGCCGGGCGTTGGGTAATCGAAGCGCGACGGCAGCGGGCCGCGGGGGACGCCGCGCTTCATCGCGGCTTTGCGGAGGGGAGGAGGGGCTGATCCCGGCTGTTCCGCTCGGAGGGATGGCTGGGAGCCGTCGGGGCTTGGAGGTGAGTGGGTGTAAAGCTTTCGCGTCCGCCGCTGAGAGCCCGAGGGGCGATCGGCACTGGGTGGGCCTCGGCCTCGGTGACGGTGAACCCGAGGAGAGGGTCCTCCCGCCGAGGGGGGGCGGCGAGCCTAGCGCGGCCCCGTCCCGTCGCGACTTCTCCAAAAGGCGAACGAGCAGACGGTCGTTCGCTGCGGGCCCGTGCTTACGCGTGTAAGTGGTTAAATAGCCGTCACCTCAGATCGTGGTTGGGGGAGGGTTTAGGCTAATCTAAGTGGTGTCACACTTCTACTACCTCTCATCCGGTAAGAAGCCCGGTATCCGATCTTCCAAAGTTCTGGCACTTTTCTGATGCCAGATTGAGCCCGAGAAAAGAAGCTAATCAATAGAAACCTAATGGGTGTTAACACAGAAGGTAAATCACACTAATTCAAAATACTGCATCCAGATTGTCTTGAACTACTTTCACAGCTAACCGATATGTTGTCTGTTTACTCTTGTCTGCTTTACAGCTTAGTATTGTAATACAAGATCATGTTGTATTTCCTCTCCTTAGGGCTTGCATTCTTTGGGTTTTGTATGACAGCAAGCTCACTGAGTGAGGCAAATAATTAATATTTTCCAGTTATAAGAACTTAATTTCTAAATTGCATAAACTGAAAAAGTGACATACTCAAGGTAGACACTGGAGGTTCCATAAAAACATCTCAGATAATGTATCCTGGATCAGTAGATAGTTTTGAAAACTTGACTATCTGAAATAGCCTTTGGTTTTGCCATCATTGAAATTTCATAATAACAAAATGTTTGATCTTCATGACTTGATAGACTGTTAAAATAAGGTATTTTATGGTTAGTGCAAACCAAAATAATTTGATGACTACTATTTATCTTTTGGATGCTAATACAGCTTTTATTGCAGCAATTCTTACAGGTGAAAGCAACAGTTTGAGAATGCTTTATGTTGTTATTCCAATTATTAGCATAACTGTTTTGTTTTGTTTTTTAACTGCTGTTAGCCCAGTAAATTAATCTTGGAGCTTATAGAGTGGGGTTTTTTTTCATATTCTGTGACACAAAAGCCTTGTTAGTCTAACAGCAAACAAAACATTATTTTAGATGCAAGAAGTCTTTAGGTTATATTACTAAAAAGGACAAAACTGGGAGTTCTGCATAGGTTCTGCTAGAAGCGAGCAAGACAAGATTTTCTTTCTTCTCTGGCCATAGCAAATTAGGGTTTTAACATACATACCTGGAGGACAATGAAATCAAATCCTATTTAACCAAGATTTCTAAGATGCAAAAGTTGTCTTAATCACTCTATTTTAATAAACAGTGCTGTTTTCCTTCTTAGCATCAACCTTAAGATGAGTGGCTGCCGTGTCTTTGTTGGACACTTAAGCTCACGCGCGCGGGAACGGGATGTGGAGAAATTCTTCAAAGGCTATGGACGCATACGAGAAATCCATCTAAAAAATGGATTTGGATTTGTGGTAAGTAATACCTTGTCTTCTTTTGTTTGCAGATACTCGGCTTGCTAGGCTGATGTCAAGGAAGGGAAGATTTTTAAGGGAATAATAGTTCCAATGGGAAATGGAAAATACAAATATACATTTCAGGCTGCTTTTCAGATGCTGGGATTACAGTTTTACCTGGGTTTGGCCAGGTTTTGCTCAAAATCTTGGTAATATTCTAGGTACATTAAATACATTGTCTGAACATTAAATACATTGTCTGATCATAGTCTTCCATGGATTTAAATTTTATCTCTTATTTCTGAAGACAGTATAAATATCCTGTTATGGCATTACAAAACTTGGCAAAGTCTTGACCTGGAGAAAAGTTTATACAGAACCACTTATGTTCCTCTCTCACTCCTAGTCTGCTTGGTCATCTCTCTGAATAATGGCCTGACATAAAAGCAAAGTGGTTGGCTAAGACAACAGGTGTAATAGGTGCTTGCTGTTGGATTTAAGCAGCACAGCTTTTAACTGTTGTGCAGCTAAAGTTAAGCATATTCACCATTGATACATGTTCACAGGGCATGTGTGTCTGTCAGACTAGTAAATTAAATGCACTTTTCATTGGATCTTAGTTTCCTATCACTACTTGCTAAAGCTTTACACTCCTAAAGTGTTGTCCAGATTTTTACAGCTTTACAGGTTCCCAAATTGACTCAGGATCAGCCTGTTTCTTAACTATTATCTCCTGAAAACTGAGAATTAGCTGTTCTGCAGCACTGAGTTCAAACTGGAAACATTAATGCTGCCCTCACACTATGGCAGGCTTACGTGCCATTCATTCTGCCAAGATCAGTCCCTTGGGTGAAGCTGTGGGAAAAAGAAAAAAAAAAAGAGCTTTCCCTACTTTAGTTTCATGGAAGTATTGCTTCTTGACTCCTACACGTGCTTATTCCTCATTGCCCTGCAGTATGAGCTATTTCTTGTTGACTGCCAGTAGGTAAATACCTGCTTCTTAAAGTCAGGAGGTAAATGGCTGATCTAGATGTGAGCCTGAGTTTGAGTGCATCCTTTCCAATTGCTGTTATTTCTCAAGCCACCTTTCCCTGAGCACTCCTCCTCTCTTCTTGGGCAGGGCTGTTGACTCATTGAGGAACAACTTCTGTTCAACTCCTGCACATGAGTCAGCCAGCCCTCCTTCCTCTCTTCTGCAGTTCCTAGGCAGAAGCATTTTCTTTTCAGAGCTCACTAATAAGCTTGAATAATTGCCCCATAACTCTGTCTAAAAAATTTAATTGTTCTCATGATGAAGAATTTTTTCCTTACATCTGAACAAGACTTTCCCCCCTTTACCTGTCATCCCATCATTGTGCACCCACATGAGAAAAGCACTTGAATTATCTCCATAACTGTGTTTTACGTTTTGGAAGACTCTGAGTGGATCCCCTTTGAGCTGCCTTTTCTTCAGGCTGAACAAACAACAGCTCTCTTGGCCTTTCTTTGTTCTACAATCTTCTGATCAGTTTTGGTGGCTCTCTGCTGGTCCCACTCCAATTTTTCAATGTCTTTCTTGAGCTGGAGGGACCAAAACTGGACACAGTGTTCCAGGTGTGGCCTAACAAATGCCAAGTCGGGCGGAATAATCACATTCCTTGGTCTGCTGGCTGTACTCTTACAGATGCAGCTCAGGACGCTGTTTGCTTTCATTGCAGCAAGGCCACACTGCTGACTCATGCTTAGCTGACTCTCCACAAGGATTTCCACGTCCTTTTCAGCAGAGCTACACTACAGCCACTCAGACCCCAGCCTGTTCTGCTGCATAGGATTATTCTATCCCAGGTGCAGGACTTCACATTTATCTTTTATTAAAACTTGGGATTCTTGTTGGCCTAACCTTTCAGCCTATCAGGGTCCCTCTGTGTAGTGGTTCTTCCTTCTGGTGTGTCTATTTTTCCTCCCACTTTGATGTCAGCCACAAAATTGGTGAGGGTGCGCTGGGTCCTGCCATCCAGATAGTTTATAAATACATTGAGTAGCGTTATCCTTTGCGGTACCTCACTGTCAGGAGCTGTCGGTTCATCTTTGGTTTTGGTTATTTAAAATCTGTATTTATAAAATCTCTTACAAAACCAAGTGATTTTGATTGAACATTGTTGTTGTGTTAAAAGCATGGCATGTTTCATTGTCCTTGATTGAAATAATTGCTTGATCTTTGAAACTAATTATATTTACTTAAATTTTGTAGACTTCAGTGCAGAACGTTTTCAAACTTCACACCATAAAGCTAGTATATAAAGTTAGACAGACTTGCAGATGTTCAGTTTGCTAGGAACTAGCCACCATCATGGGAGTTGTAATTGCTCACTATTGATACTCTTAAATGCCGTGCCTAAATGGATTTTCCCAAGATAATTTTTGCATCATCGTGCAAGGATGTGTGATGTTTCACTTGGTAGTGAAACACATTTCAGTGCAGAAGGGAGAAGGTTGCTTAAGCCAGTATTGCTTCTGAAAAGCTGTTTATAGTTATGCAAAGGCTTTCTTCAACTAGAGAAGCTTCTTTGTTGTTCATTGCTCTAAAGCTGCAGTTCCACAATTTTTTTTTCTCTGTCCACACTCTAGGTTCAAGCAGTCCCTACCCAGCTGCTTGTTCTCACTGCTTTCTCTTTCCTTTCTCCCCTTGCCTCACATGGTGTTACCACAGTTGTTCAGCCACATAATGAACCTACCTGGGAAGCTGATCTGGTTGAAAAATAACACTGTCTTTTTCACCCCACCTCCTGCACACAGTGTGCTGTTTTTCATCTGGATAGGTTTCTTGACCTAGTTTCTTGCAGAGCTTTACAAACAGCTTTGCCAAGAACCAGTGGGCTGGATAGTGGGCAGAGGCTACTCGGGCTGACTAAAGCAGCATTGCTGCCAAAAGCGAAGCAACAGATTCTGTTGCAGCAGTATATGGAATTGCATATTATAGCTGATGCAGACCCACAGGTGGCCACTGCTGAAGAGGGGCTTATATTTCTTACTCTTCTTACACAGGTACCTTTTTGCCAGATTAGTGAGCTAAATTTGCTCAGAAAAAAACGAGAAGGGTTTTTTTTTCTGGTTTACTCTTTGCCAATTCAGTAAGAATTGAATCAGCCCCAGAGCTCTTAAGAGGGTTTTGGGAGTGCACAGCTCTCCTGCTTTTGTTTGCAGTTGATCAGCTCACGCTCTTAAATAGGATTTCCCTGTATGTAGGGCTGTGTTTTAAACTGTATGCCATGAAGTAATCCCACCACCTCTTTCCCAAAAAGTAGTTTAGGCATTTCAGTAATAAACCAGGTCATTTAATTTATTTTTTGTAGGTCCTGCAAATAGCTATACTGAAACAACTGAGGAAGGCAAGAGGAGTTTGCAGGGTGGAGGGAGAAGAAATAGTCATGAATGGGAACATCTTGGCTTTTCAGTCATAAATGTACTAGGAATCGGCTTCTGTGTTCAAAGTTCTGGCTGATACTTGCTGCAGAAATGTGAAATTTATAAAGAAAACATGTTTTCTAGCATTTGAGTATGCTATGAGGGAAAATACTTTTTTTTATTCCTATTTTCCTTCCAGGAATTTGAAGACCACAGGGATGCTGATGATGCAATTTATGAACTAAATGGTAAAGAGTTGTGTGATGAAAGGTAAGCATGATACCATAGTTTCCCTTAAGAACAGCAGAAGTGCTTCGCGTTCAAGTACAGTGCATTAGCTTGTGCTCTGACACCCGTTTCTTGTGGCTTTGTGGTGGAATACTCCTTCTATAACTTTAGATAAAGACATTCATTGGGATCCTGGCTACAGACTTACATAAGGCAAAAATAGCTTGGGGCTGGAGGAGGGGTGGTTTGGAGCAGGGCTGACTGTTTTCTCCACTGCTCCTTCAAAGCTGAGTAAAGGTCTCACTAGAAATATTAGTAAAAATTAATTTAACTTACTTGTTTGTTATTTATCTGTCTGTTGACTTCAGAAATTAAGTTGATGATAGCCTCAGCATTTGGAGTTTTGCCCTGCAGTTTGCAACAATGTGGACTGTAGTCATTGTATGTTACAGTAATTTTTGTTTTGACTGTGGAAGCTGGGTTTATGTCATTAGGTTGTTGTTACTTATTTTGGTACTCTTTTCCCTCTGTGATTACTCTTGGGTTCTGGTTGAGAAAATTTAATTGTTTCAATCTGAATTACAGACCCATGA
Source organism: Elanus axillaris (assembly GCA_026212715.1). NCBI lineage: Eukaryota > Metazoa > Chordata > Aves > Accipitriformes > Accipitridae > Elanus > Elanus axillaris. The sequence goes on along the minus strand of JANZLQ010000032.1, from coordinate 15,031,170 downwards.
CAATTTTCATGAAAGTCTGAGGGAGATGAATGAGACAAGAGAATACCACTGTTCTGGCTCTTTAAGAAATGCCAGTGTTATAAATCATTGCTTGCAAGGACAAGATAATTCTTGTTTGTGCACATGTGCTTCCAGCTGCAAAAGATTTAAGTCAGTGTCAAATACTTGAAGTTTGTGTTTTATTTTTTTGTTTGTTTGTTTTGTTTTGTTCTGGTGTAAGGGTTACAATTGAGCATGCTCGAGCCCGAAGAGGAAGGGGCAGATTCCCACAACGGTTCAGTTATTACCAGTCGCAGAGTGGATCTAGGTAGGTGGTCTGGACTCTGTTTCCTACAAACACAGTAACTGAAGAACTGTATGGAAATACTGTTTTCTTCTTGTGGTTGGATTTAGGGATCCATCTCTGCTTCTTTGTATAGCTTCACGAAAGTACTTTCATGTTCTCAAACCTCAGAGGTCCATTACTATTATTTACCTCCTCTGGCTGAGGAGAATGTGGATTTTAAAGCAGTTTAACTGGCTCGCAGATGTTCACAAACCTATTATGAAATGCTCCCTCTCCATGTTGTAGGCACTACATTGGTCTTGCTTCCTACTGTTGTGTAAATGATGTGAAGGAGTAATGCTGCAGGTGGATTGGCTGTTTTTAAATCGAGAAAAATGCCAGAGCTTCTCTGTTGAGGCTTTTGTCATTAAACTGAGCTTACAGGCTAAGTAGAATTATTGTAGAGTAATAGTTCAAGGTATTTACCATCTAATCAAGCTTTCACATTTCCAGTTGTATGGTTATCAAAATGCTTATTTCAGCACAGCATACAAAAGGAACTGTATTTGAGAAACAATGCTAGGCCACAAGATACTAGCATGCAAGAAGTGTTTAAATACCAATTGATTTAAGTTTGCTGACCAAGCAGGTGCCTTGCTGAAGGAGAGCCTCTGACACTGGAATCTGAAAAATGGGACATAGCTCATATCTAGAATACCTGTAGCAGACATACAGTATTTGTGGAGTTGTTCACTTTTAGTGATTTGAGCCAGTGGTGAACCTTATGCCAACTTCCAGTGGAGCTTGTGAAAGTTCTGCAGATTTGCATATATTCCACCAAACAACTACACATTACATCTTTGTACTTTTATATCTACCTGTGTGAAGTAAGTATGTATGGAATAATTTACTATGTAGAAACATTTATAGCTGTGGCCTGTGCAGAGTTTGGAAGAAAGATGAAGACTTAACTGACATAAACCTCTGCATTTGTTTCAAAGTCAGAATTGCTGCCAATTACAAACCAGTGTCTGGAATATCTAATTTGCATATGCAAGTATGCTAATTAGATTATTTTTTCTTTAGTGGCAGTAACCTTGATGCGGTATAATTGGTCCGAGGTCCAGGCTAAAAGTGGACTTTTAAAGTAGGAATTGTGATTGAAGGTCGTGGGCATCTGACGTTGTAGTCATGTTCATGACGTCAGACTGCCGATGCCAGACAGGAAGAGACTGCGGTTTGCAATAATGGAAAAATGAGACTCAGCCTGCCAGTTTTGGGACTCTGGGACCTCTGTTTAAATGCCTGGAAGATCTGGATGTTCTGAAAAAAATTGGGACACTTTGAGGTATGCACTGAAATGAAATTGCCTATGCTTCAGTGTACAAATCAATACGCACAATTTAGGATTATGTTTCTATGGGAGGAGAAGATGAGAATAATTTTCTCTAAGGTCAGTGTTCTTGATTCTTGAATCTTTTTGTAGTAATACAAAGTAGTGCCATTATTAGAATCCTGCATTACTTATCAAAAGGCTGGCATACCTTTTTCCATAGTTCTCAGATCCCTTTGGATTCAGAATGACTAGAATTTGGAACAGAAATGACCTGCAAGGACAGTATTCTTTCCAGATGTCTTACTTTTTTCTGTAGGAACGTTTTCACACCACATTTTCATTTCTGAGAGGGGCTTTAATTTTTGGTTAAGCAAACAGCATTGGCTTTCATTTAGGAACTGTAAACTGCCACAGTTATTTCAGGGCAACCAGCTAGCTAGCTCTCATTTTACTAAAATAAGAATATTTCTACCCACAAAAATATCTAATATAGGTCATGGTCGGATTTATGAATATTAACAAGTGATTTGGAATTTAGAAGCATAAACTAAGATGCCTTTAAATTGTGCCTTCTATCTCCCTGTCATGAAACAGAATTTATCCTACCAACTAAAAAAAAAATTTTTAAAAGTTGCCCTTTACATGAATATGAGCCAAGCCTGTCAAATACCAAAATTAAAATAATTCTCTTTACATTATTTTCATTCTACTAGGCACTTATTTCAGTGTATTTAGAAAAAATGGCAGCTGTATTGACTGCCTTGGTATGAAGTTCTTCATCAAAATCCTTTTTAATCTCCTTGTAACAGCTGTCTTGTTGTAGTGGACTCAAATATATTCTTGACTAGGGAGAATCAAACTGCAGTCCAGCAACAAGGAAAGTACTTAACTCTCTCAGCAAACTGTAGAAAACATCAGATTTCTTAAGTTCTAAATTCCTTACACTGGAAACTTTTTCGTGTTTTTTTTTTTTTTCCCCTCTGAACTCTTTTAGCCGGTATGGACCTCCCGTTCGTACTGAACACAGGATCATAGTTGAAAACCTTTCATCCCGTATCAGCTGGCAGGTAAGTTAACACCTTGCCTTCTTTTTTTACACCTTATTTCCCTACTCTGGAAGTAAGACTGCTCTCAGGCTAATTACTTAATAAAGCCATCATAAATATTTAACGCCAGTAAAAAATAAGCAAAAAAGCTTCAGTAATTGCTGAAAGTTACCATTCAAACACTTAAAGAAGTCTTCTGTTTCACATCTGTGCAAATAGTTCTATAACTAGATTTTGTAGTTGGGAACTGATTCTTGCTTACTTGTATTTACCAACTGATAAAACTTTTGAAATCTCCAGATTGTTTCTAAAGTATTGAAGCATAGCATCCATGCAAACTATGCCATGCTTTTGTATTGTTATACCTAGAAGTGCATGCCTTTGTTTTGAGTGAAATCTATTGTCTTTTCTTGTGTTTTGCAAAATATTTTTGTGACATGATGCATGATGAGAAGTCTGGTAATATGTCATTAATAAAGGGAATCTTAAGAAAGCTACTGTGTAAAGTATGCTTGCTGTAGATACTTGTAAAAAAACCCTAACTTTGAGTGATTGTGTTTTGAAGATTTCTTACCACCTTTCTTAATTATTTTTTTCATGCCTTGCTAATGTTTTGCTAATATTTAGCTGGCTTTTAACAGAATAACCATGTAATAATTCCTTTAGTTGTGTTCTGTGTAATATACAGTCTATAGAAAGTTTACTTTTTAAAGACATAGCAACAGATGCTATTTAGAAAAGATGAGTGAACAGTGGAGTTCAGTCTTGTTCATTAACCTTTATATTCTTTGAATAAAGAGATTTTAATTAGCGTACTGAAAGATGCAGTAGAATATGTTGAATGTTCAAAGCCTTGGTCTTGCAGCTAAATCCGCATGAGGAGGCTGTTTGGCTTGCCTGCAGCTCTGCTGATGTGTTTCGTAAGAGCTTGGGTACAGTCCATGCAGATAAACAGTTGAACTAGGTTTGTTTATCTTCTGCATGACAGGTTCAAAAGGTTCATAATTGTACAGTTGTGTTAATTATTGAATAACTAAAAAAAACAACTTCTGAGTTGATGTGATGAGCAAGTGGATTTCATCTGTGTATCTTCTGGGTATGCTATGCAGTTATGTATATGAAGAGATTGTTATAAAACAGTGCTTGGAAATGACAGTAGGGACCAGAGGAGTAGGTAGAATGGAGCATTAAGAAGAATAAATCCTATAATGCTGTTTAGTGTTAACTTGAAAAAAAAATTAACGTTTTTGTAACTTTATTTTACTTGTGAATATTTATAATGGCTTTATGTGTACTTACCATTTTAGACTGAAGCCCACCCAATTCAGAACTCATACTGATGAATCTTTAGGATTCTAATTAAATGTTTAATGACTCTCTTAAATATATGATAAGTTAGCATAAGAGACTTTACTTCTTGATACCTGCCTGAATAGAAGTCATTTGAAGCTAACATCCATATGCAAGCCTCATTTAGTTTTGGAGCTGTACTGCTTTGACACTGACTAGTGTTTTAACTTCTTTTAACTATGCTACTTACACAACAGATTAAAAGAGCTAATACATTAACAGTAGTAGCATTATTCTTCCCAGTCGATAAGGAACCTTGCTTTAAAACTTAGTGCACGTAATTTCATCTTTGGTGTGTTCAGATCCCCATGCTTTGAGAACTTGTGTCTCCTTTAAAAGTTATTGTGCTGGGATGTTTAAAAAACAAACAAACAAACCACAAATAAAATTTGTATTCAGATCAGTTTCCTCAAATTTTTTACTATATTGTTAGTAGATAATCTCATATCTAAGTAGCAGACAAACTGTAAGATTCTCCTTATTTTAGCGAACGTGTATTTCTGCATGTTCAGAGCTTTCCGACCACCCTCATTAGTTCTTCAGTGTCTGTGAATTTTCAAGCAGTTGGGAAAAGTAGATCTGTGTTACATCAAGATGTAAGTTTTAATGTGTTTTTCCTCTTTGTGGTTGTCCTACAACTTATTGTCCTTTGCTGCTAAGGACAACAGGGTATTGTGCTGTTTAAGGTGAACCAGAACAGTAAACTTAGGATAAAATTCAACTGTTCCACTGGTTAAATAAAACCACATAACTTTAAAACATTCCTCTAATAATAGCAAATACTCTATTGAGCTTTTATAACACATGCACACTTACTCTCCTTTGATCAATAATGTCATGTTGACATTACTGTTAAAAGTGATATCTCATGATGATGATACTTAGGATTCAGCATCTAGTGTGGGAAGTCTGCGGGGGGCCTCAATTTTAAAGCCTAACATTATTAAATTAAAAATTATGTAGATTAGCATTTCCTAACTTCCTTTTGACTTATCAGTACTGGTCTGGTTAAGCTTTCATTGACTTGAGAAGAGCCAAAATTTTGTTCTTCTGGACATGGTATTGCCTGGTAGGGAATACCCCTTTGGCCAGTTTAGGTCAGCTGCCCTGGCTGTGTCCCCTTGCAACTCGTGCTGCTCCAGCCTTCTTGCTGGCTGGGCATGAGAAGCTGAAAATTCCCTGACTTAGTATAAACATTACTTAGCAACAACTGAAAACATCAGTGTTATCAAGGTTATTCTCATACTAAATCCAAACCACAACATTATACCAGCTACTAGGAAGAAAATTAACTCTATCCCAGCCAAAACCAGGCCATCTATAGATTGAGATAAACATACTGAGGTTGAAGTGTTACTTTTAATGGTGCTGTAGGGTCCATTTTTCATTTGCTGTTAAGGTTTCTTTGTGTTAAGCACATGTGAAGCAAGGAAAATGTATACCAGTTTGTGTATGCCAGTTTTTAAAATGACTGAATTTTAATTAAAAGATTAGATAAAACTAAGCCGTCTTATATTCTGTGGCAAATGTTCTAAAGTTTTTCTTGGCTTTTTGTTTTGTAGTCTTTTCTTCCTTAAGCATATTTCTAACCAAGTGCATTTTGAACCTCTTCTAACAATCTTGATTTGGTTAACCCTCTTTTTTCTTGTGTGGAAGAAAAAGAACCAAAGATTTGGGGGTTTTCTAGTGGCTGAAATTCTAGGATTTGGCCTGTTCTGAATTTTCCTTTTGGTTCCTATGACACTCCTGTTTTTTGGCGATCTAGATCTTGGTTTGCCTGGGTTTGATCTCGATTGGCTAGCACAGATCATCCTCGGGTTCTTTAGCCACTTCTGGAGACTGGAGACTATGTCCAGTGCTTTCAGGGCCCCTGGTACCTCCGTGAAGCATATTGCTATGAGCCATCACTCTGCCTTTCTCATGTAAGAGAGTTCCTCTTGGCCAGCTAGGTATTGGACAAGCAGCTCTTTGCTTAAGGTACCTTCTTATATCATCCGCCACTTGTGGCACGTTGCGGTAAGTAGTCTGGGATTATAAAATACCAGATACTGTTTGGTAAAAGTACTGGTTTAACTTATACAAATGTTTAGCTTTTTAGTGACCTTTTACATTATTTGTTTGTACTTTATCCTATTGCTGAGCAAGTAATTTTACAGTGTCTGCGTGTTTAGCCTCTAAGTGAAATACAAGAGTGTCTATTGACGTGGCACTGTAGTGTGAGAGATACTCAAGTGAAATATAAGAAAACTTTTCCCTTTGTAAAATTATTAATTATATAGTAATTGTACCTTTTGGCTTTTAATTTTGCTGTGAAGTTTGGGGAGGTGAGCATATAGAATTAATTTGTATATATATATTGGACTGTCATTTAACTGGGCTGGTAGTCATGAAAATCTGCATTTAATACTGTGTTGCTTTTCATCTGTTCTGATTTCAGTGTAAATGTTGGTATTTTAAGTATTGCATTGTGGGTTTGGGATACAGGATTATTTCAAAAGCAGTATTTTATTCACTGCGGTTGTAAAAATGGGGGATCCTTTCTATATGCAGCTGCTATTACATAGGCTGTTTCAGAAACTTTTTTCTGAATTGTATGTATTTCTTTATGTATAAAAGCATTAAGCAGTTTTAGCAGCGAAAGTTTTAGGGGCATATTACTGCTAGCAGACTCATTTGTGTCCTGTTTAAGGCTACCTGTCTAAGGCTAAAATGTTAACTTTTGCTGCAGGACTTGAAAGATGTCATGAGAAAGGCAGGAGAGGTCACCTATGTGGATGCACACAGAAACAACAGGAATGAAGGGTAAGTTCATTTTGTGTCTAAATCTGTACGATAACTGAAACTGTTAAAGGCAAGAATATCCTTGTAATATAATAGAAGTGAAACATAAATCTATGATGTGGCTTAGATGCTGAAATTTCTTCAATTAAAAAAAACCCCCACCAACAAACCACCAAAAAACAAAACATGGTCAGTAAGTAGGAGTTCAGAAGTGGTATTGAACTCAGTCTGTACTCTCTACCATGAAAACAATGTGTCAAAGCAGAAAGGGGAGGGAGAATACCTTTCAACAGTTGAGTTCTGCTGTCTTTAACTTAGAGTTATTTATGTATAATCATTTATGATCTGACTCCTGAGGCTAGAATACCTCCTGTCTGTGGCTGCTTTGCACTGGTTCAACAAAGTAATGGGAAATGAAGATAACCAATCTCCATAAGGAATACTTTGCTGCCTGCTCTCCATTCTTAATTCTGCAGACTACAAAGGTCCTGCATAACAAAGCAGGAGAGAGGGAAGTATGATTATAGTGTCTGTGCTGGCAAAATAGTGCTCTAGGGCCACTGCAATCAAATGCAACTTAGACTTTTTTGAGGGGAAAACAAATTAAAAAACAAAGAGGAGATTTTTCTATTCACTGTTAAAAATCTAAATAGGACAGGAGAGTCTGCAAGTTTATTTTCTTTCTTGGACAGCTTTAGAATGAAGTTTAGTGGAGGACTGAAAGATACTTCCTCAGCTGGTACGGGTTTGTGTGGCTTCCTGGATTTTCTCCATCTCATTGCAGATGAGAATTCTCGTAATGTTTAGGAAGATGTGGAAGGTATGGATGGCTGTGACTGTTAGTGTCATATTTTCCTGTTAACCAAGTTAAAAATTAGCTTTCAGAAGATAAAACATCATGCTGTGACTCAACAGGTAGAAAAAGGCCCAAAATTGTGCTCCTTGCTTTTTCAGTTTCTCTGAAACTTTGGTTTTTTTCCTGATGGTATACAGGGTTGTGGAATTTGCGTCTTACAGTGATATGAAGAGTGCACTGGAAAAATTGGATGGCACTGAGCTTAATGGACGCAGAATTAAACTGACTGAAGATCACAGAAGGCATAGGTATGTCACCTGACCTGATAAAATTCTGCTGAGAGCATGGATTTGGGTAGTGTCGATGCCAAAGTTTTATTATCTAATTCTTTGGTCCCAGGCCAAATATCACTACAGAGAACCACTTTCTAGCAGTGTAAACAGATTTAGATAAGAACTAACTTGCTGAAAACAAGGTAAATAGAACACTTTGGGATGAGAGTAAGGAGATACTTTTTTTTTAGCAATAGAACTTGATATTAAATTAAAGGACTTCTAAAACAACTATGAATTTTCTTATTAAGAGCCTTTTACTTTAATGGAAAGCTCCTTCACAGTCCTGTGAAATGTCTCTCAAATAGTTGTGAAAGGCAACTTTTTCATGAGAATAAAAGAAAAACAGTTAGCTTGCTTGCATTATTCCCAAAGCAGTTCTGCCATTCAGTCATTAAAAAAAATGTTAGCTGTGGCTCTTTCATTGTCTCTCTTAAGAAGAAATCCATTTCTTTTCATAAAATGGATGCATAACTAGAGAAGGTGTCAAACTCTCAGGCCTTAAAGTGTGCTGGTGTTCCATGCCTTTAGAGACTTTTTTTTAGCATCTTGAAAGAAACCCCAAACTAATTTAAATGGGCATTTCTAGAGAGAATAAATATGATGAGTATAAATTTTCATTTCTGTGCTTTTCTTGATAAATGGCTAAAAATGTGTTGGTATCCTCCCAGCAGAGGTGGGAGGAAAGTGTCTTTTATTAGGCAGTTCATATTTTGCCAGGCTATCAGAGAATGTCAAGGTTAGCAGTTCCAGCTAGCCTTGGCCTAAGAAGATACTGTTGTCATGGAGCATAACAGAAGTCTGGCAGTGTTGTTAAATAACTGAATGCTGTGCATAGTGCATTTAGATGTTCACATGGATGTGCTGTGCATACGAAGTCATTGAGAATTTAAATTGAGTATTTTAAATTTAGTAGGAGTTAAGACTACAGCTTTTGTGTTTCTCTAGAAGCAGGTCTCGATCAAGGAGTTACTCAAGATCTCGCAGCAGGTCCAGGTCTACAGGATCTTCCAGATCGGACAGCCGGTCCAGGTCCAGGTCAAGATCAAGGTCCAGGTCCAGGTCCCGATCTCGGTCCAGGTCCCGATCTCGATCCCGGTCTCGTTCTCGCAGTCGTACACCTAAAAAGAGTTACTCCCAGAAAAGCCACCGCTCCAGCTTGCTAGCTTCTTCCCCATCTCCCTCTTCTTCTAAAAGAAAATCTCGATCTAGGTCCAGCTCTGCTCATAGCCGTAGTTAACCTGCTCTTAGAGATGTATTAATGCATTTAATTTGATTCAAGTTTCTTGAAGACTTGAGACAAATTATACATGACAACTGGGAGGGGAAGAGTTAACATGATGAAAGGGTAACCTCCTCTTACATTGCCAAAGTGCCTGTCATCAAATAGGCCATCTCTGTGAGGAGGGGCTGTCAGCTTTCTCCTTTCAGTGAAGTCTGGAGTGGGAAGTCTTTTTTATTTTTTTTTTCCCTGCTATTAGTAAACATTTCTATCATAGATATATTATGTACACATAATGCTGCGGTAATGGGATGAGACAATACGCTGCTTTCTCCCTCTCTTGCCTCCTACTTCCCCCTCCACCTCCAAGGCCTTTGACTTCCAAAATACTACATTAGCTTTTGTCCTTGGTATTGAGTCTGAGAACAGGAAGTATAGATTTTATTCCTTTAAGGTTCTGTGGCTACTTTTCTGTATGAGAATGAATGGACCAGCTGAATTTAGTTTAGAGTTCACTTTTTTCCCCCATTGCTTGGCTTGACAGGCTGTTTAAGTTCCAGCTTTAAATGACCTTGATAATATGCCTAATTTGCAACAGACTTTCAGGAAAACACATTGGTCAGCTGAATATTCCTCATTTGGGTAGTGAATGAATACAATGTTAAGCAGTAATGAAAGCTGGATTTTCCTGTTAAAATGAGACGTACCATCCAGAAGTCCGGATTATTGGGAATCCATTATAATAATTTTCCAGTAATTCACTAGTATGTGGTATTGTACGTAGAGGCCTTATTTGACAAGTGACTCCATAAAACTGCACAGAAATGTCAATATGCATGTCCATGTTTTTGATGTTATAAAAGTGACATAGCTTTCATATACACATTATTCAGTATCATACTTTTGGGTATGACTAGCAATAGTCTTGATGGAAAGGAAGGTTATTTTAGTAATGACAGCAGCAAAAAAATCCCAGGAGAAGTGTAGTCAGTTGTGACAGGAAAAGTAAATCATGTTAAAGAGGATAATTTCTTTAAATCTCTTGAATGAACAGTTGTTTTGATTAATAGAAGTTTCCACTGCAAATACTATTCGTTCTTATAATTTGGAATTAGATTTTTTTTTAACTTCTGTATTGTTCAAGAAGGGAAATTTTTTTGGAAAAATATGTAAATTAATCCCAAAGTCTTACATGTGTTTAAATGTACCATTCCTAATAAAATAAAACCTTTTCTGGCTTACTTTGCAGTTTTGTTTAGTAATGTTGCTGTTGCTGTTACTCACTTCTTGCAGTCTTGCAAACATGATCACAAGGAAATCTATTTGAAGGTGTACCCATATGGAAGCAAGTAAAATGTAAACTAGAAGCCAGTTAAGACATGTAAGTAACCAGATGCTGACTAATGGGAGGACAGGATAGGATTTTACTGTCATGGCCATCAGTGGCTGTTTGAATGGATGGCAAATAGTAGTCTTTCTGTAGTCCTTGCAGACAGATTTGTATGGTAACTTCTTGTCCACCAGTTCAACAAAAGAACTGACAACTAAATGGCCATAGATGTTGGAATCTTCCTATAGGTAAAATCACTTGTGGCTTTTGCAGTACAGTTCCAGAGATTCTTATATTGCCCACACTACTTCTGTGCATGTGAGGCTTCAAGGCTGATATGCTTTCTAGAGCAAGTTGCTGCTAATCATGCTCCTTTGCATGTTTGGCTTGATGTGATCTGAATATGCTAGCAGTTCAGAAGGAATACAAGGAACAAATGGAAATCACTTTGCAGAGGAATCTTGCTGGATATGACTCTATTGGAAAAGCTGGGGTATGCTCAGCTGTGTTAAATGTCAGCGTTGCATGCTTTGGTAAATTTGTTAGGCTACCAAAAAAACTCCCCCAAATGTCCACTGCCTAGCCTAATACCTTTGAGATTGGCAAGTGCAGTATCAGAGACCTTGAATGCTGCTGACCACAGCATGCTTACCTTGCAAATTGTTTAAATACAGAGTTAATGTAGATCTTGTGAATTTTATTGATTATTGTACAACGTCATTTCCGTTCCATAATTTTCAGTCAGCAGTGGCAACAGTAAGATAAATATAGACCGAAGAACCAGCCTCCCCTTCCCCCCC
>JANZLQ010000032.1:14989036-15012920 GCA_026212715.1 Elanus axillaris | reverse complement strand
CATCTTCCTCCCCCCCCACACACATGTACCCACAGGAGCTGCCAGAACTGGGGCTGCACCCTTCTCCTGCCATGGCCCTGTTTCTAGCCAGTGTCAGGTATACACTGAATGTTGCCACTCCTCCAAAGGAGTCTGGTGACAAAGAGGCTTCAGGAAATAACTCCTGGCTTGGTCTGGAGAAAATTTATTGCTGTCTGGGCATGACTTCCGAGTGGAATGCTCTTCTGCTATGTTTTAGCACCCAGTGCCCCAAAGCAGCCCTCTCATAACAGGGCTATTATTCCGTGGAGACTGTCCTGCGGGCTGGCGGCCCTTTCCCCAGGTGTGCCTTTCCCTGGTCCGGTCCAGAGACTCTGCCGCTTACCAAGCCAACTCCCCAAGGCAGCCTCTCCACAGGCCAGCCCTCTGCCGATGTCAGGGCTCCACAGGGGCTACCCCAAGACAGCATCACCCAACCCCAGTGAAGGGGCCCAGTTCGTCCTCATCATCAGTCCTTTTGCGGCAGGGCGACTCATCTGGCTTTTTTGATTCACCCCTGGTACCCAAGAGCAGACTTAGGGTCTGTGAAGTGTTTCTTTCAAGACCAGATCCCTCTGCTTGAGAGCTCGAGCCCAGAACAGCCAGACTCCAAACTCCTGGAGGAGTGGGTCAGCTCCCAGACTGCCTGGACTCCTGCTCCTGCAGCATGGCAGCAAGGTGGTAAGTTGCTTCATTGTCTTGTGGTCCAGAGAAGGCAGCAAAGCCCTGGTCTTAGATTTCCCTGATCCTATTTGTCTTTAACAGGAGTCCAGCATGTGCTGCCTTGCCCTCCCTGGTACCTGCTGGACTGAAAAGCAGGAAAGACAGAAACACTAATGAGCTCCCAATCAGCCCAACTTCCTATGGACATTACTTTCCCAGGATTTGGAAAACATTGGGCAAACAGCACAGGCCATTTTCAACAAGCTCCATTTCATCTGTGTTAACAGACTTTGTTGCTGTCTCCTCAGCTTAACAGTGATGGCCATCCACTCTGAGCTCTGTTCTCAGGAACAGCACTGGCAGAACTGGCAATGCTCTTGCTCTTCCTGTAGTACATTGCTCTAATGCACCTCCATCTTCTGTGTGCCATCATCCAACATCCACGCAATACTATTGGCCTGCTGACAGCCATCTCCCTGGCTGCAGGAGCAAGGGCATCTGAGCCTCAGACCACGCAGAAGAGTACCCCTTCACATCCCTTCCTCTACATCCTGGGTTCACTTCTTTTCATTTTTTACTCCAAGAAGCAGATTCGGGCCATTTTCAGCTCCAAGTTCTCCAAGAATAAGCACCAAAATCGAAAGGCAGTGTTTGGGAATGTTATCCCAGGGTATTCAAACAAACACTTTCCACCATTTCGTTTACTGAGAAAACACTCCACTGTGGAAAGCTTTTCTGGTCTTCAGTATCTGTGGGACTTTTAGTGTCTTCTTAGGGCGAGACTGTCACTGGGGGCTTGCCCCACTTCTCATTTGGAACTGAAGTACACGTAAAGAGGGCAGGGGAAGTGGCCGCTGACACCAATGTGGGAGGGAACTGCCCACACTTCAAAGCTCCTGAGGCCGTCTGCAGGCAGGAAAGGCCGCTCTGTGACGCTGGGGCGTGAGGCAAGCCCACGACAAGGAAACAGCGGGGCCGATGGGATGTGAAAGCTGCGAGCGTGCCCAAGGCAGGACGGAAGTGTTGTAGGGGGTAGCCCTATTTTTAGCCACCCCTTGCAGAACTTTGCTAGCGTTTGCTGGAGTCAACAGCCGCTTCCCCTTTCCTTGATGTAAGCAGCGCTGGCTGGCTTCAGATCTGTTTTTATTTAGGCACTCATGTGCAATAAATAGTATTGACTGCAAAGTCCCTCCAGCCCCTTGGACTCAAAACCACCAATGGTCAGAGAGACCAAGGTAAGGAGAACAGAAAGAGTCTGACACTTCCCTGTCTCCATTTCAGGGCTGTGAGAGGTAGAAACCAAAGCTGAGGCTGCAGAGCGTGACTCTTAGTCACATCAATGGGGGATTTTGCAATACAGCGGGTGCAGAGCACAGGGCTGCTAGTGTGCAAGCAAAACTGAAGTGCTTTGCAAGGGCATTGGATTGGGGTTCTCCAGCTGCAAGGCCAGAGTATCGCCTTGCAACCCTCACTTTCCTGCTCCACTTCAACCTGCTCGGCCACTTGAGGTGTGTGGGAGGTGGAAGAGTTTAACACACCTCAAATTAGCATGGGGCATTGTGGAGAGCAATAGGTTGCCATGAATGTCCTCTGCCTGGTTCCTTTTAACATTTGTCAGTATTAAATGACTCCTACGCCTGCTGTAGGGAAATGCACAGGGAGAGGCCATTCCTAAACCAGATTAGAGAGAAGATTAGGCAGCAAGGCAGAGGAGCAGCCACAGGGAAGGAACATGAGCTGAGATGTGACTTTTCTGTACAGGCTGTAACCACCATGACAAATTCCAGACTGGTTCCAGTTGCTAAGAGTTTGAATCAGTTTGACTTGCAGTATTCAGTTCACAGACAGGTTGGGAAGGGCAGTGTCCAGGCCTAGGTAGCCAGAGCTTGCGGCTGGTCTCAGCAGATCTGGTCCCCCTGCTCGTTGTCAGAGAGGAATGACATTGCTGGAGGGATGGAAGAAAAGCACATTCAGAGCCAAAATAGATGCAGTTCTGGGGCATTTCCAGAGCAAACTCTTCCCAAGCCTGGCAGTAGTGTGGAGTAGCAGCGGGATGAGCAGATGAAAATCACACTCACTCTGTGGCTATAGAGCTTGATGTAACTAAGAAGGCAACACAAAGCTCTGCCCCATACTTGAGTCTCCCTGCTATAACTCTTTCAAAACCACACATTTAATACCACTCCCAGGGGCCTAGAACATCCCAGAGCCCCTCAAATATCTCTGCAAGGCTCTGCTTTATGTCTCATGTTTCATACTGTCCTTCATCCTTATGGCGGATACACTCATTATCTATATAGCCCATTCTTCAGCTAGATTGATTAAGGCAGGATATGCAATTCTTGAATGAGAGATGTGGATGGAGAAGTGCTTTGTACTACAGCAATTCCATTTAGACATGAGAAACCCTTTATAAGGAGGTAATTGCCAGGGCCATTGCTGTCCAAAGGAATGTGCTGGAAAGTCGCTTTGACCTCTAGATGGCAGCCCTATTGCTCACACACCAAAATGCTGAAAAATACAGAAACGCCCGCCTTTCAAAAATGGGGCATAAAGACAGGCCTCACACTTTAGTAGCTCAGACCAAAACCTATGGGCAGTCAAGACTACACTGAAAACAAACTGGATTTGGTTTTTTCTCTCTTCTTGTTCAAAATGAAAACTATGGACTCCGCACTTGCCTGTAATGGGCCAGGAATTGCTACCTGGGAATTGACCCTGACATTTATGAAGTTGCATGGAAACCAAAGCAGAGATGCAGTAGCTCCTTTAGGCCTCACGCTTGCACACATTTGGTGGGTGTGATTTGCCTGATGCACCAGCAGCTCTCCTAGGGCAAGTGCCAGTGCCTCCTTGGTGCTCACAAGGGTTAAAGGCTTTGCTGCTGTACTTGACCTTTAGGGATATAGGGCTGTGAACTTCGACAGAACCCAAACCTCACTTTGGCAAAGCTATTTGTATGGTAAATTGCTTTATTGTTTCAATAAAAAAAAGCAGCCAGGCGTTTAATGGCTCCCTTCCACAGCTACTCCATGTGATTCACTTGCTACTTTAAGGTTTGAATGCTTCTTTTCTTTTTTTAAGCATGGGGACAAAAAGGGAGAGTTAATGTCCCTAATGTTGACAGATACATCTTCATGCTCTCTCTATTTTAAATGAGATCAAACCAGCCTTTCGAGGGAGAAGGGTCATAAATATTTCCTTGTGTGAATGGGAGATGCTGGCAGTAGGAATCATGGGAATCTATCAAACCTGGCTATTAGCAGAAAGTGTTAATAGACTGTCTTTCTAATTGATTTAAAAGTTACTTAGTTGACCACATTTCTGTATTTCCTGAGAACTCAGAATCATTACTTCTTCCATCCTCACAAGACCCTGAGAGCTAAGTGCTGTAATCTAAGAAGGGACTGAGGCTGTCAACCAGACTTTAAAGGTGTTTGGTACCTAGAGGTTTACATGTCCAACCTGCATTGAAATCAAAAGGTGACAGGAGCAATGCCCTTTTGAAATCCAATTAAGCACTCTGCCAGCATCTTTAAGTACCTTGATACCTGTAATCCTCCTCCATGACTTGCGGGAAGCGTGTCACAACCCTGCATGAACAAAGTGTGCAAAGAAGGCAGATGACATCCACAGGGTACAGAAATGTGACATTTTTTAATTGATAGTTTGGAGAGATGATAATAAGATAGGAAGAACGTCCTCTCAGTGCGTAATTCTGTTGTGCTGGTGCCCGGTACGAGTGACGAGCCTTGAACTGGAGCAAGGTTGAGTTGGTTGTTCTCCACAGCCAGCAAAGCTGGGTGGCTCAGGAATGCATTTCTCATGTTACGGGCAGTTGTTAGATCACAGTCTTGTCAGAGGTGGGAAATACTCTTCCCAGTGCCAGGAAGGAGCAGAAAGGAGAATAAATATATAAGAAAAGGGGGAAACAAGTTGTAAAATAGTTTTTAATTGGGGGGGGGGTGTCCACTTTAATAAAGCAGAAGAAAATTTGCAAGAAATTTATGGTCTGATTTGAATCCGACTAATGGTCATGGAAATCCCTTTAGTGAATACTGATTGGGTCCAATAAAAGCAGGTTATTATTCCTGTAACTTCTATTCATCCATAACTATGCCCTTCTGCATGCAATCTTGTTAGATCTTGGCAGTAGGTTTAATGTGAACCTCATCAGCAGTGGACCTAGGTAAGACACTGGGATCAGTTGCCTCTTAACTCTGAGCCAGTCCTCATAGAACAGTGGTGGTAAAGGACTTGACTGCTGCCTTGACTACAGAGCAGGCAGCTGTAGCCTTGACTGGAGCATCCATCTTACCATAGGATCTCCTATGGTAAAACCCAGCTGAGAGGTATGTGACTTCTCTGTCTTGCACTGAACTGCTCTGCCAGCTGGGTGATTTTAGCACACCAAAACCAGAACAATAAAATGGTTTCTGTGTGAACAACTCAATGAAGATATCTGTTTGGTTGTGGTCAAAAATGCAAATTAAAACGCCTTTGCAATAGACAGAGAATGGACCAGAAAATGGCCTTGTGTGGCCAGGACCAGAACAAAGCCAAGCACCTGGAAGCAATCTCTACCCCAGCCTGGAAGACTGGAGATGGGAGGGAGCAGGTTCCAGTCCTGGTTCTGACAAAGAGTTTCTGGGTGCTTTTTTTGATGTGCCATTGCTAAATTTGTTCACCTGCCACAAAAGAGGCCAATGAGAAAACTCGGCTCTTGTTTCAGCACCCTGGGGACAGGGGAATGCTTTGGGGGAGTTTTGCACTTGCATCACTCTACATCTGTACTGTCCTCAGTAAATGTGTTTGAGTTTGCAAAGCCAAAAGGCTTGCGCCAGGAGTACTTGTGCTGCTAGTAAGGACACAGTTTCTACATGGACCAGGCTCTCCTGGAGCTGTTTGGAGAGCATGACTGTGTACAGAAGAGATGGTGTGGACACTCAGATGAGTTTGGGCTTGAAACTAAGCCTGAACCCTGAGTTACCGATGTATAAATCTACTTGGGAATTCACATTGAAGGTTATACCTAAAATATGTCCACCCATATTAAAAGGTTGGAAATATGATTTTGGGATAACTTGCTAGCCTTCCTTTCTTTCCCAGTCCTGCCTCTCTGCTCTGCAACTACCCCTAGGATATCATATGGGCTCAGCCTAGACTGAATATGTTCTTAGGGAGGTGGTTTGGGGTTTTGAGCCACAGGGTAGCTGCAGCTTCTCCTGGTGAGGTGGGATTAGTCCTCACGCATCCCACCAGCTGTCTGTCCTTCTGTGATGTAGGTGTGCTGGACAAGGTGCAGAGTGGGAGCATGTGGTGCACGAACTCAGAGGTTCCTGCTGAGGCACAAAGAAAGGAAGCTCATGGTGTGCTCCCAAAAAAGGGAACGGGAGCTGCACCTTCCATCCTCTTGGGCTATGAACAAAACCATCTCTCGGGTCCCAGGAAGCTGAAGGCTGCTCCAGATCCACCCTTATGCAAGAAGAAAACACACCCCATGCTTCTGCCTACATGTGGCTGCAGGTTCCTTGCCGCAGCCTGAGCCAGCCCTCCCTGGTGATGTGTGGCCCTTGGGTGGTGTGACACCGTGCTTCTTGGGAGCGGGGCTGTCCAGGCCGGTGCTGGAGTGGGCTTCCTCAGCTTCCCTTTCTGCTGGGTGCTGCCCCTGTGAAACAGCCTCCGGCCATCTGGAAATTCTGTTGTAAGCTTCCCAATACCTGCCTCAAGCAGCTCATCTGCGCTATTCCTCCCATGCTAATCTCTGTCATCTGTGGCACGCATACAGCATCAACGGGAACAGGACCTCCCCTCTGCTGCACCATATTTGCCAGAACAGGCATAACTCAAGATAACCGGATTTGAAACCATCAGAGCAGGAAGCAGCAATAACTGGCCTGGAGGGAAGGCAGGGAGTTGCCCATCGACAATTTTTTTAGGGGGGTGCCCAATTTGTGATACCTGATCTCTTTCCACGCTCCTTTAGCCTCACGTACAAAGGCAGGATGTAAAACTTGCAGGATCATCCCTCACCTCCCTGGCTTGAGTGCTTGAATTTAGATCTGTACCATCTTCTTTTTAGCTGCAGCGTTTCATGTGTGGTGACACATACATTGGCCTATGTGTGTGCATGATGAAGACCTCCAGAGCTGCATCTGGATCAGACACCGGTGTCATTGCCAACAGTGCTACTTTGTGAGGATGGACAAGGTGGTGGACGTCCACGTTATTTTTCCTCTGGAGCGCACGGACCTGAAGGCTGGCTCTGGCATGGCTGGCGCTTCCCGTGACTCGTACCCCATGGCCAGTATACAGTGAAGAGGGCGGCCAGCTGGCCAGGCAGGACCTCCGTATCGTGGGGGTCAGGACAGGCCGAGGCAGGCCTGCAAGCACCCTTGCGGATGAGCTGACGGCTTAGTCACCAGGGCTCTCCACAGAGCCATGTAAACAATACCCACACTTCCCTACATCTGCCCTTGCCACCGGGCTCTACTGGAGCCCCGTCCTGCTCCCCATGCCAAGGGTCACGAGCTGGGTCCAGCAGCCGGGTGCCAAGCGCAGGCTGTGGCTTTGTGCAGCCGGTCTGCTAGAGGTCGTCACACGCCTCCTTAAGCAAACAGGGATCCACGCCAGTTGATAAATCATTTACGAGGAGAAGTCAGAAGCAAAGAACTAGATTAACCAGGTCACTGGGTGTCCTGAGGGAATGATGTGTCAGTGGAGCTGAAACAGCAGATCCCACAGTTGCAATCTGTTGCCTTCTTCTGTCCTGACAGCAATTCATGGAAATCCCTGGAACTAGACACCAGAGATGGAAAAACCCATTAGCTCATCCCAGTCAGCTCACTAGTTAAAGCAGTCACTCCCATTGTACATTTTCCGGCAAAGTTAAAAATGTCTCAAGAGAGGGGATTTCCACCAGTTTCTTCTCAAGGGGAAACTATTCCACCTATCAGGAAGGCTGCCTCGAGCAGTGCTATTTTTGCAAACCAAAAGTAACTCCAGAACCCGAGAGAGAAAAACAAAAACGATTCTGCTGCAGGAACTGGAGCAGTGATGTTTTTCTCCCTGAACAGACACGTGCCACCCGGGGCACATCTCCAAATGGAAGTTCCGTGTGTGCACATGTGTTTATACACAGCCACCGAGGTGTGCTCATGTGTGCGTGTGTCCTCCCTCTCCTTCCCAAGGGTGGGATGACCTTGTGCCTTCAGCACAACTGGTGTGTTGTAGTGTGAGCTCACACCTAGTTTGCACTTGTGTAACTCCGCTGACATCAAGGCAAAGCATGTTGCTCTGAGGAGGGAAGACACACACGGAAGACATCAGCTGCTGGTGGTGCTCCAGCACCCACTTCCCCTCTGAGCAGGGAGAAGTCACTTCTCCTTGCTGGCCCTCAGGTCTCCTCAGCTGTGTTGGGGGGAGAACAGCCCCCCCCCCCCCACTGCTGGGGGCTCTGAGGCTGAGCACGTTAACGGTTGAAAGCACTTGGGGCCTGCACGAATAGGAATGATGATGCAATGCAGCCCTGCGTCACTGAAGTTGTCAGCAGAGGCTACAGAGATTTTGGCAGCAAAGCTTTTCAGCACCTGGGAAGCACTTTGGGACAGTGGGGAAATAAATTAGCTGCGTGACGGCATTTAAAGCCTTATCATTAGTTTCAGAGCTAATTCTGCATTTAGATGAATGGGTGTAGCACACGTTGCCGAGCTGGAACCTGTAGAGATAGCTAGGATTGCTCCCTCTTCCCATTCAGAAAGCTTTTGGCCAGCAAAACTGTAACTTGCAGTCTTGGTCTGGGAGCAGAGATCTGTGGCTAGGGTAGGCACAGTGGCAATGCCAGCAGCAAACAAGCCCTGTGCTACCCAGGGCTCTGATTACTAGTGCCACAGGGTGTTGGCTATATGCCTCTTACGAGAAGAAGGCGGGGTATTGACTGGGTGTTTGCCCTGAATTCGTGGCTCCTCAACTAGTCATTTTATTTGTCTCTCACAGTTGGCACAGCTGCCTTCCTCGCTGGGGACTCCTGACATTTAGGCACCGTGTTTTGCACCGTTCTAAGGACTCAACTTTCATTTAGCAGCCATTGATGCCGAGGCTGCCCTCACGAGTGCCCTGTGCACCCCTGTGTCACTGCAGGACAGCTGAGGAAGCCTGCACCGCACACACCTACCTTTGGCCTGGGCTCTCTTCTCTGCAGGGTTTTTACTTTGTTCTGTTTAGCACAAAACACACTGAAGCATGAACAAGGGCTTTAAAAGAATGACATGAACTGTGGAAAAGGATCTAACCAAGGAGGCACAGGTCAAATGCTGGGCCTTGACTGGGTCCCTTCAGTTGCTGTCGGGTACTAGCCAGTTGACCTCCTAAGCCCCTTGCCCCTTGCACTGTGGAAGGGTAAGAGCAGGTAGAGCCCAGTAATATTTTAACTACGAGATTAACTCTCTGCCAGTTCAACGACAGAGTCTCTTCTGTTTCTGTGGACGAAAGGTGCTGACTCGAGGCTCTTCCACACACATGCTCTCCTGCCACCGGTCACAGCACTGGCCACCTTGCCTTCCTCCACATCCTGAAAAGTCCTGTTTAACCCTCAGTAAGGAAAGGAAACCTCAACTCCAGGGACAACTACCCAGAAAGGTGTTGTCGTGACTCCCTACAACCCAGGTCTCTGTCACAGTTTGGATGGCACTTAGTCACTAAAGGAGGGCCAGAGGAAGAAGAGTGAGCCATCTTCCTTCTAGATGCTCACAACTCTTCCGCCTCTCCATTTCCCTACAACTGTAAAGTCCCAGCACACCCCAAAACCATACGCCATGGTAGGAAGAGATGTAGGGAGGCCTTTGAACAGTCCAGGTGCTCAAACACATTCCCTTCCCACACCCAAGTACTTCTGAGACCCCAGTCTCTCATGCCTCAAAATCAGTGGGCGTTTTGCTGTCACTCTCAACAGGTGCAGTAACAGCCCCTGAGAGACGGGTCCAAAGCCCACAGCAGTCAAGGAGGATCTTTCTGCAAACTTCATCATGGCAACAGAAACAAGTTTTGCACATGGCAAGGCGAAAAGCAACACCAGCTTCATTGGAATGCCCTGTTACAAAGGTTATGTTCAAAAGAAGACAATACCAAGTGTTTTAGTTAGAAATGAAAGTTAAGGTTTGTGCAGGGACAGCTAACCTCCTCTCCAGTAGTGTGAGGCCGGTTGCAGCAGCATCCTGCGGGGCCTGCGCAGCAGCCAGCCAGACGACAGCCCGTCTCAGAAAGTGGAACTGAGTAATCTGAGTCATCTGCAATGAGTTGGACAGGAGTGAAATCATGCCCCGTGTAAACAGTGTGAAAAGCAAACAAAGATGATAAGGAGCAGGGGTTTTTTTATTGTTGTTGTTCTTGATTCTGTGTGGGAGAGGATAACAATATTGGCAAGCATTTTAAATAGCAAAGCAGAAGCAGACAGTGGCAACATGTGGCCCTGGATGTTCAGCTGTGATGAGACACTGAAGGCTCGGTTTCCCAAGAGCTTGTATTGAACCACCTTTAGGAGGCTTCATTTTCAGTTAAGGGCTCAGCACTCAAAAGCAACCAGCCTCACTGGAGAACTGGGGCCACGATCTTTATGTACTGACCATGTGCTTTGAGAGCCATTTCCACTGGAGAGGCAAACATTTTCCTTCCACTGCCTCACAGAGCTATCTTTCCTACCTCAGTCATTTGCACCAGGACCGCATGGGGCAGAAATGAACCCAGGCCCCAACAGAGACCATGGGGGGGGACCCTGCTCAGCATGAAGACGGTTTGCAGAGCCTCGCCGCGTGGTGGGATCAACCAACACCCTGGTACAGGGGCTGTGTGTGTGATGTGGTTGAGGAGCACACGGTCGCTGATTTCAACTGCCTACCTCTGTTCTGTGCATGGCCTTGCCTTAGTTTCAGGCATAATAACATCATGATATCATAATAATATATCGCACTCTGATGACACCATCTCATAGAGTAAGCCACAGCAATCTGATCTCATTCTGCAAACGTGGAGATGAGCATTACTGCTTCACAGGACAAGTGGGTGGCAGGTAGATGGAGCTGGCACTACCTACCTTGTCAGCCCTGGGTGGGAACGTGACCTGCTGGGTTAAATTAAGTGGCTGGGAGCTTAAGACCTCAGCTCTAGATGTGCCTCAGCAGCTGCGGGTGAGTCACCAAACCTATCTGCATTCACTTCTTCCATCTGTGAAATGGTGACAATCACATTTCCTCACCTGATGGGGGGAGGGAAGGGAGTGTGTGTGCAAGAATGAATAAATGTTTACAAAGCACCTTGTGAGCAGTGCACAGGCTGGCTCTGGCTGCGCTTAGGAGGAACCTGCGTTGTTCCCTCTACTCGGGGTTGCACCATACTGTGAGCGCACCGTGAGGTGTAAACACTCCCCTCAGAGTCAACAGTTTCAAATGAGAGCAAATGAGGTAATTCCTCAGGAGAGAAACAGAGAGTGAAGACTTAATGTGTTACCAGCAATTTCAATAAATTCCATTCAAGGAAAAGCAAAGTAACTTTTTAAAAGAAAAGAAAGAATGAAGTAGAAAAACAAATGAGCTGTGACCAATTTTTTTTAATGGTACCGTGGTCTTAGGTTTCACTTCCCAAATGGGAAACAGAACAGAGAAGTGAATCCCCTTGAAATAAAAGTGAAGTTAATAACGGGACGCCTTTAGCTGCTTGCCACATCCTGTGTACGCTGATCGCTCCGTTTATAGCTGGCAGGAGCGCTTCTAGACTCTTCTTTACCTCGTTAACTCTTTGCTGAGCCAAACTGTGTTGTATAAACAGTCAGGAAAAAGCCTTCCTGCGTCTCCCCTCCAGCAGCACGGTACCCTGCACGCGGTCCCGTCCCTTCCCTCCCCTTACTTGTGTGCACACCGTGGCTCCTCTGCCCTCCAGCACGGACCCATGCTCCCCACAGCGTGCATAAGCGAGCACTCGCACAGCCCTACCCCCCCTTGCGTAATCCGCGCCCGTCCCAGTGCACGCCATTTCTTCTGCAGTCTAAGGTGCTCACACGCAGCCGCCACTCAGTGTCGTGTTCACATGCTCACTAGCACTTGTTCTCATGCACGTACACAATTCCTTCAGCCAGCACAAACACACGCACGCACACTCTTCCTGGTCTAGTACATGTGCTCACCAGTGCACACATGCACAGAAACACCTATTTTTTTGCTTTTTATGGTACTAAATAGAGGTAGAAAAGCATGCACTTCAGAAATGCAAACTGCTCATGACTGTATACAGCTCAGCTATGAGGTAGAGCTATCCCCCCCCGTAATATCATCATTGCAACAGCCCTTCTTCCTGGGATGAGCTTTGTGGCTGAGGGTTCAACTGCTTCAGGAAATGTGGCTTAGATTGGCATATTCATTCACCAGCACAGCTATTTTTATTGGCCTGATTTAGCCTGGACACTTAGCTTTTGGTGCATTACTGGCTTTTGCTGCTGCTGCTTTCCATTCTGCTTATACTGTTGGAGGTGACTGTGGGGCCCTCCCTTTGTCAGCAGACTTGCCCTTTTGAATGGTTTCACCAAAAGAGCCTTTGCCATCCACCACCCCCCACTGGCTCCTCAATGGGTCTTCACCATTTCAGTGGCACTTAGAAATTCTGGTTTGCATTTTGGAACAACTGCATTTACAACAGACACTGTCACATCCATCACAGCTTGAATCTTTGGGGTTTTGACCCATCAGTGATGTTAGAGGTGACACACTGGTCATCTTTGAGTTGTGCATCTTGAACACATCTGAACTTGGGAGGAGCTGCACAATTCCACCCAGCATCCCAGCACTGTACTGGTGGGTCAATCAACTGCAAACTTCAGTAACAATTAGTGGGTACAATTTCTCAGCTAGATGTGCACAAACTGAAAGGCAGTGAATTTTGGAGTCAGAAGACTTTTTGGTTTTAAATCTTTAATATCTCTAACAATGCTCACTCTGTAGACCTAGATATAGCAATTGTCCATCCACAGATAAACTACAGCAAGAAACAAAGTGGGACAGGTTGTGTGCATGCTGTTATTGCAGGGCAGTGCAAAGCCTCAGTTGGAAGGATACTTTAATGGAGAAATTTTTTCCAAGTTATTTCAGTCCTCTCTGCTGGGCTTGTAGGGAGAATGGTCGTGGCAGACATGAAGACACCACTTGCTGCAGAAGTGACATTGTGTGGATACTTGTCCACTAAGAAGTGCCTGTACCATTGGCTGAACTCTCATTTCACACAGGACATCAGGTAGCCATTGAAGGGGAGAGTTTCCTGCTGCTAGGAGTTACTGCTGGACCTATTATCCAGCTGGACTGGTCACAGGCAGGAGAGCTGAAAGAAAAGAACTGATCTGCTTTTCACACCACCCCCCACCACCCCAAGGTGGTCGCAAAATTCTGGTTAAGCTCTAGCTACTTGCCAAGTACCACCTCCCCTGCAGAGCTGTGGGCTGGGATCCTGGCATTTCCCAAGTGGCACTAGAGGGCCAACGTCCTCTCCTTTCCAGGAAAGCTAATCCCAAATGTTTGAGTCAGATTCCAAAATATCATCAGTCACCTAAATAACACAATTTTAAAAATTAAAAACAATAATGTTGAATTCTGTATGTTTGCCTTTTGAGTCTTTGGCTCTAGAATTTTCATGTTTTTCCTCTGCACTAGCTAGCAGAAGTATGCTTCTCTTAACTGAAAAATAAGATTCTCTTAGAACCACATGATCTATGGTGCAGAGTCTTAAAGTAAACAAGTAAGAGCAGTAGCCTTCCTCTTCTCACAACTCCAGTAGCCAGCAATCAATCTCACGTGCATGGAACATCTCTTACCCCCTTACAGAAAGCAAAGGACTTGTAAGGAGGAAGCACACTGCTCTTGATCTCCAAGACCACCTGGGCTTGGCAACTTTGAGGAAACTGTGCCATGGAGCAGGGCATCACGGCATCCCATCTGTGTACATTACCTGTACTGTAAGGCAGCCCAGACACCATGTCCAACATCTCTGCTCTTGTGACAAGCATGATTAGCTCTTCTTTGACGCCAATCAGTCCAGGCTTCGCTTTTGTTTCTTAGCCAAAAGCCTACCTCTCCATGGATCCAGGGCCCCAGCGCAGCACTGGTGGCAACAATAAACCCTGCTTGAAATATGTGACAGGCATCATCCAGCAAATGATCTCTCCTCCCTGGTCCCTCCACAGAGTGTGTGGTGAAGCTCTCACCTCTCTGGGGCAGCCACCTGTAGATATGTGGCATTTCTCCCTCTTGCATTTCTCCACAAAGCTTTCTGTATGCAGGAAAAGTTGGGAACTTGGAAGGCAGCCTTCCGCTCCCAGCCCGGCTGCCTTCCTGCATGGAGGGGTCAGATGCCTTTGCTCTGTATCACCCTCTCAGCCTCTGGTCCCCAAATTCCAGTCTCAGAATCCGCGTGGTTCTTTACTGACTTCATAAAAATAAACAAAGTCCCAGTAGCATTTAGGTCATACTAGTAAATTATTTACACACACAACCCCCTTCCATTTCTTATTGCATGGGTCTTGGTGTCACCACAGCCTGCCAGGGACTGTGTTCGTCCCTGCTGTGCGGTCCCTGCTCCGTGACAGCCAGACACTGATGCCGAGCAGGCTTTCAGTGCACAGTCTGGGCTTCAACAGCTGCTGCCCGGGGCTGGACGTTGCCCACAAGGCAGTTGCATCCAGCCTCTGCAAAAGCGGATCTCAGCAATTCAGCCAGAGCAGGTACGCTGCTACGGGTGGCTTGGCATGCAGAGCTGAGTTCAGGCCAGGTACAAGCTTATCAGCAGATCGCATCCAGCGGGGAACAGTACTGAGAGGCAGACCAGTGGCAAAGCACAAACTTCCCTTGCAACTATTTTTAAAAGCACCTTTACATCTTTCCTTTCAACTTGCATGGCACAAATAAACCATGAGCATCAGCCAGTTTTTACTAAAAGGAACCATTGTTTTGTAGCCCTCTGCTTCCCTGGTGCAAACAAAATAATATTATACTCCTCAGTCTCCCTTCACGAAAAAAGTCCCCCACCCGGCTCTGCCTTTGATCCTGTTTCTGTTCTTCCATGCTGCCTTTGGTGGACTTTTGGCCTTGACTCAGCATGGTCTGTCTTTCAATGTTTCTTTAGGTCCTGCTTCAAAGTGGGCAAGCGGACATAGACTGTGATGTATGACCAGGTTATACGACGACGTATTTTTCATGCAGACCCATGGTGCAGGTCTTTTACATGCAATGCTTGAACAGTCATTGCCCACGCCCATGCTGACCCCTGCAAGCCAACTTCTAATTCAGAGCAAGAGGCTTGCCCAATTTCTTCTGAAACGGCTTGCTCTGGCATTTGTGTGCACTGAACTTTCTCCGTCATTGTGGTTTGGTTTCTGAGTTTAGTTAGAAGCATCTGGAGTTCCTCCCAGCCCTGCTGACCCTTGCTTGCCGTTATAATACATGGTTCTCTGTTGGCAGTGAATGCTGTTGCCCTGTTATCCCTCTTCCTCCATTTCTGCTTTTTGAAACGGTATTTGGAGGGCTGCTTTTGTCTCCTCTGGGTGCAGCCCCACCACCCACTCCCACCCCCGTAAGCTTGTTTTTCCCCTGCTGGAACAGTGACCATTTACTTTTAATAGATTTTTTTCTCACTCCTATCAGCTCTGACTCAATTTTCAATCCATGACGGGACTTTTCATCCCATGGCTGCCAAGTTTGTTTCGATCTTGGAAAGCCTTTATCAAAAAACCTTCTGAAAACATGTATTTTCTATAGTCCCTACTTGTTCCTGATCAGCTTTTTCAGAGGCTCACAGAAGTCAACTGCCTAGCATGGCATGATTTAGCTTTGCAAAAAAAAGCGCTCCATCAGTCCTCCCTCCGCGGGGTGCTGGTCTGTCAGCGCAGCTGGCATGGCCCCCTTTTCCTTGAAGCCTCATGTTGTGCCCAGCCCGGCCTTTTTTAAACATGCAGCTGCTCCCCGGAGCGGGGCAGGAGGGAGGACACTGCGGCTCTGCCCTCTGCACTGTGGGGAGCAGCAGCAGCGCCGGTGATGGAGATGAGGGGTGCTGACCCCATGTCTGTGCCACAAAGTGTTGTGTTTTTCTGAGTAAAACCCTTGGGTCCCAGTGCCAAACCGAGCAAAGCCTTGTCAGCAGTAGTGGTGGCTGTGCCAGGTGTTGAGGACGCCACAGTGGGCACCATCATCCATCCCCATGCACAGGGCAGAAGCCAGAGGGAAACACCTCAGACCGGTGCGGGGCTGCTCAGGTCTTCCTGGTGAAAGCAAAGCACTGCAGCTGAAATGCCAGTTCCCTGTGCCCTGGGAAAGGCCGCATGGGAAAGCTGTCCAAAAACTGCTAGAGCAGCCCCCCTGGTCTTCCCTCACCACCAGCTGGGCCTGGCTCTTCTCCTTTGATGCCCCTAGTGGTGGTGGCACTCCTCACCACTGGTGATGGCCTCACCACTGCCCAACCCCACAGATGTCTTCCCAGGATGAGGACACCCTGGTTTAAGTCACCCATGGCCAAGCATGAGCATCAGGCCAGGGAGCTGGTGGGCACCACCTGGCCATCCTGTCCTCTGGCTTTTGCCGCTTTCCCATGAAATAACAGTGGCATAACATGTGCAAAGAGACGCATCCACAAGTGGAGCACGGACCAGGAGGCTCAGAGGTGGAGGGGCCAGGGTGCCCTGGGATCGAGGACAGCTCATGGGGCGGGTGCCATTGCCTCAGCTAAGTGCCAGGTCCAGCACATTTGAATCCGGGTCTTGGTCTAGCAGTAGCTTAGTTTCCCAATCTACCTGTGAAGTGCTTCAAAGGGCACTGAGAGAGTCCGCAAAGGGCAGCGGGAGCACCAGCGCCTGCTGAAGCCAGCGGGGAGTCTCCCGTGCTGCCGGGGCAGGCTGCAGCGGGAATTTTACTGCTGACTCCCAGAGGAGCACAGCTAGGCAAACGCACAAAGCCTTCCCAATCCGAGCTCAAATGTATGAATTTACCATATCTAACGCCTCCCTGAAATCCAAACAGACTCGATTACATTCTCTCTCTGTAATGAATCAGTAATTATATTGAAGAACACTATTATTTGTTTGGCATGACCTATATAAACCCGACTTGGGGAGTGCATAGTTGGTGTGGTGCCAGTGCTCTGTGCCCTGTGTATTATTGCCTTATAAACACAACCATTGTTTGAATTTCAGATCAAAACAAACCGAGCCACGTTGCTTGTCAGTTATTAGATATCTTTTTCCCAAATGCTCACCCAGACCATATTACAATAACAATAATTATTATTACATACTTCCTTATTATATGTTTTTGCCGAGGTAGCACATTTGCCTTTTTCCCACATGTTAGTAGCATCTCCTGACTCTTATGATTCACTCCTGCTTATTTCCCAATATCCATGAGCTCTTTTTGTGTTCCCGGCTGCATTTCGTCAAGACCTGCAGATTGGCGCAGTGACCCACAGTGCCGTATTGCACCAGTCCACAAAGGGTTGCAACCGGCACAGGGTCTTCACTCCTTGACGGAATATACAAACAGGAGAAGGACGTGGACCCTGCCCCCAGGTGCTTTATAAATATTTAACTTGGCCTGATAATGTGATAAGGACTGAGAATGGGATTTGGACAGACTAAAACCCAGCCCTCCAGCTTGGGGAGGGCTGGAAATGGACCCTCTGAGGGAAACTGGGGGAAGCAGTCCCAAGCTGGAGCACGATGATGATGCTTCCCACAACCACTGCCGCAGCTGGGAGTAGCACTCACCTTGCCTAACTTGGGACATACAAAATGTAGTTGTCAGATCCTCAGCAAGTTGCCCATCTGCCTTTACAGTCACAGAAGAGAAGCAGGGTGCTTGGCTGCCGAGTGAGTCAGCCCTTCTCAAGATAAATGTTCAAGATAGGTGAGATGAATCACACAGTAGAGGTGCCTATTTGTCTCCATTGACTATGCAGCAAGCCTGTCTGACTAATTAGGTTTAGACACCTAACTTTTAGGCACCTAAAATCAGGTGAGATGAATCCCATCTTCATCAGTGTCCTTCACTACCAGCCTGACAGAGGAGGCAGTGGGAGAGGCTCCCTGGAAATGCCCCCAGATTTGGACCTGACCAAACCCCTCCATCCTCTGTGCAAGGGAATCTGCAAAGCCTTGCCTCCGTGTCCTCCCTGCACAGCTCCTACGGGCATGGGATGCTCCAACCATGCCCAGCTGGCAGAGATGAAAGCATGTTCCCTGCTGTGGTCTGAATGAGGCAACGGTCTTGTGGGAAAAGATATAATAGTGGAACTGAAGTCTGTATCATAATGTATTCAGAGCAGGCAGGAGGAACAACAAAAAAAAAAAAAAAAAAAAAGGAGACTTGACCTTGGCTTTCTGCCTGGTGCTAAAAGTGTGTTTTGATGTAACGGGATAGGCAGGAAAGCAAGCTGCCTCCCTGATGCAAATATCTCATGGAGCTGTAAGATGTGTGGAGTGAAACCTGTGTGTTTGGAAACAAGATTATGGCAAGTTCCACCATGATGGGCCAAAATAGTATTTTTCAGATGGTTATAGCTGGGGCTATTGGAGGTGAGCTGCCACCAGCACAGCAAGCAGCACCTTCTGACACCAGCATTGCATGTCAGACAAATGTCATGATCTGAGAGGCTCCCAAGTGATTTTAGACTTTCTCCTTAAAAGAAAAGAATGGTGAAAGCATTTAGTCCTAGCACATTCTTTTGGAGGGAAAAATCATGGAAACATTCCACCCTTGACGTCTGCTGAATAAATCAGCAGCCAGGGCTGCTCCAGCTGGAAATGGGCAGAGGCCAACAGAAATCACTGTGCTGCGTTATCGCCCTGCTGTGTATGGGCTTGGGAGCGTGGAAGCAGGATTGAAAAAAACCATGGAATTTGTGCTGGTTTCTGAGATCTGTGCCTTTCCGTGTCCCCAATCGCTTCTGTTTCATGCGCTAACCACGCTATTGATACAAGGGCAATTGCTATTTCGATGTGCAGCAGGTGTCACTCGCTTTTTTTTCTGGAAACTGCCAACAGCCTCTTTAAAGCTTCCGGCACTTCCCTTAACCTGAACAACAATTCATATAGGTGAGAGGGATTCGACTTCTCTCTGCCCTGGCAGGCACAGAGCCCTATGCAGACTAGGCCAGGTCAAAGGCACCTATGTGAAGCTGTGCCCTTGCTGTTCACCATAATCAGCTCCCGAGCTTGGGCCCAGCAGGGATGCTGGGCACCCCGGGACCGCCACGTGCCTGGCTGTGACCTGGAGGAAAGAGGGAGCCAGCACCCAGCTGCGCAGGCTGTCCCATGCGGGTGGGCTCCCCGCAGGGAAGGGAACGGGGTGCTGCTCCGGGGACCCACAGCAGAATGCCACACTGGTCTCCCCAGAGGCAGCCTCACGGCTCTCCTCCACCCGTGGTGCGAAACATCTCTTGTTCCATCCCTCACCTTGCTGCAGCCAGGCTGGGGTGCTTTCTCAGCTCCCATTACCGCACCAGCAGGATGGAAATCCCTTCTCCAGCTTCATGCAGCTGTGGCGTGCTCAGGGAGGAGAGAGCAGACGAGACTTGCACCTTGCCCTAAAGGGTTTGCAACTTCACCGGGAACAGGCAAACCCCGATGAGAAGAGGGAGGTTTCTCTACAGGAGGTGGTGGGTGCCAGTAGTGAGCGGGCGGCAGGGAGGTCTGCGGCACGGCGGGATGGGGCTGCTGGGCTTTCCAGCCCTGTGCCCTGCATCCAGACAGGGTGTGCAGACCCCGGCAGGCTGGTGGGTGCCCTGCCAGGGAGCTGGGGTGCAGTGACAGCCCTGTGCCCAGGCCAGGGGCAGAGGGGCAGAGGTTCTTCTGCACCTTCACTTTCCACAGCCATGCAGCCGTCAGTCCTGGTGACGCTCTTTTACTCCAGCCCCTCAAACTTATTATTTTCCACGCTGATTTGTGCCTTGGCCCTGCTCCCACCCCCAGCACAGGCTGCAGGTGTCTGGGTGCAGCTGGACAGACCCCGGGATGTGGCTGGGCCAGCCACCTGAGAAGTCAAAAGAGCTAACACTAGCACGGGCTTGCTGTCCTGCTATGTGGAAACATATTAATTGCATTAGTATTTCCACTGGAAATTATAACTTAGATCCTTTAAGTTCAGCCAATTTCCTTACCCTGCGTCTGCTAAAAGGACACCTCTGCTTTTTCCACTGCAGTACCTTGTCAGTGCCGCCAGTGCTAAACTTGTGGGAGGCTAGTCACATCCATGTGACACTTTCAGAAGAGACCACACACTACCTCCACCTCCTGTCTCCCGCTCCGCTCACTTCCCCCAGAGGTAGCCCAGCATCTGAGCTACTGAGAAACAGAAAACCCTCTTTATGAACAACCAAATCAGATCCCCCAAACCCTATTACTAATTAGTAGAGATGTCCTGCAATTTAGATCGCCTTGGATGGTCTTTAGGTCATTCACAGGTATAAAGTCAGGAGCATTAAGGGCTGATAATATTTGTCTGGCATCATTGCTACCAATTCCAGCAAAAACAATGGAGCTAGCTTCTTGGGTTTCCTGCCACCACAAAGTACACACATGCACACACTCTCTCTATTTTACGAATGTTTACATACCCGAGCTGCCAGGAATCTCACTCACGTTGCTTCCCACCACCTTAATACATTTTCCTGTATCTCTGCAAATTTGTTTTCTCACTGAGCAGCTGGTAACATCCCTCTTGCTTGGGAGCAGGCGGAGGCTGGGCTTCCTCCAGTGCCAGAAAAGCCTGGCGGAGGGCGCACCTACAAGCTGTGGTTTCCATCCCAAGCCATTCACACCTCCCAGTGGCTACCCAGAGATGTTCCATGGAAGGAGCGCAAGGCCAAAATAAAAGGAGGGATTAAAAAGTTAGGGGCAGGGGGGAAACAGCCATGCTGACATCCACCTACTCCGCCTGAAAGGCCACAGCGTCTGAGGGGGTGCCTGGAACGGAGGAAACATCTACACTGGCTTGCGGAGACCAGCAGAAAGGCACGTCCACATCTCCACCTCCAGGGGCACAGCCAACAAAAACAGCACTGGACCCAAAAGATATGAATAGGATAGCAACTGCAGAAAGCTTCGACTCATTTTACAATCCCAGCAGAGATAAAGGCAGGAGGTTTGTCCTTTTCCATCCCCAGCCTCTGTACATTGGAGCACTGCTGCAGAAAAGACATGTCTATTTACCTGAAGATTCCCATGGGAGCAGGGAAACAAAATGCCTAACTCATCCAAAACTCACAGGGGAAAACCCTGCTTGTGATGAAAGCACTTCTCTTTCCTAGCTCAGAACTTTGGGAACTGGGTGGTAGGAGGGGGACCAAACCACCCCCCCACCCCACCCCCCGGCTTGTTTTCAACAATTCAGGCTTTTTTTGCACTCGTGGTCTTGCTCAGTAACTCCAACTGACGCAAGCGGATCTGCAGGCTTCCTATTGCTGAACGGCTCCAGGTGAAGATAAGTGGAGGTGTCTTAAGATAGCAATCTTCTTCTGTTGCTACGGGAGCTGTAACATCACCAAACACATCTGAGGCAAAGCTGGCGCTTGGATTCAGTTTGTAGTCGGTGCTCAAAGTAATCTCTTATTACCCTGATGGGGAGTTAAACTGGGCAAGGGAGTGCAGCCACCCCACAAGACTGTTCTCCAGCCTGTAGCAGAGGCCAGTGTGTGAACCCATGCCCAGCGGCTCGGGGACAAGATAGTGCCCATTTGTACTTTCCAGTGCTGACCTCCTCCTGCCTGGCCCAAACAACGGGATGTTGCAGAGCTAATCCCAAGTTTGTGAGGCGCACTCCAAGCCCAGCAGGGTTAGGCGGAGCATAAAGCATAAAAGTAGACCCTCACTGCGTAAAAGTAACTGAACTGGGTCAGATCAAAGGTCTGTTGTGGCCTTCCTCTTACCTCCAAGAGCAGCCAATGCTTAGGGGGAAAAATGGGGGAACGAGAGAGTGCTACTTTCACAGTGCATTGTCCAGCGCCGTGCCGCGCAGGTCTGCCTTTGCCTTTAGTAAACCTCCAGGGACTTTTCCTCCATAAATTTGTCAAATTGCTTTTTTGACCCCGTTTATACTTTTGACCTCCACAGCATCATGTGCCAACGAGCCCACAGTTTTATACACACACTCACAATCGGAAAAAGTACTCCATTAAGCCTCCTGCCTTTATAAATTTAATTGGCTGCCACCTGCTTCTTCCCTGATTTCTGGCCATTCTGTCCCATTTTGGCTCTCGTTCAGGAAAGCGGTTCTTAATTCCTCAGTTAAAGGTGTGCACAGGTCTGATGAATAACCTCATCCCTCTGTATTTTGAGACAAGTTTAGCATCTGCTTGCACTGGAACCAGGTAACAAGAATGCTCCAGAAGCTGCTCCTGTACTGAGGATGGATTTGGGAAGGGCTTGGGAAGTCCAGGACATTTATTCCTGCTTCCCGGGCCCAGCTGTAGTATCCCAAATGGAACACATTGGGCCTGGACAGACCAGCCCCACATGAGAAGGCTAGTGAGCATAGCACTGCATTCATTCACTTTTTCAGTAATCTTCTTTCTTTAATAATTGACTTTCATTTATTCATTTACCTATCTTTATTCATTTGCATCTATCAAAGTTCTGGCACAGCTCTGGTGGGAGGTGCAAGGCTCCCGTTTTTTTCATTCCTCCGCTCGGTGTGAATTCATGCCCACACAAATTCCCACTCTGGCCCGGAGGGCTCTGACTTTTAGCCACGAGGTGGGGCGAGCAGCTAAATTCCTGATCTGAGCATGTGCGCAGCCAATGCAAAGCAGACCACCATGGAGTCAGGGTTTGCCAAGCTAAATCACTGGAAAAAAATTCCTCCTCGGCTTCAGCCTTTGCCACTCGATCCGTGGAAATGTGCAACCTTAAACCCCGAGTTTCCAAAACAAATGCACACAGGGCAAGGAAATAATGCAAAAAGCGGTGGGGGAAGGCGGCTGCGCTGGCGGTGGGGCTGCAGCCCCCAGCCTCCCGTGCTGAGCCCTCCGGTCAGCCTTGCGCCATGGCTGGCCGACCGGGAGGAACTGGGGTGAAAACCCGGCTGGGAGCGACTCAGTAGCGAAATAGTTATCTCAGCTGGCTTTCTCGGTAACTCTTGGAAAGTCCCTGAAATGACGTTTCTAACCTAACAATTAAAATGGGTTTAATTATAGAGAGGCTCAGAGTCTTGGGAACAAGCACCATCTACAGAATGAGTAAACAACTGCACAAAATAATAGGCTGGTCTCTCCCCTGGTTACTCCTCGCTCCTGGCCAAGGCAAGGGGAAAAAAAAGGAAACTAGAAAGAGAAGGAAATTCGAGGAACCCGATTGCTCGCCTTAAGTAAATAATAATAATAATATAAAAAAAAAAAAGAAATCTGGTATAGCCGGAGCCTGTGGGCGTTTCTCTCGGTTGGTTATTTTGGCCGTTCTTGAAGACCGAAGGAGGGGAAAAAGACCAGCCGCCAGCTCAAAGTCCAGGTTCTGCGACTCTAAAGCAAACAGACAAGGAAGCGGATCATTTGTTTGAAGTTTTCAGCGCGACGGCCCCTCGGGTCGGCGTTGTGCTGCCCAAGGCAGGGGTTTCTTTTCCCCCAGCCAAGCCAGAGCATGGGGCAGGAAGAAGAGTCCGGTGGCGGCGGGACAGGGCCCCCCTCGCCCGCCTGCGTGGGGGCGAGGGCCCAGATGCCATCGCTGGGCCGAGGTGAAACACCCCCGAAAGCTGTAGTTAGGGCGAGCCTTGCCCCAGCTGGGTCTAAAGGTTGAGGGGCAGCAGATTTCAGGCTGAGGCACCCTGGTATCGACAAGCCTTGAAGTGTTTTGCTGCCCTTTTTTTTTTTTTTAAACACAGAAACTGCCGCCGCCCTCCCCCCTCCTCCCCGCCATATCAATATCAGTATGAATCATACTTTGCCTACTAAAATCTGGAACGCATTACTTGCTCAGAGACGTTATTTCTTTTTTTTTTTTTTTCAGTTTTACAGTTTCGAGTTCTGGGGACTGGAAGAGGGGCTATACGGGGAGAAAAGGCAGAATTTACCAAACCCCCTTTTGAACGGCAAACCCGTATTTCAACAGTTTAAATTAATGTGGATGTGAGCTATTTCCCCTCGCGGAGCCTGCCAGGTTTCAATCAAAATCGGAAAAAAGGAGTAAGGCTCGGGGGGG
>JANZLQ010000032.1:14913889-14986248 GCA_026212715.1 Elanus axillaris | reverse complement strand
CCCCACCCTGTCCCCAGTAGTCCGAGCTGGATGTTAACGTGTCCACCTGCCTGCCGTAGACCCACTGGCTTAAACCTTAAGTGCCAAAATACGATGAAAAGCAATAACGTTTACAAAATTAGTGCCTTTTAACACTTTCACTGTGACTGTATTACCTCTCCAGCTGCAGAGGGCACCAGCAGCTCTGTGCACTTCCAGATGTGCAGGAAATGTCCGGATCCAGCTCCCTCCACTGGCCATGTACTGCATCGCCCTCTCCCAGTCCCTTCCTGACTGGCCAGTTTCCGCTAGGCTGCAGGCATGTGGGCAAGTGTTAACATCCAGTCCTCTTTCTCCCCTCCCCTTAAAGACTAATCTTGCCTGGATCCGCTCAGGTCTGCGGGAAGAAAAGCTGAGAACGGACAAAGATTGTAACATGAGTGGGACTTCGACTGGGAGGAAGAAAACAAAAAAAAAAAGAAAACAAAAACCAGATGGACTATGAGAGACTTGATTTTGGTGCTAAAAGTTCCCCGTGTATTCATGTGACATCTTAAAACAAATAAAGAAATAGAGGGGGTGGGGCCAACAGAAGTCATTCCACACACACACACACACACACACAAAGTTCGTGTAAACAAAGTTCCAGTAGACATAGCTTTAATGGTTTTGCTCTAGAGTACTTTAGACCTATCTTAGAGCACTCACGCCAAGCTTTTTATTATTTTTTTCTGGGTTTTTAATTTTGTATAACTTTTCAGAAATTGGAGAGCAAATTTTGCTTGTCACTGCACAACAATATAAAAAAGCTTATTTAACTTATCAAAACGTATTTATTGCCGAAACCTATGCTTTTTTGTTAATTTTGTTCATATTTATCGGGATGATGAATCCATAGAATATATTCTTTTATGTTTAAATTATGATCTTCCATATTAATCTTAAGATTGTGAAGTGTCTTTTTTCCTTTTTTTTCCCCACAGTTTAATATATTATACTACAATGACATTTTTTGTAACTTTACACTTTTTTTGGTTATTTTATTTTAAAAAATGAAAAATTAATTTAAAAAAATGCAAAAACTGTGTTTGGATTATTTATTTTAGAATTTCCCCCCCCTCCCCCTTTTTTTTTTGTGTTGGACTGCAAATTGAGTTAATGTGCTTCTTTGCCTTTCCTCTTCTCTTCCCCTCCTCTGGGTCTTGCCTACCTGGGCTTTAGAATGTACATACTTGAGCTCTGTTGTGAGACAGCATGGAAGGGGAGGACCTTTTTCTTCCTCTTTTTGTATAGATTCAAGGAGAAAAGCCTTGGGCTCAAAGTGCCTATCTGAAGACATTCCAAATACAGTTTGTCTTTGCATTTCTGTATTCCAAGTTTGGAGTTTTCCTTGCTGAGGTGAACGGGACTGGCACAAAGAGAATAATGAATGTAATTTACACCCCCCCCCCGTTACTGTTCACTACATTGCTTTTTTCTTCCTCTTTGTGTGAGTTTATTTAAAAGAGAATCTCTTTTGTAACGACTGTTTGCAGTTTAAATCAATAAACCCCAAGTTTTTTCAAGAAACTTGACAGTGGAGCTGGTTTTACTTGCAAAAATCAAGGGGCTGGTTTTAGACAACCACTCAAATGCAGATATTTCCCTCTTGACCCTTCAGGTACCTACTGTGTGCTCAGGCATCCCTTCGTTGTTCCTCACTGATTAAGTGGGTCAGCCCTGCGAGCATGTGGGTACAAATACCTGATGTGGCCTCTAACCCTCTCTTGTCTCTTACGGAGTTCTCCTATCTTAAGTCGCTCAGTCTGTTCCTGCAAACTTCTTTCTGATCAGTGTAGCTTAAACCTTGGATTGGTGTTTGCTCCTTGTGTGCCCTGTGTTCCTGCACAGCTCCTTCCCCCTCATGGAGAGCCTACGTGTGTTTTGGGTGAGGCTGAAGTGGGATGTTGAAGTGGTAATAGATTTCCCAAATCTCAAGTCTGGCTTGTTAGTGGTGTTGCTCTGCTTTGGTAGAGCAGCTGTTTGGTATTTTGTATGTGCGAGAAACATGGCCCCCCAGCAAAGTCTTGGTATACGCACAGATCACTCTGCCATAGCATTCGAGTCCTCGTACCCCTTGAAGTATCTCAGCAATCCCAGACACGTCTGAAGCCAGGGGTTTTGTTTAGGGGCACTTCTTTGCCAGTGCTGCTCATGGTGTAAGTCTTGCATTTTCACCCTTGAGCTCTCCTCTGGAGCAAGCTTGGTGCACTTCCTCACCTGAAACTGTTCCAGCTCTCTTCCGAATCGGGCGTGGAATATTGCTGCTGAACCACCAGTCCTTCAGCTGTCTTGACATGCCTCAGCATTCAGGAGAGACATTTCCTAATTCATGTTGGAGAAGTTCCTGCCAAACAAAAGCTGCAGGATCCCTCAAGGCTTACACCGATGTACCTTCCCTGCCTTTGGCTTTGTGCAACACACTTTCTTGTGTGGTCTGGCAATAAAGGTGAGCTAGGTGGAGGAAAGATGGTGGAAGAGGAGTGTGGCTGGTAGAAGCTGGTTCCCATGATGACTGCAAAAGCCGTATGGGGAGTTTGCTCGGCAGATGCTGATGTAACTAGCACGGTGAGAGGTCTGTGTGCTGATCCCTCAGAGAAGAGCCTCAAGCACAGCCCCGGTAGTGTTCCAACAGCCTTCGGATACCTTCTGCTGACTGCAGCCTTGCCCCTGGGCACAAAGGCGATGGGGGCCACATGAGAGATGGGCTTCTGCCTGGAAGACCCAGGCCTGGCTGCGGCAAGCACCCAGGCCTGCCTCCTTCCCCACTGCTGGAAGCCAAGCAGTTGGCCTCTGAAGAGCGAGGCATATCTGATCTGGAGAGGATCCCAAGCCTATCGCAGGGCGTGCATGTGGAGCTTGAAACTGCTCGCTTCCTCTCTGGACTTTCTGTGCAGCTCTTAAAACAAACAGTCTTTGGCCGGTTAATAATTGATGAAGAAAATAGCTGTATTAGTTGCACGGTGCTATCGGCGTGACAAACAACTGGGAAGCTGCGCTAAAAGTAGGTCTTCGCTCACAGTACTTGTGTACTTCCCATGTCCTTCTATTGCACTGGTTTTGGGAAGCCGGCACCATTTTTCTCCTCCATTAATGATAAATGCTCTATCACTCTGTGTTTTGCTTTTTGAAACTAACTTTGAGCTAGGTCACACAGGGGATAGAGAAGAGCAGAACAGGCAGCATCAGAAGTTTACTTTCTGTAATGGTTTGTAAGAG
The DNA here is from genome assembly GCA_026212715.1 of Elanus axillaris. Classification (NCBI taxonomy): domain Eukaryota; kingdom Metazoa; phylum Chordata; class Aves; order Accipitriformes; family Accipitridae; genus Elanus; species Elanus axillaris. Next base: position 14,983,011 of record JANZLQ010000032.1, on the reverse strand, counting down.
AGAGAGAGAGCATGCAAGAGCCTCCAGCAATGCAGTGATTTGCCTGATCTGATACCATTGGCATTCATTGCAGCCTGGGTATATGGCAGCAGCTAGTCTGGAGGGACTTCTTCCTTGGATTTACCATGGATGAGTTGTCCACGCTGTTTCTTGTAGGGTTAGCATCTGTGTCCCCTAGCAGTTCATCATTGTTGATAATACCCTAGCCAAGGCTCAGAAAAGTAAATAGCCTTTCCTGGCATGTTCTTCTGGCTTGAGGGCTCCTCTATGCTCTGGCTCATTGATTTAGCGCACAGGACTCTCCGAGTGGCCATGAAGAAAAGGCTGGCCTGTGCACTGGTGCAGTTGCTCCTGACGTGCCTGGTGTGCCAGGGCAGAGAAAAACACCCACAAGGACAAGATACCTGTTGTCCCATGTGAGGTGGCATGCCAGACTGTGCCTCAGTGCACTTCACAGGTTGCACTTACAGCTCTTACTGTGGGGCAGGGGGACGCCTAGGCTGGCTCTTGCTATTCCTCACGTACTTTTTGTTATAGTCATGGATGCTTGGCTGTGGCCTCCTTGTAAGAAGACTGGGTCCATGTCTCTGGGCTGCAGGCATTAGCAGTCACTTATTGTTTAGCTTCAAGTCAGGTGACTTTAGTGCTATCCACATTCAACATGTCTAGCTGTCTTTGGAAATTACAGCCAGCGTGTACGGCTGGCTGTGCCAGTTGCCCCTTGGTAAGGAATAACGTGATGACTTTGATCTGCAGAGCTCCAGGTGGCTCAGGTCCCACTCCGGTGGCTGCCTCCCTCTTTCCTATTTCCTACAACAGCTGTAGGTGTCCCAGCGACTGTACTGGTTATTCCCTTGCTATGGGCTAGACGTGGCTTTTGTACCAAAACATCTTCAGTTCTGCAATCGGGGGCTGCAGAAACAGAGGCCGCCTCATTTCCTGAACTCCTCTGCACGTGAGGGCTGCAAAGTCAAATAGAGTTTCTTTGCTGTTGTTGTTTTTAAAGGCAGTTGGGAACTTTACTATCTAGTTTTGGCCAACCTTTGTTTAGCATGACTTGTACTTAGGCATGGGGTGCCAGATTGCAAGTAACAAAAAATACTGCTTAGAAAGAACCTTTAAATGCTCCAAGTTCCTGGTCCTGACAGAACTTGCTTCGTCAGCATAGTCATGAAATCTGGAGACAGGGAGGGAAAGAACTTGGAGAAGGGCACAGCAGAAATACACCTGGAGGACTGTTACAAGCCGGCTCAAATTTTCAGTCTGTACGGTTCCTGCGCAGGGAGGGTAATGGTCTGTGAATGGGACTTGGAGTTGCTGTTACAAATCACGTAGGGGCGACCGGGCTCTCCCAGGCCTTGCACGGCAGAGGGGAGATGGCAGTGGGGCAGGAAATGATGGGGTCACCATTAGAGATTGGGAGCAAGGCACGAGCTGGAGATCAAGTCCATACAGCATGGGGATAGCAAGGGTGAGAGAGCAGCCATGCTATCTTGAGTCTGAAGACTTCTTAACTAATGGTGTTTGGATGCATGAAGGCTAATGAACTGGGTCTCTCTCCAGCGGGGCTCAGGAGCAGTGACATTGAGGGGAAGGTCTGGATAATGTAGCCTGCTGGATACTATCTGATGACTATGCCCAAGGATATGAATGAGTATTAAGCTGCAGTAATACATGCAAAAACCACAGCATGCCCTTTACACTTGCTAATTGCTGCAATTTGTGTGGCCTGCGTTGGGGAAAGCTAGCACGTGCTTGAGTCTGGAGAAAGAGGCTTTGGGAGAAGGTGCAGCGGTCAGCGTGTGAGCAAAAAGGCTCCTGGCTCCAGTGCTGGAGATGTTGCAGGGGTTGGAGGCTGTAGATGTGTCTGGGGTGGCACTGACACAAAAGCACAGCCCTAATACCTGCCTGGGAGGGAGAGAAGGGCTTGTGCTGGAGGGAGGCTCCTCGTGCCCTGCGTAACAACAGGCAAACCTCAAGACATGTGGTCCTGTACCCCACAGTGGGGTCAAGGAGGCAGTTCCGCTGCGGGGAGGTGATGTGATGAGTGACCGGGCTCTCTGGTAAGAGGCAAAAGTGTGGTGAGTGAAGTGAAATCAGGCAAAAAAATGAAGAGTGAAGCGTGATGCCTTCCTTACCTGGCTGCCACAGAAGAGGGGTCAGGAGGAGCCTGTAGCAGAAGCAGTTTGAGGGGTATGAACCAGCCACGAACAGGAGGAAAATAGCAAAACTAGTGTTGGGAATGAGTTCAGCTGGCAGGAAGGGGTGACACCAGTTGCAGAGGGTCTCTCTGGTGCTGGGAACGCCGGGAGGGATGGTGAGACTGGCTCGGCGGGGACGCTGCAAGTGTCTGCCGGGAACTCGTGGAACAGCCCTTGCGCTCGAGGCCGGGTTCAGCCCAAAACGTTAGAAGATGATTCCGCCTGGTGATGTAAAATGTCCTTTGTTTGGAGACTCTCCGGCCTGTTAAGCAATGCCTGTTGCTCACAAAGCCGACGCTTATTCCCTAGAATACTTCCAGAAAAGAAAAAAAAAAGTTCCTCTAAGACACCCTAAACCAATACCTGCTGTGACTAAGCCCTGTGGGCAGCTCCGCAGCTGATTTATATCCTTCCCCTCCAAACTGAAGGGGTTAGAGTAGAAACAGACGCCGCGTTAAACATAGCCGAGGGCAGCGAGCAAGACAGCTCTGGAGCGAGGCGGGGAGGAAGCGGGGCTGCGGGGCGGCTGCTGCCAGGCGTGACGCCGGTTTGGGTTTCCTCGTAGGCAGAACAGAGCTCCTTTTGGCTGGTGCAGCTTTATGGGCTCGCCTGGGTTTATTATACTGCAAATGTTTTGAATTCCATGTCTTAATTTCCAGAGAGGCTTTGCTTAACTTTTGCTGCTTCTTTTTCCCCGGTTTTGATTTTTTTTTTTTTTTTTTACTACCGCTGCCTTAACCTCTTCTTTTTGACTGGGTTTTGGTCAAAGCTGCCGTTTTCTGAGCAAACAGAGGACCGGAGTTCTCCCTGCCTGGGCTCCAGCTGCAAATTAATCTCTTTTCATAGTTTCATTTTATGTCCGCCCACTATCCCCACCACATTAACTTAGTCAACACATGGAAGTGAAATTTTTCCATGCAGGATCCTGCGGGTTGTAAGGCTGTGTGGAGCACGTGACTGCCAGCTCCAGAGTTTTCTTGCACCTCTGGGTGGAAGGAAGTTTCCTCATCCCCCACATATGTGAGCGGTTGTCGGTGCGATGTGAAAAGTTTTAACAACTGGAGTCGGTGGAAACATTTCAGGGTTCAGCATCTCTCTGTGTATTTAAAGCCCAACCACATGGGCCGGGTGGAGGCAAAGCCGTAGGTATGGTATGTTTGCAGTACCTCCGGTGCTACCAGACCACCGGTCGGCAAATGAGCCGGTCGGACGTTTTTCAGTGGAGTCGTTCTGTCTCTGCCGGGTTTATTTCCCTCCCAGAGAAGGCAGAAAGTGCAAGCAATGATGGTGCTGACAAAGACAAATGGAGTCTGCGTGGCCTATGTAGTAGATGCACTTTGTACTTCTACACGATGCCTTTCACGTGTGGGCCTGGGTATTCCAGGCACTTGGCAAATATATCTGTACCTATTCCACAGGTTTTAAAACCCTGTTAGGTATACAACTGCTAAGTGAAGGAGATTGTCTGGCAGTGGCACAGTATCAGAGAAAGAGCTGCAAAAATAATTTAGGACTCCTGATGCTTTCTCTCCTGTCTTAGTCTCCAGGCAACAGCAAATATTTCTCCTGAATACTCTGGATGAGCAGATGCCAACGTTGATTCACAGGAAAAGGATGTAGCCACGCAAGCCATAGAAATGTTGTTTGGGATGGTAGCCACGGCCCCTAAGGAGACATTAAGCAATACGGAACAAACGCCAGTGAAGTTATTTCTTGAAGCTCTTGCTGTGTTTGCTGTAAAGAGATTTCTTGAGCAGTCTTATGTGGGAGCCATTGTGATTTACCTTGATTACAGCTACATGGAGAGAATATACTGTGTTTCACAGCTCTGGAGATGTTTCAAGGGCTTTTGGGCACTAGGGAAGTCCTGGTTTTCTAAGAAGTTACAGTTACAAGAAAGGTTTGTTCAAGGCCAACATCAGAGTGTAAAAGGTGCACTTTTGCTTGGAAAAGGGACGGTGCTGAAAATGTGCAAAGAGGCTCCCTGTTTATTTTCTCTTGGCCTCAGATCTGCTGCGCTGTGTTTACAAATAACCCCATTTCCCCCTGATTAGACTTACAAATTTAGCATGGGATTGAAAAGTCGAGAACAAACCTAATTCACACCCTCTTGAGAGCGCCCAGCCAAAAGAGCTAGGAGAGCTACAGAAGAACATTTTCCATTAAGTTTAGGTAATGTGGCTTTGGATTCATAGACTGAATCTGCTGACCAAGACATTTTCCTTCTTCCGGCACTTTTCTGACCAGAAAAACACTTTCAATGTGGGTGAAAACAGAATTGGAGATGTTTTTGAAACATTTGAAAGTTCGTTTCCAAAGTGAGCAGTTTGTAAGAACTTGAGGGCAGGCAGCTGGGGGAGGCCAGCGGTCTCGTGATGGAGCCCAGAGACAGATGGACCGTGGGGTTATCAGTGTATCATCCAGGTTGGCAGGGACTTCTAGTGAGTCATCCAGACCTCCACTTTTCACTATGACAGGACTGATCTCATTATCCCCAAACCACCTCTCAGGCACAGAGAGTAGTCTAGCAATAGCCTTGAACATCTCCAGTGTCAGGGAGTTTCAGTGCTCTGGCTCTTTTAACCTCTCTATATGTAGCCTAATACTTAACCCGAATGTCTCCTACAGAGGTTTGTGGCCATTAACTTTGTGTTCCATCCCCTTCGGTTAACGAGACTGCAGCCCAACTTCCAGGTGAAATCAGTGCAGAACAGCACGTGTGGCTTCACAGTTTCAGCTTTCTTGCCAGCTGCGCTCTTCCCCAGCCTGTTCCCAGGGGATCTGCTTTTCCAAACCTTTCCACTCCTCTCTTCCCATGTCTGCTCATAAGTAGGATGTCCTAAACCCACCCTGGACTTCCACTGTCAGCCTGGTTCTCTTGTCACTGATGCTGTTCTGCCTCTGGTTCTTGTAGAGGCAAACTTGACCTTCCTGGCCTAATCTGTGATGAGGACAGGAGAAAAGCGCTATATCAAATTATATTGGTTCTGTTAGGAATACAATGGGATACAGAGTTGAACCGCTTGTCACAGCATTGTGCTGCCAGCCAGGGCCCTGCCCCATTACTGTGGGGCGTCCTGGCTCCCCTCAAACTCCCAGACAGTGGTTGGTGCCTGGTGCCTGGTTCTTGGTACTTCATCCCCCCTGGGTTGCATGTATGAATATGCATGCATGCATAATATCTAGCTCTGATATTAGCACTGTGCTCCACAGCACCCAGGATCCTTGGCCAGTTGCCCTGCTCAGAGGAAGCCGTGCTCGTGCCCTTTGGTTTTCCTTCCTGAAGGAGAGACATCCCTGTCCCCAGGGAACATAAGCTTTGAAACACGACTTGATTTGTTTCCACTTATCATTATCTTGGTTTACATAAATTACAGTGCTTAACAGTGGTCATAAAATTATCCAGCCTTAAAAAAATTCAGCTGCAGAGTTTGGCCCTGTGACCTCTCTGATCAACTCACTTCCAACAGCCAAACATGCAGCGGGAAAAGAAACAGTCCCTTCTTGTTTGTCACAAATGTTCATCTCCCTTTTGTATTAGCGGCCAGCCTGCCTGGTTTCCTAGTGTTGGTCAGTACAGAAAAGTACAGCAAGCCTTTCACTGTGTGCTGCTTCACTGTTCTGAATAACTCTGTAAGTTACTTAAATCAACTAAATCACCCAGTGTCCCTCACCAGCAGCCACCACATCAACAATATTTTAGAGTCAAGTTCTGCCCTGAAAAGGAGGCTCCTTGACAAAGCAGTGATGATCCTTTTTCAGGGATGTTGGAACACCTCTGGGTGTACTGCAAGTAAAATATTTTCTCTAACATCTCTCTCATCTGGAAGCGGAAAGGCAGGCTGGCTGGTTTTATGAATCGCTCTTGACCTGTGTTAGGATTTCAGCAATGAGAATCTGTTTTCCAACTGTGGTAAAGAAAGAGGACAGATTAGATCCCTAACGTATCCAAGAAGAAAAAAAAAGGCAATAAAATCTTATTTTAGTTGCTAAAACCAGAAACTATGAATCTGAATACCCATAAGGAGTAGATGAGCTGGACAACCAGCAATATCAGATAGACACTTTTCCAGCAATGGTACCTGCACTTTATTTCTGTCAGCAAGTTGGATGGGACAGAGCAGAATCTTGGGTCCTTCTTACTGCTGACTCCAAGAGGGAGGGGTAACCTGTAATGCTGTTTCCTATCATGTCACTGGTTTATTGTCCATAAAAAAACTTCGCCCTTTGGGTCATGCTATTTATTTCCTCCAACAATCTTTATAAGAGGCCTTATCAAAATTGGTGTAAAAAGATGGTTGACCCACAGCATGCTTATTAGGTCACCTTTATCTGCTCTTCCACTATTTTTTTTTTATTCAGTGCATGACTATGTCATCACAAGCAACATGGCAACATGATCAGCAAACAAAACCACTTGGGCTGATATGACCATAACCCTGTGTCCCACAAGCAATTAAGCCTTGAGTACCCCAGAAAAGCGAGCGGAGGAGGACGTGAGGCATAGGTGGGCAAAGTCAGAGGGCATGAGATGGGGTTTGTGGTTCAGTTCAGATACTAAGTGTACTTGATGCTTTCTCTGTAGCAGTGCGGGCAACAAGAGAACATGAGATGGGCTTCAGAAGGTGCGACAGGCAGCAACCTGCCTGGAGTGGGTTTGAGCTGTGGAGCAGGCAGCGCTGCCGTGGGTAGGAGAGGGCTGGGTGCAGCCGCTGCGTGGGGCCAGCCCCAGGTGGGAAGCTGCTGGCTTCACGTGGGAGAGAAAAGGCCCTTTGCCCCCACCATGCTCATCGCTGGCTCCGGCGCAGGGGAGCAGGCAGCCTGCCATGGCCCCCCTGCCACTGAGGGGCTCTGGAAGCGGAGGTGGTGGGGGGCAGCTGTTCGCCAAGGCTAGTCTAAGCAGCACGCGCAGGAACAGGCTGCTGGCAAACCAGGATCAGATGGTCCTTTCGCTTCCTAGTTGTGCTTCCTCCTCCTGCCTGCGGCCCTGCTCTCCACGCACCGTGCTTAGCACCCGCTCCCTGAGCAGAGGGCTGTAACATGCTGCTCACTGGCTGGGGGCACCTCTGCCTGCACCTTCCTCCGGGGAGGGATGGAGCAGCAAGATGTGTGCTGCCTCTCCCTCTGGCTAGACCAAAGGATTTAAATTTCCCCCAACGTGTAGACAGGCCACTCGTATCCTGGCCCTTTAGGTCGCCAGCTCTACTGAAAGCCAAGAGACCGGCAGGACCATGTCAGGAGACAAGCTGGAAGCCCACCAAGCTCCTCCAGCCTGCTGAAATGAGGAACTCTTCTCCTGTGAGATGCCTTCCTCTGGCTTTGCCTCCTTTGTCCTTTGCAGGGCTAGGACCTCATAGCCTTCATGTGCTAAAAAGCTAATAATGAGTTACTTTCTAGAAGACCTGAAGAAGTTCAAAGGGTGTGCTGAGTTCATGTCCTTTGGGGGATGGGAAAAAACCCAACACCCTTGCACTGCTCTAAGCACCGTCCTACCCGACCTCTCCTCCTCACTGCTAAGGCCGCGGGCTTGCATGTCTCTCACAGGCAGCACAGATCATGCTTTTGCCAGGTCAGGATTTTGTTGCCACATTAACACACAGGCACTGTACTTCCCTACTGGGCCCTAGAGGATTTATTTAGGTAGTGAAATGGACTCTTTTGTCATTAAAAACTGGTAGACAGTGGAGTTCAAGATGATAATTTGTATAATTAGGATTTTGAAAAAGTACATTCTTCCTCTTTTTCTCATGCATAGGGATTAAGTGTGAAAAGGCCAGAGCTAGCAGAAGTGTGCATTACTTCAATTTTTGCACATCTAGTCCATGTTGTCCCACTGGTAGGATTAGGACTGCCATGACTTTTATCTGCGGCTGGCAATGAGGGGTGACTGGGAATCCAGCCTGTTCCCCAGCTCATTTAAGTGAAATACAAAAAGTAAACAAGAAACGTGAATGCTAAAAAAGTAAAATCCAGTCCAGCTCCAGGTAAAGGTGATGTACAAACTCCTTTTCAGTGCTCTCTGACACACAGAACTGGTCCTGAACTATTATCATTTGGTTTGCTAGTAAACCAATTCATAATATTCAATATAAAGTAAACCAGGAAGAGAGGAAGAAACCACAATTCAGGAACTCAGGACTGAGCACATGAGCAGCGTGGAGACAAGTGCTGGTGGGGGCTGGAGCCTTCAAATCCAGCCAAGGGGCCCTCGCTCGCAGGCTGTGCTAGATTTCAGGTGCTTCCCAAATGCAGTGGGGGAGTAGTAGAGGAGGGATCAGGAAAAAAACCTGTTCCAGAAACTGACTGTACTTTGTCCAGCTCTGAACAGCTGTTTTGGGTCCTGCTTTTACCAGCTTTGTGAAGGGTTAATTTTTTTTATTTTTTTTTTTTTAAAAAGAGAGTGAAATTGAGATCGGGAAAAGAAACAAAAGTCCCAAACAAACATGTTTTTGATAGAGGAACTGGATTTTTGAACCCTAGTGCTGTCAGCAATCTGTTGCGTGCTGAACATAGAAGACAGTGTGGTGGAAATACCTATGAAGCAGCCGAGCCTTATCAAGGCACTGTACCAGGAAATGCACCGCTTTCTTGGCTACTGCATGCACGATACTATGGTTAAACCTAACAGCATGCCTCATCACAACATGTGCCTTATCGACCTCACTATCTGATGACAACAGCAGCCCTCAGGAGACCAGACTGACATCATCCAAAACCTCAGTAGTTCAGAGCGCAGGCTGAAGTATGTAGCTAGGCTACAAGCTGTGCTTGACTCTGTTCATCTGTTTGTACTGAACTTGCAGACACTTTGCTAGAGGAAGAGGAATATAAAAATCAAGCCCAAACAACTTTTTCAGAATGTTTCTCACAGGCTCTCATGCTATTTAGCAAACAAATGCAGCAAGCTGAGGAGGTTTTTGTCCTCAGCAAGCAGAAAAAGTCTGCTCCACAGCTTTCTGCAGCTCTGAGAGGGGGGGAAAAAGCCCAGACCAAAACACTTTCACTGCCTGGAGGAAAGAAATTGTGCCACTGGTGATTTGCTACCGAGTCCCATTCCCAGCTGACCCATATACAGTTGTATGTGGCTGTGAGGTTTGGGCTCATCTCGTATCAGAGACAGGAGCCAGCTGTTGATCCAGCAGGAGCTCTGAATCTCCAGTTCCTTAGCTTCGGGATGACTGGTTCACAGTCATATTGCCAGTCTCCTTGTTTGGTTACTGCCGGTTCCCCATGGCAAAGCATGCTGGCTCTGGCGTCCTGGCCTCCTTTCTCTCATTTAAGATGAGGGGAATTTCTGCAGTCACAAAACTAAGAAACAGAAAAAAAGAGTAGGCTTTTCTTCTGTAATATTCAGCAGACTGCTCTGGTTTTAATTTGCTCTCCCTGTCCTGGATTCTTCAAAACACCTTCTCTCATTTACGTCAGCATAGATTTACCACACCCCACTTATTTCAGACCTGGATAGCACCATGGAAAAAGATTACCAGCCTTTCGGAGCTGCCACTTTATGTCTTTGACAAAAGACGATCATATGGGGCCATATTCATTTGGAAGCTGCCTTGGTATTTGTACAGCACCTAGCACAAGTGAGCCTACCTCTGCTTGGATTTTGCTGTACTACAAAATTGTTCTTAAAAAAACCCCTGCTTTTAGTATTTCTTTTTTTTTAATTGCAATGCAAGCTTTCAGAGGGAAATGAAGCCGGATTTAAGTGTTGAATGCATGCATAGCAACAAGAGGAGGGCCATCCAGCACATGGATGCTAAGTGTTCTTTTACAGCCCCCATTCAGACCCAGCACCCACCTCCCCGGGGCGATGCATGGCATGGTGGGACCCCGGGTGGGGGGAGCACACCTTCCCGGCCTTCCCCACTGTGCTGCAGACTATCTTGAGATGTCTGCATCTGTTGCATGGATTTGGGGAACTGGAGAGGGTGGGCTGTGGAGGGGTGGCGGGAGTCGGGAGCTACCACGAAGGCCAAGCTCTCTGCTGATGCCACATCCCCTCTCCTGGCATGGGAAAACGAGGTGGCACAGGGATTCTGGCCACCGGTACCTGCACTGTACCCCCAGTCCCCTCTGTGCATCTGCCAGAACAAAGTGAATCTCCCAAGAGAACAGCTGAAAAGGCTGATTCGAGCTGATGTGTCTGGTGGACGCTTGTTTGGTGTCCTCTCCCACTGCCCCAGATGCTCAGGACAGGCCACGCAGGAGGCAGGACTAGTGCTGGTCTGAAGAGCCGCACACAGGCCACCGCCTGGGAGCCTGATGGGAGCTGGCTTGCAGAAGAGGCCTCCGCCTTCCAGGACAGTAATTGTACCCTCACTGTGCTCTCGCTGCACTCATAAACTGCTGGTTTCTTACCTTCCCATCACGCCTGCCTATCTGCAGCAGCCGTGGGGACAGTATGACTAACCAGCCAGATTATGCGTGCGAGCTACTTCAGCAATGTGTAAAGGTTTTGTTGTCGTCACAGTATGCAGCGTGCTGAGGATACGTGCATGGGAATTACCTGGTATATGTCTGCTTTTTTCATGCTCCTGAATACAAGTATAACACATAAGTTAGCTGAAGCTTATCAAAGATGTCTCCTAGTCCCGTCGTCGTTCCCCCACCCCCCGCCAAAAGCAAAGCTGGAACTTCAAGGAAGAGATGCTCTGAATATTTGGCCCTTTAAACTGCTACAAATCTTTCCTGCTGCCAAAGGATTGAAAACTACCCAAGGAAAGAAAAAAAAGATAATTTTTTTACTGACTGAGTGAAGGTCTGGCTCAAGGGAGAGACTGGAAAAAAGGTCTGGTGGAAATAAGACTTGCCCCTTCAGATAGAGCATTAGATAAATCCAGCTGTGTCGTGGGACTGTGGGAAGCCTCCCAGAACTAGCGTAGGGAGCTTAAAGTCGTTTTTGAGGCATACTGTTATTCTCTGTTTTGTTGAACATATTTCTTATGTCTTTATGAACTTTTTAAGGAGCACTGAGAATGCAATGTGCTAGAGGGGGAAGCCTTATAGAAGACCTGATTAGAAAATTGAGTAATTTTAAAATGCCTTCTGCTGCAATACTCTCTAAAATATTCCTCCTCTGAAGCACACTTGGCTTTTCTCTCCCTGATGTATACAACCCTCACACTTATCTGGCCCTGCTATATTATTCAGTTAGTGGTTTGGTTGATTTCCTCTCATTATTGCTAAAAATATTATTAAAAAAACCCTTTTGAATAAATGACACAGTGAAAAGTGGTTGAGGCAGGGGTTTGGTAACAAATACAGGTGGAGTTTTTCAAGTTTAGAGACAGTTTCTGGTCCTGCTTTCCTGAAGAAGAAGGGCCTTTGAATGGCTCTTGTGAAATATGCTGATGGTCTGAGCACCCACATCACCAACTCCCCATGACAATTGCCACCGATTGACCACTTGCTGGCTGTCTCCGCAGCAGCCCAAGAATGGATGAGTCATGGAAACTGAATTCCCCTTCACCCCGGCTGCCTGGACAGGGCCTCTGAAGGAGCTGCATTGACAACAGCCGAGGAAAGTCAGTGCTGCTTTTTTTCACCCTGTGAAGCATTGATCAAACAAAGCTCTTCTGCTTCCATGAACGTCAAGGCAGCATTTTTCATGAGTGTTACCTGAATAATGTTGTACTAAGAGAACAATCTCAAGTAGCGCTGGGCACATCATTTTGCATAGATAATTGATTCTGTGCTACTCCAGGCCAGCAAAAATGTACTGTATTTGCAAATAGCTTTAGCAGAAAATGCTCAAAACCATTGCCATGCTTAAGTGGAGCAGTATCTAAATGCTGGTTTTCATTTTAGAATGATTTTTTTGAAATTGACTTTGGTTACATTTTAGTAATCTCTGAATGAAACAACCCATGGGGGGAGGGGAGGGGAGGGGAGAAAAGAGAAAGAAATTAACAGATTAAGCACTGGGTGCTTTCCAGAATAGAGAATTTGTATTTGGGGAAAAAATGCAGGTTCTGTCCGTTGAGGAAACTCGATTCTTTTTATTTGACATCTGCCTGGAACATTAATTATTCACACAGCTCTGCTACTGCAGCTCAGATGTAAATACCAATGAATCCAAACAGGGAGATAGTCAAAATTTCCCTTGAGGTATTCTCCAGTGAAAAAAAAATATTAAAAAGTGTGAGTTTAGCAAGTTTAAAGGAATTCTGTTCTCAGCACCGCTTGGGTACTGGGAGAAAGAACTGTGAGTCCTGCCTGAATGCCGGCCCTTTCCCTTGAAAGGACCTCTTCTGCTTTTGTTAGCCCTGCACGCAGGAGACACTACACATGGCCGCAGCGCAGCCCTCCTGACACAGGCAGCCCCGTAGCTCTGTGGGGTCAGCGCAGGTGAGTCATGGCACCTGCCTCCTTCCCTCCCTCCCTGTCCTTCCCTGCCCACGCCATCCACACACACCAGGAATCGTCCTCCCCTCCGAGGTCCTTGCCAGGACGTTCCCTGCAAAATTTCCATGTCACTCGGAGTCGCAGTGCAATGGGTGGACGTGGCTCCAACGATTGCGTGTAATGCTTCAGTGCTGGAGTTTGTCCTGACTTTAGTGCCGTGACAGGATCCAGTGGTGCCAGGATCCGAAGTGCTGAGTTACTGCTGTCGAGCTGCTGTTTGTGACTCAGCACCAGTTCGAGGTTCTCAGCTCACATGCCTGCCATGTGAAGTTGCATCGATGCACTTAAATTCCACAAAGGGACATAGAAATGAAAGCTGTAATAGGAATTGTACCTGCAGCAAAGCGATAAACAGAGATTACTGGGAGTCCTCAGTGCGAGTACCCTCACCTCGTCTTGGTCTTGTCCTCAATCCTGCTTTTAGAATGGGGGGGAGGTGGGGGGGAACGTCATGGCCCCTGCCAGTTTTCCCGTGTGGGAAACGCATTCCTGACGTGCAGGCCAGAGATCATGTTAGCTGCAGGCGCTGGGAGAAGTGCCACCACAGTGTGCCATGCCTACGCCTGTCTGTAATGGGTGGGACGGGTGGCACCTCAGCCATCGCCCCACTTCTCCCTGCATCGGGGTTTGGGGAGCTGTGCCGCTCCATGCCCTGGGGCACAGAGAAGCACCTTTGTAGGCCCAGCTCGCCTGGCGGAGGTGTCGTGGATGGCTGGAGGCCACCTCGGGCCGCAGCAGCCACCGGTACACCCTGAGCAGAGGTGGGAAGGGAGAGGGGTGTGCTGAGCAGGGCCTGGCCACTGGTCCCCCCTCCACAGGCGGGAGGACGGCCTGGAGGAGCCAGGGACGCCGCTCCTTGCGTCAGTGCCAGGTGGGGCCTGGCAGCGGGGTGTGGGCCGCAGCACGCGCCCTTCCCACAGGCTGCTCTCGCCATCCTTCCCTCAACGCCAGCCAGGCCGTTGGGAACAGGGCGTCCTGGGCTTTTGTAACGCTTCCTCTCACCGCTTGTTTTGTTTCTCTGCCGCAGCAGAGGCTTCGGCTGCCAGGGCAGGGAGGCGTTGCGGCACTGCCGGGGACACCGTATCTTTCGGCAGGGTAAGCAGGCTGTGCTGCTTCAGCAGTCATGCACACGCTGCGTTTCTTTTCCATTTCAGGCAGATGATATTTGGGAGGGAAGTGGGGCTTTTGCCCTGGATGGAGCCAAGGATGTAGTGGATTAGACCAACAGGCTGCCTAATCTGGGAATCGTCATCCACCAGCGGCCAAGCCCAGGTGCTTCCCAAGAATGCTTTAAGCCTCCCTGGAGTTGTGCAACATTATTCCATGGAGAGTGCTGGGAAAACAGTGACTTAACCTGGGAGAGTGCAAGGAAAAGTGATGCAAAAGCCTAGCGAACGATGCTCTGGGAACCTTTCTGGTGGAAAGTACCATGTGATGCCATAGTTTTGCAATGCTGCCCTTCGACAGGGTGTTATCCATATTTCTCGAGCTGGTACATTCAGACTGCTGCAACGCTCCTTCCTGAGGTCACATCTTAAACCCTCTCAGAGATGGCAGCTACTGCAAAAGCACAGCGATGCGTTTGTTCAAGGGGGTCTTCTCCTTGGGACCACATAATGCCCATGTCGCTCCAGAATGTATTCTGATGGCTCATAGGTTCCTGGGTGCAGTTTTGGGTGTTGGTTGCTTCCTATAAAAATCTGAATGGCCCACAGTTGGCTTTAATGAGTGTCTGACTCTCCCTTTCCATAATGTCACAGCAGCTCACAGCAAGAGTTTCTGTGCTGGAGCCTTCTTGCTAGAAAGGAGAAGGTCTCTGCAGGGGCACTGGGACACTCTGGGATGCTGGAACCCCCTGCCTCTGCCAAGACCGGTCTGTATTTGCTGGTTTTCCAGAGCTACTCCTAAAGCCAAATTTCAGAGAGACTGAAGTTCTGTTGGAGAAACAAGTTAGCTCCCCATGATGAGGGAAGCACTGAAAGGGATTTCTGGCAGCGCCACCTGACTGGTGCCCTACTGAACCCAGTATTTTCTTATTGCAGAAATTGAATGGATTTGTTAATTGCATTTCGAGTTATCCAGAGCCTTGGATAGGTTTGGTTGTTTGGTTTTTTTTACTCAAGAAAAAGTAAATACAGATCCTCTGCACCACTGTCTAGCTAAGCTGAGCTGAGAGAAGTTCCTATGAAAGGTGCTGTGGGCTGGTGGTTACCATAAGGGAGATGGGGCTAAAGCCAGGCTTTGCTCTATCAGAGGTGGGGACCAGTCCGAAAAATCAATCAAATACCCAGGTCCCTAAAGCACTTTGGAAGCATGTTGTGGTTTTGAATGGGTTTGTAACTCCCTGTGTAAGCCAAGCTTACAGATAAATTTTAGAAACTGAGGTAATATCTTTGAGTGCTAAAAGAAAGCATTCTAGTACAAAAGGGTACTCAAGTTCGAATTGGATCAAATTCTTGTTTCATTCATTGAAATTCTGGAAGAAAAAAATGACAAAGAAAAATCCCCTGTGACAGTACTTTACAAAATCCCAGAAGCAACAGAAAACACCTAATAATATGTTATGAAAAAAAGCTCAGTTTTATTTCCAGATAGCTAGATAAGAAGATCTGAACACAGCTATTAACTTGTGGGTAGATCTGTAACCCAGTGCTAACAGTAACTGCATTAGCTGCACTTAGAGTAACTGCAGAGCACCAGACCAGAGGCGATGCACCACTTACACCCTATCTATGCTTTATTTCAAGTGCAAGTGGTACTTGGCTAGTGGGTTGGCCCTGGCAGCTTGACAGCAGAGGTGCAAATCTGCTTGCTGCACTGCTTTGCATTTAGCAGTTTGGAAGGCACTGAAGCCAATTACATCTGTCTGGCCTGCATGTGTGTAAGCTGTGTATTTGATGAGAGTACACATCTTGTTAAGATAGGCTAAAACTGAAAGCGTGTGGGGAAAATTAACTTGAGAGGGTTCCTGGCAGTGTTTCTGCTGCAGCTTGGCTGTTTGAATCAGCAGCTTGTGATGCTTAACGTAAATAAATTGCATAATGGTCTTGAGAAACATCATTGCTTTAAGGATGAACTGGATACCTCAGGTAGGAAGAAATGCCCAAGAGCCTCTGATATTGTGCTGTGTTTCAGACGTAGCAGGGACATGCCTGCTTGTCATAGACTGACCAAGGTGGCTGGGACAAAACAGGATCAAGCCTCTGCTGTTGGTGCCGGTGGCCTGTGCGGAGCATGTGCTTCCTATGGCACCTGCCACGACTGCGTGGCTGCACAACCCTCATCCAGACCCGCAGCATCTCCTGTAATGCTGATCTTTGCCATCCCTTGTCTCCATACCGGGAGAGGCCTCCTTCACCTATAGTGACCTCCTCTGCTTGAGGCTGGAGCCCCAAAGCAGTGGGGCTGGTGGTGGGAATCAAACCTGACCTTCCCGTCCCCTGTGTGTTCCTGTCCTGCCTTACACCCGTTCAGAAACTGTTAATCATCCTGAACTACTTAGTGGTTTTGTGATCTTAAACAGGGCTTGAACTCAGTTTTCTAGAGGTGAAAGCACAATGTCTTACTGTAACTCATTTTACCAGCCAATCCTATCCTGAACCTAACAATATTTTAATCACAAAATCCAACCTCAAAACCCACAGCATTTTCAGTTACTGTATTTCATCACCACACAGCTGAAAACAACTTTTTTTTTCAACCACCCTTGTTTTTCTAAAGTGAATCACAAACCATGGAACTTAACAGACGGAAAAGACCAGAGACAAATTCTCTCTCACTAACCCTGGTGTAATGTAAAGGAATAATGTAATTAGAGTAAAAAGCATTTCTCTACAGTCACACGGGTATAACAGAATTACAAGAGTCAGCCTCTCCTTCATTAAGCCAGATAGTCCATTTTAAACAAGCCAAAAAGCATTGTTGCCTACAAAATATTGTTGGGGGTGCCTATCAGGCAGTCCTTTTTTATTTAGCCCAAGGAATGGAGACCTTACCTTTTCCCCAGAAGGCAATTTGACACTCTCATAGATTTTACCATTATGCTTTATGTCCTGGTAAGTGGCCTGCTGCTCACTTTGCTGCTATTCTTGGCTGTGCCCCCTTGAATCACACCAAGCGATAATTAACAATAAGGTAACTCTGGGTCTCAGTGGGTTTGCCCACCAGAAAAATGTTAACCACCAAGAGTGCTCTGTGCGACACCCATGAATAGTGTTCAGCTCTTCCCAGGAAGACTGGTCTGTATTAGTCACTCCAGTTAATTGGCGAGAAACCCGGGACATCTGAATTTAAACTCCCATAGAAAGGCTATAGGATAGCCAAGGGAGAAAGCCTGATCTTCAGGCTGTCACTCCCAGGCAATAGCCACCTTCCTTCCCGTGGTGTTTACACTCTGGGAGAATCAGTGGGCATTTCACAACCTGACAAGGTGTTTACAGTTCCCAGCCTCTGCCTACAGATGTGCTGGGATAATGGCTCATGGTACATGTTTGTGCTGATGAAGAGGCTGGAGGGAAACCCTCGGGCCTGGTCTCACTGACCAGGTCTCACCGACACCAGAGTAAATCTGAATTACTCCAGATTTTAAGTCATCTCTCCAAAAGCAGAAGTCTGGCCCTCAAGACCAGCTGATCCTTAGGTAAAACATGAGCATAAGCACTGATGTGTCAGATCTGTGTAAAAGCTTGGGAAGGGAGGGAAGTGTCAGAAAACATCCCAGGTGATCAGAGGCGTCCAAGGTGAGGCCAGGCAGGCGTTGGTCCTTGCATTCAGCATTGCCCAAGGCTGGTACCAGTGGTGGTGGTGGCCTTGCCTGGGGCTACCCTGGTGGGGCCAACCCAGAGCTTTCCCACCATGCTCTCTGGGATCCCTGGAGGGCAGGACACATCCAGCACAGGGCATGTGGTGCAATCAGGCTCTCAATGGGAGCTGATTACCCTCTGTCAGGTCTGGGAGGGAAGGAGTGACAAGCTTTGTGTCTTGATCAACTTCATGCATCTTCCTATATAAAGGTTTGCAAAATTAGAGTTCATAAAACCTCCCCCAGCCCCTTCCCTGAAAGCTACACCCACATTTTTCTCATGGATGACTCACTGTTAAAATGAAATGTTTCTCCAGCTAGAGTTATTCTGTGCTATGTATTAGAAACAGCTGAACAACTGCGTTAATATCAGGCTTCTTGGGTGATGGTAAGTAAGAGCATGCCTGAGTATGCTGGTGTATATGAACTTGCACACATGTGTACATATGCTTCGTCTATTTTTAATTTGAGTTTCCCTTTTGCTCTCTCGACTCCTTTTCCTTTCAGTTTCTTGTATTTGTTTTTATTTGTCCTTCTCCCCCATCTTCTGCGTGTATAAAATGCAGATCCACACACCCTTGCATTCATCTTTCAAAATGACAGAATGAAGAGTAGTATAAAATGACCTCATCCATTCCTTCACGGATAAACAGAAGACAATGATGGAGTTCTTTCATACGATACAAGAAAAAATAGTTAAACCAGATCAGTTTAAATTAAACAAAGGAAAACATTAGGTGAAATAACAGGAAAAGCATCCTCAATCTGTCAGATTGAGGAATAATTAATTTCTCAAGGGCAGTGGCTGAACTGGGCAGCTTACACATAATTTTTGGGGGAGTGATAATGCTGCCCCAGAGTGAGGTGTGTCTTCATCACTTTGATGTGTGCGACTCTGGAATCAGCAACATGGGAAGCCACGGGGGCAGAGATGTCAGAAATGGTAAGAGGTTTCCTGAGGTGATAAAAAGGCCACCTGTGAGGTTGTTGTGCAGGAAAATTCCAATGACTGCGTGCAATATTTAGAAGAAACAAACAAGCAGGTTGAGGTTAAGACACGTTCACATGTGAAGGTTGCTCGCCTTTAGGTTATCCCCCACTGGAGGATCCTCTGTGGATCTGAGACATTCGGCCCCTTTTCAAAAATTAAACTTTGGGGTTAAAATGAAGGACACGGAAGTGGAAAAAAAAAAAGCATGTATTTAGGCAAGTGTCCTGCAAGGAAAGCCAGATAGGTTGGGGAAGTGGTAAAGGTAAGGAGATCTGCTCTGGGAAACTAGCCGCCAGCACAGAAGCTCTTTAGCCCGAAGGAGCGTGGCACTGGCCTTGCGACATGATGCTGAGGTGGTGCACATCTCCCTTCAACCCCTGCCTCTGCCGTCCCACCGCCGCTGGAGAGCTGCTGGCTCTACTGGGGAGGCAAGGCTTGCTGGATGCCGGGAAGAGCGTACCTGCCGCCTTCTCCTGACCCCGACTGCCCAGCTGCCCCTGCCCCATCCTCACATATGCACCGGGGTGGCAAAACAGACCTAATCAGTTCCACTGTGGCTGGGAGTGCTTCGGCTGCGGGCTGTGCAGGGCAGGAGCAGCCCTTCTCCGTCTCCTGCTCAGCTGAAGAGGGCGATTAACAGCTCAACAGGCTGAACAGGTAGGGCGAGCGTGGCAGCAGAGCAAGTTCCCCTCACACTCCACCACCCACAGCACCCGGGCTGAAGTCTCTACTTGAATGAAAGTGTAAGTGTTTTAGGCGTGGTATATGAGTTATGCATGAAAAGTTTAATGCGTTCAAGGGTACAGCCTCAACTAGCAGCTAACAGCAATGAATGAGCCTTGGGGCAAGCCCAAGCCAGCTTCCACTCAAGTCGATAGAGGTATGGTCTTTTGGCTTCAGTGGGAACAGGATGAGGTCCTTCATGGCCAGCCAAGGAGAGATTAGTCTAATGATGTAATGGTGCTTGTAACTGCCTGTTCAGCCTTAATTCAGCTCTTTTGTGAGCATGCATTATGGCACAGTCTGTAATTACGTGATCACATACTACTTGCTCTGCAAGATGACCGCCTCATTTGAAGCGCGGAATGGGAGTTAAGGGCAGAAGGGCTCTCCCCAGCCCCCACGGCGTTGTCCTGCGTCCCGGGGCACCGGTCTCCAAAAGGCTTCCTGCGGGGTCTTGGGCAAGAAAGTGCTGTAACATGTGCATGGCAGGGACTGAGTTAAGGCTTCACCGGCAGCATAAGCCTGTCTTTTTCTAAATATAGGAGCTTGATTTTGCAATCTTACCGAGCTCTGAGCGTAGCTTTACGTAAGGGGTAGTCAACAGCAATGATGGCGTTAGGTTTAAATGGCTATACAGCCTATCCGGATCCCTGCTGCAGGAGGTATGAAAATCCCTTGTCTTGCCTGCCAAGGTGTGGTGGCACACCTATCTGCTGGCAGCAGTAGACCAGATTGCTGTTGGCAGCAATATCAGTTACAAGAAAATGTTTTATCTCTCTCATCTGACACCACACGCTCGCTCTGCTTCTGGCCATCTTTCCAATCTCACCTTCTGCTTTATTTAATGTTCTCCCAGAGGCTCTGCCAGACTGGCTTCCAGCATACCCATAACTGGTAGCTAAAAGGCTGGCTGAAGATCCTTATGCCCATTGACAAATGGGAGACTTGAATGGAGGAAAAGTATGGAAGGAAATCCTGAAGCAGTGAAAAATGGAAGACGGGGAACAGGGTGAGCTTAGAAGGAAAGGACATATGTGACCTTGGTAGTGGCAGGAAGAACAGGGGGAGAGATGCAGGGGAGTAAAGGAGCTGCAAAAGATCTAGAGGGTTAGAAGGAAAGAGAACGTCCAGAGCAGGAAGAAAACATTAGGGTGTGAGAGTAACGAGCAGGAAAAACAGATGAAAGAAAGCAAAACAGAGAAAACAAAGAAAATACCTCAATTAGGACGTGAAGGCAGGAAAGACCATACAACACAGCACCAATAAGAAAGGCTTCGGATGTGTGTCCCTCCCCGCTCTGTCCCCTGGGAGCTGTACCCTGCTTCATCTCTGGACCCCAGAGGGTCACCCCTGCTGGATCTTGGCATTCATTGCCTTGTGGGACTGGCCAGGAAGGGACAAGGCGTGATGGCTGCTTGGTGCTGCAGCCAAGCCACCGACCCTGCTCCCAGCGAGGCTGCCTGGCCTCTCTGGCACCCCCGTCTCACCCAGCAGCCCTTAATCCAGTGCACTCGCACTAGTGTCACTTAGGTACATTGGTCACTGCAACTAAGTCACTTGTGGACTGGGATCTCTTAGTAGGAGAGGCAGTAAACACACAGACTGAGGGGCAGTATCCTGGCTTGGTGCTGACAGCTTCCAAAAGACAAATACTTTGATGAAGAAAATGAACAAACATAGCAAAACTCAAGTTTGGTCTCCTGCAAGGGTGGCTGGGCTAGGAAATATGTCAAAAGAGCATCTTCCTCCTCAGTGAATCTTCTTTGGGACTGAGTTTTATCTAATGCAGGGATGGAGCAATCCTGCTGATGTCACTGCGCTGACGCTGGTGTAGAACTGGTGCGTGTGTGTGGTGAAATAGGTCAGAGCTGTGTACTTGGAGGTGCAGCTGCTGAGTTCAGTGGTAAAAAGGAGCTTTTGCTGCTATTTCCTCCTGTGAGTCCTGCAGAGCTCCCCAGCTCGCAGAGGGTGAGCTGCGCTCTGCTCCAGGCATGGCTGGGGGCTGGCTGGGTTTCCTTTAGCACCTCTCTCTGCCTGGGCAAGCAGTTTCCACAGGTTTTTGACAGAAAAATGCTGGTTTTGTTGACGTTCCACATTTCCTGTGGGTAAAAGCAAGATGAAGCACTGTGTTCCTGGTGTTGTAGGGCCTGCATCAAAATGTTTTATTTTGTTGAACAGAATAAAGCAGCTGAGGACTCGGTGTGGTAATAGCTGTGACCGCTGATCAGCCACTTGATTTCACACCCTATTTTTTATACTTAAGTGCAAGATATATTATTATTATTATTATTATTATTATTATTATTATTATTATTATTATTATTATTATTATTATTATTCCATGTGGGTACTTGTACTTGACTTTTTACAAAAGTTTTCCTTCGGAGAAGTGGAATGAAGCATTGTCCTCGGAGCCACATTAATGCCCAAAGCTGGGTCTGCTCTGCCATTATGCGGAGGGTAATTCTGCACAGTCATTATGCTGCTGGTCTCCAGTATATTGCTTTGGGATTTCTGGAGTCATGCAAGCTGCTAATAAACAACCCACATCTTTCCTAAGGATGGATCCCTTTCCTTCATACAGCAGTGCCGGTGCAATCCACCCCACACCCATCGCACCTAATCCTTTCTTGGAAGCAAATATTGAGAGAGGAAAAAAACCCAACACAACCCATGAAATGAGGAAGAAAGAAAAGTAACGCCCAAGGAGCTTGGCGGAGCCTTGTATCCCCCATGCGAGGAACCGGGCAGCTGACTTCCAGCATCCCAGGTGATGTAATGTTAGTTTAACGGCCGTACACACCTCTGCGTGCTGATGAGCAGAGCAGGCAGGGGCAAGTAGCCGCACAGGCAGCTCTAGAAGCCGCTAGCAAGAAATGCACCTCGGTGTATGTATGAAGCGAAGGCCACATGCTCTCCATGCCCCTTTGATGCTGGGAAGGAATGCTCTGCTTTCCGAACCAAAGGCACTCCAGTTTGCCTGTGGGCTATGGGGAAATATGGGAAGGTGGAAGCAAGAAGCAGCTTGTGCTGTCAGGGAGGAAGAGCAGTCTGGTGTTCGTAGCTATTATACTGCATGGTACAGCTTTTAAATGAGGTGGCCTGGGCGCTTGCAATGCTTAAAACCTGATTTTTCTCTCCGCAGGGTTGTTTGTTGCTCTGGTCATTAGTGCTGGCCATTAGCAGTTAGCTTTTGCTCCCGTCTGGTCCGTTGCAGCAGCTTGATAGGAGATTATTGGGTTCTTGCCTGAAATCCCACTGCGTTTTTTTTTCAGTCTTGCGAGGTGCTGTGTTTTTTCTCCAGCGGTCTCTCTGAGGCACGACTGGGGAAACTGTTCCTGTTTGTGTGTCTGCGATCGACGTAGCAGCCACTTTTACTACACGTGAGGTGTAGGGGTTTTTTTTGTTCCCTCTTTCTCCAACACTTTCTGGGTAATGTTTTCCGCATTTAGTATCAACCCACGGTCCTTTTCTCAGAAAACGTAGCAGAGTCACCCCAGCTATATTTCCGTGGGTGTGTGTGTGTTTATACATGCATATATGCGTTAAAAATATCTTGCTTAATCCAGCTACTATTAGAATATTCCATTAGCTGGGTATTCGTTTACTCAAGCCAAGCAGCAGTTTAAAAGTGGTCTTGGCCATCTGTGCACATGCTGTCTGGAAGGAGTTTACCACTTTTGCCCAGCTCCGGCTGGCAGGTCCCGGTGGTTTGAGGGGAACCAACCCAAAGAGTTGCCTCCAGAGGTGCACGATGAGGCAGACAAATGGCTGCTGCTCCCAGCCTGGTCCCCACCGAGGAGAGGGAGCTCCGGGCTGGGCTTCCCCTCCAGCCGAGGGGATGCTCCTGCGGGCAAGCCGAGGGGATGCTGGCCTGCAGCCACTAGCCCCGAGTCAGAGAGGGCAGCGACTATCGATTACTGCTTCTGCAGACAAATTTACATATAAAAGCCCAACGTGAGAGAGAACGAACAGATAAGCCTGCCCATTTTCCAGGTGCTGGAAAGCCTGAGTGCCTTCTTTATACAAACACAGGTTTAAATACTATTCACCTCGGGGGTGTGGATGAGTTTATCTTGGTTGGAAATCCATGGAAATGACTTTTAACCCTTAGCATTGTAATAGGTTGCCCAATGCATCTATATAAACATGATGCATATTTATAGTGTAATGATCCCTAGGGTTCATTAAATACCATAACAAGGGCTTTCGGAAAGCAGCCAGATAGCCTGCTCCTCCAAGCTATATTAAGAAAGGCCAAACTGCTACAACAAAATATTTTAAAGTTGGTTGGGGTTTTTTTTTGTTGTTGTTTGGTTGGTTTTTTAACTAGCTTTGAATCATTTAGCATGTTTTCTAAGGGATTATTGTGTCATGTCCCTTCTCAGCATTTGAGATCTGAAGAGTCCCGTGAAATAGTCTCTGCAGGCAGTAGCCAGTTAAACCTTTTGTGTTTCCATTGGGCACATGCCTCTCTGGAGCACTTCTTCCTGGCTTCCCAGGCACCAGAACATTGCAGGCAGTAGCAGATTTCAAGCACAGGTCTGTGCTGAAAAACAGTTATGTACAAACACATATGGCAAGGTCCCACAAAATTTAAGAGGTTGAAATCAACAGCAGGCCACACCAATTTAATTAAAGTCCATAGAGATTAACTCTGGAAAGCAGTACACGTGAATAAAAAAAAAAAGGCAAGTTTTATGAAGCTACAAAATGCTATATATGGCTTATGGAGTGTTAGCAAAGTTAGGGTTGAACCAGTGTACAGTAAAAAAAACAAAACAAAAGACTTCTGGTGCTCAAGAAAGAAAAGATTCTGCAGTTCATTACATGGCTTGTCTGTGTTGGTGCTGCAGGGCTAGAAGAAATAAAAAGTAATAAAATCTGACTTTGTCTTTAATACCAGCAGATCCAAAGCTAAATATGCAAAGGCTCAGTTCTGTTTTGTAAGATAGTACCATTTTTCCACAGCCTTTTCTGAGAGAAAAAAACTTCCCACTTTCAGAGTGAGGCGCAGGATTTTACAGTTCCCTTTTCAGTGGCATTTTATTTCAGAAATGTTTTCAGCAACTACAGTGTATTTGGGGAGGCTCGTGTATCACTAACAGCAGAGGTAGAAAAGAGCTAATCAGTCATCTAACCCTTCTCCTAGCCAGTAACATGTTTCACGCTGTGTTGCATCTCCGGGTGCTGGACACGGGATGTGGCGCATCCCAGGAGAGCGTCGGGGACCACGAACCCGCCCGCCTGTCCCGTTATCCCACAAGTCACCCACCGCCATGTCCACGCCGCCTGCTTCAGTGGGGAAAAACCGTGTGGTGCCTCCAGCCCCGTGGGCCTCGGCGGGCATTGGTGTGGGACAGGGATCCAGAACCGTGGGCTGGCGTTTCTTGTGTTTGACTGGGAAATAAAGCTCCTGGGCTCCAGATTCACCTCCCCTGGGAAGTTTTGCTGGTTTCTGGGGATGTGGTCTCTGCAGGAGGGTGTACAGGATTTGCTGAGTGAAATGGGGAACAGACCAGCGCTGGAGGCTGACTCAGCAGCCACGCCACAGCGAGGCATCCCCGGCAGCCAGGCTTCCCCTTTTCCACCTGCCTGGTAGCGGCGTGGGGCACGAGTGGGACCCCGTCCCAGCTGCCTTACCGGAATGCATGTGAGAAGATTCCCATCTGGTTTGGATAAACCACCAAGGTGCAAAGATTTTTGAAAACTTACTCAGTTTGGCTAAGCCTTTATGGTTTAGTGAAATGGGCTGGAGAATTACCAAAAGTTGCTGCCTGTCATCTTGTCTTGTCTGGTGCTTCCTGCTGGGGCCAGGAACACCAGCCACCCTGCCCTGCTCACAGGAATTTCAGCAGTTTCACTTCTATGCCCAGCCCAGGGCAAAATGCCCGTAAGCAGCAAGAACAAAAAGTAACCACCGTTTAAAAAAAAAAAAGAGACACATGTCACAAGTATTTCATAACTTGGAAAAGATTTACCAGCAGAGGCTACAGCTGACCGAAAATGGACAGGCTCTGACCCGGATTTGGTGCGAAAGGAACCTGTAGCCTGTCGTTCCTGGGTACGGTCAGTAAAGGTGGACCCCCGGAGGATGCCAAGGTTTGAAGGGGACAGCAGGACCGGTCCTGTTTCATTACAAACCCCTGGAGGGCCCAGCCCCTCTCCCCATACGGGAGTCCTGCCTCTGTTGCAGATTTGCAGACCTGTCCGACCTCCCTTGCGGAGCTGCCCTTGGCTTTCTCACAGCCCTGCCTTGCGTGTTCCAGCTTTGAGCCTGCTGCTGTCACCCTCCCACAAGTCCCACTGCGCCTGGGACAGCAGCGTGGCATGCCGGCCGGTGCCGGAGGGGTATATAGCCTGTGGCACGCGCATCCCGCCAGGCCACGCGTGGACCTGCCTCTCCGGAGTGACCAGCATCTGGGCATGGGTCCCAGCCGTGTGAGGGAGCCGGACGCCAGGCAGGGGCAGCCATGGTTTGACTTCGGTCCCACCCATGTTTTTCTGCATCAGGCTGGACTGCTGTCAGCCTTTTCCCATCCATACAAACGCTGTACCTACACAAAGTGATATTAAGAAAGGATTGGTCTGAATGTTGACACATGTTTTGGGGGAGGGAATCCTTCTTTTAGTTGAACTCCTTCATCCACCTCTAGTGCCTCCTCTGCCCCAAAGAAAGGGCTGTTCTCATTCACTTCTTTCACTGCAGTTAATTAGTAAGTCCAAGACAGCCCATCCTTGGGAGCTGGTGGTTCCCTTAATCTCTCTGTTGCTAGGGCATGCCGACATGCTCCACTGGTACCAGTTCCAGCATGATGTGGGGGATTGCGGAAAGAAAGGGGAAAGGTCTGATCAAACAGACTCTGATTAAAAAAAAAAAAAAGAAAAAAAAATGAAAAGAAGCTCTTTTTGATGAGGCTGAGAAGTACACAATGGGGAAAAGCACAGGGTGAATGATAAGGCCTAAAGGAGCTCATTAAATTGAGGCAAGCTGAGCAGAGTTACCTTATTTCACTCCCTTTCTCCTGCCACCCCTGTGACAGAGAACTCTTTTATCAAAGTGGAGGGGCAGGATCACTTTCTTGCAAAATGTTTGATAGAAATAAATGTATAATTGTTTTCCTGAGAGTTTTTGTAAATCAACCCTTTAAACATTTGTAAAGCAATCTGGAGCCTCAGCAAAGGGTGCTGCTCGACAGAAGTGTAGGCTGCAGGTGAGAAAGGTCCCATAGCCCATTACAATTTCCTCCTCTGGGCTCATCCAGCCTCCTGAGAAATAGCAAGATGAAAGTTAAGTAGGACACGTGGACCTCAAGGATGACAGAGGTCAAATCTGAAAGCAAATGTGAGCTGTTTGCCTTGGAAATGGTGTTGCTTACCTTATTTGATCTGCACCAGTCTTTACAAAACCAGAGCAAGCATATGATTTGAAAATATTCATGTATTGAGACAAAGTGCTGCCTAGCAAAATCTCACACAGTTCTTTCCTTGGGATCTCTGGCAAGTGCCTTTCCTCTGACTGCAGCCAGCATTTGCTGCCTCAGGAGAACAGGGATCCCACCACAGCATGTCTCAGGGAGTGCAGGAATCTTGAAGAGCTAGAGAATGCAAGAGGCTGCAGGCTGATAGGAAAGCTTCTTAGAAGGTCTGTTCTCAGCAGAAGAAACCAGGGTAGGGCTTAATCCCTCGCTGGCAACAAGGACAGTGGCAGAATGCAGTAACTGACATCGCCTTCTTTCTTTTAATCTGAAAATTAGACAGATTGCTTATCAGAGCTGTATTTTGAGAGTCTGCATGAACAATGGATCACAAACCAAAAGCAAGCACCTGCCCCATGCATCCTCTTGCTCATGAGAGTCATGAGATGAGCACTGACTTTGACATGAGGCTTCTCCTGTTGCAGGGACAGAAAGGGGTGGCATGACTGTGTTCCTGCCAGCCAGCACAGCTCTGGGCGCTGAGGCGGGGTGGGCACTGGTAGCCAGCGGCACTTTTTCTCTGCAAAACTCTGCCAGTCTTAGCTAGAAAATTTCCACAGATCCTTGCTGGTTTCACTTGATCCTTTCCTCTGTGGGCCCTAAAGGAGGCTGTTTTTTGGGGAAGACATCTCATAGTTCTTATTAAAAAGCAATCCATTATTGTAAATAATTATGTAACCTCCCTTGCCTGGAGGTCCTTCTCTTCACCTTAATACCTCCCTCTGGCCAAGAATTCCCCTCTTGCTGTGCAGGTGAGGCACACGGGCTGCTCGCTTCTGCTGCAAGGGATAAAGTTAGCTATTTCCAAAGATAAGGTTAGCCTTTAAATGTGAAAATACATTTTTATAAATCTCTCCTCCTACTTCTAGTAGTTTCCCCTCCCCTCCAGCTACAGGAGTGCACAGGAACCCTTGCTGCATGGAGAGCACTAGATTTTCCACATGGCAGCTCAGCCTGAGCACAGCTTTACTGTTTTAATCTCTTTCAGGTATCAGCCCATCCTTCTGCAGACTGTTGTAAGACAATCCTTTTTTTGCCGAGGTATTCCCTCTGAAGAGAGATCAGGTGTTTGGTATCTAGCACATCCCCCACTCTCTGTCCTCCAGTCTTTCTATCACAGCTTTTGCCAGCAGGACTGAAGCCAAAGGTACGATGACACACGGTGGGGTGGGGAGGTGTCACAGTTGTCCCTTTGCCTGGCTAGCCCTGCTAGCAAACAGGTTGGTTTTGCTAACATAATCTGAATCAGTAAATGCATTCCTCACATAAACACAGCTTTAGATAATGGAGTGTACTGGTAGGGAGAAGCTTTATTTGCTAGGGACCTTTCATTAATGTTGGTTGTCATGTATTCACGTGTGGGGGGGCATGCAGATGGCAGCATCCTGCTCCTTCACTCACCCCACGCACCTTCACTCGTTTGGGGTCTCATGCAGAGCAGGCAAATGCAAGTTCAGCGAGGCTTTGTTTGCTCAATGTCATATGGACTTGTAAAAAAAGGATGGAGAGATAGGCCATTGTAGTCTTCTGGCAGAAGAGATCTCCTCCGTTGCCCTACACCACTATTTGGTTTAGTGTCATTTGATACCCATTCTGTACCTGGTGTTAACGGTCATAATGTGCAGGACAGTGGAGAACTTGTCTGTTGTTTGGGGGATTTAATGTGCTCCTGTCTCTTTGCCAGCTTGACAATATACCTCTCTCCCTTCTTCCTAAGCATGGTGGTTTTTTCCTTGTTTCTTGACAAGTAGTCTCTGATGATTCCCTATAAAAACTGGAAATGTCTCTGTCATGCTCTCTTGCTTTTTAGATGTGACACATTATGTGCCTCTGTGCATCAGTCTCTTCACACATGGGTCACACATGATTTATACATATTGACACAGGGAAGAAGTAAGACAAGACTAAACAAGATCCAGTGGCTGAAAGCACAACAAATTCAGACCAGAAGACACGTTAAGAGTGGCTGAAGAGGGGGATACTGTGCTATTGGTGCAATTTGCCCAGGTTGAGAAGGAGAGGTAATTTTTCTTCCACGGAAAATTGCCATGCAAAGGTTGGATAACAACTGTGTTAGAGGAGGCCAACACAGCCATTATTGTTTGCTCCTAGTGTTAACCTCTAACAATCCATAAATATTCTGTAAGTTTATGTATATCACAATGTATCAGCAGGGTATTCTGTTATTTGCTGTATGATCTAGGTCATTGCTTTGGTTTAATAGCAGTTAGCAGTCCCAGTCAAGGGTCTAGGAGGTGCCTGGGATCTCAGGATTAACTAAAACCCATGCAAGGCTGTCTTCTCCTCTCTGACAAGTGGCTGACACTGCAAAACACACAGGAACCCTAAAAACAAAAGCAGCAGAATGGGAAGGAAGGCGACTCACAGCTAGGCAAGGGGCCAGCTTTCTCTGCTTTTTCCTTTGAGTCTCCACTTCTGGAAGTCCCTGCTTGCACGGCCTTACTATCAACTGATGTTTTAGCTGTTCATTTGTGGTGAATCATACATAACTAAAGGGAACCAAAGTGCTATCTGAAATTAGCTTCCTCTTGGGCAACAGAAAGACTGTCTGAACTCCTTCCCCTTTTGGCTGCTTATGCTGCTCTTTTGAAAGAGCACCATTATAGCGGTGTAACACTGCTGTACTTACAGCATTGCTGTTACAGCTTCAGCTTCCTCAAGCAGTGAGCTTTTGAGTATCTTTACTGATGAGAAGTATATGTGACAACAGAAGGTAAGCTAGAGTTTCTGTGTAGGCAGGAGTTTAGCATGACTACCTTACTAGTGAATTTTGAGGGGTTTGTACATATGAAAGCAAAAACATGTTCTCCACTCCATCAGCTTAGTCTGTTCTGCCTTCAAGCTTGGCAGGCCAGCTGAGAGGGAAGCAAGCAGAAAAAAGTACCCAAAGAGAAAAGATGTTTTTGTAATGAGCAGTTGCAATGAACTTGAAGAATACTTCTGGCTGTAAACATTTCTAGCACCTCTAGCATTTGGGACAATGTAAAATTCAGATCTGGCTTAGAAGATTTTGTGATCTGCACCCATCACTTATGTTAAGAACAGGAGGTTAAACAAAAACTGACCAGCAGAGACTGAATGTTCCCAGGTGGACCCTAACAGTTGGAAAGAGGGGGAAACGAAGGTCAGGCTTCTGACCTTTCCTAGACCACGATAAAGCAGCGGTGATTCCATTAGAGGCACTTACTTAGTAATTAAAGGCATGTCATTTTGGACCTTGGGCATGTGACATGTTCTAATGATAATGTAGAAAGCACCTCGGAGAGAACAGCAATGAGCATTGGCTATCCAAAAACCAGAGACTTCATAGGAGGTGTACATCAACTCAGAGAAATCATCAGCTCTTCTTTGATCTCAGCCTCAGGGAAAAAAGCATGCAGAAGCTGGGCTAGGTATGTGAGGACAAAATCACAAAGGTCAAGCATCCAATTAGCCAGAGACTTTAAAATAACAAGTAGTTTTTCCATCACTACTTTAGCAGCAAGAGAAAGACCCAGGCAACTGAAAACGTGCTTGCCAGTGGGGAAGAAAGGCTATGGACAGTTCATGGCCAGAGTCCCAGGGTGTTTCATACCTTTTTTGCATTTGTTATCGCTTCAGACAAATATTGCAATCAATGTTGATGACGGAGTGAGGTGAGATCACAAAACTAGAACAAAGACTAGATCAGAAGATCCTCCAGATAGTGTTCAAGTCAGTTGGGCCAGATGAATATCATCCTAGGGTAACTGCTCCAGCCAGTTATTTAATCACAAAAGCTCTAGGCATAACCTCGCCTAGCTTCTGGGATTTTACAGAGCCCAGAGATCATACTTGGAAGCCTGCAAAAGTGCAGACGTAGTTCCTGTCTTTAAAAGGGAAAAAAGGAGGAGCCAGGGATTACAGATTGTTCAGTTTAACTTCAATTCCCGGAAAAATACTGGAACAAACAATCAAACTTTGGTAAGCACCTAAAACAAAACAAAGAGATGAATAATGGCCAGCATAGATTTGTCAAAAACAAAGTGTGTAAAATGGGACAAATTTCCTTTCTTGACAGAGTAAAAAGCCTCGTTGATAAGGGAGAAGCAATAGTAGTCCTGTATTTTGACGGTGGTGAGGCTTTCGTCACAGTGTGACATGATGCTTCTAAGCAAATTCAGGGAACCTGTGGTAGATGGAGCTGCTCTAGGATGACGCAATATTGATGAAGAACTGCACAGAGAGAGTATTTAATTATTTTTTAAAAAGAGAAAGGTAGATCAAGAAGAGCTGCTTGGAAGTCCATACTGGGTTTTAGGCAATTATGAACAGCTTGGACAACGGAATAGAGAATATCATATTCTTGGCTACCACAAAGCCAGAAGGGGACTATAGATATACTGAAATATAAAGCTACAATTAAAAAGTATTTAGACAAATGGTCTTCAAAATAGGATTCATTTGAGTAAGGACATTTCTCAGTTTCTATACATGGGCATCACCAGGAGTAATTAATTCTATTTATATAGGGTGGTGAATTTTTGCCCAAGTAGCAACTCTGCATGAAAAGTTCTGAGACATGTTCCAGGTGACAATCCAAATATGAGTTAACTGCTAATGCAAAAAGGGCAAATGCCCTACTAGGATGCGTACATAGGCATGTACCCTACAAATAATCCTTCTGCTTAGTTCTCTGTGAGGCTGCAGTTGGAGTGTGGTGTCCAGCCATGGGTGCTGTGCTCAAGACAAGGTCCAGAGGACAGCTGGGGGATAATCAGAGGTCTTGAAAACCAGAGCTAGGAGGGAAGAATGAACAAACTGACTTTCCTTAGTCTAGAGGAGACTGAGGGAGATAGGGTTACAGCTGTCAAATAAGTGAAAGGTGGCTGGGAAGAAAAGGGGAATAAATTGTTCCCTGTATCCATGATAAATAGGACAAGTAATGAGCTTAAATTACAGAAAAGGAGACTGAGGTTGAATGTTAAAAGAAGGCAAGCAGTAAGGATAATGACACACAGAAGTATCTGAGGAGGGTGTGGAATCGCCATCCTGCATTTAGGAAGAGGTTAGACAAGCGTGTTGCCAAGAGTGACATAAGTGTAACGATCCTGCCTTGGGACATGAGTCTGGACTAAGTGATCTTCTGAGATCCCTTCCAGCCGTATAAATCTCTGATTCTCTCTTGGCTGCTGGAAGAAGCAAGGCTGACGTTGTGGAGCAGCATTGCAAGTGCTCCACATTTGTGGTTTGTCATGCTCTCATCTGCAAGTGAGAGCCAAGAGCACTCCTGCAGGAGCCGTATGTGCTGCTTTCTGGTTCAGAGGAAAAAAGTTGCAGTGGTTGGTAAAGTCACCAAAAACTGAGACATCCTTGGATTATAAGAATATAGTCCTGTGTGTTTTATCTCACATTAAAATGTCTCTGGTCCTTACATGGTGATGATACGTGACACTAACCTTGAAAGCATTGATCAGTATAAAGCAGTCTGTTATGCTGAAACTGTCACTGACTACTCCTAGGCTCGTACGCTAATTGTGACCTCCTGTAGAGCCAAGCAGAGCTGGCTGTCCTGCTTTATAGAACTCAAGACTGCTTGCTTCCATTTTGGTGGGAACCAGAGGCCAGTTCAGCCCGCAGCCCTGGCACGGGTGACGCAGGCTGGCACCAGCAGTGCTAAAGCTGCCACAGTCTCTGTCTGATGCTGGGGAATAAAAAAAATGTGAGCAATTGTTTTTTATCTGGAGTCTCCATGGGCCATTAGAGACAGAGCTTGCTAAAGATTATTTTCTGCAAGCACTTCCAGAAGTTTTTGTTTCTCTAGGAATTCAATGGAAGATAAGTGGAAAAGGGTACAAGCAGGAAGGACAGAAATAATATTTTTTTTTCAGTTTCTAAAGACAGCTTTTACAAACATCAGTATATAAATAGAAAAAAAAGAAGGCTTATTTTAAAGAGGTGGCTAACCCAATGTCCCTTGAAAAAAAATAGCAGAGAGCAAACACTGAAGTCCTTTAACTCCCTGTCATAATTTATAGCAGGTTTCCAATTGTGAAATTTCTCAGCGATGTGGGACAGATGTTATGGTGAGGGAAATAAAACAAACAGACAACAGGATGGGAAATGCAGAGAAGATGAAATGACACTGTGTTGTAATCCTTATGGGAAATCTCTCTACGGCTTTCCAAAATACTGTGCTGGTGAGCAATTAGGAAGCTAGAGGAGCTATATAAACAGAGCCACTAGAGGTCTGTAACCATTCCCATGCAGTTTCCACAGTGAGCATCAGTCTCAAGAGCAGCTTTGGGGAGGGGACTATTTCTGCCCACCATCTTCTAAATGATGCCTTTAATATTCTGTCCAGAGCTATTTGCGTAAGAAATGCACACAAATGGAGGTTTTCCAGTGCTTGTTCCTGTTTCTATGGCAGTAGATCAAAGGCAATAACAATGCAGAGTTAATTAATTCAGGAGAAGGAATTCCCACTTGCAGCGGTCTTAACCCAGCAGTGGAGCGAAGGTGTCACCCATAAGGGCAAAGGTGCCGAAACTGGCATGGATTTGTGGGTTGCTGGGGTTTTTTTTCCCCACTAAGGAGTTCAGGGGGGAGTTAAACAGTAAATGTCACCTGAGCGTCAGAAAAAGTAGGGTTTAATATATAACCAATGATTTATAAGTGTGCATGAACCACCCAGCTGCAAGAAACCTGGACAAAAACTAGGCCTACAGTCTTGTAAAAAGAAGCCTCTCAGAGGGAATTGTATTTGTCCAGGTCAAGTTTGGAGAACGTCCCTCTCAGCCTTACTCCGAGTGCCTATCACCACATCAAAGACCAGCAGTGTCCTCAAAGGCAGCAAAACCTGGCAAAGGGAAAGTTGGGGAGGATCTCATCTCTACCTGCAGCCTTCTAACTTTGTATAAATCACAGGAGCAGAGGGGACAAAATAATTGGGCAGAACCAAGGATTATTGACTTATACACAGAGGAGTGCAGGCAAAAATCCTTGGACAGAGCTAACAACAGATACATGAAGAAAGGCCTTTTGGGACACAGAGCAAGGGGCTGGCCACCAGGGCACTTGGGTTTTCTAGAATGCCTTAAAGACTCGAAGGAAGGAAAAGAGAGGAAGTTGGTTGATTTTACTTGAGCTAGAAATTACCGTGATAGTAATCTGATGCAAATCTATAATGGGAGATCTTAAAGAGGCCAGCAGAGAATGAAGAAATGGAAAGAATGACTACTTGCCCATCAAAAATATATTGTCCCTGAGTGGGAACAGTATAGGAGAAAGGACCACACATGAAACAAAATACTATGGAGTTCTGGTGATGTTAAATAAATTAATTTCTTCAGATAATGTCTTCAAAAAACATTTTTTCCTCAAACAAATGTTCTAAAATAACGTTTCACTTATATCAGTGGCAAAGCTCCTGTTGACTTCTCCTTAAACACCTGCAGAATATTAAAGATGAAGTCAGATTAAGAATCTGTTATCCTTTTGCCCTATATGCCCTCAGTTTCCTTTTCATATGCGGTCCACCTAACCTGGCCTGCATTTCTTTCTCAATATGGGGGAAGTGACCCTCATGATCCTCTGTGTGATTTCTGCAAGTGTGCTCCCAACAGCGAGCACTGAGACAACAGACCTCTGCTGAAGCTGATTTTATAGAAAACATGTTGAACCCTATGGCCAGTATCTAGTTTGGTGCAGGGTGCCAAATACTTCCAGGGCTGAATCTGCCTGCCTGAAATTGCAATGAAGACATTTTTGCCTTGTGCAAAACAGGGACATAGGACTCATACCCAACTAGGGCGAGCTGATGATTTGTCTACCACACTGTAAAACAGGCATTAATTAGAAAAATCAGATAAAAAAGGACTCACTTAGATTTGATGGCTGTTTCTGTTGCAGGCATCCTAATCATATTTGCAGAAAGCCACTGCACAAACTGTTTTAGAAATTGTGTCCTACCTGCAGCCTGTCTCATCTTTGAACTCCAGCTGACACCATCCCAATGGCACAAAACTTTAAGGCTCTGACATACGAAAAGGGATCTTTATATTACAACATCTTACAACCAATCTTGTGGGGTTTAGCTGGAATCATGCATGCGCTTCCCAACACTGCACGTGGTTAAGTGTTCTTGCCTACACAGAGACCTCTGTGTGTCCATTCATTCAGACACGCCATCTGTACCCACATTTGGGGCTCACGCCAACCCACGTGTGTGTGCATGTGGTTTCTCATCATATATGTTTTCACTGAAAGAGGAAGGTGGGAAAGAATGGGCCTTTTCATTTCTAGGAAGGCCCTGAACCATCATGTTGTATATAGATCTGGAAAAAGGAAGTGCTGCCATTTGGAGGAGAGTTTAGGGGGGCTCTGAAGAGGATGGCCTCTTCATGGTGGCATAATTTAACTTCCCTATTTACTGGATATTGCTCCATTAAACCACTTGCAGCATGGCCAAGGACAGGCTATATAAGGCCTAATTGCACTCCCTCATGAAATTCAGTAGAAAACCTTTGACACCTTCAGACTTGTTTTCTGGGGTTTATCATGTATTATATGTTCTTATGTTTCCTTGGGAGTTACATTTTTCATGGTCTTTTGCAAGAGTTCTGTCCCTTTGCTAAAACATTACAAGAGCTTTCTCATACTGTACTGGGTCAGACCCCAGAACTGTTCGGTCCGATCTTCCATAAAGCACTCCCTTGGGCTGCAGGGGTTGGCAGAAGACTTGCCAAAGGCCCAGCTCATACTAGAGCCACTCTGCACACGGAGCCAGCGTGCGTGAGAGGACAGCACAAAAGCCACGATCAGGTGGGACCCATATGCTGCAACAGAGGGAATGGGCTAAGTCTCAGCCCCAAGGCCCTTCCAGAATGAGATGAGGTGATGCCTGCTGGTGACATTGCTTTTGAGACAGGAGATCTTAAAGTTTGTTATTTAAAATACATTATTTTTGGTATCTTATAGCTGGCAGGTTCTTTTGGCACAGAAGCCCCTCATCATTGCACTTCATACATTGTTGGAGTTTGCCAGTATGGTTCTAGTGGGAGTGGGCTATTTGCTTCATAGGTGGAGCTTAGAGCCAAAATGCTTACTGTAACCTGAGCTTTAAAGGTTTTGCATGTTATTAAGAAAGCAAGCTGCAGCCTGTCCTCTTCCCTTCTCCTTTCTGAGGGTGCCTAACTGAAACTACAACACGTGCACTGCCTTTTAGCTGGCTTCACAAAAACATCTACAGTAGTGTAATTTTTATGTTAGTAACACACAGTAAAAGAATGTGTGAAGCCTAGGAAAGTATGCAAAGACTGATACTAGTTCTGTGTTTCATGATACTGAGATACGAGGCTGGCACACCACACTGTAGTGTGCAAGCTTCTGGCTTTCTGAGCCAGCCTTTAAGAAGAAGGCTGAAGAGCATTTGCATCCTGTGTGCCATTTGTCTTGTCAGGAATGTGCTAAAAACCAGTCACTGTATACTTGTAGTGATGGCTGGAGTTGGCCCAGTCCCCATGTGAGTGAGATTAAGGCATTCTGCTTTTTGTGCTCCCTGATAAGGTGGAACTGTCTGTTATGGATGGCTTGGATTTTTCTCAGGGGCATCACTGGGAAGGGCAGGCTGATACCTACAGTGTGAACTTCCATACCTTAAAAAACATCAGGAATTCTTTTGTTTTGCCTTAAATTTGAGTTTTCTGGGGAAGAAGAAGGTCCTGATATAATTTTATTTTTAATGCATAAGTGCAGTGTTCCAAGAAGTATTTTTATCTGTAAGATAGTGATTGACACTCTCAGGTAGATCTTCAACGTAGAATATATTTTCTTGAAATCAGTGCTTTTCCTCTGCCCTTACCATCCTCCTTTGCAACCCCAGCAAATGCAGGGTGGTACATTCCTGAAGGCTGCTTTAAAATAATCATCCAGCAACGGCCAACTTCTTACCTCAGCTGCCTTAATGAGCCCCTTTAAACAATCAGTGCAATCCAGTAGGTGCTTATGTGAGCAATATTCAACCACGTGTCTGTGCTCTAGATACTGGGTCGGTTGTGAAGCAGGAAAGTCGCCAGTGCTGGGATAGCATTCCTGTTACCACTTTCCCATGCCAGCTGTCTCAAGGAGCTCTTACAATAGGTGGTAATCAGGCGCTCGAGGAGACCTTTTGCTCTCTCCTTCCCCTTGCCATGCTCCGGACATCTCTCCCAATGAGGAAAATGCTATTAAAGTATTAGGTCATCTTTGTGCTTCCACAAACTCCCTTTTTCTTGACTGATCCTCCTGTAGCTTGCTAGGCTGATTCCCAGGTCACAGTACACTGGGGTTATGGCTAAGTGTACAAAATAAAGGCAGACACATGAGTGGCTACAGTACAAAAATGTATTCTGTTGACTGGACATTTTGTTTTGCAAGACTGATGAGACAATCTGAATCATACTGTTCCTCCCACACAGAAATCCCCTTCTGCTATAGTTATGCCTTGCATACTTTATAGCTTAGTAATCAGCATAAAGCAACTTCTCTGCAAAGCTGGGGAAAACCATGTATCCCAAGTGGCAGAGAGTGGCTAAATGCCACCCTCTTCAGCTTTGGCTCCATACTGACATCTCAGATATTGACACTGTGTTAATTGTTATGTGAAGTGCCAGTGGAAAAAGATTGGATGAAAAAGTGCAGTTACCTCTCCCTTAGACAGCCAAGAATAACTGGAATGTCCTGTTAATATTTTGGTTACCCCACATGCTTTCACATGAACCTTGCTGAGAGAGTGGCAGCAGCGTAACAAAAGCAGAAGAGATTGTGGGATCATTCAAACCCACCTGCTGCTCCTTATGGGCTCATTTGATCAGAGGGGCTGGAGATGGAACCATCTCCACTGTGGCTCACGCCTGACGTTCATGTCTATCTGAGCAGGTGAGTGAAGGCTTTCTGAAGGAGGCCAGGCACTGGCAGGCTCAGTGTCCTCATGGCCCTGCCGTGGGCTCGAGGCATACAAAATGAGCACCATTTTGCTTACTGCCTGATGGTGTCTTTCCAGTGTCCACATGCCACAGTCACACATGAAACCCAGCCGTGGGTCACCACTTTGGGCAAATGGGTGGAAGGGACAGCTGAGGAGAAGTTGGTGGTATCTGATGGGCAGGTGGCCAGGAGCTGCCAGCCACTCTATCCGGCGACTTGTATGCATGTGTTGCAGTATGGTTTTGGGTGCTGATCAGCAGCGCAATATGGAATAAAGAAGAAAGTTTTGGCAGCACATGGGAGAGATTCATGCTCTGAGGAGGTGGGAAGAGCTGTCCCAGCTTTTGTGTGCAAGCTACTACAATGGGAAACTGCCACCCTTTCTCTTGGTTGTCTGGAAATACAGAGGCTGTGAGTCCTGTAGTTCAAGCTTACAGGTTTAAATGACTGAATTCACTGCATTTTCATAGGGCAAGTCTAGCCCGGCAACTTCCAGGGTGGTTTAACTGTGCCCAAAACACTCCTGCAGAACAGGAGGAGTATTTCCAACAGCTCCTGGAAGGCAGGTAAAGAAGTGGGGTTGGTGTGGCCATAGCCTCAGGTACCGACTGTGCTGGGGCCACGCTGGGACTGATGGGAAGGGTGGCTGGCGGGGACGCTGGACATGTCTGTCCGGGCTCTGCAAATCTGCCTTCCCTCACCCCCAGCACTGGCTCTGCTCCACCATCGCCACCCTGGCCCACTCTCCCAGAGCTCCCGGCCCAGCCGGGCAGCCGCTGGCTCTCCTGCCAGCCTGTCCTCATCCCACCACGACAGCACCCGTCGACACCCACCTCCCCAGTGCCCACCGCTCCCGGCAGCGGCTGCCAGCCGGCCACATGATTTATTTTGGAGGCCCGTGCTAATCCCCTCCGCCCTCGCGCCCCTCGGTTTACAGTATCGCAGCCGCTTCCAGCTTGCGATAGTGGAGTGGCCGCCAGGTGACCCTGACTTAGTGTAAATATTTTGCTTTCGCTGGAAGGAAATGTGACATACATTTGAGGTGGAAGTTATCCAGAGGCTGTGGCCTTGGGAGCCAAACCACTGGGAAGCCCCCGCCGCGGTGGTCTCAAGGTACTGGCGCTGTCAAACACGTTGGACTTACCCCCACTCTGAGCCCCAGCGAGGGGCTCAAACTGATTTGCCTCTCAGTGACAGAGCAAGTGCAGTTGGGGGTCAGTGTGGGGTGCCCCACGTGCACCCCGGCAGTGAGGAGTAAGGCTGCCCACGCTCCCCCGGCACGGCATGGCACGGCACGGCACGGCACGGCACGGCACGGCACGGCATGGCAGGACACTCCTCCTCATGGGCGGCTGAGCACTAGCACGAAAGCTAGTGGAGAGAGATGAGCACAGGTGCTTTCCAAACTCCCATGTGAGTTAGGAGCAAAGATGCCATCAGAAAGAATCACTACGTGATTATTTTTGTTTCTTAAAGCACACAACTGTGTAAGCAGCCATGGGTAAGGTGGCTGTCCCTGGCCTCCTGCTAATGGGCCTTGGCTTGCACCACAGACCGGCCAGTTTAAAGCCTGGATGGATTTTCGAAGCTGGCCTCCGGCTGAGGGGGGGTTTGCTGTTGGTGACACTTGCAATCACCTGCCTCAGTCTGCCTGGCTGTAGCGTGTGCTTAAAAAGGAATAGTAACACGATGCTTAAAGGCATACTATATGAAGTAGCTAGTGGTGCATTTTCCATCTGATAAATATTAATTAATGGTATTTCAAAGTACAAAAGGTGCTGGGATCTCATGCATTGACTGGAGAGAAATACGTCTCCCAGATTAAACCATAATCTTGCTGAATTATGCATTTGACTTGGCATGGCTGGTTACCCTGGAGTGGTGTCTGCTTGTTCGGCATTCCTCCCTCGCGTACCAAGGTGCCAACTTCCCGCCGTAGAGGCCAGCAGTCTACCCAGGGACTCAAAGAGCGAGATTATCCAGAACGGGCAAGCTGCACCAAGTCGAAGATTTGTTTTTGGTAAGTATCCAGAAATTAAGGCACTAACTTGTTGAGGTTTTAGGCCATGCCTAGGCCCTGTCCTGATAAACTGCTGTGAGCTTAATTATCAACCTTTGTTTCTCCAGACAGTCAAATTTGTTATGGAGAAAATGCATGTGTGTTGGATTCACTTGTGAAAGGCTCGACAGCAGATAATTTAAAATCAAATTACAGTGACACAGTCTGCCATTAAACAAAAACCAGAATGTTCCCTTTCACAGGACAATGCTCCTCATGCACTAAAATAAAAGCTGAACCAACTGCACGGCAATGCTCAGCCAGTCCACAGAAACGTAGGGAGGCACACTGACTTTTTAGGAAGATCCCGAGCAAATATTAAACAAACCCTGATGTTCCTAGTGCTGCTGCCCGGAATCAGCGCTTTGCTCCCCGGTACATGCGGAGACATTTAAACAGCTCTTGCGGCAGCCGCTGACACCATCATACTGAATCCTGCCTGGGAGACCTTTGAAATGACTCACGGAGAAGGGAATTAACCCGTTACTTAGAGCACACTGCTAGTGGGCTAAGCCAAAAAACAGTGGAGAAAGAAGGCAATGAAATAAAAACTTACAGAATTGGAAATTTTCATCCAGTGAAGATGTCTTTTTTTTAAAATTAGGAATATATGCATACATACATGCACAGCCTCTATGGCCAAAGAAAGAAACAGTAAGCTGTTGCAATCAAAGCATGTGC
This sequence comes from Elanus axillaris, assembly GCA_026212715.1. Classification (NCBI taxonomy): domain Eukaryota; kingdom Metazoa; phylum Chordata; class Aves; order Accipitriformes; family Accipitridae; genus Elanus; species Elanus axillaris. Next base: position 14,942,723 of record JANZLQ010000032.1, on the reverse strand, counting down.
CACACAATCCTAAGCAGGATGCTATGAACGTAGTAGAACACACTGTAGAAAAAAGGGTTAGGTGGGAGACTTCAAAAACCCCAACCCTCCTAAGCACACTCTGGTGCTCTGGTGGCTGTAATACCTCCCTGCTAGCACTCACGTCCCCAGCTGATTCAGAGAAGGGAGGAATGGCTCTGATGGGAATTGTCATGTTGCGTTCATCCGAGGTCCTCACAAGTCACAACCTTGCAGGCTGCCCAATGCAGAGTATTATTCCTTACCTTTTGGCTTTGTTCAAACTTGTGTTAACTACATTTTGCTAAATTAAAACACTCCAACATTTCCTACAATCTATAGACCTAATTTTACTCTTAACCTCTCAAGCTGCCGTAGCTATGTCTGATGTTGTGGCATCTCGGCTAGCCCGCCGATGGGCTACTTGCTGTTTCTAGTCAATATTCATAGCTGCGCTGTCCCGCTCAGCAGTGAGGCTGTGGAAGGCATGTCTGGGAAGTCACGGGGGCCCCAGACCTTAGCATGGGTCAGGCTGCTCTTACATGTCTATATTCAGACTTACAACTGGAAGTCATGCTGATGCTCTTGCTTCAGAACTCGGGTTGACCTCCTAACTCTGAAATCACCACCAGCAGCAGGCTGGCCAGCGCCAGTGTCCTGCGAAGCACTTCCATGCTTGTCTGAAGCACCTTGCACAGGAGAATTATGGAGAGAGATTTCTGGCTGTGGCAGCCTTTGGGTGTGCTGTGCTATGGCAGCGCCTGTGCCGTGTGCTGCTGCCTCTCCCGAAAGCAGCCAGAGGGAAGGGGTCCTGGTGTCAGAGGGCTGAGAGACAGTCAGTGCCGGGCCAGCAAGGTGCAAGTCCATGAGCTCACTGCTACTACGGACACAAATGATGGGAAAGGGTGAAGGAACTTGCAGCCATTACAAACAGGCTCAGTTCCCTGCCCAGAGGATGACAGACTTGCCACCCATCACAGACTCTCTGTTTAACAACAGATTAACTGAATCCTTTTGAGCTTTTCTTGTGCTGAAAGGACATTGCCCAAAGCAGCTGAAAGGACAGTCCACCTATTCCAATACTAGCAGCTCTTTTTGATCTGCTTTTCCCTTGACATTGTCTGGGGTACCCTCCCCATCCCCCCACCCACCCCCCTGCAATGTAAATTAACTCCTTTTTAAATGCAGTTGGTTTGGATTTTGGAAGAGGGTAAAGTGCCAGCCACCTAAAAGGCCAGCCAGAAGATTTGCCATCTAAAAGACCAGCTGGCAGAAAGGTGATTTTAACTGACAAAAAAAGATGTTGACAGTAGTTTGATTTTTTTTTTGGGGGGTGGTGGTGGTGGTGTGGGGTGTGTGGCACAAACAAAGAGACTCAGTAGAAACAGCTAATTCAGCTGAATACCAAAACTGGTGCCAGCTCTAGATAAACTTTGCTGCTCTTCTTACAGTTTTCATCCAGACTTGTCCCAGTCAGCACCAGGAACTGCCGGCGGGTGCACCTCATAAATAAAAACAGGCTAGGAGGGACTTGTTATGTATCTCCTGTGTGTTTGCTTTGAACAAGGATTTATCATCTCACACCCAGAGTCCAACTTTGCTGTGCCAGTTCAGAAAGTCAGCTCGGTGTTTACATGGTCCTAAATGAAAGCTGGGGCAGCCATCACCCTGAGCAGCAGGAGGAAACCTCCCCCTTGTTCAGAAGTGTTCATATCTGGGGTTTTGGGTCTGAAAACTATAGCTGGGGGGAGGGAAGGGTCTGTGAATGCGGCTCAATGCAGATTTCAGTGGTCAGAGCCATCTCTATACAAATACCTGTGATAAAGTACATGCTTAACTTTCTAAGCACAAAACTCTCCCATACCAAGATTTGTAGTTCAAGAAGAGGAGAAAGAGACATACATGCGATGTTTCTGAGCTAGAAAACATGAAAAGTTATGCACAACAAGGAAGAACGACATATTTGCTGCGAGCTAGCTGGGAAGGCTCTCTCCTTTCAATCTATCAACAGAAGAGATGCTTGAAGATTGCACCCATCCTGAAACCCTCATTTGCTTTTGCAGAATAATAAGCAAATAGGTTTTAGCCTGTTGCCTGCAGGGAAATGGTTTTGTCATGGAAGGAGCACCCTGCACTAAATCAACAAACAAGAGAATGGCTGTGTTTGTTTTTCCATGTACTGGAGGTGAAGGTGCAACCACGCTGGGGTTTCTTTCACATCCTCTCCACTTGACACAGGGCAGGGAACAGGCACAGACACACGCAGAGCTGCACATCTACATGGAGGGAGCATATATCTGCAACAACAAAAGCTTTGGTCTCAGCCTTGCCCCACTCGCATGCCAGCCGTGCCTTCCCTGTCGGTGGAGTGGGAGATGGGAGACTCCTGGCACGCCTGGCTCTCCCCTAGGCTCTACTTTAATTTTTTTGAATGCTTTAAGCCAGCACTTGCCACCAAAGGGAGTTGCCCTTTGGTGTCTCACTGCCCCCGGCTACTTGCTTCCACCCTTCAGCTCTTGTGCAATCACACCAAAGCGCATCAGTAAATGCAGCTGGACTACAACCAACCAAGCAACGACTATAAAAAGGAAGCTTTTTTTTAAAACCTACCTCTGCTCCCCACTCCAGTTTGCTCTCTTGCACTGGGAATGACCCTCACCTGCTTCTTTTGGCAGTGGCTCTGGCTTATGCGGACAAGGTGTTCATGGCCCTCCAGCCTGGGGCAAGGGACGGCCTGGAGGCGGGTGGGGGGGCATGCTGGCCCCAGGGCATCCCTGCCTCCCTCTGTGGGTGGGACAGGAGAGCAGAATCAGAATCAACCAGAAGCAGTGATGCTGGTGGAGGTATCTAGTTTATATGCATTTATATACTCATAGAAACGCACTTTAATACAGCTAATTTCACAAAATGTGGGTATTTTTGCTTATTGTTTATGAATACAGAGCTACCAGTATAATTTTTGTCCATGCTACATATGCTTTGTTGGTATGTCTGAAGAAGCGTGCCCGGCACAGGCAGACTCAGCGCTGATTTGGAAAAAGAGTTATCTAGCCAGACAGAGGTATTTTTTTCCTCCCTTCAGTTGCATTCCAGAGACAATTATTTGGAACTATCTTTTGTGCTTAGTCAGTGCACAGGGAGCATTTGCAAAGGTGAGGGCAGGAGTGAGTTTAAGTTTTAATGCTGTCCTTACATAGCAGTATTCCTCTTATCCATATATTCCTAGCATTTGAACCATTAGCTCAAACCCAGACCTGCAACAGGAATGAATACTTTAAGAGAAGCATATGCTACAGATAGCTAGCCCTCTCCATGTCTAGGATACCTGATGCACAGTTGTATGCCAGTATGGGCTCATGTTTTTCATATATATGACCTGTTGGCCCTCTTTGCTCCTAGCAGATAAGAGTTATTTGTGTGTGCATCTGTGTGTGTTCGTGTATGTGTTAGGACAGGTACTCCTGTGCTTATACAAATACTTGTAGACACATGCAGATACATATGTGCCCATACAGACCCACATTACTAGTCACGTTTACATCTGTCTATATACATGCCTATCCTGCCATGCAATCAACATATACACAAGTTTGCTGCAACAAGCCAATTGTTTTTTTTCTCTCCTGAATTGCCAAACGCTCGAAGCCGCAGGCTAGCTATTGTGGTTACCCTGATTCCCAGGTTTCTTCTGCAGTTGGCGAGTAAGCAGCACTGCAAGTTTCCTAACAACTGGGATGAAGTTTTGTGTAAATCACCTTCTAGGCATTAGACTTTTCCCAGCAAAAGAGGGGGGCGGGTGTTTAGAGGAGGGAGAGTTGCTCTCTTTGATGTGGGGATTAGTTCACATGTCAGTGTTATCCCCTTTTTTTTTAATATGCTGTGATTTATAGAAGGGCGGCTATGAGAGATAGCCAAGGGGACACCCACGTGGGACTTACTGACAGACACCACCTCCCAGAAGATACCTACAACTAAAGCAGCTGGCATCAACAGAAAGACTCCAATTGGAAAAAAAGAAAGCATTGTAAAAAATAACCTGTTTTGCCTAACAAATGCTTTCTAAAAATTAGGATGTGCTTTAATGCTTGTGGAGCAGGAACTGGTTTTCCCAGCAGCAGAGGGGGAATCTTTTTGCACATCCATAATAAAGAAATTACAAATGCTTTTTTTTCTTTAAAAAAATGTTTGGTTTGTATTTTCCCCTTAGAGCACACATCACTAGTGAGAACCAGTGTGGCTCCAACAATGATTATGCTTGCTTGAAATGTATTTAGCAATGCAACTGCTCCAGTCAGAGTTTCCATGCTCTCCTGCATGAATCTTTTATCAATGGTTTAGAAAAACTTCACTTTTTGGTCAAAAGTTACATGGTTGTTCTGCAATCCAATCTTATGTCTATTAGTGTTGGAGGAAACATTCCTGATGCTTTTCATGGGAACTGGATAAGGCTCTGACTTATTAGGCTAGAAGCCATATTCACAGTAGCTTTGCTTAGCGTATCTGAATTGTTTAGGCTTACTGCTTTGTGGAGTAGATGGCTGATGGGCTGGCAAAGAAGACAGTGATGGATACAGTAAGAAAGATTTAACTAGCTTTTATTTAAAAATAGTCCATATGAGTATTTTTTCAAATTTTTATCTTTTAGCCCTTATCAATTCCTAATATTTTTGTTCATCCAGTTCTCTTTGAATGAAACTTTGAGTCATTTTAGTAAAGCAAACTTTTTTTATTATTTTTTAAAATTTATTTTATAACCCCCCCCAGTTTAATTTCCAGTCAGATCAGCTCTTTGAGCTGATTCCCTGCGTGGCTGTACTGGCACGGGGGTGACAAGACTGTGGCAGTCCAGGCTTCAGAGTGAGCTGCTGTAAAACTCTACTCTAAATAAGCAGTTTTATCATGTTGTTACCACAGAAGTAACGTGGGATCTTCCTTGGGTGTTCCCCCCAACTCCTCTCCCATCCAGATACCCACAGTCCCAATTTCACCTTCGATGCTGCTTTCCGCGCAGGCTCCTCCCAGCACATCAGAGGCAGCTCAGCAACTGCCTCAGCACCTCTCACCTTGAGGGACAGACAAAAGCCAAACCATGTCTTTGCCGCTACATTTTCAATGGCCTCCCGCAATTCCCCTGCTATTCTCTTAAGCATAAAGGGGTTATTGTGTCAACCCCCAGGAACCCACGACTGCCACTGACAACGAAAGTGTGACGCGCGATGGGACGTGCCCCACACAAGTAGGCTTTGTACCCGGGGCGGTACAGTAAAGTGGCCACGTTCAAGTGTGGCCTCGCCGTGTGCCTTCTCCCACCCCAGCTGGGGCTGCTCCATGTGCTCTGACCCAAATGCTAATTACCCGCCTTAAACTCGCAGAGAAAGCGCAGACAAAAGCTTCTCTGGCATCTCCCCAAGCCGAGTGGCACCCTGGCCCAAGGCTCCTCCGAAGGTAGGCTGTGGCAGCATGCTAGCACGGACGGCATGGCTCTCCAGAGCGCGGCAGAGAGGCCTGCAAGTTTGGCTCTTACGTGCCTGCATATGAACCGCCTCGGCTTGCTGCTTCTTTTTGCACCGCTGTAAAGTGACTGCAAATACAATGCTGCTCAGAAACATGCACAAAATAATGCGTTACATGCCCATGCACCCTCTCTCCCCCGGACAGATAACAGTACAGTAATTCAGAGTGATGTTTCCTTTCACCCCAGCCTGATGCGGGGTTGGGGATGGTGAGGGCTGTATGGAGAGAGAAGGGTGACTTGGTGGACTTGAAATGATAACCCTTTCCACAGCCTGGGAAACATGCCACATATGTTTCTAGCAAGGAAGGGTATTTAAGAGACATGGCACATGCTGTGCTACTTATTCTTCTTCACAGATGGCCCACTGGGGCCAAAAATCAAACCCATTTTCTGCTTGTTTGTTCAAATTGTCAGAATATTTGACTGAATGAATGTCAAGCAGTATCTTGAAGACAATACTTCATCAAAGGACAGACAATTAGGTGATCACTGGGCTCCCCTGTTTCACTGCACTTTCCAGAAATGGAAAATCCTCCTCGCTGGTCTCCTGGCTATCATGCAGCAGGGTGGACAATGCCAGCAGATCACAGGCGCAGACATCACCGACTTGTATTTTCTTCTACAAACATGTTAATATTTGGGTGCTCAGACCTATCTCCATTCTCCCTAGTACTTTGAATCCCTTTTGAAGGGTTAAATAAGTTTTTCCTTTAAACAAACAGGCAGCACTGGCTGATTAAACCCCAGTATTTATGCATATATTTTGTTAATGCTTTTCAGTGAGAAAAGTCATTCCTATATTATTCAGGTATGCTACCATCTGGGGGAAGCAGGATTTCTCAAGTGTCCTGTTTGGAGTGAGTTGGAAATACCCAATTTAAGCAAAGCATGTTAAACGCCATATATACTAAAGAGTTAGACAAGCCACTTTTCAGTAGTTACATTTGAGTGTAGTGACTGAGACTAGAACTCAGATTTTATGATTTTGGAGGCTTACAATTAAGAATTAAACAAAATAATAAAATCTAAAGCAACAAAGAGCCAGCCTGTCAAGCAGAACAGCCTTACACTTTTGAATGCATAAGAAAAGCAGAGAATCTGAAAAAGACTTTCAATTTTATTTGGGGTTTTTTGTTTGTTTTTGAAAGTTATGTTGGTAACGATGGAGCTTAAAACAGAACAATATAAACAGACTGTAACTTAAAACTTTGCCATGGTCTTCTCACTTAAACACACAAAAATGCATGTATAGGTCAGAGTTCATAACTGGCCTGCCCCTGCACCTCCAAAGAAAAGAACCAAAACTGAAGCCAAATGATCAGTTTGATTATCCAACTGTTTGGCTCGAAGGTGCAACTGGCACGTCTTTCCGCGGGCCACGTGAAACCCAGATGAACACTAGGCCCTGACGGCCAGACACTATTCCCATGCTTTCCAAAGCCGAGCTGGAATTCATGAATCATACACAGTCACATGTGTGAAATCCTACATGGAAGCATGAGGTGGAGAACAAGAACCCTTTCTGCAGGAGATACCTGCACTCCCCCATGTTACAGTGATAGCAAGGAAACAACTGTCACTGCCTATATATCAGAAACAGGTTTTGAACATTTCTGCTTTTCATCTATATTTAATAAAAAATCACTTCCATTTGAGATTCTCCAAAAGCATGTGTTCTCTGATGTCTCACAGGTAGGAGGGATGCAAAGAAAATACTTTGTCACTTTCACAGGTTGTGTGATGTATTAAATACCTGCACTATCATCTAGAATTGGGTAACGGAAGGCTTTAGTGAAAGGACTGTGTTTTGTTTTTGATTCCCTGGTAACAAACACAGTGGCAATGTCCAGTGAAGGTTAAAATCATACTGGATCATAGCTGTGTACCCTGTAAACAGGCTTTAAGAAGTGATTTCCATACCCTGCTGAAGCAATTAACCATTAGTATGGCTGTTGGGCTAGAGAAAGTGGGGCTACAGCAATATGCATTTGGTTGCAAAGCAGCAGCTCTCCCTTTTCTTCAGGTCTAAATAAACAGCAGCCTTGTCAGACATTCACCTGGCTCCACTGGTTGTGTTTACTGCTTAGGAGAGAGCTCAAAGACTCTGGAAATGCTGCAGCTAAATAGCCACCTTCTTAGCACCCTGCCCAGTGCAAAGCTTCCAAGGAACCTGATTAGGAAAACACTGCAGGGGAATCACGGGAACAGGGGCTGGGGTCAGAAGAAAGTGTTAAACCTTTGCATGTAACTTTTCATGTGACCGGGCTGGCAGTCCAGTGACTGCAGGCTCCATTGGCAGGCAGTGGCTTGCGGAGACCTGGGAATTATTATACGGGATTGGGAGAGAATGCCAGCAATGCGCACAGGGCTCAGGGGGGAGGATGAAAGGCAAACGCCAGTCAATGAATGAATTCAGAAATACGCATGCAATCTGTGAATGACTTCTTTCCCTTCGCTGAACCTGCACACGAGATTCTATAGCTACCAGTGAAAGCCCCACGATACTGTCCCATGGCTGAGAAGGTCTGTGCCAACCACCTCGGCCCTGCCAGCCCACCTGCCGCTCCCCAACACCCACTGCTGCACAGGCACAGGCCACGTGGCCGTTCCAAGTGAAAGATGCCACCAGCAGCAAGAAGAGTACTGTTTTGGCATGCTGTGCACGAAGGTCCTTGACGAGGCACCAGCGAGCCTCCTAAATGCAGCCGTGCTTGGGAGGAGACCGGGGTGCAGCTCTTCTGAATGCGGCAGCTCCCACTGGTGGTGGCAATGCCGTGGGGCTGTGGCACACCCACGGCTGTGTGCGAGGGGGAAAAATTAAGGCTTGCTGATTCAGCAATCTGGACCAAGCAGCCACTGGCTGGGGGCAGAGCTCAGGCAGTGCCACCTCCATCGTTACTGCGGTGGCTGGGGGCTCACCTGCCTGGTGACTGGCCTCCCGAAGCTGCTGCGGGCACATGCTTTGAAAGCGCATGTAGGAAGAGTAATGTACTGCCTCCCCACAGCGTGTAATTTTGGAAAGATGGGAGCAGGGCATTTGCCGTCTAGAAACGGTGTCCCTGCAGCTCCTCATTGGCATGGTAGAACCATCTTTTATTATCCTTCGGGGCTACGGCTGCAAACAAAAAATGCTTTCATTTCACTTTGGCGGCGGCTCAGGTTGTGTGTGCTCTGGCTGCTTCCTTAATTACAGTGGTTGTTGACAACTTCTTCTGATAGAGACCCTCTCTTTGAGCAGTCCTCCTACTCCCCCACCTTTTTTTGCAGTCTGAACACATAACAAACCACGACAACGTTCTGAAAAAATAAGCTCACTGTAATGCAGTGATTCCCGCGCCACAGTTATGCTGTGTTCCTCTCCTCTGTCCTCTCAGTTTGTGCTGCTGCTGTTTATTTCCTCTTTCTGGCTATAAGATGTTTTATTTATTAGTGCTGGATTTCCTGTTGCCTGCAGCTGCCCGTACTTTACTCTCTCCAGCTCACTTTGCCGTTCACGTCAGTCTGTAGGTTTGGTATCCCAATGACTGACTGAGGTGCTCTCGGCAAGTTTGGTTGGTGGTTGCGTTAAGCAACACTTGACAAAGAGGGGGACTTGCATGGCAGTCTGGGCACACAAAAACCCCAAACAAACCAAAAGCCGATATGGGGAGCCCTCACAGGCATAGGAGGAGTCCCTTTTTTATGACTTACTGATGCAGAGATTATGCTTTCTCGGATGGCAGGAGCACTTCTTGTTTTGCTTGCACGCACTGTACCACAGGGAGGAAGTCAGCTCTTCAAACTGTACACGGTCTGCAGGTCTGACGGATGAGGGGTTAAAGGTTTGCAATTACTTGTATTTCAGACTGTGGGCCACATCGTGCGGACTTTCCACACGAGGGTCATGAATGACTTCCCTGACCTTTTGTGGACATTCACCATCTTTGTAGTAAACACAAAGATTGCTTATACGGAAAGTGAGATCATGAAGGGGAAAAAAATATTTTGCCGCTTTGAATGTGATTTCTCTGCTGGAAGGAAGGAGGAGGCATGAGCTCTTTGTGCTCAGTGTATTACCGGCAAGGCCAGTTGGAAAAGCTCGCACATCTGCACTGAGGAGAACTGCTTCATCTAATTCTCTGTTGTCCAATACCGATTTGGTACTATTTCAAGTGGCAGAGAATAAGGTTGAAGCAGCACCTAATGGTAATATTCTCTCTCTTGTCTTTTATGTGTGAGGGGCTGCCCTAATTTTGTCATCGCTTCTTTCTGTTTGGTGGGGATTTGGGGCCTGCAAACTGAGTAATGAGAGTTAAGGATGAAGTAAACCCCAAGGCAGGGAGGCAGCTGCGGCGTGTTTTACTGCGATGCAGCCGTAGCCTTGTCAGGATGTGATCCTTTCAGCTGCTGTTCATGGTGGGCAGTCGCTGGCGGAGAAGCCCTGCAGGTGCAGCACCATTAGACACTTTTTCCTTTGTGTCAGATGTTTGAGAGCTGCCCAGTAACATTAAATAGGGAACAGTCTTCTGACATCTTCCAGGTAAGATGGAAATGGGAGATCCTGAGCATTTAAATTATGAAAGATCCCAGTGTGTTACCTGCAAGCCAGTGTTTTAACCCGAGTCTTGGCCAAATTCCAGCTCTACTAATTACATCCTGCCTATGTGAAAATTCCCCTGCGTTTGTACACCACTTTCTTCCCCACTTGTTTTCAGCAGCTGTGTGAAGTTGCCAGGCGCGGTGAAGGGCTTGCCATGTTCCACCTCAGGCCTGGCTGCCTTTCAGCGAGGAATGAAATGAGCACTGTGCACAGCATTTGCAGTGAGTCTGGATCCTCTGCAGGGAAGAGTGCTACAGAAGAAGCATACCCAAGGACCAGCGCTGGAGCCTTGTCATAGAAGGTAACAGCGTGAAGAGGTCAAAGGCACCAGTGCTAGGGTACACTGCAGGGTTACAGGAGAGACAAGAGGAGGCTGCTGCACTGTGATCTGATTTTTCTCCCAGCATCTCTCATGTACAAGGGCTGGAATAGCTGGTACAAACTGATCTGGTTTTGGGGGCTGACTGACGTCAGGTTTGCTTGCACAGTGGGAGAAGCTCTCAGTCCTGCTTATACCAGCTACCATCAACACATTTCCAGCTTTTGCACATCTGGTTATTGATTGGCGTGGGCAAGGGAGGCTAAGGGAAAAGAAATAATTCAAAACCTTTAAATCTATAGATTTGTTTCCTTCTCTTCCACTTTGTGACTCCTGTGCACATTGCTTTTTGCTCAGTCCTGTTAGGAAGGAACTCTTCAACTGACCATTAATCCCCCTGGTAAAAACCTGACTCAAAGCACTGGAGAATAACTGGCTGATGGATTATCCCTCTCTCCTGAAAAGGTGAAAGAGATGGCTGCAGCAGTAGTTATAGGATTCTGATAATAAGAAGCAGTAAGAAATGCAGGTCACATACAGAAGGATAATAAAATCACATATATTCAATACAGGAGTGACTTATTGACTCACATGTCCAATTTTCTTGTCAGTCAAGTTCCTTCTTTGATTATGGCTTTTTTACCACAGTCCTGCCTGAATATTATATGGAAGCACATACAAAACTGTTTGAGGTTGCTCCTGATAGTACACCAACTCTATTGGCAGCAGCGGAGGCAGAACATGCCCAAGGCAGACAGAGCAGTCACTTGCTTCCCTGCACCCATCCGCCTCTGATCTTTTCAACATCTTAACCCCGTGGGACAGCAGCTGTGAGTAGCCTCTCTGTTCCAAGGGGGAAAACCAAGGTTATCTCAAGGTGTGATACCAGCATGTTTTCACTGTATCCCTGAAGGGGAAGTACAGCAAGCCTTGAAAAGGGAGGGAATGTGTGTTTTCTGTGGTGTAAGGTAGAAAGCTGGGACTCAAAGACCCGAGTCCTCTTGCCACGCTGCCCATGTGACTTCAGGCAAGGCACAACTTCTTTAGTCTCATTAGCCCTGTCTTTTAAACTGTATTTAGTACTGGCTTCAAGGGGCTGAGTAGGAGGGGATTAAGCTTTAATTCATTAATGTTTGTAAAAGGTTTAGAACTTGGATGGATATATCCAATGCATGGTAGCACAGAGAACATTAAAAAGCTTATCTCCCTCTCCAACCACAAATGGTCCTGCAATATGGGAGAAATGAGTGCTTGCATTTCGGTGTTTATAATAATAAAAACCCCTACCCTCCAGCTTCCCCTCTCCATCCTTCCATGTTTTTTAAAAAAGGGAGAGGCAGCAATGAGAAATTTTAGTCTAAACAAAGTGTAGTTACTCCCTGGAGACTTGAATGCATCTCAGTGGAATTTTCCCTGCCTTCAGCCTTTTGTGCTTCTGAAAAGTCCTGGAACCAGGCATGTGACTGTAAGAGCAAAAAACACTTCTGTGTCTGAGTGCTCTACCAAATATTTACAAGATACCCAGATAAAATGGCTACAAGCAAGTTCAGCAGGGTTTGACTGAACGGCCAGTAGTGCAGCACTGTCAAGAAGAAAATCTAAACTTTAGTTAAAGCAAAATTAAAATTACATTTTACAGAGGTCTCTTCAAAGCACAAAACTGGTAACACTGAAGCTGCAGAATTGCTCTTCCCCAAGGTGAAATGTATTAGCTTTTAAAAGTAGCTTACTGAAATGGAGTAGCTTCCTTGTGATGGAAACTTCCTTGTTAAAGGAGAGCTTGAAGCTGTGTGAGCAGGCACGTAAGTAGATAGCTGCAGAGTAGCCTTCTCCATGCCATCCTGTTTGGTGGCTGGGAGTGACACGACATCAGCTTCCACATCCCACCAGCTTCTCAGTCTCTTGCACTGCCATGGGAAGGGTGTGCAGTACTTTTAATAGGGGCCATGTGCTCCCCAGGAACTCTCTCGTCACCCAACGATTGCCTAGCAAGCAGCAGATAGAACTTGCTCACCTCACCACCACAGATGGCCCAAATGAAGCTGATTTCCTTGCTGGGTTACCTACAGCCACTTCAGCAGTACTCCAGACCTCCCGTATTTCCATACAGGTTACTCTGCTTTTCCAGAGGTTGCTCAGGGAGGCTTTCCCTGTGACTGCAGAGGACAGAACCAGCCTCTCAGACCAATGGTGACTGTGCATCAGCAGTCGGCACTAACTGAACCCACGGCTTTCCCTTAGGGATGTGAGGCTTGAGAGCTGGGAACAACCTGATCCTGATCACAGCACAGCCAGCGATGCCCTCAGCAGCCTTGAGCAAGTCATACATTCTCTAAGTCTGTAAGGTGAGTAAATAGTTCTGTGGTTTGCAGTCATGTTGTGAGTACTTTAGAAGTGCTTTGAAGACAGAGGAAGCTAAGCAGCTGTAATACACACCGATCTTCCCACCTTTTGGATTGCTACCTGTTCGCCTTCCATTCTGAACTGTCACAGCCTGGCTATTAGCAACTCTGTTACATCACTTCTGATGACTTTCAAGTGGATTACAGGAGTAAGAACTATTGCTTCTTAATCAAGCCAATGAGTGGGTTTATCATTTCTATTAAAAGGCAGAAGTGAACATTTCACTATGTGATGGGCTGTGGGCACCAAGCACTCTTGTGTGTTTGCCTGTCAGTTCCTCCCGATTGGTGAGGTGAAGCAGTGAACTAGGAAGGCCTATGCTTTTTCAGTAGCATGTGTGGTGTTCAGAGGCTTTTATTACTATGTCATTTAAATTAACCTGAACAAAATAGAGGATTTTCAGAAGATCAGAGTTAAGTATGGCCCCATGCATACAAAGAACAGCACTTGGTTTTAATGTTAGTCTTTAAAGAGACAAAAGAGGAAGAATGCTCATTATCTGCTTCACTGGACTTTTGAAAACCTATGTTGTCATTCATTCATTCATTTCTTAGTGGAGGTTTCATTTGTCCTTTCTACAGATTGGATGTGTTGCTCAGAGTCTCACCAGTAGTGTTCGGTAAAGCAGCATCAGGTAAAGTATCTTTTAAGGCAGTGTTCCTCACTCGTATGGTCTGCAGGGCAGGATTGGTTCCTTCCCAGGTTAAATTTGTTTGATCCTTTCCATCTGAAACATACAATAAAGACAGATACCTCAATGCCAATGTGTCAGAATGAGATCACAGTTACCATTTCCTCCAGCAAACAACCACTTGGAAACCTGTTTAATCCACAAAACACATCAAAGTAATTAGTTCAGTATGAACTAATTTCACAGACTTGCTGGAAATTGATTGCCTTACATGTAATGATCCTCTTTCTGCTGCCTGCCTGACTGTCCTTCTAATTACCAGTGTCCAGACTCCTCATTCTGGCTGGCAAAGTTTCTGATGCTACCTACTCTCATGCTCTGGAGCAAAACCTTAGACTAGTCCAGGCCCCTCTACCATCATTTGGCAGAGTTTTGCAAAGGCCAGCGTATACTTGCTGAGGATCTTTGCATCACCCTAATTTTCCAATAAAACTGTTTTTTTGGGAGCCAGGGCCTATAAACAGAGGATGGGATGTGCAAGAGGACTGACATTCTCTACCACAGCTTATTTTCTACAGTTCAAACAGATTTCCTAGAGTTAAACAGAGCACAGCTTATATCAATATATTTTCCAGCTATTAGCAAATTGCCTTGGATTCAGAGAAAATATTACAGCTCCATCCTATATGCTTTTCTAATACCTAGGCTGAGAGCAGAGCCTGCTTCCTGACCAGTATGAGCTGCTCCTCTTCGAATATCAGTCCCATGCCAGTGCCAGGCTGTAAAGTGCTTTGGGATGAAGTTTTCTATGTAAATATAGGGTATTATATTGCTGTGATTAGACACCTTATGTAGAAAATGGACTGTTGTTTGTGAGAAGAGATATTAAAAAAACAAAATGAAAGCCTTCCTGATCAACCTGCAAGCTGATGAAAAGAACACAAACTGAAGAAACACACGCAGTTATCAGGGCCAACATATCCAAGATACTAATGAATCAATGGTCAGATCATGCCACGTCCTCATGTTTGGGGCTAGTAACTGCATTGCAAGGTGTCCCAGGCCTATTCAAACATGTACTTCTCCTCTTCTGATCTCTACAGCTGACCCATTGAGACAAGCCCCATTGTAGCACAGGGAGACCTCAGCTGCCTGAAGGACTTTGCAGAACAGCCAGTTCATACCTAGGCCGATTCCTATTGTTCTGTATCAAAGCTTTGAAGAAAGTCAATAAAGCTGAAAGGAGGAGAGTGAAAGGCAAGATATTTCACTGCAACAGGCCATGACATTATCAATATTAACAGAGGTGATATTGTAGAAGAAACACAAGGCTTATACAGGTTGTCAAGGGAAGCTGTATCTCAGTTTTCCTCCTCCTCTCTGGCCCTGTTTGTTAACGATATGAAACACAACTACAATAGAAAAGAATTGCTCATATAGCTGTCCTGGTATAACTATACTGACAATGATGATAACCCTAATGCAGGTAGAACAAACCCCACTTTTGCCAGTACACCTTTGATGAACTCCTCAAGGGAAATATGCTATACCAACAAAAGCACCTCTAAGACTTTATAACAGCTTTGGTATTTACTGCAAGGCATCTACAGCACTGCTTAAAATTATATCCCTACTCAACTATACTTAATTTTAATGTAGAGCTGGCTTGACAACCCAGAAAATGTACAGAAAATCATTCTGTGAGCTTACTGGGAGAGCCTAAAGAGCGTATCTGAGAACTTGTTTCAGTAGAAAGCTAGGAAAGGGAGTAGGTGAGCAAATTCTTTCCAAAGGAACAGCTCTTAGTGAGTCTTTGGGAACTTTATATTCTTATCCTATTAAAACAAACAAACCCTGCAAACCCCAAAAGTGTACTCTCTCAGCAAGGGAACAGAAAATACAAAAGAATTTAGGCATTCCGTAATCATGATGTACTAGGCTTATAAACATTGTCATTCTTAGTGCATCAAAGATAATGTAAAATACTTTTGTAGTGTCATATTAGCCAACTACATTTTTGAGCCTGCGATAACCCAGTAAATATGCATTTTCAATATGCTATCTCTTTTTTGCTCACTTGTTTGTTTCTGTTAAACCATGATGTTTAAAAAAATCACAGGAATTTTGGAAGTCTGTTTAACACCACTGCTTTTTGAACAGGAATTCCAGACCTAATGAGTCTCAGATTTTGTAAAGCAGCTGGCCATAAGTTTCAACTACAGGATAATATAGCTTTTTTCTGGTTTTCAATAAGGTCCATTTTCCACCAAACAGGGTTTGTATAGGAAGCTTAGTTGCAAGTTTAGCTGAAGAACGATACCACCCATCCATAATCACAAATTATAAAGCTTCACATAGCTTTTTAGCACTGTTTTTCTAGAATAACTGCTAGTTACTAATAAGTATTGAACATTTCCCATTGATTTTGTGTGGAATAGCACTATCCAGTTGTATCCTTACCTAAAGTAGGCTGAGGCTACATAAAACTGCTTAGATGTCAATACAGGCTCTGATTCAGTCTTTTTTAATTTTTCTCTGAGTAATTCAACTGGTGGAACTGGCCTAAGTGATTATAGGCAAGCACATGTAACCCTTCCATGGGGCTAGAAGCCATTGCAAAGTTATTTGTAGTGTATGTATGCAAATCAACTTCAGTTCGAGATAGTCTGGGAGAAGTTTGAGGGGGATTTCCCTGCTTTATGTAATCTATTGTTGCTTCTTAGCTTCCTCTATTCACATGGCCAGGAGGCATAAGCATGACACCGCTGGTAATTTCTCAAACTCAATCTGAAAGCAAAGACAATGTGCCCAGTGACCTACAGCAGTCTTGCAGCTTTCGGTAAATCCTCAGATGCTGGCTCAAAGATATCTGGAATAAAGGAGGCCTAAAGGAGCAGTGGGGGGAATAACTTGGATGGTAAGGGCTTCACTTACTGGCATACTTTGAAAGCGGTCAGCAGCCAGGAAGATCATGTGCTATCCCTCAGATATAACTCTGGCCTACTCAGAGCTCTAATTTTACATTTTTTGATCCATACAGAGCATTGTGCAGTCAGCTCAGTGTCTGATCAGTGTGGGGCAATTACGAGACCCATGCAGATAGGACTGTGAGCACCCAGCTGTGGCTGCCTTCCCCGGCCATTCCCATGGGGACATGAGGAACAAAACTCATCTTACCATGTGCTCAGGCAGATCTAGTCCCAGTAAAGATATTCACTAAAATGACAGGCTGGACAGGCAGAAGCTTTAAGGCAGGTAAGAGAAACAACCTGCTTGCTAGCAGCCCACGGAGAGCTCTGTGCTGCTGAGGCCAAACTGCTTCTGATACCCAGGTGAGCCTGTTCAGTGCTAGGCTGGGTATCGCTCTCTACCCAGTGCACTGTGCTGTACAGATTGCGGTCTTGTTCCATATTGGAAGATTTATAATTCAGCAGCTATCCAGATTCTGAGAAACATGCTTACCAAAAACCACAGCGAAGGGAAACACGACAGGTGAAGTAAGCATGGTGGCACTGAGGAGGAAGGAAATCTCCCTGCATTGCACTGATAAGAGTGTGCTTGATATATACTGTGTTCTATCTGGACAATCCGCAACTGGGAAAACACAGGCTAGCTGAGGGAAATTCAGCTCAGAGGCCCTAGGGACTCTAGGGACTGAATCAGTCTGTTAAAATGCTTTGTTGCTTTTATTTATCACTACTTAATTAGGATGCTTAACCAACACATTGGAAAGATAGCAACTGTTAAATATTCAACAAGCTGACCTTTCAGTTACAATATGACAATTCTGAATAAAGTTCATGGAAAGCTTGTCCTTCTTAGGTACTCCAACAAAAACAAAGGGAACTGGACTGGACCAAAAAAAACCCCCAAAAAGTAAAATAAAAAAGTAAAAAAAAAGTAGGGCACTATTGTGGAGACCTGGTTAAAAATCCAAGTCTTGCCACAGGCTCATTGAATGATGCTGGGCAAGTTGTTTCCTGCCCTGTGCTTCAGTTTTTCCCATCTGTAAAAAGAGTACAATGTTGACCTTCCTTGTAAATGGCTGAGATGAATGGCTAGAAAAGCAGTAATACATCATTAATTACTTATTATTATTTCTGAGGGAAAAAAAGCAAAGAGAAGAAGCCATCAATCTTTCAGGGTTTTCTTGATCCTCATAAAAAAGCACCATGTAACGTGAATTTCACACAACAGAAACTTTTGGTGAGCCACCTTTAGGAAGAAATAGTGGGTGCACAATTAAAAGAAAGTTAAAAGCGGGCAGACACTCAGGAAAATGCTCCAGATGGTGAAATGAGTTAGGCTGCAGAGCAGGCTCCCACAGGAAGCGGTGAAACCCCCATTGTTTAAGACATTTGAAACTGAATTCTTCAAAGTACTGGTATATATAATACAAGGAACTCTTCTGCACTGCCTCGAAAGGTAATGGCACTGGGATGACCTGTGAGAGCTACGCCTACCATTTCTATAGTTTTAAGAGGATTCTTGCCGCTCTGACCACGAAGAGCTGTGGATTCTCTTTTTATCGATATAGTATCTGAAGAACATCTACCAGGAAATAACTACAATGTGTTTTTGCAGAGGATGATAGATTCAGCAACCCTTAACAGATCTTTCACATTCCTACTTCTGAGATCTGAACTTTGTATGTCCAAGAGGGCAAAAAAAGCCCCCTATTCTCTGAGAATTACAGTGTGCATCCTACAGACAGGCTATTTATTTCCTGTATTACAATCCAATGAAAAACTGGGTGGCTTGATTTTTACAAGCAGTGTTTTGCAGAAGAAACACCATGATTTTAATGGGAACCAAATGAGCGATCATTACGTAAATGGCATTATGAGACACAGAACTAATGTTGAAACATTAAATGCTCTGGGTCAAACTCACCAAAATGGGAACTGGCAGCAGCGTACTGGAACATTGGGGTTTCTCCACACTCAGATACTACTGCAAACATTTCCCACTGCTGCTAATGCTGGTTCAGCTCCTCTGGAGGTAGCTGTGGAGGGAGTCTGACTGCGTCTGTTGTTACTGGCACTTAAAATATTAAGACCTTCTCTGAAATCCAAATTCAGAGCTTTGGACCAATTTTATTGATACAACTTAGTTTACTGGTTGGAGCAGGTAGAGGAAGAAGAATTTTTAAAAGGAGCTTAGCATTAGAGTTTTAATGCCTTCATTTCCTCTTGGTCTCATACCTGCTGGTATGAAAAAAAAGAGGCGAATTGATTCAGATGGCATATGTGCACTAGTGACCCTGTCTTACTTTATTCACTTGGGCAGGACAGCCATGGAGAGCTCCCGATGGCCTCTCATCCCCTCTGGCAGGAGTGCTGGGGCCTGGAGCAGCAGGGCTGTGCACCCCAGCACCCCAGCACCCCTCGCCTGCTGCCTCCGCACCGGAGGGCTGGCACCGCCTGCACGCTGCCCCCATCCCTGGCCAGGGACACAGCAATTTCCTCAGGAATGAATCACGAACAAAAAACAAACAAGAGCTATTTAAGAAGATTTCTTCTCCCCCTGCAACTGTCCTGTCCAATATCATATTCCTGACAGTTTATTCTTCAAGAATTTAGTCATCTAAGGTTTCAGTGACTCATGTGATGAACCTTCTACCCATTTCCTGGAAAGAGTCCTGTGCGATCCTGTACACCTCCCCGCCATTTTCCTCGAGGGTCTCATTCTCGCTGCATTTTCATATAGTTCAGCTTTCCTCCATTTTGGGGGTGGAGGAGGGAGGCAAAACTATCTTGAGCAGACCCAGATTTGCAGTGTAACCGGAAAGCGGCGTGGTGAAAGAAACATCTGGAAAACAAAGACGGGCACTGAACCAGCGAGCCTCTTTTGGAAGTAGCTGCCTTTTGGGCTGAAAGCTGCTTAGAAGAAAAGGAGCTGCTGTAGGAAGAACTGTGTGGTACCATACAGTCATGAATTTAGCCTGTAAAATGAAGATGAAAAAGATTTGAAGGCTCTCTCAGATCATTGCTTGGGTGGGTGTGACTCACCCTGGGCAAATGCCACTGATGACAAGTACCCTGACACAAACTATTGAATGAACTGGGCTGGATGGGGCCCAAAGTAACCATTTTACATACTTGGTCCAATCTGAAAGGCACTTCTGTCAAGAAAACTGCTTCCTTTTCCTATTAAAAAGAAAGTTCAAAAGCTGCTCACAGACAGCTTGAAGGATACTTCAGCAAACTCTGATCTAAGCGGGGATGTGCTATGCCTACAGCAGACAGCTGCCTGGACATCAGCGATGCCCAGACCATACCTCCTAGCGCATACAGTAATGCTACCCGTGCATATTTATGTTATAGTTAAAATGGGGGGTCTAGCATTCTGCTTAAAATATTCAGAAATGTGTGTGAGTGTGAGCCTGATGGGCTCACATAATTACGGAAATGTGAAACAGCTCAGTGACAGTGCCGGCGTGTGCTTATAGACCTATGCCTTCTACACCTGTCAGCAGACTAAGCATCCTGGCTTACACTAACTTGCAGTAGGACTAGTTAGGGAATTTGCAGATCTGTCTGATGGTGACAGGGCCAATATGTCCAGCATTCTTAGAGGATGATTTCAGTGCTCAGTTATACCAGTATAACTGGCATGTATGCTGGTGCATGTGCATACAGATACACACATGCACACACATGTATATACACACATACATATATGCATGTCAGTATACATACACTGACATGCATCACAAGCCTGTTCCATTTAAAGGGATATGGTGTTAGGTCAAAGTTGGCACAACATTCTTCTTATTAAAAAAAAAAAAAAACTTCTGCAAGCCCTGATTCCAACAGAAATGTTTCCATGATTTATTTTAAGAAGGGAACATTCCCCTGCATTGCTCACCGCAACCCAAACATTGCAGTGCTGTGCAAGAGCATGAGAATCAGAGAGAAAACTGAAGAATCTATTTTCACTGCTCCAGAAGAGAAATACAAAGTGTAAACAGACAGCAAAAGCAGTGTCAAATAAATTTGCTTTTAGTGGTGCCTGCAGTGTTATCTATAGTCTGGCTAAGGAGAGTAGTCTTGAAGCGTGCATGCTTTTCTAGTGTTTTCTACAAGACATGTGTCTAAGTGTGAGATGGGGACTTGTGGGAGCCATTTACACTGTAAGAAGGAGATTTATTTTCCTTTGGTTGATCCTTCCTGCTCCTCACACCTTGCCTTTCACATCTGAGAAACTGAACAGCAGATGAGAAGAAATTGCCTTGCTGTTTTCAAAGCTAGAAAATAATTTGAAGCTTGGGCAAGCTATCCAGGGAACAAATCCCTTTTCTGAGAGAGCTCTCAGATGCTTGAAAGTAATGGGAAGAGTTTTCTCTCTAAATATCTGGAGCCCTCCATTCCATAGAAAGGGGAACCTACCTTCAGTGCTACTGCTTGTTTCTTTGCTCAAGTTTGCCAAAAGCAGCAAGCACTAGGAGAAGAAAAAAAGGGGCATATGGAGACAGAAAGAACTAGTGAGCAAGCACATACTTTCCTGACATAACTACTGACTGCATGCACACACACATGCATGCAGACATGCACACAAGAGCACACAGCTCCTCAGTTGGAAAGGCCTGTGTACTGAGGAGGGAGAAAAAAAAATCAGTGAAGCCTGCCCAAAAGAAACTATAAGACTGATCTTGTGGCAGATTAGTGATTTCACCAGAAAGTTTTTGGAAGCCGTAAACAGGAAATGGTTAAGTAAAAGCAGGTGGAGCATGCTGACTGCAGGAACAACGCAGGAAATAGCTGAGCGTCTGAATGGATGCAAAAAAAATGCTCTTCTGCTCAGTCCTTGGCAGTCTCAGTACGCCTGTTCCTCCTCCTGGTTCTCCTTCACTACCCTTATCTCCCCAAGCTACAAAGTCTTGCAGTCTACAAACTTTTGCTTGAGTAATCTGGTCTCCTTGAATTTCAGAACCAGCACGGGAGAGTTGGGAGGTTCTGCCCACAAGGCAAAAGACAGGAGGGACTCACCTACTGCACAAAGGACGAGTCAGAGCTGTAAGCACTGTCTGCCAGGGGCTTCAGGTCTGAGGAGCCAGAATAGTGTCTCTGGCTACTGCCCCAGGTGCTGTGGTCCCAAGTGTATTTCGCATAATAGTCAATCAGAGAAACATTGTTCCTATCAACCCTTTCATTCTAGGAGGGTCCCAAAGCACTTAGCTGTAGGGGTGATTCTCCGTCTCTACTGAAACACAGTCCCTTCTGGGGCAGAGCACTGCAGCTGTTTAATAGCTCACAGCAACATCACACAGGCAGATGGAAAAGAAAGCAAAATGTGTAAGAAACGTTCTTTCCACTTTCCTTCTAACCCTTCCTTTCGCTCCTCTTTGTCCACAGCAATTTGTGCCAGTTCCAGACAACTCCAGATGTGTGTCTTTCCTACCAGTATCTGCAGAGACTTGGCTCTGGAGACAGGGATCTGCTTGCCAACATACTGGTGCTTTCAGCCCCAAGGGTCAAGTTCTTGCTGCCACACTCTCATCCTTGGCTGTGCTGCCAGACATGCTGTGGGATGGAGGGCAGACGTGCCGGTAAGGCACAATTCTGCTTTCTTCTAGATGAGTATAGCTTTGATGTAAAATTGTTTGAATCATTCTGACCTTGTCTACATTTTAAGTATTAGATGGTAAAGCTATGTTGGCAAACTCTACTCTTAGATGTTTCTCCTCCTCTCCTAGATTTAAATTGAAAAAAAATCTGTTTCTTCTTATATTCTGAGCAAAGAAAAGACTAATGGCAAATAGGCTTCTATGGAGTTACAACTGCACAAACAAAAAGTTTTTTTCTGGTAGAGAAATCTTGCAAAGAAATCTTGCTCTTTTTTGATGTTGTTATTTTGGCAAAACTTACCAGGTGTTTGGGAGTTCAAACTTATGCTGCCTTTTCTACATCTTTTAAAACAGAGAGTTACTCTCTACAACCTAACACTTTTTAAGTTCAAACCCTTAAATCCTAGTCTAGACAGAGCATTTGGGAGTAAGGTTCAAACTCACCCTGTCCAATATCCAGTATCGCACACTTCTGCCCAGGCCATACCTTCCCTGGGGTGTCCTGAGCACAGTCATGATCAGTCTGGCACCCTGTACTGCTGCTCCCATGGGAGGAGGGAAGGGGCACTGCCAGGGCAGAGGTTGGTGTGGCACCTTCTGCAAGTGCCACAACACTCATCTGAGATGCCATGGGGCTTAAGTGCATGGAAATGATGTGTCCTATCAGCTTCAGGTGGATGGCAGAACAGCTTCATGGAGTTAAACCTTGGCACTGACCTTTGGGAAAAACCAGTCTGTGATTCATAAGTATCTAAGAAACCAAGAGAAAATAATTGGAATGAGCTGAACAAAAATAAACAGGTGTCTCCTTCTTGCTCCTTTCACAGTTTCTGCTTCCCTGCACCCTCACCCACATTTTTTTTGCACTTAAGTTGTCAAGAAAAACGGCAGGAATGAGGTTCCTGGTATAATTACAGTTTGCTGAGAAAATTGCAGCCCACAGCAGTAATTCCTTTAGTGCTAGAGACAGATGCTGCTGAGGTCTAATCACAGTCTTTCCACTAACCAGGCCCTGAGTCTAATCTGTCATCAGCTGAGAGGCCGCTGGCTCCCGCTGCGCGTGTGAACCCGAGCTGCTCGGCTCGTTCCTCTCCCCTCATCCAGCACCAGGCAGTGCCAGAGGGAGGGTATGTTTCCATTCACTCCTTGCCCTCAGCTACAGCGATACTACAACATCAATGCGCTGCTTATCTCTCCTCCATGCCTAGTATCAGGGCCACTCAAAGCCTCGCTGGAAAGGGCTCAAGTGGTTGTTTTCAACTTACAATGCTGCGCAGTGACTGCAGACCAAGAATACAATTTAAACTGAGATAAGTTGAAGGAGAGGCTTAATGAGAACGGCCTGTAGCTAATTCCTCCTTCCAAAATGTATGGTATTTTCTGCTTATTAAGAGGACAAGGCTGCACTCAGTGGTGGATCATATAACCTCCATATGTTAACAGCAACAACAAAAACCAAAAGAGCATGAGTGCTGATGAGCATAGAAGTAGGAAGAAGAGGGAAAAGCAGAACTGGGTGTATTGAAAAAAAAGCCAGGAGAGAGCATATGTGTAAGGAGAGATTGAACAAATCTCTTCTACATGCTACACACAGCTGCCATTGCCATCAAATGTTTTGTATCTGACATTCAAAGAGCATAGGGCTACATCTCTGAACTTCGCTGTGCTGGTGAAAGCAGCTCAAAAAAACCAGACCTCACCAGCTCAGGAGTGCCCCTGTGCAGGCAAAAGTCACCATGGTACTGGATTAACATTTTTAAATTGGATTCTGGTCATAGAAGGAAACTGGCTGAAGAAGTCTATTTCAAAGGCATTTTAAAAGCACAAATACAGGCTGGATGATGAGTGGATAGAGAGCAGCCCGGCAGAGAAGGACTTGGGGTGTTGGTTGACAAGAAGCTCAACATGACCCAGCAATGTGTGTTTGCAGCCCAGAAAGCCAACCATATCCTGGGCTGCATCAGAAGTGTGACCAGCAGGTCAAGGAAGGTGATTTCCCCCCTCTCTACTCTGCTCTCGTGAGACCCCACCTGGAGTACTGCCTTCAGCTCTGGGGCCCCCAGTGTAAGAAAGACATGGACCTGCTTGAGCAGGTCCAGAGGAGGGCCACAAAAATGATCAGAGGGCTGGAGAACCTCCCCTAGGAGGATACGCTGAGACAATTGAAGTTGTTCAGCCTGGAGAAGAGAAGGCTCTTGGAAGACCTTATAGCAGCCTTCCAGTAATTAAAGGGGGCCTACAAGAAAGATGGGGAGGGACTCCTTATCAGGGAGTATAGTGATAGGATGGAGGGTAATGGTTTTAAACTGAAAGAGGGTAGATTTAGATTAGATTTAGGAGGAAATTCTTCACTGTGAGGGTGGTGAGGCACTGGAACTGGTTGCCCAGAGAAGTTGTGAACGCCCCCTCCCTGGAAGTGTTCAAGGCCAGGTTGGATGGGGCTTTGAGCAGCCTGGTCTAGTGGAAGGTGTCCCTGCCCATGGCAGGGGGGTTGGAACTAGAACTAGGTGATCTTTAAGGTCCCTTCCAACCCAAAACATTCTTTGATTCTATGATTCTATTACCGTAGCATGAGTGAACCAGTGAGAACTGGGAAAGTCCTTAAGCTGGTACCTACCTTACAGCATCTGTGTAGTTAACGGGTGCCCTGAAGTAGCAGGGGACATGCTAGATTTGGGAGGTGTAGACTAAACAGCTGTGTTTTGCCTAAGTAGCTCTTAATAAAGGCATAAGAGAACAGAGTAGGTCATAATTTCCGGTCAGAGGCAAAAGCATATTAAACTAGCTGACTTTCTGTAGCAGCCTGTGGCCAACTCAATTTCTTCAAGTTCAGCTTTTTCCGAATCTGCACATAGTAGCTGGGCCCACATGATAACACTCACCAGATCTCTGCAGTAAAGGCGTGCATGGCAGCTTCTCAGCCACTGACAGACCAAGGGGAACACAATGTGTAGCACAATGTCTCAGAGAGGAGGAAGGAGTGACTCATACAGGAAGAAAAACAAAGCAAAGATGAACTTAGAGCATAAGAGAAGAGGCAGACTGTTAGCTGTAAATCAGTTTTCTTGCACTCAGAAGGGTGGGTATTATGGTGAGAGGAATTGTACTTGACAGTAATGGAAGTCCAAGGAAGTTTGATTAAGATTAAATGGCAGTCACAGGCCAACATAGAAAAGAGGCTTTAAGGCGAAAATCAAAGACAGGAAGTGACTAAGTAGGTCAGAAACTGTGGGTAGTGAGCTGGGTAGATTAAGCGGGACTTGGAGCAACTAAGTTAGCTCTGCTAATGACAAGGGATAACACTTACAGTGTCACCAAGTTTAACAAATCTGACTCTGAAATCACCTTCAAGGCCTTGATAGCAACTCAGAGATTGCTGAGTTCTAACAGTATCTACATCAGAGCAGATACTGTATGTGTTTTAACAAGAGATCGGTTTTACAGTAACTTTTTGACCCTGCCAAGCTTCCTGTAAATAGTGTGCTGTTTTGTCTGAACAGGATTTCTTCTTAAGGAGCTAGGAAAAATGAACTAATTTATAGAAACTGTGGGACTCTGAGAAGGGCTGCTACTACAGGTTGAAAAGAGAGATGCAATGGAGAAACTTCTTTCCAACCCCTAAATTGAATAAGTCTTTGATTCAACAGCTTTGTTCACATCCAGGGCAGCCGGAAGAGAACAGTCACCTTGTATTTTTATACCTGATGAGAAAACCCCAGATTGTATGTGTGCACTGGGACAGTTCAATGTATGTCTATTCCAACTTCAAAGAGGCTTTCAATGCTCTTTCAGATGTAGGGTGTGAGGAAGGGTGAGAACTGCTAAAGCTAGCCCCATCCTCATTAAATCTTTGCCCTCTCCGGAGCAAGCATGCAAGTGGAGAGAATAGAAGATATGCATGAGCAACTGAGCATCTGTGATCTCATGACCTTTGACTGTTGTATTATGGGAAATGTATTCTCCGGTTGCTATGCTTTTCTAATCTAATTCATTTGTATCTTCCTTCAGTGACTCCCTTGTATTTTCTTTGGTGCTCCTGTGTAATGGTTTCAAGGAACCACAGATATCTCCAAGTTAAGCATGCATACAATAGCTTTAATTAAATGTTTGCGAGTATCCCACAGTAATGCAAGGGAAAGGGAAAGCAAACAGTTTTGTACTCACTTGTAACTATCCCTCCTGAGCCCTGGCTTGGGTGGAGGCATCTGCATCACTGCCCTTTAAGTCCATTTCTAACCTATTGTGAAATGAAGGCCGTTGGCTCCTGCTGCTCTGCATGTAAGCACCTCAGGCATTTCACTCCCATTAAAAAAGCTACAGATCGCCTGTGAAAGGTACCATGCTGAAACCAGGCTAGGCTAGAAGAAATAAAAAATAAATTAGGGTAAATAGTCTTTACTCCACTTACAAAAATTGGAGAATAAGGTTAAAAATATCCTTAACCATTATTTAAAATACAGGAAGATGCTACAGGGAGAGTAGCATAAAAGCAGAGGTTTCGATCCTCTTGAATACTCTGAAATTAATCTTTTCTGTTCTCTGTGCCATTGGTACAATCTCAGTCTTGGTGCCACCCTCTGCAATGAGTTACCTACTTATTATTCTTTTAAATGGGGATCTTTGTTTCTTTTACAAGTAGTTAAAGACATCATTTTATATATACAGAAGAAAGCAGCAAAGGATTTTTGTTTTCACTTCAGGCATTTCAAATAAATATACGTAAGGGAAATGAAATTTGGAAGGGGAACTTCCATCATGCAAAGATGGAGGAATAAGAAACAGGATGCAAAGGTTATCAGTCAGTTCTTTAAGTCAAATACACGACAATTTTACAGCACAGAAAGTAGTGGGTTTGTTTAGAGGAAGAATCTTTCTCTCTCTTGCATGATATGGTAGAGTTAACAGTATCTGCAAGGATAACCATGAGGCCTAACACTAGTGATTATTGCTAATACTCAGCACTAGTATAAAGTGCTTGTCTTGAGTGACACAAGCTAATTTAAAAACACTTTGTCCTGGCTGTACATATTTTATTAAAATCCATCCACTACTTCTCAGTGACTCTCAGAGATATACATCAGAAAAGATAAGAATAATTGTAAGACTGACTGGAAAGAAAAAACAAAGGCCAGTTTGATGAGAGAATAAAGAAACCATGCTTCTAGCTTTGATCTTGGCTATTTCCCTGTGCCGAAGACCAGAGGCATTGCCAGTTTTTGCAGTCTGACACACTGGATTTGGGTAGGAATTGTGCTGAGCAGCAGCTAGCCTAGCTTTGCTGGAGCTTGAGCTGCAAGGAGGGAACAGAAAGCATGGGTTGTTTGCCTCACGTAGGAAGACAGATGACAGCAGGGTTGTCTGAGAAGATTGAGAACTGCTGACACTAGTAACAGGAACTGGCAGCTGCAAACGAGAGTAGGAGTGGGATGAAAAGCAGTCTTACAAAGCGAAGGAGGAAAGGAGAAGGCCAGGGAAGATCTACAACTGGGAGCAGCTAACAAATGCTGACAGAGACTTCTCTTCTTTCTTCAACGGCCCGATGTTGAGCACATTCAGGCCAACATAAAGATTCCTACAAGGTTTTTTCAGATAGTCTTAATGAAGATTTCTACTCTTTGACCCCTCCTAATCCACAGTCTGCATTTCCACTGCATCTTCACAAAATGCTTTTTAAAAATACACCTGGTTTTGATGATGGCTGGGAGTCAAGAAGGTTTATTCTCAGAGGTGTGTGAAGAAGAGGTTGGATCTACACTTCATCTTCTTCCTTCATGTCTGCCATGTCTTTCTGATGCCTGTATTCCAGCCTGCCAGTTAATTGGCTCTACAGTGACTGCAGCAACGATGCAGTGCAGTGTTACAGAGAGGGCACACAGCTTGGGCTTTTTTCGGTTTCCTGCTCTGATTATGGAGGGTTTTGATTTTTATTCTTTGGTTTTCTGAATCATTTACTTAAGGTGTCCAGAGTGCTCTGCTCCATGTAAATAAGAGCTGGCATGTATTCATGTTTATAAGCTCAACTACTCCATCAGTTTCATTTTTACTCATTGTCTTAGACTTTTCTGTATGTCATTTATAGTTTTTTGCTTAGTCCTGTTCATATCTCACCTGTCAGTCTTCTAAATGAAATGACTGGCAGATTGACCATCTTCACTGTTGCTTCTCTGCCTCCTACTCAATTGCAGTTGTGAAACTCTTGCATCAAAACCCAAGTTATTCTTTTGCTTCCCATCCTATCAGGTACTCCATGGACTACTTCTGTCCTTCTCCTTTAGTGGTGACAGCTGATTTATATCAACAAGGCTAAGGCCAGGGAAATAGATGCTCGACTTTTTCCCGGGGGGATGAGTTTTTATGGATGGCAATTAGTTAACTGTTTTCACCATACAGGTATCAAAAATACCCAGCCCATCTCCACAGCACTAAGTAAGGCCTATGGGCATGACCATGCAGTAATATTAGGGCTTGGGCCACCATTTAGGCTTCTCTGGTTCTTTAGATGTACCATCTAGCACATTTAGGCTTCTCTGGTTCTTTATGTTCTACTTCCCTTTAGTAAGTCATAACTACTTTTATTCTCCAAATACATGAGGAACTTGAAGCTAAAGCTCACAGTTCAGTGCAATCCCTTAACTCTGTGACCTAAACAGTGCAATTTACTGAAAAATGCTCCCCCAGATTTTCTGCTTCCTTGGGATAAGGAGGGGAAGTGAAAGAGGAGAAAACAGCGATTAGTGATTTCTTTACAACTTCTTTTTACTAGCTAGTTCTAAAATAGTTTATTGTGGGGGGGGGGGGGGGGGGGGGGGGGGGGGGGGGGG
>JANZLQ010000032.1:14864368-14913492 GCA_026212715.1 Elanus axillaris | reverse complement strand
TTAAATGCTTCCTGGAGCCTTAAGTCCAGGAGTTTTTAACCTAACAATAAAACACCTGCATTTTATTAAGACTTGGGACTTAAGTTCCACCTCCCTCAGTTTTACTGTAGTGTTGTCATTAGTTGGGTTAACCCTTTCACAGTTTTGCTCTGAAAGTGAGGTTATATGTCTGCTATATATAGCCCAATTCCATATTTCTACACTGTATTTAGAGGAAAGGAAAACTAGCTCTGAGACAGACCCAGAGGGCTCCATCCAGTGCTGACTGGGAAGGGATGCAGAACCCCTAAACCACAGCTGCAAAGTCTACACCCTCCCTAGCACAACAGCCCTCCATCAACATGTCCGCTGGCAATGTAAAACTTAAACTAAAACTTAAACTTAAAACTTAAACTGGTTCTTACCAGCCATCTTATTCCAGGAGTGGGATTTTTGAGTTGTATCATAGAAACGTCATTCAGCTAAATGGGAAAATTTATTATTCTCCCTGTTCCTTCCCTTTTGTCTCTCTTTCCATTGTCTTAAATGATAAGTGGAGAAGCACTACACAGTGATTTTTGTGCCTGGACCTCCAAGTGTGTTATTATCCCTATATTAAATTAGAAAAATGGTAGCATGTGGATGTGAAGTAATTGCCCAAATTCATGCAGTATTTTAGTAGGAGGGCTGTTAAGTTCAATTGTCAATGTACTAAGCAACTGCCACATTCCCCACTTAATTTAGCTTTTTGATAAGCAATTATTTGCTATGTCCCTTTCGCACACATCAGAGAAGCATTGCACTGCAAAGAGCAACAACTGCTAGCTATTTTACCAAATATGATCAGTTCACTGAAGACAGGAGAGAATAACTTAACGCACACAGCCAGAGACCGAGGATCTGTATACCAGGAGTTCTGATTCTATCTCTGTTGCTGTCTATGTGTTCATGGGCACGTAACTTTAGTTCTTTATGACTCAACTTCCCATCTATGCAAGAGGGAGAGTAATTCTTCACAGCCAGCAGGTGAATCAAGAGGTCATAGACTTCTGAGGTTATTCTGGGTTAGTCATTCATCTTAGGACTTTAGTGTCACACCTATACAGGGATAATTGTACTAACATGAATCAGATCTGTGTGGAGAGAACAGGTACATCAAAGGTTCAGAGGTTTGGAGATATTCAGATACCATGGCTACAGAGCCATACAAATTCCTAGGATAACCAGGTAGGTAAGAAGAGAAATATTAGTTGCTACCCAAATACTGGTCAGGTGTAATTAATTCTATAGGTGGTTATTATTTATTATACAGTCTGATGTATTAGATACTGGTATGATTTATACTAATACATCCCTACAACACTAGCATAGGAAATATCATCACATACTGTGGTACTCATAAAAGGAAATGCACAAAGTTTATGTTGCTCTTGCAAACAAATAATATCCATTCATTCATACATATCAGTATATGATTTTTGTGTGGAAATCAATAATCACTGGAAATGGCCTTTATAAACCCATATCATAGCAGAGCTAGTTTTAGGGACATAAAACTGTCGCTATTGCATGGAATGTCATATGATGTGGGCATCCAATAGACTGGGACATGTAGCAGTGAAAGTCATCTGGTATGGGAGTAGCAGACAGCCTCTATGACCTAGTGCTAGCTCTGACCACAAACCAGGGAGTGTACACTTGTGTGCCCGTTGAGGAGCACAGCTTGCCTCACCTGCCATGTGGAAAGACAAAGGATGAACATAATTTATAAAGATAATCTGAAGCAGAGTTTTTCATATTTGAGTCATGACTCATAAGATTCTTACTTTTCCATTTAGTGTAAATATGCATAAACATTCTGAACTGCTTTTAAAAATGTATGTAAACAGCTTTTCAGTGTCTCTCTTAAACCAAACTGGGGTAAATCTCACATTTGTTTGAGTTTACACCCTTTAACTAGCTTTAGGAAGCTGTGATTTACATTGCTGTGTAAATCACATCTGCTCTTAAGCTGTGGTTTGAAAACATTGCACACCTGTGGTATCAAATGTGTGCAAATTAGAGAATTATATGACATTACCAGTCACTTACATGCAAATGTAAGCTTCATTTTTTGTGCAGTATTTGAAGTCCTGTTATTATGTAGCATAAACTACAATCATCTACTCTCTACTTAGATAGCAAACCAAACAGGGATTTGCAATCCCTTTGCAATCATTTTCACATAGCCATATAGTCAGGTACCCCAGTCAGGAATGTAAGTTACAAACTGTTATGGGCCCTGAAGCATGCTTATGGCCATTCTTTATAGGTGACCTGGTCACCATACTCACACTTTTGAGTAAATAGAAGGTGGGGGTTTGTATTTTGGAGTTGTATCTGTTGACAAAAGAGGTATTTTCTTTGCAGCAATCTGGAAAAACAGAGGTTTTTCAGCTTTAGTTTTGTCCTCTATCTGTGGTTTCTTTTTGAAGTCAGTACCAGATTGACCAGAGCCATCACCTTATAATCCAGGGTCTAGAAGTGGGGAGTTGGTATCAATCAGGTCAATTAGTCACATAGTCTATTCCAACATTACAAAGGGGGTTGTTCCCTATGACAGGTTTGCTGTATTTTTCTTCCTCTGGGTGTCTCAAGAGAGAATGTCAGCAAGATTTTCCTTCTTCTGTTTCATAGTTTTGCTCCTATTTCACCTCTTTTCATATAAGTTCTTTTCAAATCTATTCATAAGAATGTTCTGCTTTAAATTACCAGTTTATTTCTTTTCAGTCTTGACTGTATTTTCCTTCAGACAAATAATTCTACAGAGCTTTCATCAGAAGACCCAATATTACTTCTAAGCACCATTAATGAAGCCTGACAAAACAATTATGCAGAAGCTATTATCATCTTTACTTTTCATAATAAATTACAGATAAATTAATATATGACTTGATCAAGGTTGTACAGTGAATTAATGGTAGCAGCTGGAAGTGTAGCCTAGGAACTTTGACACCCACACTCCTGCTGAAATTATATGCCCTGAAAACACCGGGACTGTCTCAGACCCACTCTGCCCTACCAACATTCCTCTCATATGACTGAAGTGGTTTTAGGCTATGAAAATTAAAGAAAAGGAAAAATAATGTAAATCAATATCTGATTGTACATTGTTTTCCCCTCTGAAGCTAAAAGACTTTTTCTTTTTCTTGTTTTAATTTTTTTTTACAGTAGATATTGGCAGGCTAAAAGTTGAAATAAAATAGGAAAAAATAACAAGCATATTTTGAGTGATTACTCAACTGGGGTCCTTTGTGACAGGAAATGCAGCTGCGTGACTAATGGGCCTGACTTTCTCTTGGCTTCCTTCCCCCTACAAAGATCTTGTTTACTGCCCCAGCCAAAAAATTTTTTTTTTTTAAATTGCTAGAAGCTAGCAATTTTCCAGGAAAAAAAAAAAAGATCTTTGCAAGAGGCAAAGGCAGTAAATCTTACAAAGATCAAGGGCTGCAGAGCTCTCCCCCATCTATTCCTTTTAGCCTTCCAGGCTCTTGAGTCACGTCATATCTCCCCCCGCTCTGCTCTGAACATGTGTCTAGCAGATCCTTCTGCTTTGGTGAGGGGAGGGAGTATGCGAATCACATTTACAGCATCTAGCCCTGGAATTCATAAAGGAAGGACTAATTCCATTAAGGAAACCAGGGGCCTCCTAAGCCTCTTGCATTTTGTCTTTTTTTATTATTTTTCTTTCTCTTTTTAACAGCAGCTGTGTGCCCATACTCCATAATGACATGGCTGTTAAGTGTGAGCTGTTGAGATTTGACACAGCATAGTCCCATTAGTAAGGAGCCATGGAGCTTTAAATGTTGTTTGCATTTGGCCTGCTTTGTAAGTCTGCTCTGCTGAGCTTCCTAGGTAATGGCAGAGAGGCCAGGACCTCAGCCTCCCCTTCACTTGAAGGGAAGAGGAACCATCCATCCAGGCTTCATAGCAGGCCCTTATCCCTATAATTCAGTGCAATGAAATCCCGAGTTCCCTCTCAGTAACGGGGGGTGTTAGGCATATGGTTGGATAGAATATCTAAACAAGCAGAGTTTTGTCACCCTTTGGAGGGTGTCAACAGGAGATACATACCCTGAAGAACAGCGGTACTGAGCCCTGTGGAGGGGCCCAGCGGGCTAATGGAGGTGTCTGAGCTGTGAAGGGCTCTCAAGACTATGTGCTCGATAAAGCAAATGTGACATTGACTGGCCCAAAGGTGGGCACCGGCGCAGGAGCCTGTGTGCTCCCAGCAGCAGGGCCAGCACCAGCCATGCCACAGAGGAAACAGGTAAAACTCCGGACTAATAGTGGTGGGTTTATTCCTGCAAGGGGGTTAGAAACTCAGCCAGACGGGTAAACAATAGCCTCAAAAATCATAATCTAAGAGAAGTGGGACCCATTCTTCAGCCTTCTCAAGAGGCCCTTCTCTTTGGAAAGCTGGGGGATCAAGTCACTGAAAAAGAGTTTGAGGGCTGCTCCACAATCTACAACGCTGGCATGGTTCCCTGTGCCCTGTAGCAGAGGCTAAAAAAGGAGGTTGAATATATTCATTACCATAAACTGCACAGAGGAACCATCAGAATGGGTATGCTAAAAAAAGAGATGAAACCTTTGCTTATGAATAGACCTAAAAGAATTGAATACATGTGTACAGAAGGATCATTTTCCACTACCTACAAGAGGAAAATTCTCTGGGGAGGTGGCTGATGCCAAATATTTTCTTATGCTTTATGTGTTAGCAGGGTCTGGCAGAAGCCCTTTAAAAACAGAGCACGCATTTTGTGCAAATTGAGAATCACAATTTCTGGTGATTTGATTGCTTCACCAAACTTGAGACGTTTCTCCAAAAATACAGCAGATGTTTGATGATGTACCAAGTTTTCAGCATTTACACAGATCAGATGATGTTAAGATCAGCAGAAAAAAAATAACAAAATAACACAGTAAAAGGCTTCAGAGCTGTCCTGAAAAAAAACTAAAGTGGACTAGACAGACAAAAATGTTAATTTCTCACAACAGCTATAAAATGCTGGGGAGAGACATTATCATAGCAAGCTATACAGCAAGGTTACAGAGGAGCTGGACTGGGTGCAGAAGTGGTGGGCACAAGGACTCATTGGAATGGGAACTCTGTGTGTGTAACCTGGCTGCGTGACCTGCCAACCCCAGGGCACCACTATAAAAAGACAGGCAGTAGACTTTGACTACAAAGCTTAACAATTGCAGAGGCTGAAGGAGGTCATTAAAGAGGATGCAGCCCTGCAGTATCCTAACACTACACATGAGACAGAGTTGTCCCCAGAAGAGACCTAGCTTAATCCTCTTGCAGCTATATGGTCAAAACTGGAGGTCAGTAATTTCTATGCAATGAATGCTAGCAAAAGCTGAGTGTCAGTGCATTCAGATAGAGAGGAAGGGTTTGGCATTTGTCCATAAATATAAAAGTTTCCTATCTTTTTTATGAGAAGCCTGTGTTAGAAAACTGACCATAACCCACTTACTGCGACTGCCAAAATGGCCTGGCAAAGCCCCTTCTCATGAATACAAGGATTTTTTTTTTCAGTTATAAATTTATGATTTGCAGATTGGGAGGGATTTGGCAGGTTCCAACTTAATCCCTAGGGCACTTGGTGAAAAAGCAATGATGCAAAGTCTAGAGCTAGATTTTGTATGTGAGGATTTGCTTAAAAATTTTGCTTATGATGCGGGTAAGACCCAGTGGAAAGTATATGAGCCCATCACTGAGAATATTCTCAGCCTTGTTGCTGACTTCAGGTGAAGTATGAATAGTGTATCCTGGCTAGGAAAAATGGTATAACCTCTCTTGATGGCTATTTCTACTTCCCTGAGGCAAGCTTACTATAAGGTAGTACAACTAAACAGGTGGCAGGGTATATCAAGCTTATCATTACTACATATCCTGTACCTGCTAAAGTAAACAAGGTCTGACAATATAGCAGGAGTAAGTTTAAGTTGTCTTCAGTAAAATACAGAATTAACTCTACCACTTTAGTTCCATTATTCCTAATCAATGAGTTGGTAGGAAATAGTGCCAAAACAAATTGGTTACTACTCAGAAGAAGTGTGGAATTATGCTGTGATGTGGTTTTAGGTCCGTTATATCAAGGAGGAACCCATGAATGAAGTAAGTCAACTATTGACATTCTGCTTGACAATAAAATAAAATTATTTTCATTCTTGCAGTCTTTCAATTCCCTTGCCTTCTTCAAGGGTGTAATCAGAATCATGGGGGTCTTGAAGAAAGGTAAAGAAATAGAGTCAAGACACAAAAAATGCAGAATAACATGACCTGCCACCCTGATAACTGTGGCTATGATGTTCCAGTTCCGGAGAAGTAAGCAACACTGCCCGGTCCCCAGGATTCACTAGTTTATGTGATGTTTGTTGTAATTATTTGCAGTTGCATATTAGCACAACTTCTCTGAATTTTGTCTTGGTAAACTCAGTCACTTTAGGACCTCTGGCATTAACAACTCCCCTTTTCAGTCAGAGTATCTGAAGAAGGTGCTGCAAAGTTCTCATTTTATTATGGACAGCCCCATGAAACCAGATGCATAATAAAGCAAATCTTTCACAAGCAGCCTAAACACTGGATGTACAATGAAGACAACTGCGTTTCAGCCCAGAGGTGGCTGCATTTGAGCCACAGGGAAGTAATCCATTTATAAAAAAACTTCTCAAGCACTCTGGGATGAAAACACTACACAGAATAAGTTTAATTCACTCTGCTTGTGTGACAAACTCTCATTTCATGTTATTGTTTTCCTGGTTTTGCTACTCCAATCACACTGCAATTCCAAATGTCTTCACTCTAAAAAGCCAGGAGAATAAAAAAACTTATGATGGAAATTGTCCCCATGTGTGCAGCCTGCTCAGAAACTGTTCACGTTTCATTCCTCTCTGTCTGGTTAACAAGTGGCTACCAGTAATTTGATGGCATTAAGATGGTTTTGAATTCTGGGTGTACTTTACCTATTAGTAACATGTCCTAGGCACTATGTTCTGTTGTCTCATGGTTGCCTTGCATTCAGGCTCCCAGCTGCCTTCACATTCTACTCTAATGCTCTCCTGACTCTGGAACATCTCACCTTATCAGCAGAGACAACCAGCCTATACATCAACAGTTCAAACTTCTGGGACAATTTGGTGATTTGTTCTCCCCTTTTGTTGAACTTTGTAAAAAAGACTAAAAAGAGTGTGTTACCTAGTAGTTAAATAATGAGATCAGAAGCCCTGGACCACCTTTGGCCTAGGCAACATTACGGAAACTAGATGCCAGATGACATCTAAGTTAGGCATCTGCTGACTGCGTGAGGTGGCTTCACCCAAAACCTAATGCCACCGTGTTACACAATGGCTGCATGGCCCCCTGTGCCTTTGTTTCTTCATCTGAAACATGCAGACAGAAGCACTCAGCCATCCAATGGGGTGTATTGAGATTTCACTGGCATTTCTGAAGACTTTGGAGATTCTTGGATGAACAGTGCAGTATGAACAGAAACTAGTTGATATTGTTTTTTCTCTTTTTAGTGACATCCCTCTGCTGTTCGTATTGTGCTCTTACATTCCTGAGTTAAGCTTGCTTGAGATTGGATTTCACTTAGGCTTAAAATCTTTGTTTCCTTCCTCAGAGAGGATACTGGAATACACGTTTAAGCATTGCAAATCTCACATGTCCAGAAACTTTGCACTCAAGGCCCCTGCAAACTGCTTCCATCTGATCTTCCTCACCTTTCTTAATATACTCAAACAAGGAAGGAGAGAATAGTTTAATACATGCATGTTTTACACACCCTGCAGCTTCATGCATTTTGAAGGCCAGACAGAGCATTGTCTACCACAGCAAATGATTATGTGTAGATGAGAAGCTTTGGTTTACAGAAAAAACCTGCGACTAGATGCCCATGTGATTGCAATTTTACAAGAAAAAGCAGACCTTCTGAGCTTTTGATAGTCAGGTATAGTCCCAAGCCTGGATACAGATTTCTGCTCCAGGAACTGAGCTCTATATCTATATGCCTTCCAGAGGCCTTGTGAATACATCATCTTTGTTTCCCCATCTGTAAAACTAGTATTATAACACTCTTCTATACTAGAGGGGTTTAGAAATGTTCATTTATAGAAATTTTTACAAATGTTAAATATTTGTTGTATCAATCTTGTTCCATTACAAGGAAGTCCTGCAGTTCTTCAGTCCTCTGCGGTTAAAAAAGAGCTCTTCTCTTGTAGTCTTTAAATTAATTAAATTGTACGAGGTAGCTTCATGAGCTGACCTCCCTTATGTCTTTTTGCAGTTACAGAGTGGCGGAAGATGGGCATTTAGACAGCAAGTAACAATTACACGAGTAAAAGTGAGGGAATTGCTGACAAAAGGTTTCCATTTATAACTCTCCCTGTCTTTGCTCTTGGAGCAGCTGTCTGTGATAGCTCCTTTTTCACATTGTGTCTAGGGCAGAACAACTCACACACAAAAAGCATCAGCAGGAGTGAAAAGCACACCCACACAAGTGTTAGGTGCTCAAGCACACTCCCCGTGGCTCTTGGATTTTCCCTTCTGCAGCAATGATTCAACTTGGTGATGGCATTGTGAATGGATCAGAAGAAAGACAATAATACCAATATCAATATCAAGAATGGCAGGTAATGCAAGTGATGACATTAATGACCATTTGCATTAAGATGGTATGTGTCAGGTGTAATCAGTAGTTTTCCATAAGGATCTCCGTGCTAGTGCATCTCCTGTGCAGGGCAGAGACCTTGAGGCAGAAGGATGGGGATATTCCTTGGGGAGCGGGGAATCATGATGAGGGCAACGTACATCAGACAGTGCTCAGACTGGGGTCTGAGCTTGGCTGGAGGCATGGGCTTGTCACGCCAGCTCTGTCCTTCATCTGTCTCCTTGAAAGTCATGCTTGGCCTACACATTATAGCTGCTTGAAGAAACAGTGGTTCCCTTCAACATACATGCTCACAGGTAGCTAATGGAACTGGGATTATTGCAGTGGTTTGGAAAAGAAGGAAAATATATATTGCCAGGTTGGATAAAATGTTAAGGTACTGTCAGCTTGGTGCAGGCAGAGCTCCTGCCAGATGAAGCATTTGCACCTGGAAATCCACAGGGCAGAAGATTAGCACTGGAGCATTTGTGTTGCCATCAGCAGGGCAGCAGCTTGCCCGCACGTACTCAGACTCCCAGGAGACCAGGGCTCAGGGCTCCTCAAGGAGGTCAGTTTTTATATAGTAAAGCAAACAGTTTAGCTAATCAAGGATTTTTTTTTCCCTTTCTTTTCTGAGGTTCTTGGCACCCAGCCCTGTTACTTGCAATCTTTAATTTGTACTGTGGCTTCCTTTTCCCTGCTGCCTTCTCACTCACTCCAATTTTCCCACACACTTATTTCCTAACTCTACCTCTTATGGAGGTCTTAATTTATTTCGGGCCCAAATTTATCTCAATCCTACACAAAGCTGCTGTTACCTCACCATTTATTCCTGTAAGTGACTGTCATCAGAAATTCATGAGCTTGAAAACTTTATGAAAAAAAAAAGTAATTTTTTGTGTTGTAGAAAATAGTTGATGATAACTCATGTACTTATAAAGTAACTTCATTCATATGTGCTTATAGAAATTAACTGTGGATCAACTTAGACTTTCTTTTTGGTTATACAGCAGCCTGAGTCTCAAAATTGGGGTTTCAACTGTGTTTTTTTAAAGGATCTGTGTATGTCCATCGTGAGCTGCAAGCTACACACTGCTCACAAGCTGGCCATGAAAAAGCCTCTTATCATACAGCTTCCACTATAAGGGACCAGATTCTGATGAAACAAAGTCACATTTTGGCAGATTCTCCCACTTCCGTGCCACTAATTAAAAAAAAAAGGAAGAGATAAAGGCATTTTTTTCTGATTAGCACAGCAACACAGTCCATAACATTTACT
This sequence comes from Elanus axillaris, assembly GCA_026212715.1. Lineage (NCBI taxonomy): Eukaryota > Metazoa > Chordata > Aves > Accipitriformes > Accipitridae > Elanus > Elanus axillaris. Next base: position 14,903,535 of record JANZLQ010000032.1, on the reverse strand, counting down.
CTCTGTGTAATTTGTGTAAAGAAATTGATGAAGGCAACATGCAAATAAACAACTCAACTAAAACCAGAGCAAAATCCCAGTGAAAATATACAGCTATCTAGTCCTCACTTGTCAACATGGCAGAGGCTGGCTTGCTCAAGCGCTGATAATAAGAGGCGTAGGAACATGGGTGGGAAGTGACCTGATCACCAGGTTCTGCCTCATGAAATCACCTTTAAATGGTCTTTTCGGACAACCTGCACAGAACCTGAAGTGTTCCTTCAGTCTGCGCACACTCTAGGAGCTGCAAAACACCACCATCCCATAACAAACGCACAGCCTCCGCTGCACATGTAGATGCCCTTGAACTCACCTCATTTAAGGTAAATATTTCTCCTCCTTTCCTATGGTTATTTCCAAACCCATTTCTACAGAACTCCTCTGCCTCTGCAGAGAACCCAAGTTGGCAGGGCAGCACTTTCTAAGCTGTGAAGCAAGCTGCGAACAGCTAACAAAGCCTGACACACATTCCACATATTTTCACTGTAACTGTTCTCATAGCCGCTTACATGCAAGCACAGAACGGTTTTAATGAATTGCAGTGAGGAAGGGGCTAAAAAAAACCAACTCTGCGAGACACCGAGCTAGCAGGCAGCGGGTGGTCTGTGTGCAGGCCTTCGGCAAGGCAGCAGATCACAGCCCAGGTCCAGCAGATAGGACACAACGGGCTGTTGTTCTTTGGTGGCCCCCGCAAAGAAGTCCCTCAGATTGAACAGAGCCACACATTAGGAAGTGGATCCTGCCAAGATGTCCACTGCACACACTCTGTGACGCAGTCGGCCCAATACTTCCCATTAATTTCAGAATCCACCACTGAAGAAAACACAGCTCTTTATAAGGTGGGACACATTTTAAAAGAACAGTTGGTGCAGATTCAACTGGTAAAAGCTGCATAGCTCTATTAAATACCAGGGGGTGTTGCTGATTTATACCAGCTGAGAAGTTGGCTAATATTCTTTTGGAGCCACCACCTCTCCCATTCGTAATTGCCAGTAGAAACGCTGGGAAATGCAAGAAGAAATGAAAAATGGAGCACATTTATGTGAAAAAGCTTCAATGCAAAACAAATGTCTGCTCGCTGCACAAAAGCTGAAATAATACAGCCGTTATTGGAACTGTGCTACAATAAAACAAGCTGGATGAGTCAACCAGCAGTGCATCTAATCTCCACTGGCTGACTTTCCGGTCCCCAAGCTCCCCATCTATTTTTATCTCTTCTTTTTTTAATATACTTTTTGGTTTACAAGCAATAAATCTACAGCTTTTGGGTCCCCTGTGTGCACTCTTGCCGGCAGGCCACTCAGCATTTAGGATGTTACCCAGACCATTTCGGCTATTAGACAACAGAACATGGAGGTTAGGATTCAGATTCAAGAGACGCTGTAGCCCAGAAAGCATGGCAGAGGCTACTGATAGCACTGGGTGTGGCAAAGTTTTCTGCACTGAAGGCAAGTAGGCCCCACACAGGAGCAGCTCTTCAGGTGGCCACAGTTACCATGGAAGTTAGCAGCAACTTGCTCCTGGCGCATGGAATTGCCTGATGAATGAGGTGGGGCAAGGGCTGCAGTTGCAAGAAGACTGTGGGATAACCAAGGGAGTCCAGCCTTGCTGTTGCTGTTGCTGTTTGTGGGAGTACAGCAAAACATGCTTGACTGATAGAAGTGCATCAGTGCACGTGCCTGAGGAGCTTTGGGATAGGCTTACTTCCAAACCTGCAGGAACACAGTTTTGGGCCAGTGGTCTATCCAAGCTCCACTACGCAGTGTAGGGCACATACTGAGAGAATAATGTGTGATGTGCTCGGCAGTCACGCAATGACTAGTGGAAGAGCTAACACTATAATGGCACTGGCAGTCAGAGTCTGCTGCTGTGCCTATACAAAACCAGTGCCATCCCCTTTTTTTCCATGGGTGGGGGATTTTTTGTTAAGCTAAATGAACCTAGTCCACCTTAGGACCTCATATATGTTACCCATTACAGAGTGTAATATTTGGAAGCTGAGAAAAAGACAACCCTGAATTCAGAATCACTGGGCAGGTAACAGGAATTGCTTTCATGATGCGAAATTTCACCATTGTTTATTGACTGGGTGTGGTAGCACTCTCTTGAGAAAAGTGTGAGTGAAACTTTGGAATCCCAATACTGCTGCTGCATTTTTCTCTGGTAATCAAACTAAGGTCCTACCAATGGAGCCATTATGTTTCTAATTTTTCTCTCTTGTCTTTAATGGTTTCATTACAAACACATACAACTAGTCACCTTGAGCTCACACATGCTGGGAAACATCTGTTAATTGAATATTAAGATAGCCAGAGTGTTATAATGGATAGAAACTACTGGGATATGATGCTAGCCCACAGCCTTCCCTTTCATTCCAAGAGTACGTGCTTCAGGGAGCAAGGGAGAAGAGTATATGAATTTAATTTCAGACATTCACTTTTTAGGTGCCCCCGAGGGACATACCCATTTCCTATATAAGGTTTGGTCTGTTTGCAATTAAGCTCTCTTCTTTGCATATTTCCGGATAGATTAAAAATAGCAAAATCAGCTTATTCTTGGACTTCTGGAGATAAACAAAGCCGTTGCTTCCATGGGTTTTAAAGCACTGATCAGGCTTATAGATCTTGAAGGCAGAATTTGTCCATGAATTTTTTATGCTGGATAAACAAGAATTTCCAAAGATAAGATAAAAGGTAGGAGCACATTTCTAGAACTGGAGACCTTTTAAAGCAACTAACTTTTGTAGCTTTCATTTTTTAATAAAATTGAATGTTGATTAAAAGTTAAGTTGAATACTTTGTATACAGAAAGCTCAAGACCAGTTTAAACCTCTCCCATCACTCTCACAACCAATGGATCAATTCCAGAGCCGAGAGGCTTGCTGAGCTCCCATTACAGTTCTCGTACTCTTTTTCTGTTGGGATTACCATCATCAATCCATTTAATCCAAAATGTAAAGCTGTTTTTTGTGATGCAGCCATCCATTCTCAAGGACCTTGACAGAAACAACTCATTTATAACAGTGCCTAAATTGCTATCAGATGGGAATGATTCCCATACATCCCTAACAGCCTGAGGTTGCACACAAGATAGTGATCTGCACCTGATCATTTCTTCTCTGCTGTTCAGGTCTCTACTCATTCGCAGACATTACCTGAAATAGGGGCCATTTTCCAAAGGACTGCCTGGCCACTATATTGTGAATTTAAGTCTCCTGACAGTGTTTTTCCTGTTTTCATTTATCTTTTGCAGACTCCTTAGAAGTCAGTGGACTGATGGATCCATGGACAATGGGATGAAAATCACTGATATAGTGGTTTTAATGTTAGTTATTCACACTCTCTTATGCTGAAAACAGAACTAAGATTTAACCAAATATAACCAAAATTATTTGTTAGCTTTCCTAAAGTCCAGAAACCCCTTATGATTACATTCAGCTCAGTAGTGGAAATAACTCCCACTGGCTCCCTAGGAATTATGCTAATTTCTCCTGGATTTTAATTTTACTAGTAGGCTGGATTAAAGACTCACATCATCTTTGAACTCTCAATGTTGAAAATTCAATCATGGCATACATCCACCTCATAAGTATAACTTCTAATGCTGGTTGTGTTTGAGATTCCTTATCCAAAAATCAAATACTCTGATTACTTCCCTACAACTGAATCCTGATGCACTTTTACTGCTTCTCACATTGAGAACAGACATGGGTAAAAACCAGTGAGAAATGCTTGATTCCACAACAGTATAATCTGACCTAAACTGTGGCTGTATCAACCCTGCCTCCTATAGCCGCTGATCACAATCCCCCATCTCCTTCCTTGTACCTGCACTGGTGATCATCTGGCCTTGCAATAAATTGGTCCAGGGGATGGTGAAAACTAGTTTTTTTGTAGTGCTAATTTTCAGCCAGTTTATCTCCCTGAACTGTGCTATTCCAGGCTCAGATACACACTATTGTTTGTGTTGAGGAAACACAGGAGCATGGCTGGGCAACAGCAGCCTTGATTTAGGTTGGCTGGAATGGATGTGGAACAGTACTCTAACTACAGCAATCTGTGGGCAATGTTTGTTAAAAACATATGGGGACAACTTAAAAAAAACCTGCTTTCAGCTTCAGCTCTTTAAAGATTGAATTTCCAAAGCAGAACATCCACACCAGTAGTCAGTACAAGTCATTGTGAAATTCATGGGACATTTTTAGAGCCTCAGGTAAGGGGTTTGACTGACGAAAGATTTCACAGTCTGGCAGAGTAAATTGCATGGAGATTCTGGCAGATTTTTAGGACTAGAAACAAGGACTAGGCACCAGTAGATTCAGGAGAGAGTGTGCACAGGGTACCAGCTTGATAGAGCACAAGGACTGGAATAACACATATACTGCAGGTTACATACCGGGCCACATTAATAGCAGAGCTGGGAACTCCAGACTGTAAGAGCGAGACTAGCTAGGTCTGAGATGAACTGGTGGAATTACACCCTGGATGCTGCACAGAGCCTGTCCACACAATGCCTGGCTCTTACATGCCTGCCAGGCCCTTGGTTTCAGAGTGCTGCGGTGTCCCAGCAAAAATGTAGAATGATATTGAAACTGATGATTCTGGAGGGAGAACAGATTACACCACCACAATATCCATGCAGACAAGTGGACGCATCTACTGTTGAGTATTACATTCCTTGGAAAATCTACAGGGCCATTAGTAGAGGGGAGGAAAAATACACAGTTAAGCAAGATACAGATGAAGTGGCCTACAGCACGGGGCTGCGCTTTGCTCCTCTGCCGTGCAAAATGGTATAACGGCATGGGGAAGACTGGTGGCCCATTCCATTCCTCCTATGATGGCAGGAGGATTCTTCCCTACCACGCTTGACTCCTAGGGCTGTACAAGAAGCAGCACTCAATGCCATAATCCTTATGTACACAAGCAGCCTTGAAGAAGTCAACAGGACTGCTCAGCAGGGCTGTTTATAAGAGCTCATGTTGCAAAACCAGCCCCTCATTTAGGTAGAGGGAAACATAGTTACAAGTCCTATTGTTCTAGCAATATGGACAGTACTCCTGAGCACCTAATAAAGGTTCCGTTGTGTGACAAGAGTCTTAAACAGACCTTACAAAATAATAAGGACTTTTGTAAAAGCAGGAAAAATGTGTTAAGGTTTTTTTTTTTTAAATATTCTTCAAAATGAAAGTGCTTTTAATCCTCTTTAGCTTTCAGAAATTTAAGGACATAGGGATCTTTCTGGCACCATGGCCTCTAAAGAGTCAACTCTCTGACCTCCAAAATGTGCTCTTGCACATTTCCAGGACATTTGTTGGGAAAAAAAAATCCCAAACAACAGAATAACCTCCTGTCCATCAAGCAAGATTTCACAACAGTTACAGTACCAGGCACAGAGAACTCTGCCTGCCTGGCCCACAGCCACACCACGGGCGGCAAACTTTCTAGCTCTCACAAATTAATTAGGTTCAGGTCAGGTATGTGACTGAGAGAACTCCAGGGAGGGTGGAGGGTGAAGCAGGAAATGGTGCTGATGATTCAACCAGGGGTCATCTTGAAAACATTTCTTAAGTTGTTTCTTCAGAAATAAGTTTTGGGCACGAAAGGAAAGAGATCTTATTTCTAAGAGTACAGAAAGGGAAAATTTTCTGGTAGAAAAATGGAAGTGGGAAGGACTGTCTGCTCAGGAAGTAGAGAAGCAACTGATTCATTCGTCATAAATTTTATGATGACAGTTTATAGTGTCTAACAGTGGAGTGGGACAGGTGACAAGAAGGCAAAAACACTTCCAGTTGTTATTATCAGCTCTCAAGACAAGCTTTCTTTCTAGTAAGAAACTGGAGCTGCAAGGGAAATGATTTTGAAATTTCAGCACAGCTTCCTGCACACAAAAAGACAGCACAGGAGTGACTTCAATCAATGTCTGCACATACAATCAGAGAAATGAAAAAGACTCATTCCTGGGTTTTGTATTAGATACTGCAAACCTTTAGCAATATACCCCTAGGGCTACGCAGTACTGCTTTGTGCCATTCTGTACTGTGAAGAGTGGCTTGAAGTTTAACACCTTTCCCCCAAAGCCATAAAATTACAAGCTGAGGTTCACAACAGCCACAAGCAATCTGAGTTCTGTCCCATCCCAACACTGTATCTGGCTCCTCAGAAAGGCTGCTGCCAAGTTAAAGTAATGCAATGCCAGAGTACTCTCATATTCTCCATTTCTTGACATCTTCAAATCACAGCTTCAAGGGAATTCCCTTGCTCAAGCATAAGGCATTATGCTTAAGGCAGAGTGACCAGAGAAGAGCCTGTGGTCGGTGTTACACAGGTCATTCTTGGTTCTGTAGTTCTTTTGGCTAATGTGACTCTACAACCAGTAGATGCAAAAAATGTTCATGTGAACAAGCTACTATGTGGATGGTTCTTAGCAGCTTGCAGCTCCAGCTTTCAGTTGCCTGTGCCACAGCTCTGCTATGTGACATGTAGCTGTAACAACTGGTGGAAGCAACAACTGAAGCAACATGGCAGAGCTGTGATGGTGAGAGATGGACGTGAACATCAGAGGATCAGGTATGTCTCATTCCACCTCTGGGTCTTTCAGCAGGTAGGAGCTCCTATTAAGGTTTGCATTGAACATCAGAAAAAAACTTTCCACTGGGAGAGTAGTACAGCACTGGAATGGGTTATCCAGAGAGGTTGTGCAATCTCCATCATTGGATGTTTTCATGACTTGGCTAGACAAAGTCACAGCTGACATGTTAAGTGCTGGCAACAGTTCTGCTTTGAGCAGGATGTTGGACTACAGACCTCCAGAGGTCCCTTCTAACCAACATTTCTATGATGCTGTGTGTCTCAGATCCCAGAGTTGAGCTGACAAGTCATGTTTTGGAAGGACTCTGTAGGGTGAGAGGCCATGGCTGCTAATATCTACCAAGCCTGGAATGGTTGGAATGGTTTACATGGAGCAAACTAAGTGTCTGAGTGGACACCTCCCACACCCTGGTGTAATACCTCCTCTTGAACGGAGACTGAATGGCAGAGATATTGCGGAATACGGCTGATGAGGCAGCAGTACTTATGGAACAGTGATGCTGTTCAATTCCCTTACACAACAAAGGCTTCAGCAAAGAAAAGATGTTAGCCTCCTGCAGTGCTCCTGTGACACTTTTGTAGCACTGGTGAGGGCAATAGTGCTGGTGTGTGTTACCAGCATGCTGAGGCATTGCTCAAAGAGGGCAGGCTTATGGTTATTTACAGGCTGCCATATACCCTAACCTTTTGTTTCCTGGTTTTAAGACAATTATATTTAGCTGCTTCCCACATTAAAGAAACCAGAAGAGACTGCATTCTTGCCACCACATAGAGAGACAGATCCCGGACTGGACTGGCTGCAGGAACATGCTGGAGTCATGCAAAAGCTGATAGTTCAGTGGGGACACTTCTATTCAGGCTGACAGACATGGTAGAAATACGCACAGAACAGACGAAATCCTTTCCACAAAACACCCTTTGCACAGTTCTGCCACACTTCATTCATCCTTAGCTCTTTGCTGGTTCATTCCTGGCACAACTGTTTCTCCCTCCTGTTCAGAGCCAGCTTCCACCCTGCTGCAAAACCCTCATCTCTGCCATTCCTTTAATCCCTCTCATAACCCCTATACATTTCCCTCTTTCAGCACAGAGATGTTAAGCAGAGATGATGGGACCTAAGAAGTGCATGCACTAGTTAGATATAGGGAGAGCCCGGAGAGTGCTGGCCCCAAGTGAGAACTCCTCCATTAGCAAACACAAGATGAGAGATATGTGAACATGTCTCTGAAGAAATTATGTTCTCTAAAAACTGCCAGGAGTATGGCTCAACTCACAGTGAACAAATGGAGCTCAAGCTAATGGCCACAGCATATCACTTGGAGCTACCAATGTGCTACAGAAAATCTTTTCCTTGAATGGAGCCCTAAAAATGGTGTACATCACTGTGACATATACTGATACGGACTTTCAATGACTAAAAATAAAATTTCAGAGATTATTTTATTTGTTTATTAGCTTGAACAAATATTGAGCAGCTGAGAAGGCTTTAGTAAGAGTCTGAATCTTAACATGAGACCTTACATAGGCACAGAAAAATATTTAAAGAGTGAGATAATTCTGGAAAATGCTGTGATGTTTTTAATAGGGGCTGTTTCTCAGGAACTTTTTGCTGATGCAACCCTAGTACCAGGACTATCAATGCTTCCTGGGACCCCCATGAAGCATGAACCAACTCTATCATGCTTTAAGCTGGCAAGATATTTGAGAATATTTAGGACAATAGATCTTGTGCTCTGCTATACATAATCATTATATCTATCTCCAATACAACATATGTTTGATAGCCATAAATATATTCATCTCTGTTTTCTCCATAGAGAAGCCTAAATATATTTAATGGAGCCCTAAACAATGAAACTATGATGGCAATTAAATCATAACCACAGAAAACCAGCAGGATTTATGCTCAGAAGGATTCTTCATGTCAATTCAATAGAGAGTAAAAGCTCCTCTCACCCTACAAATACAAATAAAGATCTTTACCTACTTCCTAATAATGACATAAGGATAAACTCTGTCCAGTCTTGCATATATGTATGTAAGAAACCTTCTCTCAATACAGCTTCTATGCAAGGGACTAGCTTCAACTACAGTCTTACATGCTCCTGTTCTGCTTCCTCCAAAATTGTCCATTCCATATTAATGCCTGGCTGCCAAATCACATTAATTCCATAGTTGTATCCCTGTCATAAGCCATTAGTTCCACACTCTTACTACACATAATACATACATTCCACATTCTTTTCCTTAATGTGCAAATCTTTCCAACCATGGTCCCCTTTGTTTCGGTGCCTCTTAACCCACCAGCATATGCAGGAGGGCTCAGAAACTGATCCTCTGGGATATACTCAAACGCAACCAATATGTTCTTTGTGATTCGTATGTGACGATAGGAGATATTTTGAGGTTCCCTCCCAAGCCTCAAATTGCTTAAGTATTGCCCAGATTCCTGACCCCTTTCATCTGCACCAGGTGGTTTACACTGGTCATTATGAATTTCCTTTCAAGGCTCCTAAACAAGAACTGACTTTGTTTACAGTAAAAACTTTTCCACTGGCCCAAAGCAGTACTCTGAGACAACACAGAAGCTTAGGTGAACAACCACATCACTGTCACCATCTCCTGCTGTCAGAATCTCATCAGGATCTGACTGGGCTCATGGCTATGCCTTGCGTTCAATCAGCAGCAACAGTTAGAAATACTTGTTTTAGGAGGAGCATCTTCTCCTTTTCACATAAGTTGTCAGTACCAATGGTTCCCATCTTCCTTTCCTCCAAATTGTTTCCCTTCAAAATCAGCAGCTGGAACCTACTTCACAGTCATGTAGACATTTTATTTGGTCCAAAATGTAGCAGAATAGACAAAGTAACATGGTAGCCCCAAAAAATCCAGGATGTTTCACTTCCTCCAGCAAATTCTCTTATGCTGTAAGGTTGTGGTACTCAAGACCTATACTCTGATTCATTGACACAACTGTAGTCAATAGACACATGGAGCTGGCAAAGGCCATGATAAAACTCTTAAGTTCTGGACACTACTCACAGTACAACTTCAGCCCTGGGATGTGAAGCCACATTTTGCCATTTGGAGAGCATAATGTACAACACAATTCTTCCTGCAATTCCTCCTTTTCTCCCAATTGCAATGGCTGGCACCATCTCTCTTTGAGCAGGGAGATGGCTGAAGAACAGCTGAGGACTTGGTCTCACCAGCCAGATTTATCACTAATCTTAATTTGCACACATGCTACAGTGACGTGTGCGTTACATATGCTTAGACTGCATGGCTGAATGCTTATGTTATATCAAGCTGCGGATGATTTTACAGCTGGCTCTGCTCCTTGAGCAGTGGGAGCAGCTCTTGTGCATTTCTGAAAGGCAGACTACAGCGGAGCGGCTGGAGCTGTAATTCTCCAGCCTGATCTCTCCCCCGTCCCAACTACCGTGCCTCCCTCGTGCCCCGACATTCTTTGCTGCTTTGTTTATGCTGTAGAAAACATCTGTGTGGGTATACAGCCAAGGTGAAAGATGTTGGCAAACTTACTTTTCATAGCTCAGCTTAAAGGGAAAATATGAAGACTGCCCCTCCTCCTCAGAGAAGGGGAAGGGTGGGGTTGAGAAATGAGATCCGACTGCAGCCAGGCCAAATAGCAGACTCGCTGTCCCACTAGCCCCTTTAAAGGAAAAGTGAATTGTTTTTTTCAGTAGAATGAACCCTGCTGCATAAGAGGAAAGGTTTAACTGAGAGAAACTGGATCAATTTTTAGAGGAACCATTTAGATAATTGTAGCAGGAAAACCTTCAAGATGTTGGGATGTGTTAGGCTGAGCATAATATTTCAAGAGAATATGTAAATCATACTACAGAGATCATATAAAATCAGGCTGACATAACAACATAACAATAAAATTCTGAAATAGAGAACACCTCCACACTACTAGGAGATGGACTCAATTACACTGCAGGTCTTTTTCAATGTTTAACTTCTACAACTCCTTATAGAATTGGGGCCCTGTAAGGGGAAAGAGAAAAAAGTTGGCTTATTACCTTTGTTGATTAACAGATCCACTTTCTCAAGCATTGAAGTACTTTATAGGTCTACAAAGTACAGTCCATAGGTAGGGAACTGCAGATTTCCCTGACATGCTGTAGTTTATTACTGATGTTCTGTAGTGGAGCAGAGAAGCCGATGGCAGCACATGCTACTTGCAGCTGCCTTTCTAAGATCAGCTCTGGGAGAAAGGGAGAGAGATGAAAATTCCTGCTGGGAAGTGAGGGACGTGGGGGATCACAAGGATATTCTAGATTTGCTTTAAGGAACTGCAAACAGGCAGGCACCACTTCATGCCTCCCTGAATTGCAGCCACTCCTAGGTGAAACAGCAAAACCATTTACAAAACACAGGGAAGCTTAGGATAGGAGGTGAGGAATGTTGTGTTATTGTTTAACAGGAAATCGGGATAAAAAAGTCAGGAATGTCTCAGAAGCACTGTGCTGCAAAGAAAAATGAAAAAGTCTGCCTGGAACTTAAGTCCAGCTCAGTCCCTAGTCACACGCAGCACATTCCCCTCTCTTGCCATGAAGCCAGTCACTGCTCACATACAAGGAAGCTCAGTTACCGCCAGATACACGCCACTGGGATGTAGCAGCTACATAACCCCCAGGTTAAGGACAAACAAAGCTATCTTCAAGCTCTGAGCTGAAAGAAGACACAGGCTTAGTACTTGGGATCCATCTATGATCTATCATGAGCAGTTGCACAGCTGACCGGCAAGAGAGGGCACTGCTGGTGGGGGGCATGCAGCCATGCAAGCACCCACTGTCTGTTCCACCCTCTTTTCTTCTCTGTCTGCCCTTCGCCCAGATCTAGATAGGCTCCAAATTAATTTTACAACTTGGAATGCTGCTAACACAATCAAATTATGAAAGAAAAGCTCATCTTGAGGGAAGGCAAAAATCAGCTCCTTTCTCTGTCTCACAGCTGTCCCCTCCTCCTCACCATGTGTTCCCAAAACCTGGGGCTGTTCCAAGCACTAAATGCACTGGAAAGCATATCCTTGGGCCAGCTGTGATCTGATCATGGCACATTGGCTGCGAGCGAATCAGAAACCAACTGATAGGCCCAGGAACAATGTGGCCCCTTGTTAGGCTCTGAGAAGGGCCATCGCCTTCAGCTCCCCCACCCCTTCCCCAGCCAGCCTTCAGGAGAGCATGATGCCAGGAGGGCTTCTGTAACATGCCCTGTGTGATCCTTTCCCGCCAACCCTGTGCTGAACTACAGCTATTTTCTGTTCTGAATGACATGCTCCTTGTGTTGTGAGAGACTTTGGGTGGGGGTTGCTGCAGCCTCTTTGGAAGTGGATGCACAGCAAGCTATGGGCTGATACTAATATCTATGTGCAAGCTGCTATGGGGCAGCCGCGGCAGCAGCACCTGGGACCACAGTTCCTCTGGAATCCCAAGGGCTGGAAACCTGCCGGGAAGCTGCTTCTCATGAGCTCCACAGAGCACTCCATGCATTGCACGGATCTGTCCCAGGAACCAGATTTTATCTGGCCTCACAAATTTGCCGAAGTTTTGTAGGCTTTGTACATTTATGACATTAAGTAAGCATTATGGAAATTAAGCAATGGCACAGAGCCAGAGTCCTCTGTTTTTCCCAGCCCATCTCACAGCTAGCTAGGCTGTTTCAATTCTCAGGAGCAGATGCTGCGGGAAGGGGGTTAGTGGTGGGACAGGGCTCAGTCTTCTCCCAGGCAGTATTCTGAGGGGGAAGAGAGTGCTGTCCGGAGGGAGAAGAGGCCGTGGCCAGCATAGATTTGAGGCAGTTTACAAAAGACTGCAGAGAAATTTAATCCTGGTGCATTTACCAAGTCTCAAAACTAATAGTTCTTTGCATTTGTATTAAAATAGCGTGCCAAAGCCCCAATCATGATTACCCACTGTGTTTGGCTGTACAGCTCCATCTTCAGGGTAAATATGTTCTGCCAATCAATTCCCACTGCAATTTTGATTAGACACAACATTTTCCTTGCTTCCTGCCCTAAACAGCTGCCATGTTGTACCACAGCTGCATTTCAATAGTGGATAAAAGATCCAAATACATTGGTTCTAGCAAATTTCAGCATAAACATGGATCTTAAATTGGCATCCTTCCAATTAAAAAATACTGCACTGGTGCAAGGCACTACTAATTATTGATAAATGAAAACTACAGATTTTTTCTGTGCCTTTTGCTAGTACAAATTTCTTTATAAGCTAGAAATATTACATACCTTATATAGGAACTTTCTGACCATTACAAAAACAGTCACTTGCCTGGTGGGCAGATCTTATGAGGATACCAGCACCAGTTCACAAAAGAAATAGAGCAGAAAGTTAATTTTCCTGAAAATTAGTGTTGCTTTGGATAGCTGTAATAAGTTTCTAATCACATCCAAAGTGACTCTGCAGCTGTGGATCAAATGTGTATATACTTTTCCACTCTACTGACTTTTGCTGTGGAACTTCCACATTTTGAGCTGAAACATCCCTGAAGCTAGCCCTGATATTCCAGTGTACTCCAGTTGCACCAGAAGTGAAATTTGCCTTGCTAGATCAGACTGTAAAATTTGAGACCTAAATAATTAAAACACACAGTGAGATGTATGCAGAGATTAAATCTTTTACGAAAGATGTAAGTCAGCAAGAACCATATATTGGGCCATCACAACAATGAATACAGGGTACAGCAATTGAGTATAAAGCCAGCAAAACTTTAACGTGAGTAAGTTTTACTAAAACTTAGTCTCCATTCTAGAAAGAGAACTATCAAGATTTTCTTGATGCACTGAATTCAATAAATTTGCTTTGAATAGTTGTATGTGTGTGACACAGAGAGAGAGAGAGAGAATTAGGCTGGAATGCTATAAGGATGTAAGCCAAGCTCTCAGCATCTGGAAAGCAGAAAGCAGAACTATATTTAGTGCACAATGACTTGCAATAATTTGGGGGGGGGGATAAAGGAACAAAAAAGAGAAAGAAAAAAAGAACAAAACTTAAGTTGCCAGTGTTAGGCAATTAAATGAATTATAAAGAAAAAAGAACAATCGGGCTGGGAAAAGGATAAATTAAACCCTGGGGTGTATGTTATTATAAGAGCTTCTACAAGCAGAAATGCTGTATAGAGTTAGCAGACATATTTATAAACATGCTACAGATAATGCATACTTCAGTATAAATACCACCTCAAAGAATTTCTGGCACAGAACAGTTAGGGCATTGACCTCTGCTGTACACTCATTTCCTTTATGTGGCTGAAATGGCCTAAATATGTTCCTTAGTTAGGCATGGGAAAGTTTTTCCGTAAGGTAACTGCATCTGCAAGGGTACTCCATGGTATAACTGTACTCAGTTATAAACATGTACAGACTTTTTGCAAAGCATGTGTAGGTTACGATGCATTCTCCTACACCTACTTGTAAACGTAAAAAGCACCAAGTAAAAGGCTACCTTTCATAGATGCGGTACATTCAAAATAAAAATGATGTAACACTTTCTAAATTCCTTACTGCAGTTATAAAAAAAAGGTGTTGAACAATCAAGTTCCCCTTCCACCACTTACAGTTTTTGGTCTGCCCTTCACTTGATTTAAACATTTTATCAGCTCTTCAGTGTCACTCTTGTTTCCAGGCAGTTTCTCAGACCTGAGATCCCAGGATCCCAGAGCCTCCATCTTCAGCACTTTAAAGGACATCTCAAATAACAAATGAAACCTATTTTCATTACAGCTGAGGCACTGATCTTAGGCACACTGATACTGTTTAAAGGATAACTAAGATGAAAGTAAACAGTATTACTGACAAAACAGTAGAAAGATGGTCATATTCGTAAATGCCAAAGTGTTTTCTGCTGTTTAAATTAAACTAGCTTTCAGCTTCTAGGCAGGAATAAGTTGCCAAGAGATTTTAAAAAGTGAGCATAAAGTGTTACCTCTGCACAGGCACCAAGTCCCTCAACTTGGTGAAAGACAGCAGAGATCTGGGACCTGTGAGTCAGGAGGAGAAGCTGGGTCCTGCCTGCAGTGCCAGGCTAAGAGCAAACTGTTGCCTGCGAAGCACAGACCAGAGCAGCAGCCATTTTGAGAAGAAGCAGGGAATGTTTCTAAGATTCACCTGCTTTAGCCGTTAGCCTTTGCTTCCCTTGTATTTACAAATAACAGGCAAAAATAAGATGTCTTTCTGAAACAGGCAGTTTGGGAGGAAGTAAAAAACCAGCAGCCATTTTCCATCTGGCTTCAAGATCTGCTAACATTTGTAGGGATGTGTACATCCTCTTATTTGTAAAATTCAGGTTGTAGCGCTCTTATATCAGTGCTCTCATGTGCCTCATGTAGAGGTAAAGGCTGCTTTTGAGATGCACTCTCGCTGGCTTTCTGTGTATTAGACAGCTGTATTACTCATATGTCCTACAGGGCTGTCCCTAAGGGTGGAAGGAGAGATCTTGTTCCTTGTTGTATTAAATACTAATTTCTAGGCTACACTGCCAACTAGTGTACCAGCATTTGTGATATACATGTATATGAACTGGAGCAAGATCAAACCTACCCACAGAAGCTGCAGAGCTGTAACTGAGGTACCTATTTTGCAGTGTGTTCACACGCAATTCACCAGTAATACAATAAACGTGCAGAATTTAAAACAATGGACATTTTTTCAATGCAGAAAAAGGAATGACAGAAGCATTGCATCTCTTTTTAGAGCCATACCTAACCAGCAACAGAAAGGATGGGGAGTAGGTACCTTTGCTACCTTGGGAGAGAGAGGAAACAGGGCAATGTACAGAATTCACAGAACCAGAAGACAACAAGGACAACGTTAGAAACAGTCATGTAAATCCTTGTGTCAATACTTAAGTTGATCTAAAGATTGGGGAAATAAGGACATTTAACTGGCAAAGTACAGAGACTGGAGCAGAGAGATCTGTAGGATCTGACTTGTCTCACTAGTTGAGATTACAGTGCCTAAGACAAATGACAAGAAGATGCTGCTGCTCTCATTAAAGGTGACATGGAGCTTTTTCTTCCTCACACTCCCCTCAAGCAGAGCACTCACACATGTCCTGTTTTCAAGGAAAAACATATCAGTTTGAGGTATTACAAATGAAAGCTGCTAAAGGAAACTGCTGTTACAACCAAGTAGATTTTGATACGTGTCTCACATTCTTTGGGCTCTGAGGTCCCATTCGAATCAGAACTGCTGTCTGCAAACACCCCGCTGAAGTCAGCAGAAGATGAGGATTTACTGTAATCACTACAGCACTGGGCAGTGAGCTAGGCTCGTTCCTGAACAGTTTCCTAAGAGATGTTAACAGCCTCAGCTGGGTGCTCTTTGTAGTTCTGGCAGAGGTCAGCTCTGTCTCTAAGCACAAATCAGAAAAGTAAATCTAGTCTAAACAATTCTCTGTACCGTTCCAGAAGCAATTAAAGGCACTTTGCTTTGTGTATTTCCCCCAGGTGTGAGCAGACACTTCCCACAGACAATATGCACAGCAACAGCTCAAAAAGCATAAACTCTTTGCAAAGGAAAAAGCAAAAAACCACTGTTGTTTTGGGCATGTAAGACTAAAGTGGCCAAAACACTGCAGGATCAGCTTATCCAGGCACTGACTACAACCTGTACTTAGAGAAAAATGGAGGTAAAACATTTCCAGCTCAACTCATCTAACTCCATCAGGCTCTTTATTAGCAAGGTAATACCAACAGATTAGATATTCACTTTTAGATTTGGTATTATTTAGCTAGGAATAAAGATATAATGTACTCCATCAATATGCCACCTAAATTGATGACACAGATATTGGCACTGATGACACAGATACTGGCATACAGGAAGCTAAAAGCATGCCTCATCCATGACAGTACCTTTGTAAACCAGCAACAACATGAAAAGGATAGAAAGAAGTGAGAACAAAGTGAACCCTCACACATTTTAAAACTATTACCTTTGGTAAAGAGCATTTGGTTGTTTCCTTGTTCATGACTCTCCAAAAGTGGAATAATAAACACAATTACTTATAAATATTCCTATAATATTAGGTATACTGCTATACCTAAAAACTCCTACTGGTTTTGCTAAGAGCCAGCACCAGCAGTCCTGGGAATTCAACACATTGTCCACGAATCTCCAGTGTATTAGCACTGGCATGTTATTAATTTTTCAAACCAGAAATCTACCTTTGCAACTAGCACTCATGATAGAGGGGATGAAACAGAAGGAGCTCGGGGAGTCAAGATTTTTTATATTCATTCTTTTATATGCCTTTTTTTTTTAAAATCAAAATTGACACATTCATGCATGGTGCACCTCTCCACTCTTGGTGCAGCACAACTCCCTACACAGCTGTGGCATGAACTGAATAAAGGAAACAAACTGATTCAGGGATAGTTTGATTCGACAAAAAACACCCAAAACCCTAATGTTCCCTGATGCAGCTCACATCACAATCACACAGATGTACGGTCACAGCTTACACAGCAACGTGCACAGACAGAAGAGTTGGTAGGACAGCTGTAACCTTCCACTGCTGAAAATGTATCCTGAAATCTTGGCCTTAGTCTATAGCTACAAACTTTAATCCCTGGTTTTATTAATGTGGCACCTTCTAACTGCAAAATATTCTCAGAAACAAACTCCCAAAGCGTCTATTTATAGTATTGATAGTGACTGGCAGAAAAGCAGGACTGGAGCGCCCTTGCTTTGGCATAGCTGAGACCTTCTGCACACTAGGAATCATACCCGCTATTGTTACAGGATGCCAATAGCATGTGCTGGCACCAGACATGATTTTGCTGCAGCCTTGCAGACTTCTGTGTTTGGTTTCTGAGTAGTGCCAGACACTGCTTGTCCAGTTTGCCCTTGAACGGACACCCTTTTCACCAGTGGCTCATCTACACCCATTGCTACTCTGTACCAGCAGCAGCCAGCAATTTTCCTAATATGGGGAAGATGTGGATGTATAAAAAAGGACAGTATTTTATCCTTGCAGAAATAAGACATCTTTTTACCATACCATGACTTGGCTAGTGACTACCAGCCCCAAAGAGTCCTATTTCATGGAGGGGAAGACCAGAAATAGTAGCAGAAGGGAGAAACACATTTACACATGTTGTTGCACTGAGCAGTTTGCATGAATCGCTCCCGCTTCTCAGTAAATTCCCAAATAAAAAGCTATCACAGTGGTTTTGCATAGGAAGAGGCAAGGCACAATTAGGGGCCTGGACATGGTGAGGCCGAGGAGGAGCCTCTGACTGCAGGTTGTATTCAGAAAGCTGGAGACACCAATCTAGAAAGCTTCTAAAAAGCAACCCAAAACTTTCTTTCTCTGTGTCCCCTGTATAAACACTATGCCTCCCCCACCTCTGTTGTCAGGCGGATTTATTGTTTACCATTAAGTTACCTTTATTTAGCATGGGAAACTGAGTGCATACCTTTGACTCTATGCAAACAACCTGCTCTGGGCAGTCTGGAACCTGGAAGAAAGGTGTCACCCTGAATGCTATAAAAGGAGGTTTTGGCACATGATTCCAGAGAGTGATCAGATTCTCTAAAACATAATCCATGCTACAGCCCAAATTCCTCCCTGTGGATTATACCAGTGAAGAAGGGGGTCCCAAGACTTCTATGATAGCATAACATCAGCTTCCGGATCTTTGTGGAACTGGCATGAATTCTGTGATAACAGAAATTATTCAAATGTTTTAAATACGGTAAAAATTGTTTCTCCACTCTCTCTGACAGTGGCTTGGAGGAGAAGTTAGGGTACAGAGAGAGAAGCTAGTTGCAGATATTTGGCCCTGAGGTACAAAGCTCTCATTCGTAACAGCACCACCTCAAAGAATTAATCCAGCAGAAGATAAAGTACACCTAGATTTATTTCAAATTGTTTTCTTATACACATCTACAGGGGAGGGAATGGGCAGCTGGTTGTTCTCATCAATGAAACCTTAAGCAGGGGGAATTCTCTACGGGGTAGCTGACTGCTGTAAGGCCTTTTTATACTTTCGCATGGCTTAACAGACCAGAGAATCAGAATTGTTAGGGTTTATTCAGCTAACAAATATTAAGTATTCTAGTTTCATTAATAGTATCCTTTTGAAGCTGTGAAGAGTCATTTAATGACTTATGTATTCACTTCTGTCCAAGATCCCAGCTGAAATGAAAGTCAAAAGGATCATGCCAGCCTTCAGCTGCTATCATAAAATCATTACAGAACATTGTATAATTAAGCTCTATTTGCAGTTGCATTTTAAAACACATCCTGGCCTGGCTGCTCTTGACTAAACTTGAGATAATTTGGCAGCTTTGTGTGGGATTACACACTGAAATTAGCCGAACGTGTGCAGGCCAGGCTGGAGGTGCTTTGGTTGTGATGTTCGGGCCCAAATGCACAGTCAGGAGCTACAGCTTCGTTGTGAAATGGCAGGAACAGAGCTGTGAGGAGGAAGTATGTGGAGTACCTGGGAGTGCTGCAGCTGCCTAGAGCTGGCACTCCCAGTCTTTCACTTTCCTGCCCACCAGACATGTCTAAATATCTTGAGAAAAACAAGAAGCAAAACAATAGGTGACTGTAGTGTGAATAATAAAAGCCTGGCTTCCCTCTTGGAACCTGACTGCTGCTCTTAAACTGCCCCAGCTGCGCTCTCACGGTCCAGGATGTCAGCACAACTGGTCCAGTAAATTAATGCCTTGTGTTCACTCTGGGGCCATGTACAGCACCCTTTTATAGACTGTATTATAAGACCGGGGTGGGTTTCTGTGTCAGATGGTCAGCACTACCTCTCTACTCCAGAAAGTTTATGTATGATGCTATTCCAGCAACAGCAAAAAAAAAGGTTGAAAATAATACTGTGTATGGGATGTACTGAGTTGCCAGCAGTACAGTGCTTTGTTCCTAGCAGTAACAGGTAGAGCAGACATTAGAAATACTCATTTACAGATCCTAAGGGATCTCTGGTAGAGTAAAAAGTTTTCTAAATATGTAATAGACTGTGTGACTGTACGAGCTGACTCAAAGGCAAGGGCCAAATTAGTCCTGCCTGAAACTCCATGGATTTCAGGCAGCTCCCTACAGTGAATTTATCCCTACAACAGGGTGCAGATATTCTTTCAATGCCAGGAGCCCTCATGTGTCCAAATCATGCCAAGCTAGTATCACACTTCAATTACTGTGTGTTTTGATTCTTCAGCATTACTGAGAGAAGATGAAAAAAGATACCACACAACAATCTTATGTAGTTCTTTTTTGTAACTGCAGTCAGTTCCTCAGAGGCTGGTGTGCTGTCCTGCTGCCAAGTACAACAACATAGTCTTGCCCTCCCTCCTCTTGTTCCCAGTGACAGAAGATCAAATCATAAGCCAGGTCTGCTCCAGACTGTGTCTCAGTGGGTACCAGCCATCTGAAAAGGCATGTCCTTCCCCCCATGTCAGTGCAGTCTGCATTCCCATGGTTTCTACTCATCTTGGTTTTGAAACTGAAGAGTGAAATCACCAGGGCTGTCACTCCAGTACTTATCAGGTTCAAATCTACTTAAAAATAGGCACAAAAGGGCAAGAAAATATATACTCATTGATGATTTATCTATTAATACTGGAAAGCAGTTGTATCACTGATGCTTTGGCTAAGGATCAGACACCTTCATAGTCAAACAGCACCATTCAACATATGGCAGTAGATGAAGGCTGCCTTTTACCTCTCACATTCACTCTGAAACCTTCTAAATCATCCTTGCCAACACAATATGTTACTTGAGGATCATTAACATTCATCAGAAGAGTAAATCTCTCACTTATGTAATAGGTTAGGTTGCACCAAACAGCAGGTATGAGAAGTTCCCTGGGGGAAGACACCTGCATTCTGTTCCTTGACCTTCAGCTCTGCTGCTCCTACAGACGGATGCTGTTTGACTCAGCACTGCATTAGCAGTACATACGCAGAATGTATGTCTCAGGAACAAAACATTAGCTCTTCTAAAAAGAGCAGCCTTATAGATTAATTTGTCAAGTGATGTTTCCTTCCGATTTTGATCAAATTAAAAGCATTCCCTTTTAAAACAAGAAACAATTGAATACATCCCCCCACTCTCTTTGTGAATATGCACACCTCAGAGAGCAAAACATTTAAACAGAGATTGTTGTTGGAAGCGTTATTCTGTAAAAGCCCCTCAAAACACTAAAAATACATTAAAAATATTCTATTAATGAGCTGAGCTCGCCTCCCCTGGAGCACACTGTAACTCATATGTCACTGGTACAGGTAAAACTCTATTTCTTCTGACCGCAGAAGGTAATCTAATTCAATGTATTTCAGGTAAACATAAATAGCATCAATGTAAAACTTCCACCAACTCTCTTTACACCTAAATTTCTCTCTGATTTCCCAAGCAAACATACACAGATGGACTTCTCCATAAGCATGTACAGATATGGGGATTTAGGTGTTCTTTAAAGACAAGTGAAAAGGAAGAAGCAGATGAGGAAGTTCTAGTATTTATCAGGTCAAATGTTTACACGCTACAGAAGGAAAAAGTATGCTATTGATCCCAGTATAGTAGCTTTCCTCACATCCTTCAAGGCTCATCTGCTCAGTGTATCAGGCACGCCTGTTATCCTGGGAGATACAGTGGCTGACTTGCCAACAAAGTGGAGAAAGGCCACTTGAAATCTTTTTCTTCCTCAGGGTGGTATGGTCATACTCTCAAAGAAAACCAATCTTCACACAGTACATCTACCCAACACCATCCACATATTAGCAAGCAAGTATTTTACACTGGAAAGAAGGGAAGGTTCTTGCCACTTTAAATAGTCCAGTGAATTTTTTCTCCTGCGGTCACCTGGGGCTCCTTGTTAGGATTGCACTGAGGTGCCCTTCCATTACATGTACATATTGGGAACTCTTGATTAATTTTTCTTCTTCAGTTCAACTTCTACCAGCTTTTTAAAGATCTGCACTCGGTGTTTGCAGAAAAGGCAAGAGAGAGCCTGGCTGTGCTCATGTTATGCAATGACTGACTTATGTGGGAACTCATGGGACTGAAGGATTGGACCCAAAGGTTCAATAGCTCACAGGAAAGCCGAAGAAGTTAGGTGCCAGAAAACTTGGAAGGTGAGATATGTACTTAGAAGAGCATCTGCCACTGTGACAGGTAAAGTCTGAAAGCAAGGAGGGAAGTTTCGGCTTGGAAGGAAACAGATGATGCTACATGATCAGTATGGCACTGGACAGATAGAGCTGGATTTCATCAGGATTGCATCTTCCTATGAATGGCAACAGGAAGCTGTCTGCAGACACAACCGAGTCAGAAAGGGAGGCAAAACCCACATGACGTTCAACCTGCCTGACAGAAAATGGGACCTGCACACTTGCTGTGGGACACAGGAGCACAGAGTCCTCACCAACAGTAAAAAGAGAACTTCTGCATGAAGCGATCACCCGTTGCTCAGCTCGAATCACCTTGAATCATGAATCCCTCTTGACCTTCCTGGTTGCTCTGGCTCTGCATTCATTGCTGAACTCCCTACTCTTGAGTTAATGCCCAGAAGTATTTTGGGAGTGAGCAAATATATTTAATTTCTCCCAAATGTTCCATCTCAAAGTAATGTCATAATACCTGGCTCTTTCTTTCAGCTCCACCAAACAATGATTGCCAGGAAAACAGCTTACTTCAGTCATTCCTAACAAAATATAGTTAGCTCTTTAACACACAGACTTCTTTTTACTTAGTCTAACTGCTTCTTTTTGGTGCAGATCTTTGTAGATTCCCTTGGTTTATGCCAGCTGCAGTCCTCCCCTGGAGAGCAACTTGCTTCTTACAAGAAACAAATAGTTTTACATTTGGAGTATTTTACAGCTAGAGCATTTCCTGAGTCCTTCCACTTCTGACTTTACCTCTTTTCCTGGTAGCCTGCATGAAAGGACACAGGCACCCACCTGCAAGGCAAGGTACTGGTCCTAGCTTTGTCTCTTTAAAACCTGAATTTCTGTAATCTCTTCCAGTGAATGATAAAGCTGGAAGGGCAAGATAACTATCTCACTGTGCTAAGATGGTCAACGTTGCCATGTAAATACACTGATAACGGACTTAACCCCCACCCCCACCCCAAACAGTAAATGACTTCTTGCCTCCCTGCTAGAAGTGTGTGTCCCTCTGCTACAGCACTGCTATGCAAACAGCTAGGTGGGCACCAAGTATATGCACGGGCTTTGAAGGAGGAGGCTGAGAGGAAGCAGTTAGTAACATGTAAAGATGGGGAAAGAGGGAGGAAAAGGTCTAAAAAATCCTGAAAAAAGAATCTGGTGCACAAAGCAAAAGAGTTGTCTAGTGTCAATCCCTTTTGGAACTCTTGCTCATTCATCCGTGGTGAACGGACCAAGACCAACTGGATGGCCACACTCTGCCCAAGGACTATCTCTGCAGGGTGACAGTGAAGAGGCTGGGGCAAGGAAAGGAAGCAGGAATCTCTTGGACGTATCAGAAAAAGGCTCGCTGATTCCCCTTTGGGAAGATACTAGTGATTAAACTGGTTTCCACCAAACTCTGGGAGGACATTAAAAATGCCCCATGGTATTTTCTTCTTTTTCAAGTTGGCCCTGTACACTATCGGTAGCCCCTGCTACAGTGTTAAAAAGTGAGACACTTCCTGGCTGGTCACTCTCTGCCTAATGGGACAGGGTCTTGTTTGTGAACCATCCTAGGAATGTATGTGATGGGAGGTACTATACAAAACAAGAAACAATAGTTTGACGGATAACGCATTGGACTGGATCCTACAACATGTGGATTCAACTTCTGACTCTGGTACAGACTTCTATATACCACAAAGAGGGTCCCTTCAACTGTTTTGCTACATCCCTCCTGAGTAAAATTACAGTAACACCTCCTCACCACATATTAGTACTTCACCACATAGAAATAAATTCCTATTTCTACCTAGTCCTGTACTACGGAAGCAAACATAGCAAAGACAAGAGTGCTTGCACTTGCATAGCCTAAGCAGCCATTGCAAGTCCCCTGAAGGATTCTGATATACAATCAATTATGCAGCATGTGCACTGAATGGGATTATTTAAGCCAAAGAGCTTTAGTGGCAAATATGGCCTTGCACAAGCTTCTGCAGTGCTGTAAACCTTGCTTTCAATGATTTTAGCTTTCATGGATTTTAAATTATTAAGTAAAACTCTTACAATGCACCTTCAAGTGGCCCTTAACAATTAGGTTTTACCTTAGAAAGGGCTTCTTACTGAGCCTACCAAGAAATATTTGCATGTGAAATGAAGACATTTGAATGAAAACAGGTTTGTTTATTTTAGAAGGCACTGCAGCCACCCACTGCAGGGCTGAGTTTCCAGCACACCAGTACTGCATGCCAAGGAGCTTCAGGAAAGGAAACAAGAAACAGAACGGGAAACCGAGCAGCTTAGCTTCTTTTCACATTAATTGCCAAAAGTGGGCAGCACCACTGAAATATTGTGTAAAATCTTCTCTTAACTCAGAAAGCTTACTGTTTATTTCCTACCCCTGTGTCTACACAGAGAAATCCCGAAACATTGCAGGAACCACCACTTACTCTATGTTCATCCAGAAAAATAGGAATATGCTTCATAAACAGAATTAGTAGGTTTAGAACCAAGAAGAAGATGCCATATTATTATTGTACATCTTCAAGTACTCAAGCAACATTTTTTTCCTGGAATGAAAAACCATCTCTTGTGCAGAATGAGCATCTATGTAGCAGTTAAGGCAATACCATGTAAGTGCCTTGTACAGAAAGCTAGAACATCACCTTTCTAACTAAAATATAGGTAGAAGTCGTATGAAAAAGTATCCTTAACAAGCATAAGGAGATAAGACCCTGGTTTAACATCTCGTCTGACAGAGGCTGAGATGTGCACTGCTGTGTTAATATCCTTCCAGGGAAGTACTTTAATTCCAAATCAAGAAGGAACATCACCATCTCCTGAGTCATCAGCATCACTTCCTGCCTTTCTGTGTGTATGTTCATAGGAAATCTTTCATCTATTTTTTTTCAAAGCCCAATCCCACTTGGCTAGCAAGCTCAGGCAACATCCAGCCAACAACCGTATAGGCACAGCAAGTTTCAACAAAAATATTTGTTGCAAGAACACTCTTTGATTCATTTGCCTTTCCTTGGCTGAACCTCGACTACACCCATCCTGATGCACACTTGAGGAGTGCCGTTGCCATGTCAGGATCCAAGTTCAATTTCTGCACTCCCAAGTTACTCCTTCTGGCTTTGAACACTATCCAGGTGGCTGCACAAGGGGCTACAGAAATTACAAGGAGATGGCAGAGTTGGTGAGAGGACCTGCCTGAGAAGCAAAGAATAGGGAGATACCCACACTCTACCAGCCCATCCCCATCCGATCTGCCCACAATGTGCTGTTGTAAAGAGTTTGCAGTGAAGCTGGGGATTTGGCACTGACATGGTGTGGAATAGTCATCAGATATTTAAAACAGAGCTGAGAGAACAAAGAAGGGCTTTGTAGTGCAAGGCAGCACTGAAAACCCTGAGCCTCTGCCAGCCAGCTTGCATGGGGTGTTTGCTAATGTACACGGTGGAGTGCATTCCTCTCATTTGATTACATGACAGTTTTATATACCAGGTAGATGCAGAGGGCTTTTCTTAACCCTTTCACTCCTTCACCATGTATAAATCTTGAAGAGACTCACAGTGGTTTCATTTCTGCTGTGTTGTACATGCATGTAACTTCAGTCACGAAAGGCTGAGCATGTGCTGTAGGCAACTGGATGCGGATGTATATGTTAAAAGTACTCTTATCTATGTTCCTAGAAACAGCAGAAGTAAATAACCATGAAAGAATTAGAAAACTAATTCACTCCTTACTCATGCTATAGTTTTTTGCACGTCCCTTGATTTAAGCAGTGAGTACAAAGAGGCTTGTTTAAAGGACCACTATCATTCTGTCTCCATATTGTAAAATGAAGGATACAAAAACTGCTATTACAGCTCCCACTTGTTACACCAGGGAGAAGGGAGCCAGAACGCCCTGTTGGCTAATACCACATTCCACCATGTACTGTATTACAGAGTTCCTACTGTAAGATGAGGATAATCATAAATGCCCTTCTTGGTGAAGTTCTTTGAGAACTATGGCTAAAACCTGTTGTCTGTACCCATGCAATGCTCTACGCATTCAGGCAAAAGGACCTCTCATTCGTACAATGTGAGGCGTACAGATGGAGTGCAGGACCAAAGCCTAAATTGCAGGGGTTTGGGTGCTTTAGTGCCAAGTAGTTGAGAAGGGCAAAGCATTCTTACTTTCTTAGCCATAATGATAATAATACACAATTACATTTTCAGAAGATCTGCTGTGGTGCCTTTCATAAACTCTAAGCTGTAAAACTATTAAGTTATAAAGTTAGGAGATTAACTTCTGTTAATTAAGTTAAAAGAATGAAAGAGACACTGAAAGAGATGTTTGTGGTTAAAACTCCTCAGCACCCATACTGTTGCCTGTATTTTTAATGTTGGTAGCTCCTAGACCAACATCTAATTAAGCCCACAGAACCTCTGCAAAGCATTTAACCAGGAATTATTTTCTTGCTTAGCCACCCAGAGAAACAATCGGGAGATGAAAGTTAAAGCATCTTGCCCAACATTTGGGTGTCAGAGGTAGCATTATAATTCATGAGGTTCCTACTCTCATACTCCCAAGTACTTAATAAAGCAGGGTTTGCCTTGTAGGTAGAGAGGAAGTGTTTGGGGCTGGTGTCTAGAATCAGATGGACAGAGAGAAGGGAAGGTAAAGGAAGGAGGAGGTTATTGCAATGGTGGGAAAGAGTACACATCGGCAAAGAAGGCTGGTGCAAGATGAGTGAGGAGTGGGCCAGAATAAAGGCAAACCAAGCCACTGACCTAAGCCTCCATAAGTCATTCAGAGGTTTTTATAGTGTGAGTGATTTCAAAATAGGTCCCAAAATGGATGGGTGTACATAAAGGACTTAGGACAACAGCGATGGGAGTAGCTTTGCATTTTTGTACACAGGAGCAGGCAGACTCTTGCTGGAATATTTGTATGTGCCTGAGTTTGTAAAGAAGAAGGAGAATCATTTTCCAAACCAGAAATTGCATGATTAGGTACCACAAGCAGGCTAACCAAAAGACACAGATAAGAAGCAGCAAATATCCTGTTTCCAAACTAATGGTATTTTCAGTGAAGAATGACAGAAAATTTGACATATTGACAGAACCAACTTGCAAAAGGAAAGCACTTTTTGAAGTTTCCACTTATACACTGATAGCTCTTTAAAAGTATTATTAGCTGTGAGATCCTTCCTTGGACAACAGAAGAAAATGTTATGTTTCTAATGGTATAAAGGAACTGGAAGCATCACAGAGGTTCTTACGGGAAAGTCAGATGTTTCATAAAGTGTACTGCAGATGATACATTCAGACAAGTATCTGCGTCCTGTTTCTGGAACTGTGTATTATTCTTAATTACTTTTTCCTACTGTTAGATTGTGTAACTTGGAAATAATGTGATACTTCTGAAAGAGAAAGATTTTCTGTTATGGAAATCTATTTTGTACTATGAGGAAAGGGGCAGGAAGTACTCAGATGATAGCATTTCTCAACAGTCTTTAGCTCTAATGATCACAAAATGCTGCTGCCTCAGTTTAACACTGCTGCATGTGAACATAAAAGACTAAGACTTGTCTCACATTCCTTCTCTTCCCAAAGGGTCATGATATACAGAGACACTCCTGCAACCATACAGGCCCACATGGCTCAGTTATCTTCCTCATACCATTAGACATGTATAAATGTATGAGACACAGCACCCTTGGATGCTAGGAGAGCATTTATGATGCCTAACTATATACTGTCTTCACTTTACAAACTGATAGCACTGTTTCCCAGCCATCTGAATTCCTCATCTCAAATAAAAGCCAAAGAAAAGCCCTGCTGCTTAGTCAAACACAGAAAAATAGAGATGATGCTGGCAGAAGAGGTGAAATTTTAGACATGCTAGCAATGATCATGCTGTATCAAAAGAACAAACTGCTGTCACAGTGGCACAGAGCGTCAAGGTCTGCATGCCTCCCTGATGTAGGATATGCAAACAACTATGACAGCCAAAAAAAGCTGATCTAGACCGTGACTTTTAAGGAACATGGACCCATTCTGATGTCCAAGGCCATGGACACATGAGCGTCCAACTCTAAGGACTAGAATCACAGTGTGATGTGCACCTTTATGACATCAAGCTTTACTTTCAGTAGTCACTGCATTTCAGGTGATTTGAAGAGGTTTGAGTTCACTTTCCATGCAGCATCTTGCTTACTAAATAACAAGGCACCTCCCCCAGCACAAGTGACTGTACAGATTACCTGGTTAGTTTAAGACCTTCAGATCTTTTCAGGGAGATAAATATAAGAAATCTGACATGTGAAGGGCATGAATCTTCAGAACTCCCTTAGGAAAAGGCCTAACAGTGGCCATAAATTTCAGTGTCTTCAGGAAACTCCTTTGCAATCCTGTACAGTGCTTTTTAAACAATTAATGTAGAAAACATGGACCTGTACACACTGTTATCTCAAAGGAGAAAGCAGAAATTTGAATGAGAAATCAAGCTGATTATTAAAACAGTGTGCTTTGTACTGAGGCCAGAAAGATAGACAAAACAGAGAAAAATTATGCTCGTTTAACATGTTACTTTATCAAGTTCGCAGTGTATTAATAAGGGAGTATAATGATTTTTCAAACATATTCTACAAACAAATGTTACATCTCCACACCCATCCTGTGAATGGCTGCAATTAACATATATAGCAGCCTTCCTTTAACATCACACGTGGCTTACACAACAGCAAATCCTACCAAAACATCCCTGGTTGTGCATCAATAAAGTAATGAATGCACAGCTCTGGGAATGGTGTTGGTTAAGCTCTACATGGGAATCAGTAGAGGGAACACGTAACACTGTGGCTTTCTGAGTTCTACGAAATAATGGAAATGGCATCTTTTTTTCCTCCCTCTCGGTGGAGTAATGGAACAGTAGATAAACTGTGCAAAACCACAGCTAAATATTTAGAACCCACAAGGAAAAAGTCTTTTGAACAAATCAAGCTATTTCACTTACAGGCTGAGAAGGAAGAGAGACACAGAGAGATTGTTATTGTTATTTCTATTTTTAAATATATACGAGATGCTCAGATACTATGCTGATGGGGGCCACATAAGCACCAAAAGAAAGAAGGGTAGGATTTTTTTCCATGAGGTTCTTATACTTTCATAGTTGTAATCTGGGCTTCAGCATTTAACAGAACCTTTTCCAATCAAGACATCTGGAAATGTCTCAAAACTATTTTAAAAAATCAATGGAAATATCGCAATATAAAACATGGCTTTCAGGCATCTGGAGATGTGATGGGTACTTGAAATTCCCAAGGATTTCCTCCAAAATGACTATGTTCATTATCTGCTCCTTGCCCACCATCACACAGTTAACATTTCTCATTTAACAAATGCTCAGAGAAGTTTCTCTGATATTAAAGTATAAAATGTAGGATGACAAGGAAAGGTACTCAATAGCTTTGAAATATTTTAAAATTCATTAAATAATTATATTATTTAATACTCTGTACCTCAGTTTTGCCACCTCTATAAGATTTTATTGTTAAAAGACATTTACTTACCTAGAAGGATTACTATGAGGCTAATGAATATTTTTTAAATATTTAAAGAAGGTTATAGAAAAACATGGGGAAATTGTGATTTGAAACACAAATTAAAATAAAAGGAGAAATGGGAAGCATAGAGGGAAGGAATGGAAGGTTATCTCCACATAACAAGACAGAGACTGACAATGTAGGATATACACAAATCTTGGATCCTCAAAATTCTCATATTCTTCATTCTGCTCTTAAGTAAAACCCCCACAGATGGAGTGCACTTACAGAGAGAATGAGAGCTTTAATTTCCCTGTTGATTTCATACTGATCAAATCAATTCTGTAAGAAATTTAGCGTCCATCTTGCAAGAAAAGAGAAAACGTGCTTCTCAGAGTTCCCAGGAGTTAAAGCAATGATCCAAATCACAAAAAAGAGAAAGAAGCAAAGAGAAATCAACTCAGACGTAAACCAAGATAAATCTTCCCAGTTCAGAGACTGTGAGGACTTGACAGGGTGTCTTCTTGCCTCAATCATCAGTCTGTTAACCATTGAACATATACTCAGGTTTGCAGCTGAAAAATAATAAAATATTTTCTAAATGTCAATTAATTTACATTTCACAGTCTACCACCAAGATTTAACCAGTACGTTCTCCACAACAACCTGCATTGCTGATTAACTCTAGTCACACCTCGCTGCTAATGCCTCAGTGATGAGGCAAGGCACCTTGAATTGGAAGTCTTCATCTGTTTTGGATCCAACTTACTGTCCAGAACATATGTTAAATTTCTGCCAAAGATGAGGAACAGATACTAAAAAAATAAAGCACATTTTTAAGGTACCTGCTGCTGCATCTGAAAGCAGCTTTGCTCAGAAATCAAGCCTGAGACAGTCCTATCACTTTGCATTTCAGTATCTTTCGCTGCAAGATCTTTTTTACTCACGTTAGCTAACTGAGCTTTTAAACAACATTTGGGATTGTATCACTGATCCTGTTTCATGCCCAGGTATGTTCAGACAGAATGTACAGCAAGTTAACTGATTTTTTGAGGTTTATATAAAACACCACAGAGCGAAGCTGGGGTGAGGATTCAGGAGTCCTGCCTCTCACCCTGGCACTGCTGTGTACACCACTAGCCAGCCGTCATTCAGTGCTCTGGTGCTAGCTTAGCTTGTCTGGCCTAGTAATAATGAAAGGAAGAAAGGATTTTTCACTAGGAATTTGGAGTATTTTCTCATTATAACCAACTAGCATGACCAGAAAAAGAGCACTGATGCAATCTATGGGCTTAGTTCTCACTCCCCCACTGGCAGGGCCTCAAAAGGCTGCTGAGGCCACAAGCCCTGCTCCTCTGGTAGCGGGGAGGGAGAATGTGCAGAACCAGATCCTGTTCACCACGTCTGGTATCCTACCTTCAGCTCTGCCCAGAGCTTCACTGTTCAGGGAAAAGCAAACAAACAAAAAAGTGCTCCCCTGCTTCCCCCTTCCAGCACCCATGGCCTGTGGTGCAGTAATCAAGGAAGTGGGTCTTCCCATTACCCACAGCCAACCTCTTAAGCAGACAAGGATAGAGCAAGGATAATCTCCAGCAAAAATCCCACCTCCGATCTTGTTCTTCAGGCCAAAACTAGAAAATAGGGCAGGATGGGCATGATTGTGTATCTTAAGAACAGAGAAGGGCCCTCCTGGCTGGAAACGAGGGCAGCTGAGTGTGCTGTGGGGGGAAGATGGCAGCCTGGGGGAGGCTAGAGCACGGAGGGTTAACGTGCTTTTCCACCAGCACTTCAGCAGGGTGCCCAGGGTATCAATTACTGCCCTCCACAAATGCAAGTCATCGGAGGGGGATTTTCTTCTTTCCTCTCACGGTCACCCTCGACACTACAGCAGCAGCAGAAGGGCCTTCTCCTGGAGAAGGCACAGCAGGAATAATCCCAAAAGGTTGGAAGGAAAGGGCAGAGGCCGAAGGGCAGGGAAGGTCAGTGCTAGGCAGGCATGATGTGGAGCTGCCGGAGCGGGCAGAAGGTCTGTTTCTGGGTGCCCCAAGCCCTCCTGCCAGAAACTTAAGACGCACTTTGGGAGACCCAGGGAATGGGCTCATGGTAACCTGGAGTAACGGACAGCTGACAGGGTCTGTCCCGGGAGTGGGAATGGGGGGAGGAGAGGGCTCCACACTTCGTACCCGCTGATGTGACTGTTTGTTGTTCTGCTTGTGACAGTGCAGCCTCAACGTGCTTGTGGTTTCTTATGCAAGGAGAAACTGTGCTCAGATAGAGAGGAGATGCCAGCTGAGGCAGTGCAAGGGAAGGGAAAATGCTGTCAAGTTTTTGCTCGCTGCAACATGTGTGCACCTTTTCCAATACAGATGAAAGAAACAATGAATGCAAAGCTACAACACAAAGTTGTGCCAGGCCATCAGGAGTCCTCAGCTGTGTGCTCCACTCTGCCATGGACTTACTCAGCTTAATTCCTCTTTCACACATAGTCACAAGTCAGAGTGGATGTTCTGCAGTTAATGGAGCTGCACCCCTGTACAAGAGTCACAAGAGACAACCAGACCCACCGTATGACTCCAGGTCTCGGTCTTGCTGTTCCTGTAACGGGGATAAAGACCACCATGTATCTCCACTCAGGCTGAAGGTGCACTCCTGGCACTCCTTCAGGCTTGCTGTGACCCTGAGAAGGCACTAGGGAAACTTGGGGCGCAGAGGGGTTTATAACACCCCATATACATACCAAGGCCTCAGACAGAAATCAACTATGTACTCCTTTCAACTCCAGTCTGATGTGTGATACTTTCCCCTCTCTGCCTCCAGATTTTCTCTTTCCTTTTCTTTTCACTTAAACACAAATAACTCTGGAATTGAACTTTCCCGGCTGTGATTACAGAAGTTTGTGCAGGCCAAGCACACAGTAGATTCATCCTCCCTCTCCCTTGCCATCTACTCCTTCCACTAGGCCTGCTGTTTGGGTTTGTCATACATCCTGTCATGCAGTCTGCTTTCCACAACTGCGCGAGACTTTGGTCATGGTGAGATTCAAGGCCTTCCTAGCAGCTCCTACAAAAGCCCATCATAGCTAGTAACTGAGCACAAGACACAGAAGGCAGGCAGCACTTTACCTGAAAGTCATGTTTGATCTGCACATTAGGAGAGGCTAGGCAGACAGGAACATAGGCTTCTTGTACCAGATCATGCCAGTTTTTGCTTCCAGCAAAAGTCAACTCATTCAGAAGAAAGCAAAAAAAGTTAGTGCACCTAGCCAGTTGTAAAGTGGGAGTAGACAGAAATATTCCTCTCTTTCCTTCCTCAACAAGGCAGCCAAAGATACACTGCTACATTGAGAACTTTTCTGCCATAAATTTGAGCCTCCTTTTTTTCCCCATCTGATCTCACTTATCTCACCATGGTTTCTGGCTAGTAGTGGGCAAACAAGAATTTAATTTAGATGTGATGTTTGGATCTGGAACCAAACTTTCTTAGAACACAGGGATGTTTGGTTTCATGTATGTTTTTATTTAACCCATTATAAGCTACATGAATCCAATTAAAAATCTGAATACATGTCTGACTCGCCCAAAAGCTAGAGCTCTGAAACTGTTGTTTCATCTTTAGCAGAAAGAGAAACAAACCAAATAAAAATAAGGAGAGGGGAATAAAAAAGGAAATTTACAGAACACCTTCCCAAAGGCAGCTGCTAAATCTCACAAGAATGTGCTGTCCGCAGTTTTGGAATATCACCTCTCCACTTAAGTTACTACAGTTCCTGGTTATATGAGTGCTGATTTCCAGGATGCAAAGCTGGGATACAACAACTTCATTCCCAATACAGCCAAGCACACTGCGATTTTTCCTTATCATTTTTATCATCCAGAGAGCGAGAACTTCTCCTTTTTCCTGAAATTAATCCTTTGCCTTTGACGAGGAAGCCCAAAGAAGCAAGTTGGCTGCACAGGACTTGGAGGCTGCACAGGCTGAAAGAGGAGAACACGAAGCACTACCTTTTCCTCTGAATGTGCATAGGCACTGCTTATTTTGGGCATGAGTGACTTAGGATTTGAAGATATTTGCTGGCATGTATTTACTCGCTATGCTTTTTAATTACTTCTCTACATGATGGATGAGGTTTTTTTTTGAAATGAGGTCACAGTGTTTTACCTTTTCCTCCCATGCTGGGACTATTTGCTGTGTCAATTTATGTAGCTTAGAAAAACATATGCACATCCTCTGGGCTGGGGCTTGGCACCATAAAGCAAAGCCAATTTTGGCTCCATCCACTTGACAGTTAGTGAAAGCCAGGAGCCTTTGGGTGCAGGCTGCAATGGTGCACGGGGTGCCCTCCACTGTGCTGGGAGGAATCACTGCAGACACCTCTCTCCAGCTACAGGGGACAGGGGGCAACTTTGGCCTCGAACGTATAGGGTCATGATGTGCCTCACCGGGACCCACCTCTCCATCCTCGCACAGCCATCCCACAGTGGAGGGTAGAATGGATCCTGGGCTTGTCTTTCCGTGCAATTTCAAGGAGAGGCAAGGGCTCTGGCCCTCTGCCCCTTGGCAGCACCACAAGACAAGCCTGCCACTCTTGACATTTCTGTCATTCCAGCCACCCTCTGTGGAGTAGCTCTGGATGTGTGCTCAAAGCCATGCTTCTCAACCTCCTCTTTCTTTTCAGTTCTCCTCATCCTCTGCACAAACAACTCCATTCTTTCAACAGCAGTTCAAGTAAAACTAAGAATTTCAAGAGAGGGAGGACACTCCTGATATGTACCCAGCCCAAAACACATCTGCCAAGCTCTAGAGCCTTGAGCCAGCTGGACTGGGCAGGGTGGAGAGGGAAGGAGTCCCATGCCAATGCACTGCCCAAATTTGATAAGAGAGAAAAAAACCTTTAACGTGACAACACACACAGGGTATCACCTCCCATTTCCACACAACCAGTGTCTCTGGCCAGCTTTGATCAGTGCCCTGGCTTGAATGTGCAAGGTTCAGTGTCTGGTCAGACTTCAGACACTCAGCCTCCCAAGTCAGCCCTGGAAGAAAAGAAAAAAACAGACACATCCATTTGCTGCTTTCTCCAGTCTGAACTTGACAACCATTTCTGGCCTTCTCCAAAGATGGGCTGTTCTCTTGTCCCTGTCCTTGGCTGTACACTCCAGCATTGTTGTTACCTCCATTAGAGCCTCCTGAATCTGGTCTATTGCCCTCTGAGCCTGGCACTCGCTAAGGATGCACCGAACAGCACTGAATGAGGGGCTCTGATTGCATGCCAGAGATCCAACAACTCATCAAGCCACTTACAGCCCGGAGAGTATCTGGGAAGCAAGCAGGACTGCTGTAGTAGCATCATTGTTTCTTCAGACCACTAACTTCTCTGGCTCCACAATATCAACATGGTGAAGACATCTGCTAAGAAAGTGGGACTTTGGTAAAATAACTCCTGCCCTTGCCAAGCATTAATCTCTGTCCCTTTGGAAGGCTCTCCCTGGAGTCCATGGTCATACCCCAATGTGTAGGGTGTTCCACAGCTGGGCACTCTCTATGCCTGCACCACAGTACCTTGCTTTTTGGGAATTAGAGCCTGGAGAGGTCAGAAGCTCCAATCACACCAAATGAAGCTGTGGCAGACAGCCCTAAATTATTGATGTATTTAAATACTAAGTGCACTCAGGAACAAATTCAGCCTGCAGTGCACAGGCTGTACATCAACAGGGTCCCAAAGGGGTTGCAGAAAAAAAAAAATCACTAAGGACTACGAAGCAGTAATTGTGTTTGCACTGACACATTTGTCTCTCCCATGGACAGAGGATACACACAGTCACAAACTGCTGCATTTGTAAGCACGTCCACTCTTCTTCTGCTGTTTCAGTCACTCCTTGTCCCCGGGAGAGACATAGCTGTCCTAACCAAAAGCTCCATTTCATTCACATCCAGGAAGGTAGTTTTGCAACCTGGGAGGAGACTGACACCTTTCAGTTATATGCCAAGAGCATCATACCTCCACATCTACAATCGGACTTGAGTAAGGACTCTGATTCTGTTACTGGAAAGACTGCAATTCATTAACATAGCTCTGCTATGCACACTTTGATATTTGTCTTTAACCATATCCCTTTAAAACTAACCTTACTGACAGCTTCTGTAAGCTTCCATTTTGCTATTCATATAGTTTCATCCTCCTATGACTGTGGTGGTTCCTACCTCTAGCTTCTCTAGCTACAGACCATTGGCACAACTGGCCTGCAGATAACTCCTCTGACTTGGATGCTGTGTTAACAGTTTGCTGTTTTCATGCAGTTTTAATTTTGTTTTAAGAGGAATTGATGCTGATTTTTGCTCCTGTTTCAACATTTGGCAGACGCATGAAATTCCACATGTTGTAGGAAACAGGAAGAAAGTTTTAACTTCAGCTGCTGAGGATGTACATGCACAAACAACACACCAAAGTGCATGCTCCTCCTCTTTATCTCCTCCACACCTCAATTTTTCTGTTCTCTTTCTCTGCTCTTCTGGGAATGTATCTCTTTCTCTTCTGCTCATCTCTCTCCCACACCCATAGGCATGCACTGATTTGTTATTGCTAGGTCACTTGTGATTACAGGTCTGGATATGCTAGTTTATTGCAGGGTTGTCCCTGGCTTGATAGGTTGTTTGCTGTTTTGTTATTACAGTGCTTAAACCTCATTCTTCCAGTTGCTCTCTTTCACACACACACACAGACCACCACAACATATTTATTTTGAAATGGCAAACACAAAAATTGACTTGGGCTTTACTAGCAATTTGAAAGGGAATGAGGGAAAAGGGAGTTATGGGCTCTAGAAATGCCAGCCTCTCTGCCCTGTCTGACTTCTCTGAGTGTTTGCCATTTTTTCTGTGGTACTGGAGTATAAAGCTTCAAGTGCCACAAAAGCTGCATGTCCATTTGCTTTGCTTGGCTGCAGAAGCCCAGCTACAGCATATTCAACTAGGAAGCTGTTAGCTGGTGTGGGGAAAAACCACTGGTCCCTTTTGGCTACACAGACATCGGCAATAGATGTTCCAAGTTAGATTTGGCCCCCTAGAGCAACCGGAAACAAACACAAAGAATTGAAAGCCTCTAAAAATTATTACTGATGTATTTACACTTATAAAATATAACAGCAACTCCACCCCACCCCAAAATGTGTTTTGGGGCCCTTCCAAAAAGAGGGAGATTTCAAAAGCAAACTTACACCTATCCTCGCAGCAGACAGAATTTCAGTTCTATTTTGAAAAGTCTTGTGTATACCCCCATCGCATTCCTCTTCTTCCCCCTCCCACCAAAAAAAAAAAAATAAGGCAAACTTCTGGGCATAGCTTAAAAGCCACAAAACTTCCTCCATGTGTGTATTCTCCAGCTCCATTGCAGATATTTGGAATTACATAAAAATGGGCAGTTAGTGATTCTGGCAGCTGAAAAATTATGAAGTTCAGGGGCTGAGGAGGGTGTGGGCCAAACTGAAGTTTTCCAGAGTGCCGTACCAGATGGAGCGGAGGAAAAATGCTTCTCTCTCGAGGCTCAGGAAGGTGGAGTTAGAAGCTCTGAAGCTGAAACAAATTTCAGGGAATATTACCCATTTCGTGTTCCCTGTGAACACAGATTATTGGCAGTGCTGGTTATCAAGGATGATTTGGACCTTAAAAAGCAACGAATGTGCCTTTCTGTATGTGATACGGCAGAGACTGACATGCTCCAGTTATCCCCCATTAGCCAGAGCTGTGCAAGCCTTCTCCCTTATGAACCAGCAGCATGTTTCCATTTCCATCTGGATGGTTGATGTGTAAGGATGAGATCAAAGTGCATCATGTAATAAACTGCACTGGCTACCAAACATGCTCCAAGTCAGCACATTTACACTAGAAGATGGTTTTGTGTTAGAACATCTGTTTACTGGGATGATGCTAAGTTTAACTGCTACATTTAAAATTATGTCTGAAACAGCTAACTCCTAAGATCCGGACTTAAAACTATCCAGGTAGGAATAGTCCCCCTTCTTATCTACGCTGAGTACCGAACAGTGTGTTAGTTAACACATGTTGTAAGATATTGGAATTTTTCAGTATAAGTAGTCCCAACTGGGTTTTAAAATGTCCTGGCTAGCCAGGCTTAAATTTCTAGCTCTGGACAGGGTTTTAAAACATGCTTTCAACTGTGACTAGCTATAATCACAGTAAGGACAAAACAGCCTTTAACCATGTGTTAGTTAACAAATACTGGAATACTGTGTCTAGTCTTAAAGGCATACAGTGCAAGAAAGACATTGGCCAGCTCAAGTAAAGTCCAGTGGAAGGACCCTAAAATGGTTAGGGGCTGAAGCAGGCTAGGAGAACTCAAATTCTTCAGGCTAGAGAAGGCTAAGGCAGGAGACTTTGTATAAGAAGACAGAATATTTGAACTTGATTATTTTAATGAAAATGCTAATAAAGAAGCCACATTTAAAGTTTTTACAGAAGATAATTTGTCCACTAGGATCTGGAATAACTCACTTCATATGAGCGAAAACCAGCCATTCAATTTTTGATTCTCATCACTATCTGAAATGGAAACGGACCCCAATGACCTAGAAAGGAGACACTGTGTATATCAGGATACCAACTGCTAGAATCAACTGATTCATTTAGTACTAAGGATGGAAATACATTTTAAAGAGTGAATTTTCTGCACGGTGTCATCAGTTGTCAGTGAAATAGGCATGGCAAGGTCGACTCTGTTTACCTATTTATTTTGAACACACAAAATACAAACTTCTATAACTCAATACAGAATCAGTCATCTAACTAAATAAAGTAACTACTTATGTGCTATGCTGTCTTGGCCAAGTCACTCAAAAGCTTACCATTTGAGATTATGGTTCTGCAGCAGTCTAAATTAAACTAACAGTTGGCTTAGGTGGTCCAGCTCTGGCTATGCATTCCCATTCCTCCCTTATACCCAACACATTGCTCATTACACCATTCAGCAAGCTGTTTCCCTGATCTAGGTTAACATAAAGCTCACCTAACAAAAAGTCACAAATCCTTTTCTACAAACCAGGATCAGAATAATAGCTAAAGCTGTAGGTAAGAAGTAACATTTAATTCCACTTTTCCATTTCATTGTAGATAGCTGTAGTTTTTCTCAGGTTTGGGGTTGCTTTTTTTTTTTTTTTTGAGAGGGGGAAGGGAAGTTTTGGAAAATTCAATAAAGTGCTCATTCTTATATGCAAAATATAATTTCAACATGCTTTTTCTGTCACTGTCAATTCACATTCCTTAGGAAAAAGCTGAAGTGAAAATTAATGAAATTCAATGAATGCTTGCTGGAATTGCTTATAATGAAATTGCTTTATAATGAAAACAGAGGTATGCCATGACAATACTTAGAATGAAAGGCAAAAAGCATTTTGGATACTTTTTATATCTTAGACAACATAATGTAATTTGTTACTTAGATGTCATTAAGCTACATTAAAAAAAAATACCAGACATACCAAATAAAAATTATGAAAATGCCTTTTTTCCCCCTGTAGTATGGCCTGCAGGGTTCAAGGTTCTGACCTGGTAAGACCCTCAGTCTGGCAAGCAACTATGGGACTTGAAGTTGCAAGCTCCAGCGGCACCAAAGCTCGCTCGCTCTGTGCTGAAGCCCCCTTGCAGATTACAGTGATCTGCACAAGCCGATTTTTTTTCTCTCTGCCTGGGATCTGGCAACAACCTCCTGCAACCTAACTGCTCTCCCCACCAGCCTTTTCTCCAGGCTCTGTGTTGACCTGGCAAATGCTTCTAGCTGTAGGGAGATGAAAAGAAGGTAAGGAAAAAATGGGGGGGGGGGGGGGAGCAACCCCTGAC
>JANZLQ010000032.1:14846830-14864268 GCA_026212715.1 Elanus axillaris | reverse complement strand
GGGGGGGGAGCAAGCCCTGCAGATGAAAGTCTGAGGCAGTGTTTTCCTTTCCAAAGTAGTGCTACATTCCCATAAGCTTGTGGTTTCCTGCATTCTGCTGGAGGGCTTGCTTGCTTGCTTGCTTTTTTTTTTTTTAAAAAAAATCCTTCTAGTGATATCTGAAGAGGGAAAATGTCCAGCACTAACAGGAGGCCTTTTGTTCTATTCGTTTCTAAGTGGACTTTAACCCAGTTACTACAGACTGAGTCACTGTAGAAACAAATAAAATAAAAGCTCTCTGTTTTGTCCCTCTGGACAGGTCAGGGACATGTTAAATTCTGTTCTCCCTCTCCTGCTTTCTGGAAGCAGTACTAGACCTGGCATTACACTGCAATAATAATGAACATAGTTTATGGCTGTTCTTTTTTATACATCATGGCAACCCCTACAGAGTTGATATTCTAATAGAGCCAGCATTTCATTAACAAAATAAATGCACAAGGGGTGTATCTTTGGGTAATGAGATGAAATTAAACCAGAGAAAGGCCAGCTATCATGGGTAAGTGTGACATGTATAGGTGCATGTCTGAGCTATTTTGGTACCTTCTCAGATCTCAAATATTTTAATGACTCAGAGCAAACAACTGCTTGTCTCCAAATATGACTGTAAGATTCCCTTGCTATCAGGCTGAAATTTAGGCTGAGTCTGAGGGTTGAATTTCGGTCATTCCTTGCAGTTCTGTTTGCTATGACAAGTTATATCCTGTCACCATACATCAATTTTAGGGTAAATCATTATCTGTTTAGATCCCAACGTCTAAATTAAAACAGATCTAAAAAAAAATAAGCATCCTATGCATAGGCCTGTGGTTCCCTGGGGCTTACTGATCTCTGGAGCCTCTGGAAAGTCTGTGCACAAGAGGATTGCTCCTCCTCTTTCCCCCCTTCTCTCACCAGCCCGCCTTCCCTGAAAACCTTTTTAACTCTTCAGTGTTCCCTTATTTCTGAGTTCTCACCACTGAGAACTTTTTTTTTTGCCTGTTGTGGCTGGCAAGCACAGAAGCAGGCTATATGCTTGCTTTCACCCCCTTTTGTACCCTCCTTTCCAGCTGGTTACTTGGTTGCTTATCTAAAGCCATTGTGTTGTTTTCCCACAGCCCTCTTCCTGGTCCAGGGTACTCCAACTCATTTTTAAAGTGGGGAAGTTTTACACTGGGCATATCTATCCTGGGAAGAAGTTAGTAGTGGGTAGGCCAGAAATACGTTTTTCAGCTTGGGAATGGGCATGCATACAAAGCTAGGACAGCGATAGACATCGACACTTAGCTGAGATTATTTTGTACAAGAACATGACCACGCTGTGCTGCACAGAGAACTAAACACAGGCGAAGCCAAGACTGTTCCAGGCCACGGGTGTGAGTCAGCAAAAGTTTCACATGTGGCTACTATGGCACTGGGCATGGGAGGGCAGAGAGCACAGAGCCAGGACTATACCGATGCCAGAGCTGGTGTGCAGAGTCAGGACTAAGCTCAGCTCCATGCCAGGCCTCCTGCTGCTCCCGCTTCTCTCTCCCATTTCCCAGCAAACTTGTCATCCTACAGCCATGCACTCCGGGATTTCGTGCCTGGCACAAATGACACATGTTCCCACACCTGCTCTGAGCTGTGCCGAAAAACTGTCCTAGCTGCTGAGGGTTGCTGGAGAATGGAAGTACTTTGGCCGTGCCTTCTTCTCCTGGTTCAATTTCTTGTGCCAGTCTTGGGACTCCTCAGCCCTGAAACAGTCTAGAAACTGCTGGCAGACCCCTTTTGCTCTGCCAGAACAGCTAAGAGTAAAGGGCTTGCACATCAAATGAAAACTGAATATGAACTGTTACCCTATTGACTTAACACTGTATTCTGTCTGTCTGCAGGAGCCTATTGGTCTACACAAGCTGCAGCATGAGTTATGAAGAAACAAGTCAACTAGTTAGCAAAGGCTCTGTGATCTTGGTGCTACTTAGTATCACTACTCTTACTTAACTTTTCCTTTGGTTTATTCAGTAACAGCCACAGGAGACCAAAATATGGTCCAGGTTTAGCATAATTTGGGAGTGTAAGTAGCTGCATTACTCTTTTCCTTGTTATAGTAGCAGCAAGGGACACATAGACAGCCTCTTCCCTTATCTTGTTCCTTGCTACTACAGTATCAGGGTTTCACTGGGATGGTCCTCACATCACTTGGGCCAGTAGAAAAGATGCAAAAGAAATTCCATCCCAACTAGAGATCTGGATGGGTTTCAGAGTCTGTCAAGAGCAAGTAAAGCAGCAAAATGTTCTGAAGTTCATTCAGATGGCAGATTCTTTGGGACAGTTTCCAAGCAAATTTATGTTTCATTTCTTGGCTGAATCTAGCTTTAAACAGAAATTAGAATGGTGAACCTGGGGAGAAATTTGTGACCAGCAGAAGCAAAACATCTGTTTTTTTTACCAGAGACAACTGAACTCCAGATGTTGTCAACATCATATAATTCTAGAAGTGCCAATCTCTTTGTGGGTTGCCCTGAGAAAGGTCATGTCACTGAACCCTTGGTGACTGAATGGCTTTTGTACTGGAAAATCCACTCCCAGATGTGCAGTGCGTGCTGGAGTTTGATGCAATTTGCTTCGCTATCAGATTAGGCAGAGGGGAAAAACAGATCACAAGGAGTTATCTTACTTTATGAGAGCAAGCTGGTCTCATAGATCCTGCATGAGTTGTGCTTGTGCTCTTTCCTCTTGAAACCCGTTGAACATGTTTGCTGCTACAGGATGCTGCCTCAAGCAATCAGTAAGAGAATCAAATACCTTTACCTCAGCATGGTTGATTTATAGGAGGCACTCATCAATATAGATACAGTTTACAAATCAGAATCAATGCTGACACTGACTTTATGTTCCTCTGGAGGACATCATGCTACTGAGAGAAGTACTAACCTAAGTTCATGCTAGAGCATTCCTTGCCAGCAAACAGCATAGACAGAAGGAAAACATTTGAATCTGCTTTCAGGACAGACTTCTTTCTCAGTTTTGGGCAGTAACAACCGCAGTCCTTAGTTCTAATATCACTTCTTTTGCCTCTTAACCTTTGAGTCCCTGACACCAATAAAATGCTGACCAACAATTTTAGAAGCAGTATAACCCTCACATCACGTGTCGCCTATTTCCTTTCTCTGTTTCACACATAAAGCCTGTAGGCCGTGTTTGTGCATGTGACAGAGGGAGGGGAAAGAGATGACACATGATCTGAGGGTTACAGTGAGACTACGTGCATCTGCTTTGGGATGCAATGGTATGGCACAAATGAATGCGGTATGTTTGTGTGACACAGAGGCACATGACTATGCATACCACTGGGTAGCTCTGTGAAGATGTCAGTGGAACTGATTTTCTTTTGTAAAAGCTGTTCTCCCTGCCAGAATTTTTTTTTTTTTTTCTGGTCACCACTCCACTATTTGCAACATGAAAAGCTTCTCAGTGAAACTTGTTTTCTTGACACTGTAGATACTAGGAAAGCTTATGAATTTTCTGTGTATCGTCTGATGCAAAGTCAAAATGTGCAGCAGTGATATGCAGTGCATGTTATATACTAAATTGATCAGAAAATGGGTTTAAGCAATAGAATAATATAACTTGCTATTTGCCATTCAAGAATGGATGCACAAAAGAGTCTGTCACTTAATTCAGTAGGGTGATCAGTGGGTCTGCCTGGGAACGTACTTATTTACAAAAGGGCACATTATGGCTTTAGAGCTTGTTGGAGTGAAGCAAGCTTAAATATAAGCGTGCATATGAATTGTTCTATTTTAT
Source organism: Elanus axillaris (assembly GCA_026212715.1). NCBI lineage: Eukaryota > Metazoa > Chordata > Aves > Accipitriformes > Accipitridae > Elanus > Elanus axillaris. The sequence continues at coordinate 14,860,461 of JANZLQ010000032.1, read as the reverse complement.
AACTTGTAAGTTGCTCTTTCTGATATACTCCACCCTTTGGTGACCTTTTGCTCAGAAACTAATCTAATCCACATACAAACCGAGCTTCCCTGCTTCATCACTATCACCAGGAGCTGTTTTCTGCCTATTTGTACCTAACACAAAATTTCAGTTACCTTTTTATTTTTGTAACTACTGAAGTCAGTTTATGATGAGTTTTACCAGTTGCTTACACCAGGTTGCAGGGCCTACATTTAGTATGGGGTGTGCTCAGGTATGAAGTTTAAAAAGATTTTGCATCAACAAACAAGTGACAAAAAATTCCAGAAAGCAATTTGAGCAGAGGACTGAATTTCTGCTAAGACCTTTGACAGTAGATTCATTGGCTTCCAGCTGATCAGACAAGACTTTCAACTCCTCGCTGTCTTTATTCTCCGGTGATCTGAAGGCATTTGGATAGTGCATTTTAAACCAATTGGTTGTTTTCTCAGAGTCTACACAGGGGTCGGGGAGAAAGGGGAGTATCTTTCTTGCTAATGTTAGCCAGACAATGGCAGCTTAACTGTAAAGCCCCCTAAAAGAGAATAAGCCTATTGTGTCCCCAGTGTGTTTCCCACATTTCAAAGGCCACTAAGTAGCACCAGCATCTTTGCCTCTGGGTTACTGAGAAGACAGACTCTTATGCTTATTAAATGATGGCTTTCCCTAATGATTTGAAACAAAACCAGCGCACACATACAAAGCCAGAGATGTGCACATTTAAGGTTTCTTCTGCCACAAGGTCAAACACATGAAAAGACACAATAAAAAGTTTGGCCCCGAGATACCAGAGTAGACCCACTTGCCCATCTCTCCCACACCAGCCCTTACTCTCTTTTCTACTGCGAGAGCCCCTGATTCCTGCACAATTAAGTGCGGCACCAATGGCATTTCTGCTGCCTCTCCTTCCACTTGGCTTCACTGCTGAGAAAGGAGCTTGTTCGGCGGGGAGGCGGGCACTGCTGCCTGAATAGTCTCTGAAGCATTCATTATCTCCCGCCTAATTACATGGCCGGCATAGTGTTGTTGTGGGAACATTGCATCACATTAATCAGCAAGGGGATGTGCCAAGATGAAAGGGTCCCCTTGTGTCTGCTCTCTGCTGTGGAAAATGGGCAGGAGGGTGGGGGAAGGAGCGGAGTATTTATCAAGTGGTGAGGCAGGGGTGGCACAGTGGGTGCACCCAAACTCAGCCTGGCCAAGCCGCCATCTTCCCAGGCCCGCGCTCTTACAGCAAATAACACTTTTTGTGTTCATGCATGATGGTGGACTGATAGCTCCAGACTCTGAAATCCTTTACCACAGCACAGGTATAAGCAAGAGCAGTGAGGTGGCATGCCACTCACTTGCTCCAGGAAGGAGTGGGAGCTGATCCTCCGTAGCCTATCCTGCTCTCAGCACTCTTTGATGAGAAATGGGATCGACTGTTCGAACAGGCTGGGATTTAGCTGCAACCTGGCTGCAGGGCTTCACAGAAAGTCACTGTCCCTCCAAACACACTCTCCTCCAGCAGTCTCCAAGTCAAATGTTAAATAGTAGCTGTGATGGGCCTCCTGGATCAAAGTCAAACTAGTACCCAAAAGCAAAAGTTTCATTTCCCAAAGCCTGCTGGGAGAACCCAGTTCACCCACACAGCATAATTTTTAAATGGACTCTTGAAATCTGAGAAGAGATCTCATTTCCTCCTATCATTGTCCTGCTTGCAGGGCATTTGAAAGTCTTTGTAAGGCTTTGCATAGATGCTTCTCTGTGTGTTGGGGTTGGGGGGAGGGTTGAGGCATCTACACTGTGGCTGTTTGGCACCCTGCAAAATACTGGGTCAGACTGGAATACCAAGTGACAGTCCTTGGCTGAGCTGCTTATTGCTGTGAGATGCAATAGCAGCACTCTAGAGAGAATAAGGAAAGGTAGCAGAAAAATGAAGACATTACAAATGCAGTTCTTTGCATGGGTTAGCCTCTTCCATTCACTTTTGATTCAATCCATTCAGATTAGCCCTCTTTAAAATCCTCCAAGGACTGGCATGCTCTCATGCTCAACTCTCCTTGCATTTCACTTTCTGCAGACCTTCTGTCCATCACAGCTATTCTGCACTTGAGTTGTGCTGCAGGTTGACTTCAATTGCTTTGAATTGGAAGTGTCTTGCCTCCAAACCCCATTGTTTTTGCAATGCATCTGGCTTATTAATGCAGGCTATGAAAGCCACTTTGGAAGTAGATTTACTGAGATGCAGATAAGTTTATCTGCCACAAAGTAGGTGCAAATGCCAGTTCCTCCTGCCGTGACTGTTGCCAAGTCCTCCCACTGGTATCCCGTGCTGTCTTGCGGACAATTGGAGCAGCCTGCTTATCTGTATGCCACCTGTTGCGCTGGAGTCACCCTGACCCAGTGCCACCTTTCTACTCAAATACTGTTGCTGAGTCAGGTGGTGTTCTTTGGGGTTTGGCACACAGGCAGCATTGCTTATGTGATAGCAGAAGGTCCTATACTAAGAGACTTGACTTCATTGCCCTCTGGTGAGAGGAGTATATACAACAGGGCCTATCAACATTTTTTTTTTTTGAGGGAGACCAAATAGGACCTGCCTAGGTTACAAGTGGCAACTGAACTGAGGAAGGGCAAACTTCCAGTTAATCTTGTTGCATATACATAAACTGAGTGTATGGAGCAGGTTGGAACATTTAATATAGCTCAATTCCAGAGACCATCTCTCCATCCTGGGCTTTTAATGCCTACAGTGTTACTCTGGTTTACCTCTGCTTCTTGATCTTTGGGTGCAAGAAGAAAGAATGTCCGCTGTGATACAGAGGGTGTTTAAATCCAGCATGAGAACCGTATGGCCAAGCAGCTCCCTTAGTTCCACTACCACAACCCCTAGTTCATTTTCACTCTTACTCCAGTGCTAGAGATCCACACTACCAAAGAGCATCTCAGCTTAGTTTCCACATTTGCCAGGTTTGAACAGAATCCTTGCTCTGACTTTTGGGCACACACATCCTTTAAATAAACTAACTTTGAGAGCTGTACATGCACTTCCTAGCTCCCCTCTCCTGCTCAGACTTTGGTTGACCACCCTGCCTTGAACACAGTCTGCCTTCATACTTTATTAACCTTTCCCTCAAGCCACCAGGACAGTGGTGCTCTAGCCATCTCCTTCCCAACAGAGGCCCTGAAATTCTACAAGATGGAGAGCATTTTCCCAGGCCCATGTGCACTAAAGACTGGGAAAAGCCCATGGGACTGGAATCCCAACCCAAAGACAAAGCACAGTTTTATCCTCAAGCGGTATTAAGGTTACCATCTGAACAATAACTAGCTGTCAGTTTCATCTCATATTTGCCCAAAAAAAGCAAGATACTAAACTTTGATCACTGCAACGTATCCTGTGCCAGTTTACATTGGAGGAAAAAAGCTTGAGAGATAACATAGTGAAAAAACTCTGGTCTCTAATCTACCAGATAGATAAAAAGACAGAAGCACGAGGAAGATGTTCTATGGCATGATACAGGGGAGATAATGATAGGAAAATGTGTCAGACTTTATAATTACTGCTAATGAGGTTAATCTAAGGGCAACTAATCCTGTGGGAGAATATGGTGGCTCTGTGATCAAGGCCTTTTCTGAAATACAGTCTTCTGCAGCCCTCAACCCCTAACACCTCTCCCCTTCTGGGGCATCCGCTACCCCCCAGTGCAGAAATGTCTCCTTTTCTCATGGACCCACCCCAGCGGTGTGCAACTGGACATTTCCACCCCCAGAAAGGCAGTGACTTATCTGCTGGCAACCTACACCCCAAGCAAAGAACAGATTTGCCTCCTGCTTGCACTAGCTCCTGACCACAGAGGCACAAGCTTGCATGTGCACTGCAGTTTGTTTTGGAAAATGCCTTTTGACTTGGGTTTTACCATCACTGCCAGTTATTCCAGGATTTGAGCTTTGTTTTGGCTCGTAAGTCAAGAGATTGGGAGGACCAAATGCAGATGTGGCAAATGAAGAGCTCTAGGAAGAGGCATAGAGTAAAAGCTGGTTCAGTTTCCATCTCTTCTTTTTCATGTGCCCCTCTCACTGCCACACTTAACAGTGGCTGTGCAAGACACTCCTGCAGCAACCTTTGTGTAGTAAACACTGTGCAAATCATAGTGTTTCTTCCACTTTTGGGAATGTAACTTTGAAACCATTTTTTTTCAGAGACAGGAGAAAGGTGACAGTACAAAACACTTGTGGGAATTTCTTCTTTTGGCACAAAATTTCATAGCTTCTGAAGAGAAAAACTGACGTCACAAACCTTCCTCCTCCCATCAGAGGGAAGGAGAATGGGGAAAGTGGCTGGTCCACCCAAAGCTCTCCAGCCCTGAAATGGAAGTATCTCCAAAGGTCTATGTGCTGCTGAGGCATGTAATCAAAGCCCACAGCAAATCCCAATCACAGATAAGTTCTGTTTCACAGTTTCACTCCCACTCTTCCTGTGACAGCTTTATTTAAAATCCCACAGTACCTCTTTCTCACCTGGAAACATCATCTCTGGCTTTTCTTTCTCTTTGTCTTGATCTCTGGTTTCCAAAGGACTGTTAACTGAGAACCTCTTTTCTCCCTTGCCTCTATGATTCTGTTAACCTTGCTTCTATTTCAAAAAATAAAATCAAACTTCAACTGCCTGAAAAAAGGACTCAATCCATTTTATGGTAACTGCAGCATCCTTGCCTATCTCTCACTGGTGCCAAAGGTGAGAGGAATTTTAGTAATTCAATAGATAAATAAGATAGGGGAGGTTATTTAATTTAGTACTTGGCTGTACCATGTTTCTGAAATATTGTGCAGCTAAAAAAATGCTAAAGGTCACATGATATGTTTCTTTAGGTAAATGAAATAACTTTTCCTAAAGCAATATGCTCATTCCCAGTGCAATGATCATATTTTTAACACTTTACTCTAAGTCCTCCTTTAAAGGAAGCTCTTATCCAACAGCTCAGTGGTGATTTTTAAGTAATTTCCCTCCCTCCACATCGCCACACTAACACCAACAGGGCTCACAAGGAAATCCCAACAGGCAGACTGTTATTCAGTCCATTTCTGCATTTCTAAGGCTCATCGACCTTTCTTTTGTTAGATAAAGGCTTCCCATCTCTTTAAGCCCTTCATTCTTGCAATAGTCCCACAGAAAAGTTGACATCCTTGGCAAGGAGAGTGAAAAGCAGCTTGTCCGCCCTTCCCAATAGGCCAGGCTGGGGTTGTTTTAGCCTGTTTAAATCTCTCCCCTATTTATATGCTAATGTTCTGGTATCAGCAGAAAGTATAAACAGTGTTGTTTACAGCTCCCTATAGTCTGTGAGCACCAAGCTGCCAGGAGAATACTGTGTACTGGGCAAAGAGATGTATTTATTGACAACGAAAATGGCCACTTCTAAGACTATGAGAAACAAAACTGAACTGTAAAAATGCAGTGTCAGCCAACAATATAACCATACAAAACAGGACTGGCAAAAAGCCATTAGCCAGGGGGTCAGTCATGGACCCTGGGGAGCTAGGAGATTTCATATTTAACAGGGAGAGATCTGGGGAGACCTTCAGCACAGAGACCTCTGAGTAAAGAAAGCATCAAGTTCCTTGGCAAGGCAGCTTACATGCTCCATTTGCTATTATTGCAGATTTTTGTTAGTGGATAATGGCTCATAGCTTGGCTCGTAGCTCTCCTGGATCCTGAAGTGAATTAAACTCTCCTAAGAAAAACAGCACAGTCTAAAGGAGCAAGCACAGGAATTCTTGAGTTCAGATCTTGTCTCTCCATTTTGCTATGTGACTCTCTTCACCAGTAGAGCACTAGGTGTTAAATAACAGTAACGGCAAAACCAGGCAGCAGTGAGGATGTATATCAAAGATGTTTGTGCAATGTCAAGCCCTCTGAAGACATTAGGGTGCAGAGCTTGTATCTTCTTTACATCAGTCAACAAAATGTTGACAAATGCAATGGCACTCCCTGTTCAAAACAGGGGAAATACCTGCTCAAGTCAGCAATGTCTTACCTTCCAGTAAATAAATACTAAAAATCCTTTAAAAATCCCTGTCTACCATAGTGCCTACTGTATGCAATTCTCTCACAAAAGCAATTACTGACAAAAGATGCTGGACTGGCTGACCTGGCAATCCTTACAGTACGGTTTTCTACTGAAAGACAGAAAAACTAAAGTATAACTCATATTCTCCTACTATATATATGTTTCAGCTCTCACCAGCTGAGATTCACCTCTCTACTTCCAGGAGGGAAAATGCAGGCGACTTCAGTGGGGGCTGAACCCTCTTTTGAGTCCAGGCCACCCAGGCCAGCTGAGCCACATCCAGTGCCTGCACTAGCACCACCACATTCTACTCTCTTTGGAGGGGGACTCCAGTGGCCGGATGACTGGTCCAGCTTGTCTCCTCACTGATCCAAAGCCACATCACACCCATCAGTATCACTGCCTCCCTTGCTGGACCATCTCAGACAAGGTATCAAGAAAGGACTGAGTCTTTCTGTAGCCCTCACAGTCCTGCAAAACCAGTGCAGAGGCACCTGTGTAAGACAACATGAACTTGCTTGGCTGTTACTGGAGAAATATACATATACTGTAAATAAAAGGATGTCATCCAGTCAGCAGTTTTATATCAGTGCTAAATTCATGAAAAGATAAAATGTCAAGAGGACCACTTGCAATGACATTGGGCCTTGTCAGAGCAGCATAGTCACAAAAAGAGTTTGAGGTGGTGAACAACGACAGCATTATATTGGCAAAGATGTGCTTTTCTTCCAGTGAGAATTCAGTTGCTAAGTGCATCAAAAGGATTTACAGCAACCCTTTGCTGTAATAACTAGACATAGGCCTGCATGAAAATCCCACATTTGGCTGTGGCACACTGGCTAAGACTACTCTGTCTCCTAGTAGTGTCTTCCCAACGAAGGAAAGAGCTTATTTCTGTTACTGCAGTACGTCTGAAATCAAGTAGTAGTCTGGTGGTGCCATGCCAGATTTTCCAATGCAGAAAGTTTCTCTGTCTCCCGAGTTAAAGTAATCTGCATGTGGTCTTGCACATATTACTTACATCATCTTTTAAAGAAACTTAATCTAGCCAGTTTTGAGCTTTGAAGTTTTGCTGCACAATGTAAAAGGTTTAAGTCTACCCAGACTGCATCAGGTGCCCTGCACACATTACATCGCGTATTTTGTGGGATTACAAGTGCTTATCAACAGTGCAAATAATACAGCCCAGTGCATTTATTTCACTCAAGGCTGTCTGAAACTTGTTCGTTTCTGATAACTGTCAGCTAAACCACTAAGCCAGGTGGGGATGATGCTTGTTGGAGCTGTTTTGAGCCTTAGCAGCAGTTTCTAAATCTCCTTCCATTACTTATTCTTAATTACTGTTCGTTAAGCACCAGCAGTAAGAGAAACATAAAGGCAGCTCTGTAGAAAGGGGTTAACCTTTAAGCACAAGACATATCAATTAAGACCACAGTATGAACAGTGAGAGACTTCTTGAATTTGAAGCCAGGAGCTGGGATTCTAGTGTTTGTATTTTTGGCATCTGTATCTGCAAGAGGATGAAAAGGCATGTAAGTGTTTTTAAGGGTAGGTGGGTGTTTTGGTCAAAGAGAAAGCTGATGCACCTAAAACTATGAGAGAGAACTGCAGATGTACTTCTCAGAGATGCGTCTACAGAAATATTAATAAAGAAAAGGCTAGAATGTAGTCTTACATAATTCATTGCTGCTGGGACACAGGCCGGGAGGGAAGAATGGAAAAAACAGTCCATAAAGATGCCAATAGTTTCTAAGCAGAAACATCTGTTGAAGTCTTAAAAACGGTCAGGCCTGCAGCAAGCTCAGCAACAGGAAAGCCTGCAGTTGATCACTCCTACCCTCATCAGCCCCATAAGCTCCTACCCCTGGGATCGGCGCAGAGCTTGGAAGATAACTGACACCATGAATCAAACACGGCTCCTTTCTTAAAGGGGGAAAGGGGAGGAACAGAGAGCCAGCCAGGATGGGCGTCCAGGGAAGACAAATGATTATTTGGAATAGAGGTATTCAGGAAGAGTTACAAAAGAGTAAGGGAACATGCAAAGGGAGACCCAGTGGCTTATCCATTCTGTCCCAAGGGGGCCCGTACGCTGAATTTCCATTGCTCTGTCCAGTCTAATTTTAAATGTCTCAAGCAAAAGGCCTTGCTCCCCTTGGGAGGCTATTGCAAAATCTCACAGATCATCTTTGCCTTTTACATGACTGCCTCTTCCTTTGTGATAGTTCATTTAGTTTTCTTTGTTTTCTCTTGATATTCAACAGTGCCCCTAGACATACCAGTTCCAAACAGCAATTTCTTCTTCCTGAAAGCATTTTTTCCCCCTCTGCTGTCTTCTCTCAAGAAAAGAGTTATCTTAAAAATATCTGTGGAGGTTGTATTTTGTTGATCTCTGTAGGATCTGTATCTGGCAGCAGGAACAGAGCGTGGTTCTGCTGGCTTTTAGAAGGATCAATGAAAGGAGGGCCTCAGCTGCTATATTACAAGAGAAGTATAAATTGGCAAAAGTTCTTATAAAGCAGGGTTTGGAGTGTTCCCATCCTCATTTCCAATCATTTCAGGTGCCAATTTTGACTAATTGCTCATGTTAAAGCTTCTCAAAGTACGTAAACCTTTATCCACTGAGAAAGCCAAACTTCAATCAATGACAATAAAAATTTTAACTACTAGTCCTTGGGTGGAGATTCCATTTTTGTTTCTAATCCAAAACTCCAGCAGCCTGCATTGTCCATGGGAGTAAGCAGCAACCTAGCAGTGAATTTCTGAGTTTGTACAGGATTCTATTTTAGAGTTAGTGGTGACTGAAGTACCATGAGACCTGTATTTCATTTCTGAAAAAAAGGGTAATATTTGAGTGCTTGGGACTTCAAAAGTATTTACCCTGCACTTTTGAAAATCTAAGCAAAATCCTTTCCCTTCCTTAAACTAATCACTAACATTTTCCTAGCAATAGTTGTTCTATATAGACTGAAGGGTCAACATATGGCTTAGATTGGAAGACTTGCTGTGAAATTATCCATGCAGTCCACAACCAGCACCTCTATAACAATAACAGAAGTGAGTGGAGTGGTGGTTAAAGTGATCAGATGTTCAAAAACACACTTTGCAGTTTTCAGTATTCATCAGTTTTCAGATTTTGACCTGCTCTAGGTCTGCACTCCAAAGTGGCACAAAGTGATTCGCTTTGTGGCCCAAATGCTCCCAGTCCTAAGCATTGAACATCAAAGAAAGCCTGCTGCTTGAGTGGATCTCTTCCAGCCTGCATGGCTCTCTGCTCTTCTTCCCCAACTTTTGCTTTTTTTCATTAGATTGGCAGCTTTGAACAAGTAACTATGGCACTATCTGAAGCTCCAAGGAACCAGTTACCAATGTTTGTAAGATCTTCTCCACCTTCATACTCGCTTTCTGGCTATCTCTATAAACACTGTATCAGGGAAGGACTTCTTAATAGTGAACTTGTTCCATGTTTCTAGTTGTGGAGTCAGTTATCCTCACTTAATATTGGCGGCAGTACAAATAACATTACTAGAAGTAGTGGTAGTAGACATAGATTTTTAGTATCATGCAGCTCAAAATGACTGACCAAAAGGCCTTATCAGTAGCTTGGTTTTCCTTTCAGGTGTGGAGCAAAGTTTTCACACTGCATTTGAGGCACCGGATGACTTCAAAGACTGAGAAACACAAAAAGGCTTAGGAAGCTTCTTGCATCCTGCTATTCCTCCTGCAGATTTCTAACCAGTCTCAACCAGCTGCCTACAACCAATCTGGGCTCATGAAGCCCCAATTCCCTGCAGGTCCTCTGGCAGCACACAAGAAGGGAATGGTCTCCAACAATGCAGGAGTAAAGGGAACTTTTAACTCAATGTTAAGCCTCTTAAAAAATGAGCTGAGGTTCCTCTGAGATTTTATTAAATCTGCCAGCCTGTGAAATACTGCCCAGTGGATCAAAGACACAATGCACCCTTTCTTAGCTTGTGTTGAGCTCTTCATGGATCTCCAAAGGGCAGTAGGGCTGTAATGTCTCGTTAGGTCAGTCGTGAAATACAAGGAACCCAAAAATTCACCAGAGACCAAGAGTCAGGATGGGACTCTGCCATCCCTTCAGGAGCACAACATCTGACCCTTTTAATTCATCTTCACTCCCTTCTCCCTCCAGTACACTGAGAACCACTCACTGTTGCTGATGTATAAAACCCTGCCACGACAACTACTAAAAAGGGCAGCTCCATGCTGGCATTGATCCTGCCTTCATCTCACTGCATTCATTGTCTAAGAGAACAGAGGCAGGATTAGAAGGGGGTTTAGAGTGCAACCAGGCAGTAAGATTAATAACTGCTCTTAGCTTCATTCATGATCAATTGAGTGTGTGTGAATCTGCAGAGGACCTTCTCCAAACAATCAGGACGGATGGTAGTGGCAGTCACGGAACCAGAAATCCAGCAAAGAAAATTTCAGTTACACAGCATTTCTTGTAGGGAAAAATTAAATGTTTTGCTATCTCTTGATCAGCAAATACTGCTCTGCTCGCATAGATCTGCTAGTACTTACCCCCAAATCTGTTATGCACCCTATCTTACTCCGTAGAAAGTCTACTGACTCCAGCTGGCACAGAGGCAAGCCTTATATGAAGGAAAGTCTGCTATCAGGAATGCTTTCAGTTGCACACTTGAAATGTGTCAGCTACTTTTTAAACAAATCAAACACCTTGAAGCCTACAGGGTAATATGTTTTACCAGATTTATCCCAACTTTAACTCCCACAAGTAAATGGAGATAAATCACATGGTCTGGCTCCTGTTTCCTGGAGGGGTTAGCACTTCCTTTATGAATCCTCGCATATATGAATACAAGCTATAGCATGCACAGAGGTCACAGAAGTCACCCATCAAATGGGTTTCCTATTGACCAACAGGTCAGTAAGACCTGACTGGTCAAAATTCAGTAGTTGCTAGTGTAAAAGTGAAAAATGCAGTCGCATGTGAATTAAAACTGGCCATGTTTTACATTCATCACCTAATTCTCTTAACATCACAAACCAAAGTATTTTTGTAGCACTTTGACTGGTTGCTTGCAAAGACATGCAGTACAAGGAGTGACCCCAGTGGGTATGTGCATGCAAGGCTTTCAGGACACCACTCTGATGGGAGCAAAACCATGTAGGAAAGGCACATGCTGGGTTTTGATTTCAGAGTATAGAACATCAGATAAAGTTAATTTCCAGAGATACCCCTATTTTGCATTTGTACATCACTTTTTATTCTAGTTGGCCACCCCTGACACTACTACACAACAGCTTAGGAAAAAGGTGAAAAAGAAGCTTCCTTTTATAATGGTCAACAATACCTTGCAGGCATGTCTGCACAGCCTTGGAATGCCTGGAGCCAGGCTTCAAAAACGTGGAGCCCTCCAGGCATTTTGCTAGGCCTGACAAAGGACAGGATGGAGGGCACGTGGTTGCTTTGTCCTTACCACACTCCCTAACTCATCCTGTAATGTTTCCTGCAGCACCAAAATTGTTACTTCAAATAATGGAGCGTTACCTGAATAGTCATCCCACAGTCTGTGCATAGCAGCTGGCTGTATTCCCAAGCATTTAGAAATTGGCCATCCCTATTTAATTGAAACACCAAAAGAATTTATGGAACCAAAATCTAATTCCCCTAACTGATAATTGAAAGATTAACTTCTGGAGGGAATGCCTTGAGATTTTTAATGACCACACACAATCAGGAACTTGGTTTAGTTTCTCATCTATCCATGTAACTATATGTGACTATAACAGTGCTGATGGTAGAAAAAAGGAGAAAAGGAAAAAAAAGAACATATAGGCCTTTGCCATCTGAAATATGGTGTAAAGAGGTCACTGCAGCAGCCCCAGAAAATCTGGCTGCCCAAGGAATTTCTTATTGATTAGCAATTCATACTGGCATCAGTGAGAAAGAGTCCAGGAAAAACAGAGCTGCTCCAGCGTGTTTTAAAACAAAACAAAACAAAAATCCCACAAAACCCTCACAGGCTCTTGTTTTCATTAAGCCAAGTGCCACCAGCTTCTGCAGACCTCAACCGAGATCGTTAATGGTCAAACTTGGACTACCTTTATGGGACCACCATCTGAGACTCATATTCACTCTTCAGAGTAATTTTAAGTTCTGTTTCCAATTCATGCTAACCTCTTACCTCCCTAAAAGCATTCATGAAAAATACACACTAACATTAAAGGAAGACTATAGCCCTTCATGTCCAACATGATATGCTGGGGCAGGGGATGGGTGAAACACAAAATGGGCAGTGCATTGAGTCACTGCTTCGACAGGTTCCCCTGCCCAATCTAGAGGCCCAAGGTAGCCCAGTAATGTCAAAGTGTTGCTTTTACATGACAGGGCTATATGACTCAATTGGATTATTTTGAATTAGACCTTGTTGAATGCTGCCTCTCTGGCAGTTTTAGCCAAGAACTGACCATGGAAATACCCTTTTTTGCTGATGTGAAAGGACTTCGCTTTAGGATTGAGGCACGCTAGCCAGAGCAATAAGTAGAATATGGAGCAAGCAGCAAACATCAGTCTTCAAGGCTGTCATACTAACATTAAATTCACTAAAAAAAAAAAAAAAAAAACAAATGAGAGAGACAGATGGTAAGATATCTAAGAATGCTGATACTTCTGAGAAGGGGAGCAAGACATGGGTCATTTGTAAAAATAGCAGAAACTCTGTCTGTAACTTCAGCAACATTCAATGTCTGTATTTAAAAGGGTCCTCTGAGGCTGCAGCTTTCATGCACATACCCTGGCTTTCACAGGGAGCATGGGAAAATAAGCTCATTGTGTCGGAAGGCCTTGAAAGGGAAAGGAGGCTTGCAGCAGGATGGGAGGAGGGGAAGAGCTAGAGCCCAGCTTGAAAACGCATGGAGAGAAATCGAAAACAAACACGTACCTACCCCCAACATGCACATGCACACACATGCAAGCCCTAAACTCTGACTGAACTCCGGAATCAGAGGCCGAGCTGGTTTGGGAGCCACTGCTCACTTTTCTTCCTCTACTTTTTTTTTTTATTTAATTTTTTTAAAGTTTGTTGGTTTGTTTTCAATTACCTCCTCCTTTATAAGGAGGAAAAGAAAATCAGCAAAGTTTTGTGTGTGTGCGTATGTGTGTGCACGTGTGCGTGCCTGTGTGTCTCCCAGGCAGCTCAGGAAGAGCGAGTTGTCAAACGCCCAGCCCAGCATCTGGCTTTCTTGTTCCTGGTGAGGATTTTATAAATATTTGGGAGGTTGCATGGGGCGGGGGCGGGGGGGGCTGCAGGAGGGAGGCTAGATAACTTTTGGGCCCACACAGCACATAAGTTTTGAAAGCCTGCTTTTCATTAGCATTGCCTAGCAACCAACTCATCTGCTGCAAATCTCATCACGCCCCAGCAAAGCATCCATGGCATGCTAATCTTTTCATTTAATAGAAAAGCTGCTGTAATCTTTCTTCCTTTTCCTTTCTAAAAGAGCAGACAATAATAATAATAATAACAACGATAAAAAAAGAATCTAGCCCTGCTCCTCCCGCTGCCCTGCACC
>JANZLQ010000032.1:14817169-14846730 GCA_026212715.1 Elanus axillaris | reverse complement strand
CGCCCCCGGCCCGGGCACCCCCCCCCCCCCCGCCAGTGCTCTCGTTGATCCAACGCTTTGCCGAGTTCCCATGGATGACCTACATGTGTGTGTTCTGGCTGATAAGTCTCAGCTGCAAAGGCAAGCTTGGGTCGGTTTTTGATTTTTGTGTTGTGTGTGCTGGAAAGGGAGGGAAACAAGGGGGAGGATTTTTCTGGCTGGGTGCTAAGAGAGGAAGGAGGCAGGCAGAGCTACAGTGCTCAGACTCCGAATGGCTTAAATGAAATCTCTGGCTTCAGATACTGTAACTGAAGCCACCCCAGCAGACAGGAGAGAACTGGTTTGTTCTGGTGTGTGCGCATGCATGCGTGTGCATGCTTCTGTGTGTGTGCACAAGTCCGAGCTCTCGCTATATCCGCAGGAGAAGAGCGAGTCTTGCTTTGTCGCTGATGAATTCCATGTCCAGCCAGCTGCAAAACAAGCTGCGCTCTGGAATCTCCCCAGGCTTTGCCTGTCCTTTCACTCTGAAAATATCACGCCTAAGGGTAGGGGAAGTGGTTTGGACAAAATAAGACTTGACCTGAGCATCTGCCCAGGACTGAAACCAAACGTCTGTCTCCCCAAATTTTTGGCTTTTGATAAAGTTCAGATAATTTCTCTTGCCACCTGCCCATCTTCAAGCATGTCTGCACTTTACGGTTCCACATGGAAACACTAATCTATCATGAAACAGGCCATGCATGCAGCTTCTGAGCTGGTGAGAAGCAGGAATCTGAAAACCTGCATAAAAACACATTTTCAGATATGCAGCCCCATTTTTACAGACACAGATCCGAACAAGCAACATCTGTGCTACCTTGCCCTTTGCTCTTTCTTCAGTATCCTTCTGCTCTTTCTAGTCTCCATATTTCTTCTACCTTTTTCATACTTCTAAGTGCTCCTCAGGATGTCTTATCCTCCCCACTCAAAAAGAAGTTGACTCCTCCAAAGTGCAATCCTGGGGGCTGTTTCACATTCTGCTTAACACCCTATCCTATTTCCTGCTCCTTGAACCTGTGAACCTTGAACATAATACACCTCACTCCTACCCACACGTGATGATTGAGAGCAGACTCCTTTACAAAGATGTTTCCTTTTCCCCTCTCCATAATGCTGGAAGCATTCCCATTAGCGAAGTGCTATAAAGATGACTGCAAGATCACAAGGCCCTAAAGCAAAGATTAAGTCATTCTGGACAATAATGTTGTTATCATTCCTAAGGAAATGACAATGGGGCCATTGTGTAACAGATCAGGTAGAGATACTATGAATTTCTTAAGAAATCCGGATTAAAACTGGAGCAATATGATGCCTGGGAAGCAGTAAATGTTATGTAAAGTTGGAAAGGATACCGAGATTGTGGAAGATGTTTCAATGTCACACTGCTTTGCATTCTTAAGCAATATCACTGTGAACAATTCACTTTCAGGCCTACTCCTATAAAGCCCTAATGGATAGCCCCAGTAACAAAACTTTTGACAGCCCAGCTGAAAGAATGGCTGTAGGGCCAGGGAAAAGGACTTCAAGGAAGTTCAACCAATCTCAGCTACATCCTTTGGCAACCACTTCAAAACGTTTCATGGAGCAGAGTGCCCACAAGCAGATGAAATGAGACCCTTCATGCACCATTTACTGCACTTGACAGGGAAGAATTGCCACGTTTTGAAAAACACATCCACCTCCTCTCTCCTCACTTCTGAACAACTTCAGTGCTACCAGCTTCAGCATTCTGTGCTGCAAATACTTTCAGAGTCATCAATCAGGTGAAAACCCTTTTCCCTATGCACACACTGGGCTTGAAACCATCATGGGCTGGCTCTGCTCCCATAGCCAGCTGGAGACAGAGGTGCTTCAAATGCATTCTACGGGAAAGGAAATACAAACCCCACCTTTGCTGGTTTTTAATTAAAAAAAAAATCTCAAGCCTCATTGGTTCTCAGGAAAACATAGAGTTGGCTCATGTTTAAAGTGATATTGTGGAAAGAAAATTAGTCTTTTAACAAATTCCCTTCCCTGTGTTACTGAGAGCGCTAACAAAAGGGCTGTTCACCGTAAAAATAAGACTTTCTGGTCACTGGAAGGCAGGTATTTTGGACTCAAAACAAGACTGAATTCAGCTATGAATTGCCTCCTCTTGCTAGGAACTTGCACCTATCCTTTTACAGACCTGCATTTCTTTGAAATCAATTCTAGGCCATGCCAGGGACAGTCAGCTCTGTTAGGCTGGATAAGAAGTAACAGATAGCAAAGCAATTGGGCCAGATGGCAGAGAGCAGCAAGTGAGGAATTGAACGCCACTTACCCACATGGCACATCATTTGCTGTGAACTACCATCAATGTAGAGATAGAAAAGGATATATTCTTGTGAGTGGAAAATAAACTGGAATGGAGACAAAATTCCTTGTTTAGCGTGCAAACTGTGAGTAACATTATTTTTCTGCAGTGTCCCAGTGAATAGAAATTTAATATGTGACAAGTCTCAGTTCTCTGTAGTCCTTGCTGAACTTATATACAGGTTTCAAATACCCTAGCCTTCTCGTTAGCAGAATGAGCTGAGAAGCCAAAAACTGAATGAACATCCCCCAGGCCCTCGGAGGATGGGAAAGGGTTTAAAGGTTGTAAAACAAACTATTTTTCACTTTTGTCAACATAAAGGTAAGGAAACATCTGCAAGATCATCTTGTTAACACTGAATTCAAGTCTATGGATATACAGTCTTCGTAGCCTCTACTGGAGAAAAAATTCTTAATCAAAGAGCAGCATCAAATTATCTATAATGAGCCATGCTTGGGAAAGGCTCAGGGCTAAGCAAACAATAGATCCTTATATGCACTGACCTTTTTTTTTTTTTTTTAGCAAGCTGTAACAACTTCCCTGTAAGATATTCTTGTTTGATAGTAGTCATGTTCTTACAGTATTAGGAAAATGACAGCTCCAAAGAGCAGCGCATAGAAGACATTATTGGACAAGGCTAAGAAATACCAGCTTTCACGGTGTTCTGCAGTTCAAAGAGAGGAAAGTTTGTCACATTGGCAGAATATTAGCTGAGGGAAAGAAAATGTGTGAAGGCAGTTAAATAAGGTTACACAGGTGCTGCTACTTCAGACTGTGGAAAAAAAATAAATTATAATACATGTGAAAGAAAATAATCTCTCTAACGTTTGAGTCTTCTTACTGCAGGGATAAAACCACAAGCCTGCTTTAGGAGTGCTGCCCTCCTTTAACCAGCCAAACATCACACTGACATTCTTTAGTGACTTGTGGTTTGGAGAGACAGCCATATGCAAAACTGAGGTCTGCGTAGTTCTTAGAACTAGAAACTATTTGTGTATGTTCTGGTAAACTTTGAGATGCAATCAAGCCAAAGAAAATTTTACATGCTAATAGATCTCCATCTCACGATAAATTTTATAGTCTCCTAAGGCGATTTTATCATTTCAGGCCACTCCTTACCCCTCACAAATCAAGAGATAGTTTCCAGTTTTAGGGGAAAGATGAGAAGGGTTTAAATGCTGCCAATACCAAAACTGAGCATTTCAGAATAGCTGGAGTTTTAAGCAAGTTCTGTGATTGCTAGAAATAGGTCACACTCAAATTACATACAAGAGTACTCCAAAAGTTTAAAGAAACTTAGGGAAAGAAACAAATCTAGTTATTACCAAAGTAAAAAGATGCCCTTAGCATGAACTCATTTGTACTGAAGAAGTAGATACAAATTTACCAAAGAGATCTTTAAAATTTAAATTGTTCTTTAGACAGAATTCTTGCCTTATAGTTCACTAAAAATCCCCCTTGCTCTGGATTGAACTACTGAACTGCCTTTTTTCAGAGGATTCATAAATGAGATGTCAATGTTTCCACAGAATAGGCCTATCAGTGAAAAGACATCAGTATTTGGACTTGTTGCTGTACATGGCATTTTTTGCAAAATTTACTGAGTTCCAGTTGTATTACATGGAAAATCCTACAGCCAAAATACCAGGTTTTGGTTTAGTGTTGTCAAACAGTTATTAATTTAAAATGTCAAATTGCATTAATCCCCAACATTCCATCACAGAAAAATGTTGGTATTTTTAGGGTTCAGATAGCTTTAGATCTAAGATGTATACTCTTAACTCCTTGCACAAATAGGAACCACACTGTTCTTTCTAAAGGCAAGAGGGGAATGAAGGAAGTATCTTGTCAGCCAATCGCTACGTAACAGCAAAATAGCGAGATTCAAAACCTCAGCGTACATTTAAGGTCGGCAGATGAGTCCCTTTAAGCTATATCTCCCTACATGGATCTCCTTCTTATCTCATCCCCCCCCCCCCAAACACCTCGTCTTAAACCTCATTGCGGCTGTCACTCCCACACTATTCTGCTTCAACAGTTTCCCAGACCATCACTGTTGTGGTTCTGCTCCTCGCTGCTTCCCATTCTTGTTCCTTCAAGGTGCCCATAGGAGTACTGTGAACAGGGCATACAGCTTAACTTCTCATGCCCTAGTACTGCCTTCCAGTGACCCAACAGTTCCTAAAGGCTAGAAAAAGGAATTTCAAAGGAAAATGGACTCGACCTTGTGCTGGAGTGTGCTTAGAGTATCACTATCGCGTTTTCACGTGAAAATAAAAATCCTTCCTCTTTTTTTCTCCTACCATCCTATTCATCCATCAATAATGTGCAATCTGTACTCAAAAATGGAGGCTACAGAGCTTCTTAAAAAGAGAAGAGTTGCTTCAGTCATTTGTAAAAAAATGAATTTTTGCCTCCGTGCAAACTTTTTGAAGAAACTTTCCATCAAAACCATCCAGAAACAAGTCCCTTACATAAGCATTTTTGGCTCAAAAGCTATGGTAAATTATAATTAGATGAAAACAAGTTTTTTATAATGGAAGTTATAAGACAACTGCAACAATCATGGTGTGACTAGCTCCGCCTGTCCATCAACAATAAAGTGACAGCAATTCCAAATGCCTGAATGACCAAACACATCCAAAAGAACCTTAAACTCCTTAACAGATCACTTAGGACACATCAATATGCCCAGATGCTCCCTGCTCCCTGGTTAACAGGGTCAATTCCATGCCTGTATCTGCACTGATCTTAACCTGTGGACGTCCTTTGGAGGTCACTGCCTGGGCTTTCATGTGTCTACAATGCATTTGTTGTTAATGCTTTCTGGTATTGCAGGTGTAGTGATACGTGCTTCCATGCTCACAAACAGCTATCCACTAACTCCTTATCACCCTCCTTTTGCCAGGGATTACTCAATAGATGGAGAAAACATAGCAACCCTCCCCCTGCCCCAGTATTGCCTGATTAAAGCTTTTTCATTCTGTTCTGCCTTCAAATTAGTTTAGTGTTGCTAAACAATAAAAAGCCCTAAGAATGCTGGGATTAGGAGCTTTCTAACTACAAAACACACATGATGGATGAACAGCAGCACAAGCTTGCCCACTGTCTGCCAGTGCGTGGCCACTGAATCAGGCAGAGGAAGGCTAAGGACAGGAACTGTTTATGGGCTCTGACTGTTCAGTCTGGGATTTCTCTGCCAACACCAACAACAAAGCTCCCAGGACTGACTGTGGTCTTTCCCTAGTTAAATGCAAGGAGGACCACTGACTCTTATCAGAAAGACTAAAGATGAGAAGTTCTAGGTCCCATCCTGGATGTGTACACTGCTCTGCAGTCCTGTATGTCAACATGGAGTGAGGATCCATTATGGAGAAGCAATCAAGGCGATCAACAGCTCTCTACTGGGAAGGGAAAGAAATAGGCTACAGCAAACAGAGCTCTAACCCCTGCTCTTGCTACAGAGTTCTTCTGAAAGGCAAATGCCTTCAGACTGTTAGTTTACTGTTGGTAACTGTTAGAGACAAAGCAGGCCCAGTCTTACAGAGCAAAATGCCTAATGTAAGTCTGCAGACTTGTACTATCCCACTGAAATCTAACACTTCATGTTAAATAGTCTATACAGCAGTTAACTTAGGACACTCTTTAAAGTGGTTTTAAGAATGTATACTGCTTCATCTTTGTGAAAGGTCCTAGCTGCATGGAGAATTGCATTTATAAGTCAACTATGAAACACAGGCCACCAAATTCAGAAACTGTCCTGCAAACAGCACCAGCCACCGCTCCCTTATGTAACGGGAAAGCTTAGAGGAAACGATGAACGATTATCTAAAGATGCAGTTCAATGGCACCTTCAACCAGTCTCAGCTGAGTGGCCTAAAAAAATCCCCCAGGATTGTTTTTCAGCCAGTTTAAGCCAGTTCATGCAACTATTCAGGTCAGGAAAGTGCTGGTGCCAGTGCAAGAGAAGGAGAGGGGAACACACAGCTGGGAGCTGAATGAGTAGGAGCACAGCAGACTGAGCAGTTTAAGCTGCTACAGAGCTGAACCCTGGGGAAGTACAGAAAGAAACTTTTTGATCCACTTTTCAACTGCTATTGAATGTAGCCCATGAGGTCCTACATGTTCGCTCCTTAATGCTGAAGTGCTTTTTCAGATATTTATAAAAGATCTTCCCTGGCTATGAGAGAGGCACCTAGATCCTGCCCCACTTACTTCCACTGAAGGCAGTGGAAATAAAACAGGCTGCTTTTGGTCAGCAATGGCAAACAAAGCAAAAACAAATGAAGAGTGAAACTGAAAAGTAGCTGTGCAAAGGTATTCCAGAGTTAGAATTACAGACAATAAACTACCCTGAAGAGAAATGGCAAGTGGAGTCCCTTTGGATTTTGAACTGAAACTTGCTCTCTTGAATATTCTGCACTAACTGGTAAATGGAAATGATTTACAGTAGACAAATCTCCTGATGTGTGACAGATTGAATATTGGCGCAGTAGTGGATAGAAGTTGATGCTCCTTGACTTGTAAATTAAATCAGCTTTGAATTCTTTCGTAAGGGGTAAAGCGTGAATAAGCTGGTTGAAGGGAACCTAGCCTGTGTGCAAGTTAGGCGATGTGCAGATGCTTCCTCAGCAAACAGCTGTCCTAGTCTGAGATACTGCTGCCCTCCAGCTGCCTCTAACTCTGCCACCCTGCTCAGGGCTGCTGTCTATCCAGCAGTCCCTAGAGCTGCCAGTGTGAGTGCTCCCTAATAAAGTTCAGGCAGGATTTGTCACATCAGTTTAAACGAGTGGTTTGAACTACTGCACCTTTACCCTCCACCCCGCAACATGTTGGGGAGTGTACGCACAAACCCCGTCCATGGCTGAGCACTTGGAGGTGGCTGACAAAGGACCGTGGTAAGTAACTGGGCTCATGACACCTTCCAGCTGGGTCTGTGGGAAGGGGGTTGTCCGTAGGTTTTGACTTCATTCTTCTTTACATAGGAAAATTACACTGTTTTAAGTAAATGTACCGTTTATATCCAATTTACTTAAACTATTGCAAACCCTTGTGTAAGCACTTACTGAAATACAGCTTAAACACGAGGAACATGGGTGTGGCACCAGTTTCAGTAAATCTGTTAAACTGATTTAAATTAAACGGGCAGGATTTCCGTGTGTTAACAAAACCTTTGCAACGCCATGAGGGCAAATTCTCCCATTATGTCCATAACCATGCAGGAGTAAACATGTATGCAGTACGACTAAATCACTTCAGAATTTGGCTCTGCACAAAGTCCAAACCAAGTTTCAAATTGTAACCGATCCCAAGCACCAAATCACAGCAAACCTGGTATTCCTTTACTATTACTCCAGGGCAAACACACTACCTGAAATGTGAGGAATATGAAGCTTTCCATCCTCATGATCCCTGTACCTATTTTCCTCAGGCTCAGGCTTTGTAAAGAAATGTGAAAGAACTGTGGTCTCCCAGTACTTCAAAGGGTAGAGGTCTTGTAAATCTCAATATCCTGCCCACCCCAAAGAATAGAGCAGAGCTGGCTTTGGGTATGGGGGAGGAGAAAGGAAGTGCTTGTAGGCCTGAATACAACCAGCACATACAGTAGGTCTAATTCTTGTCCTATCAGCCTTGACGCAATGTGTCCTTTTCCTTCACCTACTTTAGATAAACAGGAAAGGAAAAGAAAAAAAGTCAGTGCTGGAAAAAATACAAGCCAATTTGAAAGAAAACGTTATTGTCAAGTGTTCTAATGGTGATTTCAAACAATAGTGAGTAGAGTATGTCATATGAAAAACAGGACTATTGCTATGATAGCAAATCATACCAAAACTAGAAAAAAAAGAGGCTTTTAAAAAAATCATACTACCAATGAGAATAGCTAGTGATTCAGAGCATTAAGTCTCTGCAAACAGCTTATGAGTAACAAAGTCTGCAAAGTAGTAATATTCTTACACCCATTTTTCTGACAGGGAAGGTGCTTTACAGGTTTGCTGTGGTTTGCAAACAATCCCTCAGTGTACCTAAGCTACTGCCTAGCAAAGCTGTGAATTGTACTACACTAGTTTCCTCTAACCATTAAACCATTCCAAGAAGTATTCTTTCATTAATGCCTTCGTACACAAAAACAGGTGAAAACTGGTTACACAGTAGGAGTAATCTGTTTTGGCACTCAGTACTACTTCCAGAAGCCAAGTCAACTTTCTGGTGTGAATGTGGGAGAGTTAATACCACTGAAAGGGCTCATTCTACAGCTGAAGACTATAAAACATACCCTTTCACAATGATTTTTGTACCTCTGGTGCAGAAATCCCTAATGGAAATAGACATAGATTATGACAGCAGACGCTCTCACTTGATAAATTTTGTCTTTATTAATTTTTTTTATAAATACATTGGACACAGTAAGCCAAATCATTAATGAAGGGAATAGCTTCATATAAATCAGCGCAACTCAGTGGTGTGCTGAGAAAAATTGAATCAGTTTAATCTTTTATCGGTGGGCTTTTATCACTTGTAGCATGGACATGCGGGGATCTAAAGACACATTTATCTGTTCAGTTAATTTAAGAGATCTCTTTTACACCATGCAGTATGATGCACTGTCACAAATAATTAGCAGAGATATGGAAATTGGTATCTTCCAAGCATTTTGCAGATGCTAACTAATTATCCCACTTGTTTTCACAAAGTGGTTCAATATTATTAACTGCTAGCTGAAAGTGTTTACCATGTTATCCATTGTGACTCAACAAGTCCAGAGCTGAGTGAACATTAGAACTAAAGAGCTCCTTGTTTCCACCAACATCCTCTACCCATTAGACTGTGCTACTTATTCTCATTCTAAAGGAGTTAACTGTGATTAAGGATATATGACTACTTTTATCTGAGTTACCCATTAGAATCTACTCTATTCAGTGAACTGCATGGAATGGGCTTCCATTCCAATTCTTAGAGAATATCTTCATATTGCAAAAGAAAAAAACCCATGTATTAAAAATGCCATAATATGTGTCTCTAGAAGTGTTATGGATGGACTTGACCATACTGACAATACTCTCCTTTGAACCTATTCTAGTTCTTCTACAGAAAGGACTGTAACACATTATTACAGCAAAGAAAAGAAAGATGCTCTAGGAGACATCTTGGAGGATGCAGAGCTGCTGATGCAGAGTATGCCCTGGTCAGGTGATGTCCTCCTAGTTCTCCACTCATGTAGTCCCTCCATTCCCAGTGCTGCTGTACCTGCCCCAAACGTGCTTTGCCACTGCCTGGGGTTGTTTGTCCACCCATCTGTTCAAAAGTCAAGAGTCAATCAACACTTTCACCTTCCTCATGCTCCACAGACAGTAGGACTTCTGCTGGACTTCTCGGCTCTCTCCATATAGCAGGGTATGATAGCTGAATTTCTCTACTCACTGCCTCCTGCTGACATTTTTCTCTTGTACCTCTCACCCTGCTCCTGCTTTCTTTCCTTTCTTTCCTTAAATCCAGCTGACAGCACTGCTCTTCTGGGCTGTGCCCTTTGGCTGCAGGGGTAGTGAACCCTGTTCCCAAGAGGAAGCCTCATGCCCTAAAATGCAGGTCAGATAAGTTAGCACTCCTGTGAACTAAGTATTCTCTTTATAAAATATTTTAAAAAGATAACTTGTTCACCAAAGAACAAAAGACCAGAAAGGTTTATAACTCCTAACAGAAACCATCTGCTTGAACATAAAGCTGGGAATGTATCGGTATTTTCAATTCAGGCTCAGGAGCGCCAGGAGCAAAAATACCAGCCTGCAGGCTGTTGTTCAGACTTATCTTTCTGGTAATGAAACAGTTTTTGCAAGGGAAGTGTTATCACATCATTAAAAAAATACTTCCAGAAAAGCCAAGCATACTCTTTTATGAAGCTGAACATTTCCCTCACACACCAGAGTAAAAGGACAGGCTGCAACTCCACATGGAATACTGCTTGCTATTATAAATTGGAGAGAAGCGAAGAGCTGATTCTGTAGTTGTTCTTTATTAATAATGTTAAACTAAAGTTATATATTAAAATATCCACCACTGATTTTCTAAAAAAACCCCAACCCACCAACCCCCAAACTTGTGAATTTTGACCATTATGGGAATTTTTGCTTCTCCTCTCTTGAAAATAACATGACCCATGGCCCATTTTTCAGGCCAGATTTCAGTCCTCTCCAGCCAGCTGTCAGGAAACCACAGAAGGTGCTTGAAAGAGCACAAGAAATGGCTGGTTCTAATCTGAAGGAAAAAAAAAAGTTAAGGAACAAGGCAGCTACTTGTGGCAGAATGTTATTTTTTCTTCAGTCTCTGCCTGCATATTTTCACAACATGTGTACTCTGTTACCTCGTCACTTCCCTCTCTTCCTTGGGTAAATATCTCTGCTTTGGAATAAAAGAAGGCCCAGGGGTGCTACTTGTAAGGACTGCACTTGCCTTGATATGTTGTTTTTGAACTGAACACATACAATGGACACATTTCAAACTTGGACCTTTGCCATCATAGATGTTGCTTTTAGTTTAACCTTCTCAGATGATGGGGCGAGGCTGGAGGTAAGGAAGAGGCTGGGAGTGGGGTCATACACTCTATCTTTCACCAGATGTGGGATCTCATGGGAGCCAGGCGTCATAGCCCACACAAACCCCTCTAAGCACACAGCATAATGGAGAGAGAGGGGGATGCAAACTGACCCTCTCCAAGTGCCGAGTGTTTGCAAAATCAAATACAAACCCCAGGAAGAAACAAATGACTAGGCCATACCTTTGCCATCAAGCTTCTTAGATATAAAAAAGGTGGTGTGATTAATACTTAATTTTTCTAAAGAAATTATTTCTTTACAAGTTATTTGTGAGGAAGAAAATCAAAGGTGATTTTTCCCCATCTTCTTCCTGTAAACTCCATGCCCTGTTAAATGCACTGTTTCATGTACACAATTTAACCTGCCATTTGCAACACAACAGATGGATGATACTAGATTAGACATCTGTTCTGCAGAAGAATTAGATACAGAATCAGGACCTAGGAAATTCAGGATTAAACTGGCTCAAATACTAACTCTACTCAAATACTAACCCAGTTAAGGACACTGGGTAAGATACACTTTTCAATGTCATTCTCATGCAGCAAATGGCAATACAGCAACAGGTAGGGGAAGGACAAAAGTTGGCAATGGGCTTGCCCTGTGAAGTTATATGCCAGGCTACTTCCAAGCGGCATGTGAATGCAGCCTGAACCCCTGAAAGCTGCCATGTATACTAAGCAACTCGGAGCTGGGAAGAGCTGCCAGTGGGGCTGAGGGTAGTGCTCAAACAAAATGAATGTGGGAACAAAAGGAAGTATTGAGCAGTTCCTGAAAGGTGCTAGGGAGGTCAGAAAGAGTTGCGAATTCTCTGCACTACACAGTGTTGAGTCCAGCTCTGCACAGTATTTTTGAACATGTATTTTACATGCATGTGCTCACTTAAATTGATAATATATCCAACCTCATTTGATCTCAAATGGCAACAGATCACCTGAAGAGTCATGCTTAAATGCTTGGTCCTTACTACCCATCTCTTCCTCCCTAATCTCTCTGATTATCCTAATCTGATACCTTCTCCCTCTTCCAAAAATAATACAGCCACTAAGGTCCTAACTTCCCCATCATTACAATTACACTGTAATTTCTTTCCTGGAATGTCTCCTTTTTATTCATTCTTTCCTCCTTGATCTCCCTTATGTCCTTCACTAACCCTACACATCTTTTCCCTCCCTACTTATTCACTTACCCTGAGGCTATCCTGTCCTCAGCTCTGTAGCTCTGAGGAGTAACCAAGCACTTACACGGAGCACAGATAAATTACAAACCTTATGGCTGCAGACACCAGTACCCTTCCCTTTTTCCTGTAAAATCCTATCCAAAGGACCATTTCTCCCTCAAAACCAGGAAGAATTTGCCAGCATGCAATGGAAAAGATTGGGCAGATGATATTTAATTACCTATTTATATTTTATGGGTGTGCTTCCATAACCTAAGAATTAGATAGCTGTAACTTTGAAAACCACTAAAGCTCCTTGAAAACTACATTGGCACACTGTGATTCCCATGTCACACGTGATATTCCCTTTCCCAACAGTGCACCTCTTCTAGAGCACAAGCAGTGATAGACAGTTGAGGGAGAAGGTGCTGTTAGAGAAATGCTATAAATGGGCATATACTAAAGCAACCACTAGCATGTGTTACGTGTATAGAGATTGAGCCAGTCCCTTTGATAGTCCTGAGACAAGAGGAATCAAAATCATCTTTATCATTAGCTTTTTGCAATGTAGAGGGATTTAGAAGACATATTCTAAATCTAGTTTTTGTATATCAAAACAGAAGTAAAAATAGAAAACTCTGTCACTGTTCAGTTGTTCAAGAAATCAATGTTTTTCTTGCTGCTCTCCCAGAAAAGATACAGTAATGAAAATAGCCTGTAATTTGGAACCTATCAAGCTCTAGGGCATTTTACAGCCCAGAACCCTGAAAGTCCAAAATAGCTCCACAATGGACCATATTTTCCAGAAGTTGTGAATTTATTTATACACACACCCCTATCTGTGCAAACTCTAAGAGAAGTTAGGAATACAATAAACTTAAAGTTCTGTAGCTCCTTTACTAACCAACTGAACTAACTACATTATTTAAGTAGGTTTTTATCCGCTACTAAGATGCAAACAGTTCTGGAGTAAAACACACCAGTACTTTGTAGGAGCCAAGCAGTATTATGCAGCAGCAAAAGCCATATAAAGAAAGCTAATAACATTACAGGAGGAGGTTAATTAATGTCAGATACAATTTGGCATGGAAGGGCTAACAGGGTTTTCACCTACAGTATATGTGCTATGTTCCCAGTGCTACAGGAGCCAGCTCTGTGCTGTGACAAATGGCTTCTTGTCTTGGTCTAGCGCAGGGGAAGTCCTCTGTCCTGCTGGGTACTGTCGGGAAAAGAAGAGTTACTATGAAAAGGTGCAGAAAGCCACCCAGAGCTTGGGCAATTCAAGCAGTACCCCTGGCACAGCTTGCATCCTCCAGCACCGGCTGGACAGCTATCAGGTGAAGTGACAGCAGGACCAAGGCTCCATTTCAGATGCTGCTGCCACTCAGCCCAGAAAATGGGTAGCAGTCCTCACCAGGCTAACTGCAGTGGAAGACTTAACCTAAGAGGATACGTAAGAAATAAAAATGTGTGAGACCTGCCAAATCACAAAACCTTGTAACATGATACTAGCAATGGTATGTGTGCAAGAAAACAGAGCAACACCACAGACAGCTAAAAAAAGGTGTTGCCATGACCTGGTAACTTCAGATAAAATTATATGAGCCCTGCTGCTGCATGCCCCATGAAGAAAAAAGGGGACTCATATATGCAGCTCTTCACTAGCTCCTTTCTCTCTTTCACAGTGTCTCAGTTTCGACTTGAATAACATGCAGAACTCCAGAGTCATCTACTGAACCTCTGAAATCCACTGCTGCTTACAAGGGGGCCAAGATTTCAAGACATAAGAGGTAAAATAATTCCCAGTAGGTCTCCTACAAACATCTTAATGTGTCTGTACCAAGCGGTATTTTCACACTGTTCCCCTCCTCTCTCCTTTGACTGGATAAAGAGCTAGGAGAAAAAAAAAAAAAGTACCTATGAATACCAATGCGCAGGGAACCCTCATAAATTCACTTCCTGTCAGTCCAACAAATGAGCCCCCCCTGGGAGGCCGTGAGAGAGCGCCTTCTCACAACAGCCTGATTATGAAGTCAGTTCTCTCATGAAATACTCTAACCTCACAGGGACAAGTATCGTAATAATATGAAAGTATCATAACGGCTTGAGCACTGTAAATTACTTTTGTAACTTGGGATGTGTGGGGCATTTTTCTGGCAGACTGGTTCCCAGTGATGCTGTTTGCATCTCTGTATCGCTTGAGAATTACTCTAAGCCTGAAAGATTCATGTGCTGTGCAAATTTAATTTCAGAATAGAAATGCGATTCTCCAGACATCAGATTTCAGGCACTCCCTGCATCCATCATCATTTTAGCAAGCTGCTTTATCACCGCCCTATTCTCTTCAGAAATATAATGCATGCTACCTGTTACAGTCCTCCCCAGTATTACCGAAATTTTCTAAAAATAAGCTGCTCATTGATTTATTTATTTTTCAGGGATTGCCATAAGTCTACAGTACTTCACTACTGATGGCATTTCTGTCAAATTCCAGATTTGCCTTTCACAGTTCTCTGTCTTGGACCTTTTCCATTTTTGCAGTTTTCAGATCCATCCACATTTTGCAGCTATCCATGTGTGAAGGCATCCTACCTAATAATCTGAGAAGGTACTTCCTGCTCATGTTTTATTTCTTTCCAGTCTCCCTAGGGTTTCTGGGGCAGCACTTTCGCATGTCAGTACACAAAGCAAACCTTACATTTATCCCTTTCCTAACCCTAAAAAAGAAACCGTCCTTAAAACCATGTTTCATTTCAGCTGTATCCTTAAAACCCCAAACTCTGTGAAACTAGAATGAACTAGTGTAAATCAAACAGTGCTCTTACCACTTAGACCCGCCCTGCAACCCTTTCCAATCAGGGAATCTAAAATTACCATATTTACAGCATCTGCAGCAGAGCCAAGTACAAAACAAGATGAATAGCTGTGACGCACAAGGCAGAGTGTGGAAGTATGCAGCTGGGCCTGCAAACAATATAGGCACTCGGCACTGAAGTCCATCTAATGCTTTTCACAGACTGGAGTGACTAAAAGGGGAAGGGGGGGAGGGAGGAGAAGAGAAATTCCAGGAAGATGAGTGAAAACACAGCAGAAATCCCAGGCTGCTTCACTAATGGGTAATTGAAATGACTCACAAAAGGTCTAGTAGGGAATTCAATTAATTAGGGACGTGACTGCGTGGAGGGGAGGAGGGAAAGAAAAGAATGCTGGCAGTACAAGAAAATCACTCCTCTCCATTCACTTAAAAAAGGGCCTGGAAGAAAACCTCAAGGGAAGAAAAAGCCAAGTTTTTCAAGGCAGGGACTCTACCCCTTCTTATGCACATAAAAAGGCCACAGTTGAACCACCCTGGCTTCATGGGAGGAGAAAATAAGCACATCCCTATCACCTCCCCTCCTCTTCCTAGACTTCTAATGAAAAGGAAAGAATAAAATTTGATATATTAACTACATCACCACTAAGGCAACTGGTAACAAGAAACTATGAGGACAAGACAGGAATGATGCAGGATAGATTAATACAATGCTCCTAATAGCATCCCCCTCTTCATAACACTGCTGACATGTGACAATGAGAGGAGGGCAATAGGCAGAAGCAGGAAGATGAATAAATGAAAAAAAATGTGGGCACTGATGAAGGAAAAGACGTAATGCAAGAAAGGGAGAGCAGCAGGAATGGGGACACGGAGGAGAACTGGAATTGGCAGGAGCAGGGAGAAAAAAATGGAAAAGGAGTAGATGGGAGAAGGTGAAGGGAAATGGGGAAGGGCATGGATGAGAGAAATGGGAAGGGGAAAACCTGAAAAGAAGGAGAAGGGCAGATGTGGGTAGGGTCAGAGAAAGAATGAGAAGTTTCACAATCAGTCAGCAGTTAGGACTTGCTGTGATGGGTACACAGGAACAGCGGTGTTGATTCAGCAACCATCTATTGACAAATACGGCTTCTGACCAAGCCTCAGACACTAAATTTACACTAGTGTTAGTTTAGAAATATCAAAGAACGTGCAACCTAAAGTTGCAGGCCCACAGCTGGTCATTCCTGGTAGTGGAATGGCAGGGAGAGATACAGTGATCGAGGGCAAGTGCTCACTCATGGGATGGAAGTGGGATCTGCAATCTTTCAGGATAAAATTACCATAGCTTGAAACCTAGCTCTTGTTAATTCTGACTCGGAGCTGTTATTGCCAGGCTGGCCGTTCAATTGCTTTACACAAAGAAAACTCATGGTCATTGTTTACCTTAGTGAATCATGAAGAGATCTAACAAAAGTACTTCTTAGGCCCTATCAGGTTCAGCACTGAATGCCCTCTGAAGGCTTAGATATGCTCTCACGCTCAAGGATCAAGATACTATCGCTGTGAAAGATTGGCAATTTTGCAATATGCTGCATGTTTGGGCAATTAGCTGAGTATTTCTGTTCCCAGGGCTGTCAATCTGACATCTTAGCAAGAAAACACATAAATCAAACTGTATTCCTCTGCCAGTGAAGTGACCATTAATGTCAGCTCCACTGTCAAATGACTTTCAGAAGAGCAAAATATTTTTTTATATTTACTGTAATAGAGCAAAGAAGATATGACACTGCCCAAGAAAACAATTCTTAGGTTATCAAGACATACTGCACTAGAAGGAAAAATACACTATTTAGGTAACAAGAACCAGCATGACACAAATATTTTTATACTAGTGTAAATATACTAGTGCCTAGACACAGAGATTGCACTACTGTAACTACATCTAGGCTTTCACAATGTTTTAAGTTAGATTAATGTAAAAATGAGTATACTGAAAAACCCAGCTGATTCTGAGTCAACCTTCCAACATGACACTAAGGAGCGCTATGCTGCTGCAGGCATCATCTTTCAGAAGAGGTATAAAGTTGAGATCCAAATTCCTATGGGCTGTTTTAAGAAAATAGCCCCTAGAATTTTGCAAAGACACTATTGTTGGTGCTCTGGATGAATGTAAATGTATTCTAGTTTCAGCCAGCTGGGCCGGTAGTTTCTATGGAAAAGGACTACAAACTGTGGGCATTCAGTGCCTAGGTGCCTATGCAACAATGCAATTGTCATACAAGAATTACAATACAGCTATAAAATGTCAGTTAAGTCAGGCAGCCCCAATAGCAAATTCAAGCTGGGCAGCCAAAGCACCACTTGACACAGTACTTTATTTGGCTTCAGAGCTCAATTCTTTTCAAATTCTCTCTCTAACATGTCTAATGAAACAGACAGTGCAATGTGCTCAGAAGGTCATCAGTTTCTAACCCGAGTGCCTCCAAAATTTAACAGGGCCTTGATTCCATTGCCAATATAATTTTGTCCTTTTTACTGGGTCTTCATCAAGTTATACTCATGAGAACTGCAGGCTAGGTCAACATGTACCTCGAGGCTATCTGGATTCTGTTAAGCCAGGCTCACGCTTTTTGTCCAGACCCTCCTCTCCCACTCTTACAAAACACTCAACAGAAAATTAAAAAAATCCCCTCTCTTCTACAAAATTAAAATAATTAAAAAAAATTCCTTTTATCTCTCTAATTAAGTACCGTCCTGTATTTAGTCAGCTGACAGCACCAAAGAATGATTTTTCTGTATTCCACAATGTCATCCCTCCTCCCTGGATCTATTCAAAGCTTCTTGTACATATTTAATCACTCCTAGCCAGGCCTGGCTAATGAAATGCAGGGCCTTGCCCTGCCCTGACCTTGCTATTTCTATTTTGGCTCAGCACATCCTCTGCTAGTTGGTTAAAAAAAAAAAAAAAAAAGTTGTTTCTCTCTCTCGGACTTAAAGGTCCTGTTACTGGCAGGGGGTATGGTCAAGGACACTGCTGAAAACAGAATGACTGACTGTGAACGCTGCTTTGCAAAACTACTGCTCCAAAAAGGACCACATCAACTTAACTGCAAAGTTTCTTCCTCTTTTCTCTTTGGCTGGCAAAGGCTGGTGAGCACTGTTCATCTAGTGGGAATGGCTTATGGCTAGATAATTCTGTAAGAAAAATGGACTGCTCAAATTGTTTGCAGCACTCTGTCGTAAAGCACTGGTATTTGTTCTACGGTTTTGGGCACTTACTGCAACCAATATGTTGTTCTTGGTTTTCCCCATCTGCCCTTCCTATTTGCCAATACAGCAATTTAAAAATATATTTTCCCTTTCTGAGAGCTCGTAAAGAAGTGTGATCCCATTTATGACCACTTAAGAAATGCTGGATGTTGGGTTATAGCCCTTTTGTCACATGATGTTGGTTGCAGGAATTTATCAACACGCCAATCAGAAGTCAGAAATGTTTCCAGAGTACAACAGGACAACATTTACATGGTGATTCATGTGGTCTTTTTAAGCTGAGTTTGTTTTCAAATGTTTTGTGATTTTGTTGGCCGTGAGTTTTGGTGTTCAGTTTGACATACTGAGTTGCTGGATGAACCATAAACCATATTTGAAGTCAGCAAGGGCAAGGGCCATCTTTTTATTCTTTGTGTGTACACAGTGCCTTACATTGTGGAGCTCTGGATGCTGAATAGGGGGTCACAGATGCTATCGCAAAACAACCAGTAACAGCACAAGGATCTTTAGGTACTCAGACTGTCAGAAAAATCAGGCTGAGTGGCTCAATTCACCATTGTTCCTCCAATTACCTCTCAATGGAGGCACGCCAGAGAAAATGGTGCTAAATAAGATGAAGATGCCTTTAGCTAGCTGCCTAAAACTAATGCTCTACATCCCATGGAGCACTGTGAGCCTCAAAAGCTGTCTAAGGACCAGGGACATAGGTCATATTTCTAACGGCCAGAATCAGTTTAACAGGTCCTTATTAGCTCTTCTGCATGTGCTGGAACTGACACAAAAACGAGTTAGATTAGCATTTACAAGTCCAGTCTTCTCTCAGGTCAACTAAAACAAACAGGTTCAAGTTGCAACATTCTGTTGAATAGAAGCAGTAGGACATTAGACATTGCTTGAAGGAAGAAATGTTAAAATCATGTTATAATCACTGAAGTCAAACAATACAGTTGTGTCATTTGCCTCTTAATACTGTTTATTGGGTTCTTTTTTAGTCTGGTTTTCTACAAAGACAACACTTAGGGCAATCGCATTGTGTATCCCAATGTATAACTTCTTCAACCAAGTCTGACAAAGGATAGGGGTTCTCAAACATATGTGAGGTTACAGAAATTCAGTGAAAAGAGATGACCAAGCAGAGGAGAGAGCTCTTGTAATTGTCCCTGGTTGGCTTATTAACTTACCCATTATTAGATTCCATGAAATTTCTAAGTATGCCAACTGCAGGAAAAACTTGTAGATATAGTCAATCAACCACAAGGTACAGATCTGTACCAAGCCACATTTTATTAGTTTACTACACTCACAGGTTTGTCAGAGCTTCAGAAAAAAACCATGAAGTTGTCTGTTTCATAGGAAAAAGTGGAAACATACAGCTTTTGTTGGGATTGTGCTACCAGTCTTTTCCACCACTGCAACACCTGCAGCTGAGGGTATGCTATCCTAAAACAAATGGCTTTAATTCACTGTCCCACACGGTTTGACACTGAAGCCAAATCACTGTAACTGTGAATGGCTAGCAAAAGACATGGTCCCGTGCTGTCCTCCATCTGTCCTTCATCCAGCCTTGCTGATTCCCTTGCACTAGTGCTCCCTTGCTCTGGGAGCAAAAGTGGCAAAAGGCTAATCCACAAGTACAAAGTGAGCAGATTTCTGAGCTCCCTTAGACAACTGACTGAGGAGTCTGATGAGCGCTAGAACTGACACAGAAGTTGCCCTTCAGTTGGCTACCTGCTGGTGACCATGAGTTGAGAGATCAGCATTACTACAACCTGAAACCTGGCTATGGTCTTATGTGGCCACAGTCAAACATCTGCACCTAGCGATCCTCACCCAGCAGAATGGCTCCTTGGGAAGACATGCCAGGCAGCGCCATTTAGGCCAACTCCAAGTGAGTAACAAACCTTCATGAAACCAGACAAAGACAAAGGCAATATTCAGCCTCTTTTCCCCCCTCCCCAAGCAGATCTTTGATCCACCTCAGGCCTCAGCCCCACTAGTTATACAAAATGAAGCCAAACACATGGGATGCTGTTGTAGAACAAGCACACTCACATTAATTGTCTGTGTCCTTGGTTTCTTTGTGTTACGGTCTGCCGCAGGCATTTTTGTCATGATTTTACACTACAGACCTCAAGACCATTAAGTGCTGAATCTCCCTTGCTTACGCTGTTCCTGATGTTTGGCAGAGCTGGAGAATGCTACCTCAGGGTGCTCCTTCCCTGGGAGCTCTGGCGGGATGTTGCAGTGAAGCCACATCCACACAGCTAAAACCACAGAATTTAAAAACAGCTGTGAAATCCAACTGTGTCTGATCTGCCTCGGTGTTTGGCCGGCCTCTGTGGGGCCAAGTTTTTTTGACTCAAGTAAAAATATGATTTAGCACAATTCACCAGACTAGGCAAAAGCATTTGTGGAAGATTTTTTTCAACCTACTTGTAACAAACAAATTTGGGCCAACACCTATACATGCCAGAAAAAAATGTTTATCTTGCTTAGCCAAAATTGAGCAAAATAGATTTTTTGGCAGCATGGACAAAGCTTTAGGCTTGACTTTTTTTTTAAGGTCCCCTCCTAATTCCAGTTTTCCATTCCCCACCCTTTGGAGTTTCTCAGATGATTCTCTCTCCCTAATGGCTTTTCATTTTGGGTACTGTCCTTTAACTTTTTCTCCCTTATGTTTTTTTCTTTTCTTTAGTCTTTCTTTGCATTTGCTTTCTTTCTGTCCTGTCTCTTGGAAACATATTAAAAGACCTCCTATCTCTGCCATTCCTACCTTTTGTTTGCCAAACTATTTTCCTTGGCCAAAGGTATATCCTTTGATACCCCTTGATTAAACTTCCAATGCGTTAAATGATTGGGAAACAGGAATCTTAACAGTGGCCTAAGACCACTATTCCAAAAAACATAAGAAATTTTTTATTTACATGTGTCTTACTAATACAGATACATATAAAGAGCTACATGTATTTTAATAGTCTCACCACTTCCTCAAAAACTAGCACAGGAAAGATATAGGTAAGGAAAAATGGACTGAAGTGCAAGCAAAAAGCAAGACAACTTCACAAAGAGCGGAAAATATACAAATCCAATAGCTTAACAAGGAAAATTGGAGTCTATAATTTCCAGACATGCTAGTCTTCCTTCTGATACTACAGACTTCATATGTTTCCCATGTAATAGACCTCAAAAGTCCTACTTATTTAGCATTAACAGCATTAACCAATTATAAGATGGCTCACACTCCAAAAAGCCAACAGGGAATTTTTTAGCATTACAGCTAGAAATTCTGAAATTTTATTTGAATTTTTTAAATTCAAAGTCAGACTAAGTCTCACACTGTTCACAGTAAGCACTGTAGAGTTTTGTGTGTGTTCCCAAGGCTAATCAGACTAACCTACGTAAAGGCCTAAGTGCTATTTATTTTCTGCTGAATATGTTTCCTAAAAATTTTCTCACTATCTCCAGAGATTTTAAATCATAGTGGTAACCAGTTGTCTTGGGGATGACAAGAAGCAATTCGGCACAGGCAGTTGTTCAAAAGAGCCTCCCCAGTGAATTCTTCTAAGAGTTCATATCTGCATGTAATAGTAAAAGGCTCCAAACCATTGCCTCAGAGTCACTTTCTGGAATATATGACCACTTGAAATTAGTTCCTGATAAACTTGTCAAGGGCTCATTTTATCACTTTTTAATTGAAAGCAGGTCACTAAAAAAAAAAACTGTCCATGTTCAGAATGCAAAACTATTTAGGAGGGATATGACAATTCATTCAAGCAACACTGAGTGTTCAAATAATGTTTAAAAGGTCAATACATAATGCTGCCCAGAAAAAGAGAAACTGTGCTTAGGCAACCGCTATGCGTGCTTCACATTCACATCAGGACTGGCTCCCAAATACAAAGTATGTGCATATACCATGCTAGTAACTGATCAATGGCTGTTGTTACTCATCACAGGCTTAGAAAATATCATGAAAAGCTAAATTACATCTAGAATATGTTAACTCTCATGGTCAATTTATCAACAGTTCAAGAAAGAAGGCTTTGTTTTGGTTTGGTCTGGTTTTTTAGGAGTCCCATTGGAAACATTGATTGCATCTTCAGCAACTGCATCACAATTGATCTGATACATTTCTATAGTGGCTCTTGGCAGGTTCAGACAAGAAATGGGAAGGCTGAGATCACTTTCTTGCTGTGTATGTTACTCTGAGATCCAAGCCCTTGTTGGGTCAGAAATCACATGGTGTATAAGGGCTTAAGATTAATTCTGGAGATTTGAACTCCTGTTTTGACCATAAGCCATGAATGGAAATGGGCTACAGAAAAAATAAGTTTGATGAATCTGGGCCATGGAGTAATAGAACTTCTTAATCAAGGAAAAATGAGTCAGTTAATTTAAATAATAAATGTCCTTTTAGCATCCTGACAAGTAGATGACACATTACCTTGTTTTGGGAATCTCACGAGAAATGACAATATTAGGTATTTTATATTAGAGAGGAGTCTTTGCTGGGGTCCACTTATGTTGCCAATTTCTAGATTAAAAGGTCGGGAATAATCTGCTCCATTTAAGAATAGAATGAAATCTACTCTCTTCAGGCTTGTTAGCAGAGTCCCTTTCTCTTCTTTCTGATATAGACCAGACTGAAATGTAAACTGACTATTAGGTGAGAACTCTGTTGTCCATTACCAATTCCTGAAAACATGTTTTCATCTCTTTATAGTGAATACCAACATTTTTTTTCTACCAGGGATAAAAAGTAGTAAAAGCAAAAGTAATATCCAAGCCAATCCCCAACCTTCAGAAGACTACACAACGTGCAGATGACATCCTATACTTGGGTAATATATTTCACTAGATGATAGATGAAGAGAGATTTCATACGGTATGTAGGGATGTAATATTAACATCAAATACATTCCAACTCCCTTATCTAATCTAATGAGCCATTTAACAGTTGATCTATCAGGTCAAGTCTTTGAATTTGTTGTGTGCCATGGGAGTAAAAGATGCCTACTATTTAAATAATCATCTTTTTGACAAAGGTGAACTTGATCAGTAGTAAAGATTGTTTCCAATCAATGATCTTCAAAAGGTCTCTTCTGTTTCTTTCCAGATGACTGAATAAAACATCACAGTACATAAAATACCTTGGTCTAATCCACTGCCACTTGTTTTCCTCTTCACCATTATTTCTTGAGCTTTATGAAGTACTTTTGTAACTGTTTTGGGCCTAGAGAAGGTATGCTCTTGCTTTCATATGGAAACTGTAAACACTTTCATCCTTCCACTGCCAGAACACACACGCGCACACAAGCTGGCACATTCTTCTAATCACAAAAAAAAAAAAAAAAAAAAAAAAAATCACAGCTGCAATATTAATAGCAAATACATTCTGGTTCATGTCTGGTTACACTCAGGTAAACACTGATAAGTCATTTGTGAGGCTCTCATACACAGCTCTGCCACTGCAACACCAATCCTAAGATGCCTCAGCCTCTTTTTAACACTGTCATACAGCTCAGTCCTGAACAGCTTCTTGCTGGTCCACTCCTCTCCAGTATTAATAATATACATGATTTATTATAGTTGGTCATAGTTGGTAGTTGCTTTTTTACAGAAAAATAAATATATGGCCCTTCATCTCCCCCCAGATTCTGAAACTTCAGTACAGATAGGCAAGTATGCCAAATTCTGCAGCAACACTTCCTCCAAATGATAACTTTCAGGCGTCACTCCTGAATATTTGCAAAATACATGATGAAAAAATCTGTCCTTGCTAAGCTGTTCTGTATGTCCTTCTAAATGTTGCATAAGTGGTTCAACAATATATATATAAAATCAAAGTACCACATTAAACAAAACTTTTGTTTTTGTTTATTTTTATTATTGTGCAACTGTGTCCCAAATTAAAGTAGTGAGCTCTATAAGCACCATCTTGGCCATCTTAGGAGGTACATACCCTGCCTGATTTTTGGCCAATCTATATTGCGTTTATAGCGTAGGGAAATTGAAACCCTAGCACCATTTTTCAAGACCAAACTAAAGTTAAGACTTAAAAGCAATAATGCTGAGGCAAATCACAGTATCTTCCCTCCCAGCAGTCCTAGTACAGTAGTTCTTCACTACTTGCTATACTTGGGCAGTGTTTATTGAAAGTCACTGAGTATCCTGAAGAAGAAAGTGTCTGACCTACCCATAGCACTCACCTCCAAGTGCACAGTATTCCTAGCACAAAATTAAACACTGGGGACTAGCATGCCATGGCATTCACAGCAGGGCTTTCTATACAGCACACTCAGTCACAGTACGTTCAGCACAACATACCGAGAACAAAACACTTTAGCAAGAAACACTGAAGAACATTGAGCGAATGGCATGGTTTCTTTGGACCATCACCAAAACACCAGGTCTTCATAATACACGGTAATATGCAAAAACAGAGCTTAACATAATGAGTAGGAATAGGAAAGCGTTGCCAGACATTAGTAAAAAGCTAACTTTCCTAGCTTGGGAAAGTTCATTCATCACTACAAAGCCATTGCTTTGTAGCTTGGTTCAATAGCAGAGAAGTATGCCTAAAGAATTCCTTATAGGTAGTAAGAATTTTATAGATCATTTATAAAAAAAGGTGCTATTTTAAACAGGTTCAAATCTAATGTGCAATCCTATGAATGTCTAATCAGTTTTACTTTCTTCCTCTTCTCACTTTCAAATTCTGGTCTCCTGGACAACCACACAGCAGCAGAAGAAATTTCCAGTAGCTAGGACATTTTGCAATTACTAAATCTGGTTTAAATGACTTTACAATAATAGGCATTATCATGTGTAATAATCACCTACAGGGAAAAAGCTTTGGCCTAAATGATCAATATTCTTTCAAAAAGAACAATGAAGACTGCTGCCTCAAAATGCAATCACTGTGCAGACCTGTTTTAACTTTCCCCTCTGCAGCCTGGAATGGACTACCTGAGGTAAAGGGGCATGGCACAGCGGAGCTGTGCTCTGAGATCTTGTTCTTTCTTTGGTGTAATTAGGCTGCATCATGGTCTGTAACTCAGTTTCTGCACTCGGAGCTTACAAGGGAAATGCTCAAAAGCAAGAAACAGACAGCAGTGGGAACGCTATGCTATGCAAACTCCTGATTTGTAAGTCAAATTGAATTACATAGATGGAATTGCAAACACTCAAGGGCCCCCCTAACCCGGGGTTCACTCTTCTTGCGGTACCACATTAACATCTTTAAAGAAAGCAGCTGCCTTTCCACATGCCAACATGGGCCAAAATAAGCTGCCTGTCCCAACGTGACTGACCAGACTCATGCACTTTGCCACTGTTCTGGGACCCTGTAATGCGAGCAAGCTACAGGGGGACAGGGCACCATGTTGGATGCTGCACTCGAAATGCCTGCCGCCTTCTTCTGGC
The DNA here is from genome assembly GCA_026212715.1 of Elanus axillaris. NCBI lineage: Eukaryota > Metazoa > Chordata > Aves > Accipitriformes > Accipitridae > Elanus > Elanus axillaris. The sequence goes on along the minus strand of JANZLQ010000032.1, from coordinate 14,821,141 downwards.
ACAGAGAGCACCACTATTTCTTTTTAAAAATCCCCTGCTCTTAGCAAGGTTTGTTTTTCTAACTGGTTCCCAGCAACCTCTTGGGGGTTCCAAGCCCAGAAAAGTAATTACTGCATTACTTTGGCCACAGACACAATATCAACCCTGTTAGACTTGGCCTGTGGAGACAGCCAAACACCTGCTGCTGCAGCATTTATTTGATAAGCTTCATGGTTCGCTAACATAAACCTGATCCTGCTGACCTGCAGAAGGATGAAAAGGAGCCGGGGGGAAAGGGTGGAGCAGGTAGGCGATCACACGGCCCTCCAGCCCAGCAGCTTACAGCCCTCCCTCTCTCCCAGCGAGCTCCCATTTCTCTTTGCTTTCGTGTTCCCTGGTGAGAGCTTCAGAGAATTGGTTTTCCCCCTGCAGTTATGCAGGCAGATGTGGAAGGGGCTAGGATTCCCATGCCTTATGACGGATTAACTGACAAGTGCAGGATCAATACGGGAATTGTTCTAGCTCTGGCTGCATCTGCAGCCTTCCAAAGCAGACAGAATAGCTGCACACACTCTTGTTGGCATGGTGGTGTGTGCACTGAAAGGCTGGCTTAATACCAAAGTCCATTAGTTAACAGCAAGGGGGGAAGGAAGGGCTGCAAATCAGTCAAATCAACAGATAAAAGGTTGGGGAGAAAAGCAGATGTAGAAATAGAAACTTGATTTTTATTCCTCAAATGACGCAGTTTTCTTGTCTAGTACAAAAAAATAGAAAGTAGGGGTAGAAGGAAATAAATAAGGTTTTGTCCCAAACAGAACCATCTCTTCCAGTGGATATTGCCAAGCAGTATTTGAGGAAAAAACAGAAATGCCAGGGGACTTAGGAAGGAGAAAATAATCTTCCCAACTATGGAGCTTGGTATCAGGAAAGAAACTTACTCTTCTGACAGGCAAGCTTGCCTCCTTCTCAGCCTCACCTTTTTCTAGGCAGAGGGAATCAGAAGTCAACTATCTTACAAACCAGGAAAGGACATTTCCATGTATGTGCTAGTTTTCACTTACATGGAGAGGGTTTGACCTCAGGACAGTATGTTTTCTAGTGTACCTCTGTCTGTGTATGTTGATAGTGCATCTTGGAGATACACAGCGTGATTCACCCACTTGGGAGACAGTGAGAAGCAGATGAATCACTTTGGATGACATCAGAGCTAGACCAAACTTTTACACAAAACTTGGCAAAAATCTGAAGAATAAACCCCTGAACATGTGTGAAATTGTCTACACGAGCATCTTACATCTTATTTCACCTTCTTCCACTGGCTCAGAACTTCAGGAACTTTATTTCCTGATGGAGAAAAAACCTGCAAAAATGCAAGTAATATGCCACAAGACATTTTCTGGATAGATCCAACGCAAATCAAAGCAAAAACCTCAAAGAAAACTTCTCTTGTGGATCCTCAAGCCCAGTTTTGCAGGTATGTGAAATGCAGATAATGAATGATAAACATCTGAAGTTTTGGACTAGTACCAACATTCTACTTTTGTATTCACCCTTCACTGTACAGGACTCACAGCATCAAAGGGAAACACTAAGTACACTCAGAAAACCAGCATGACTGGATTCTCAGAGCTCTACTAACGCAGCCGACTGTTCTTCAATTTCTGACTTTACTGACTAGCCTGTTTCTCTCTGAATGGTACGAGGCAGATTTTTTAGAACTAGTAATTAAGGAAGAGAAAAAAATAACCTGATGCTATTAAGAGACTCTTGTGGAAAGTGCTGGAAGCAAGAAGAGAGAGTGTAAGTGAATTTCACCCACACTGGGAAGCCTATATTGCTTGGAAGCCTGTGGGTACAAAAGATCCACAAAGTAAGTGTTGCCCAGCATGAAAATCTTGAGAGCAACGCACAAAATGTCCAACACCTAGAAAATGCATGAGACGGAACCATCTCAGGTTCCTTGAAAATTGCTCATGACTGAAGCCAGTAACTTCATTCTTCTTCTACCATTTTGCTTCAGGGTCTATGCCAATGTTCACCAACAGGCTAAAAGCAAGCTGAAATAACTCCAGATGCATTGTTCACCCACCAGGCAGTGGTGATAAGGAAGAACTCATGGCCTGTTCCCCAACAGCTGCTAGAGAGACCAGCAGCAAAACTCCCAGGCTAACGACAATTTTACTGCTTGGAGCTCTCTAAGTAATAAAGCCATCTCATTTCATCACAGGCATCACATAAGCATCATCACAGGCAAAGTACTTCAATGACTATAAAGATCTTCCTAACAGTATTTCTGTAAAAACCCTATCCTAGTACAGGATGCTCTTCTATATTATTCTGCCTTTTATTCTCAAACCTAGTTTCAGACTGTGAGCAAATGTACACCTTGTACAGCAGCTTCTGCCCATAGTTTCCCCAGAGCATGCATAGTTTCATGCATGCAGAAGCTCCCTGAAGGATATAAGTTTCATGGTAAAATACTGGTAGACTGTTACACTAGCAGGAATAGTTTTAAAGAAAGTTGAACAGGTTTGACAGCACCCAGGGTAAACTACTGCTGGTTATCATCTCAGAAGTGGCACCCGAGGAGCTTGACCTGACACATCAGCAAAGCACTCTGAAACCACACTAAGTTTAGAACACAGCAAGGCAAATGAGAAACAACAATGATGGCCGTACAGCTTACTCAGACCATCCCCAAGAGAGCAGCCATACGCTAACAACGAACACTGCAGCCGAAAGGAACCAAAATTGTACAACAGCTTCTTAAAATAAATCCTCCCAACAGGCCCTGCTTCCTGTTCAGTTAACAGCCACCAGAGGAGTGGAACTTACTCTGAGTCACGTAAATGCACAATGCATGTGTGCTCAAGAGCACTAAGCTCTGGGTGCCTGGGCACGTGTGGCTGCACACGCTCTTGTGCAGTCAGCTACAGAACCAAGAGAAGAACATGAAAGAAGGATGTCTCTCTCCTCTCTCTACATTTTCTTCCTCTATGCAGAGAACTTTATGTAGTTGAAAACTGAACAATTGTGTGCTTTTTCCTCTCTACAGGTAAAATGTGAGCAAGTGTTGCAGGCCCTTAATAGCTAGCACATGGGTAGCTAGAGCTCAGCCTGATACACATATTCAGAGGTAACGCATCACCCATGCTGTGTCATGTCCCTGGGAATGTTCAGGATCGAGAACTTACTGCTACACCATTTTGTATGACAAGGAAGGATCAAACTGGACAGGGTCAGGGTTGAATATAAAGATAAAACTTTTTTCATGGCAACTGAATGTTGTGTTCTCAAATATTTTACCTCATTTTCAAAAGCATATTTCTACCTTTATGGTTCTGAAGACAACTTTTACATTGTGAACCAAGAGTGAGCAGTACAGTAAGTTGCTCAAGTTTGCAAACACACTAAAACAGGATTTTTGAAAATAACTTCCACATCATATGCCTTGAAATGACTGTTTGAACCCCATCCTTCTCCCCAGAGTTTTTTGTTTGAACATATCTAGTTTCTTCAGGTTTGAATCAATGGAAGAAAAAGACTGTGGCTTTTTGTTACATCTTGGGTTAGAACCTATTGAAACTGGTAGATCTAGCACTACATTTCCTTTCAAGCTAAATAAGGCTACAGTTAAATAACTCTTTGTTTAGTAATTGCTAAAAACAAAAGACTGCAAAAAAAACCAGAGACTGGTCAGGGTATGGACCTCACAAGACAAAGGGAATCATGGGAACAGATGCCCCAAATGTGGAGATTAGGGCAATGAACAGTGCAGCTCTGCTCCTAAAAGTGTAGGGGATTAATGTGGTATCTTTGTCAACATATGAAGCAGATCCTAACACGTGAGGCTTACTGTAAGCCAATGTTAAGTACATAATTTCTACTACATCAACCTACTCTAATTATTTCTTTGGTATTTTGCTAGCTGTCAATATTAAAATAGTAAAAGAATAAAACTGTCGAATATTTGGGGGGTGGGGGTGGGGTGGG
>JANZLQ010000032.1:14793926-14817069 GCA_026212715.1 Elanus axillaris | reverse complement strand
GGTGGGGTGGGTGGGTAAGGAATACTAAAAACAGGTTTCTTCTTAAAGAAAGCCATCCAAAGCCATCCAAAATGAGTGTATTCTCTCAGAATACTGATAGGTTACTTTGAGCCTTAAAATAAATCTCTGAAACACATTAAGTAGGTGAAAAGAACTTCAGTTTCATCCTTTAACCACACCTTATCCTTGGCCAAATCCTAGATGGCTAATTACTTCCAGTTATTTCTGAATAACGTTTCAACCACCTCTGTTGGATTCATCAGTATCTAATGTGTTGGGGAGAGGGGAGGAAGGGATCTGAGCGTTAGACAAGTAATAGCCTTAATGACAGAATAAAAGCAAAAGAAGAAAATGGAGTAACTGAAAAGGACAGTAGACTGATTTGCTTATAGGAGCATTTGAGGAAGGCCTAGAAGGAAGTGGGACACCTAACAGTATCCAAAAGCCTTCATTTCAGCTCTATCATGCCCTAAGTTTTGGCAAGAAGAAATATGGGCAGGAAATGCTAAGAAGATTTCCAGTCCTTCACTTTGATATTCAAATAGTCTTTCTCACAGCACCAGTACATCAAATCAAACTTGATTTATCCTTAAAGAAACCATCTAATTCCAACAAGCTCTGCAGCATCTCTGGCTTGTTTTCAGAGCACCATGGCACACAGGAGGTGGACTAGGTGCTGAGGAGGAGGTACAACATGTGTTCAGGAGAAGGAAGGACTACATGAGAATCCCACGGAAAAACTAAAAACTGTGTCCTTCTCAACCTAGTCTCCAGATGACCTGTTATAAATGTGAGGAATTATTTAAGTCAAGCAAAGTATAAGGGATTACATGTGTATTTAAACCTTCACTTGAACTGAATCATAAAGTGGGAAAGACATGAAAATGCAAAATTCACTTTGGAAAAATATGCCCAAGTAAGGATATATAAGGCTTTCTGGGTAACTGCAATACCTGGATTATCTGTATAAGTATATATGTCCTTTAACACTGTACAAATGCAGCATCCTACATATAATGCTGAATATTTCAGTATCTCTGTAAATTAGAAAAGAAGATGGAAAACAGGACATGGAGAAATTCTTTTGTCCACTATTACACAAAACTGGCAAAAATTAGCAGCTGTAGCCAGATATCTTCAGACCTCAATGTTAAAACCATATTTCCTTTGATATTACTCATTTCTAGAGCACATTTAAAAGAGGAGTGAACAGCTGATGCTGATTGTTGTGGCTCATTACCCAGTCAGCAATAGATATGTGCCCTGCATATACTCATTTACCATAACAAATATTTGCACATAGGATTGAAGCAGTGGGAAACCACACACCCACAAATACCATCTCAGTCAAGCCTTCCTTTCAAGGCCTGGTTCCACTCTCTCCTCCATCTCAGTCCCTCCATTAATCTCCCCATTTGCCTTTTAGTTTTGCTTAGATTACAAGTTATGGTCACTAAGTAAATGAAAACTGTAACCAAAGACTGTTCTGTGCCTAACATAATCATTCAAATACTTTCCAGCTAATGATTTACTGTTTGCTTCACTTCTCCACCCACTGTCTGGCTTTTTTAGGGCAAAGACATAATTTCTTGCATGTTGCTAGAGGACTACACACACCAATGGGGCTAAGAATGCAATAAAAAAGATTTAACGGCAAAGGGAAAGAATAGAACATTCGAGTATTTTCCCTTCAGCAGAAAAGAGTACGTTGCTACTTCGGTGGCAAAGGCTCCTATGCCCAGAAGAAGCTAAGAACTGCCTTCTGAGAGTGGCATGCCAATGGAAGTACTTTTGGCTCAACATGCCCATGTGTCTGCTGATCTGATTCTTGAATGAGACAATGCACTGTCTGTTTCTGGGGAGAGAATGAATGGAAGAGTTAGATCAATTATCTGAGAGTCTTCAGGATACACTCTGACAGATGATGAAAGGTCTCTAATATGTGATTGAAATACCCTGTACCAAAATACTCACATTAAACCTGGGCTGATTACACACAGGTCTGAGCTATCTCAGACCTTCCGAACAGGAATTGAGCTGTTTATCAGTGAAAGCCAAACTTCTAAAAAGCTGGCTGCCCACTACAGAGCCTTTGTGTTGGGTGAATTAGCTTCAGGAAGAGAATCAAAATGAATTAAAACCACATGGAGATCCTCTCCCTTCACCCTCCTTTTCCCCTTTCCTTTTGCTATATGAATCCCCTCACCATGAGACAGAGGCCAGTTCAGTCTAATTTAGTCCAGTGTTTTTGTTTCCTAAAGTCTCAGTCTTGGGCTGAGTCCATTAATAGGCTGCAGCTGATTTTAATCTAGATGAACTCAAGACTTCTCTCTTCTTTGGTTTTAAAAAGATTACAAATTGTGTGTTATATAAATAGAGGGAAAAGGGAAAAAAAGAACCAAAATGAGTAAAAAATCTGCTCTCCATTAGCTGACCTGCTGAACAAGCCTATGATTCAAATAAAGATGAGAAATGAGAGTTGTGGGGGAAAAAATACAAACCTAAAAGCTCTAGTGATTCTGTACCCAGACACACTGGTAAGAGGAGATGCAGTAATGTCTAATAGCTACCATTGCTATCCTTAACAACACAGAAGAGGTATAAACGAGACTCCAAAAGTGGCAAACCAGATGCTTCAAAGACTGTTCTGATAGTTTGCAGCACCCCTTGCCAGTTAAACTTAAAATCACTTTGATTAGCAAATATGACCTCTTCGTACCTCATGTCTCTCTGGTAGTTATTAAGTTGGTCTTAAACTAGGTCCTTGTAGATACTTGTGAGAATAAAAGAATGCAGACTGATTCAAGTGGGATGTCTAAAAAGGGGTGCTGAACCTAGAAAGAGTTGCCTCAGATCAGTGCTGAGTTACCTTGGGAGAACAAGAAGGTGTATGGGTATGTAGTCCTCTAAACAACCAGTTCTGCTATACACCAGTACTAATATGATTATGGTCAAAACACTTTTGTCTTATCAGTATCAGACCACTCCATGTAGACATCTTTGTTTCCTCTCCTCCTGTCACACAGAAGGAAGGAAAGCTGAATGTCATAATCCTCTTCCTTCTCAGAAAGGGCAACCTCTTAATCAACTTTCTGAAATATGTAGACTTACTCCTGTTCACTTCTTAGCACAGCGTAGTTTTAGTGTATGTCACCCTAAACTAATGTTATGTGCTCTCAATCCCAGGTCTGTCAACATGAGTTTTCTTTATTAATTTCCTTGTGTGCTGATTTTTTTAAAATAAGACATTTAAACACTCAGAGAATGCTATCATATGATACTGCTAAGGATCTGAAAACTGGGAATGCCCATCTTAAATTATTTTAATTTGGGGTGGGAAAGGGCTGGTCTTTTGGGTTTTTTTATGACAGCTTGAATTCTCTGGCTGCTTTATGTCACTTTGGAACTCTACACACAGTCATAGGATGTAGACACATAGACACAGGATGGCTCAGGACTGCATGAATCCATGATTTTTAAAATAACTGCAATAAGCTGCAAATCTGACACTCATTTTTCTCGATGCTCAACCTCAGTGCTGATGCAGTAAAAGTTTCCCTTTAGAGGAGTCCCATGAACAGCTCATGCACAACTGTTCTATTTAAAAATGGCCACTGCCACAGAGGAGCAAAGCCAAACATGAAGGGACTATGAACAGCAAGTAAGTAGAGTATAACCACTTACAGCACCCTGCAGTCACCGTACTGGGGGAGAGCAGCAGGATGGCAGCCATTTGGAAGAACGAGTGTTACAGAGTTGTCTGTAACAGACTTTTGTTCTTTAACTCCAGCTGAAAAATATAGGTAAAAACCTGCTTTCAATCCACAAGAAAAAAAAAAAAAAAAGGTTTTTAATAACCTATGAGCAAGATTTTAAATACTTGCAAACAAAAGATTCCAAGAAGCTGGAGTCTTGATGTCATTATGATAACATAAAATTTCCGAATAGTTTCGGTTCCTCAGAGAATCCATTTCAGAAGTCCAGAAATGTTTTTCTCTTGCTAATGCTGTCATTCAGGGAATTGCACACATCTGTTTTATACAGAGTATATACCTGCATAAAGTAAAGATCACAGTTTTGCCATAAGAAGGAAATACAACAGACGTAGTAAAAGTGCTAGTAATCAATAATAAACAGTAGATATGCAGAGAAACAGACAGACAGACAGACATGAGTAAGAGGAATTACATGATCCTATCAGCTTTACCTGAATACAACCTCTTGTAATAAGTCTTAATTGCAATGATAAACGTGCCTGGATTAAACCCAGCAATTTTTCATTCCTGGCTAATGGGGCAAATGTAACTTGGAAGGGGTCTGTATGCAATCACTGGAGGTTTTATTTGTATAACTTTTCTGGAGTTTGACTATGACTATATTTGATTGCATGTGGGTGGCTGTGGGATGGGCGGGCAGCTGGGTGAAAAACTACGACAAAAGGAATCTTGTCCCATTTCCTGCCTGCGCTTCATTCACTAATGAGCACTGCTCTGGGTCATTCTCAAGATTTCTTCATCTGTTGTTGTCTCGTCTGCAAAAGGGGCACCCCAGCAGTGGAGCTGTTGTCAGCTTGTCTTAAGAGTTTATTCTGCTGCCTCTCACCCCTGCAGCTGTGTGGGATTGTAAGTGCCTGGCTGTAAACAACGCCATATTTCGTGCTTCTTTTTGGATGACCTGAAGGCCAGTCTAAGGCCACATGTGTTTGCTGGTGTAATCTGTTTCCCATTTTTTGTGATAAATGTGTATCTCAACAACTAATAATAAAGTGAAATCAGGATTTATCTGTTGTCTTCTTCAGCATGATTTGTGTTGGAAAAAGAATGTTAATAAAACATAGTGAAGTCCTCAGTCTCTCTCCTGGAGTGCTTGAAACATTCAGTGAACATATCCCTACAAGTAAACAACCAGGCTGGTGAATCTGATGCCATTAGACCCCTGCTGTAGCAACCAATATCCCTCTTGCTAGTTTGTAGAAACAGCTATTTTACTTCTTTAACAAACATTGTTTTGCAGTAACACTATCTCATTTAATCTTGTTTCTTTTGTCAGATCAGTTCTCTTGAAAAAGTTTCCTCCTGGTAACAGGTTTAGTCGTTTACTAAGATTCTTTTATAAGAGACTTCTACTTGTCTGCAGGCAGGTTTCAGCTATCTCCTACAGCCAACTATTCTGTTATCAAGTCCAGTCCCTTGATTAGAAATCCCGTTAGAGCCTTGTGAAGACTGCATCTCTCTCCTTGTGTCCAGGATAGCTCTCTGTGAGCTCCAGTAAGCCTCTATCCAGGGAAAACAAGTAAATCACACCCAATTTCATTATATTAAAGAGATGTCTTTTGATTTGTCTTGTAAAATGGTATTGAAATAGCTTTCCCCTTCCAAGCAGGTGGAAAGGTGAGGCACAGGGAAGAGGAAAGCTGCAAGGGCTTAGCTCCACACCATCCACTAATGGCCCACAAGGCATGTACCTCTTGCAGTTCAACACACAGTTGTGCTCCCCATGATTTTCTCTCTCTTCTTTCCAGTTAGACCATGGTGATATCCACCCCTGCTCCTCATATCTATCATAGTGGAACCCTCACTCTCAGTTAAAACCTATGCTCAAGTCTGTCAGAGACACTCCACCAACGAGAAGCAATTCCATTAGGCATGGCTTTGATACCAGACTTCCAGTCTTCTGGTATCTGCTACATGGTCTTTTATGTCTTCTGTAAGTTGAAATAATGATAGATAGATAGACAGATAGATAGATAGTCAGTCATAAAAACAGTTTCTGTAAAGGAAGGCATACGGTTGTCATTTCCCCAAGAAGCCTTTCAGAGAAATGCTCTAAAGTTTCATCGCAAAGGTTTTGCCAAGCCCTCCAGTCCTGGGAGGGAAAGAAAACTCCTTCCACAGTGCTAGGAAGCTCTAATTACAGATGCATCAAACCAGCACCTACTTTCATTCAAGATAATTGTTCCCTGACAGTACTCAGAAGCTCATCTATTTTCTTCAATTGCACTAATGAATGTTAGTTACTCAGCCAGTCTTGCTAGCTCTTTTCAGCAAATGGGCCACCAAAAACCTAAGTAAATTCTCTTTCTTCTGTGCCTCTTTAGTTCTATTTTAACACCCAAGTACAAAAACTGTAACTGCATACATAAACCTCTATGACTAGCGTAACTGAAGACAACTGTTTTAGCTTGTACAGAGGACACAATTTATACCATTAAAACCACTAATCATGAAATGTGAGAAGGAAAGAAACCCTTTTAGCTTTTAAGAAACAAATAATTTCTACAGTTAACAATTAGGAAAACAAAACAAACTGGAAACATTTGTATTTGTAAACTGAGTATACTTGCTGTGGCTTGACTAAGATGTGCTAAATGTAATCTTGGATTTTTTTCTTCAAAGAACCACCATATTTTAAGATGCTAGTAATATAAAAAACCTAAGCATGGGCAGAGTAATTCCCTCACTGCTCCATCTGTGTTTTCAGCATTTTACTGCACTTTCACATCTCCTGTGTGAAGTAAAGATCAATCTGTTTCTAGAAGGCTACTTTGGTGGGTGGTCTGAGTTCATTCTATTTCTTAATTTTATTTTCCAGAACATTCAGACATTTCTTTCCATTTTTTTCTGTTGAACTTAGTGGTTTTACAGAGCCACAATACCAATAACATAATATGGAGTATTTGTTTTATTCCTTCCTGTATCCAGCATGGTTTTACACACCAGCTGATCACCTCCAGAACCACAAGAAGCATATCAAATTTGAGCTTGGCCCTAATTCTCCTGCATCCATCAGTTTTGTCTATAGCTGACATACTATGACCCCTTGAAGAATATTCCTTACACTTGACCCTCTTAGTGGTTTCATGGGATTCTGCCCATTCTTTTTTGTATTCTTATCAAATGCTTTCACTCTGCCAAATTAACACGGCCTCAGAACACTTGCATTAAACAAAACAAGGCTATTTTCTCTAATTAAAGATCTTGCTTTGTCTACAGTAATGTCGGTAGAGCCTTCACAAAACATATAAGCTATGAAGCCACTGAGTTATAAAAAGTTTGCAAGCAGTCTTCTGAAACTTGTGTCTTATTCGTTGGAGAAAGCAAATCCTTTATCTGAGCTAACCAGTAGAATAGAGTTCTGAGTGCAATTAGATTCTCAAATTATGGAAATAGGCTCTGTCATAAATAAATGAAAGTGCCATTTTGTACATCACACACCATGGTAACCTGTAAATTAACAAGAAATTGATGCAGGGGTGCACCCTGAATGTGAAGACAAAGCTGGTAAGTATTTGTGGGCTGCTTTCATTTTGTGTTCAGAAATTTCAAAGCATCATATACAAGGAATGAACTCTTTATATCAGAACCAAAATACACACTCACTTTTTTCAAACATCCCAACAACACAGCATTGTCTCTAATGGGGTGTAGATCTGTTTCTTCAGTGTCTCTTGATACATAGAGATGGTACATGGACTAATCAAAGCCAGAGTAAGACTAACACTCAGGCAAGCTAAGCAAACTTTCATGATTGTGAGGAATCTCTTTAAATCATAACCTGAGCTTAGCTGAAGACACAATCATTGCCTGACTCATCTGAAAATCCAAAACAGTGTCTCTGAGCATGGTAAACTGTCATTAATCTGACAGTGTGTCAGCCTCATGACTTGAATGATAGGGAGAGGGATGCAGGGATTCTGCCACTTCAGCAGACAACTCTATGGGTGGAGCAGGAGCAGAAAAGTAGGGTAAGCCTGACTCAGTCTCCAGCAGATACATTCCTGATGCTTCAGCAACATGACTGAACTTTACACTCAGGACACCCGCTGCCTGTCACACTCAATAAGGAAATGGCATCTCTTACTGTTCCTCATGGTGAGCAACAATACAGAGGAATCAAATGGCAGAGAAACAGCAAAGCAGAGGAATCAGGGTTTAAAACCAGAGTTTTAAAACCTCACATGACCTAAATAAATACTAGCATTGACATACCTGATTTGGGGCTGACATGCAAAGGAAGCCTAGTCTTTAGGTAAACATAGTGTCCGCCCTTAACCTCCTGAACTACCAATTTTCCCTGTCTAATATTGTGGAAAGGTTATGCTGCAGTGCCCTGTGCTTCCTCACATTTAAAGTTAGGGTAGCCAAGGGCAACAAAGACTCCTTCCTCTCTAGCCTGATAGCAGAGTTCTTCCTTCCTTTTGTTCACATGAAGAACAAACACCGAGCTGAACAATAACCATGGATGCTTTATTATGATGCTCTTCTGGGCACCCAGCCCTGGTTAGCATTATCTTACCACTTGGTTTTGTTTTGAAGGAAACCGTGAATGGTCTTTTCAGTTGCTGGTGTTTCAAAATCAACAGTACCTCTACTTCCTCTGTTTTCAAGTCTCCTTATTTTACCAACAATATGTGGCACTATGAAGAAAGAAAAAAAAAGATACAGAACCAATGAACTGAGAAAACTGCCAGTCAAAGAGGCAAGCAATGACAGAAGGCCATTTCAACCAGTTTTCTCTGAACCAATTAAGCTACTGATTCTGAACATTAGGAAGAAAAAACAAAAACAAAACCAAAGAAAGCCAAAACAACTTAATCCTTGGCAACTATTGAAGGAAGCACACAAGGAACACAGTGCCTTGGAATATACTTTAGGCTTGGAATATACTTTATTTAAAAACATCCAGACATCTGATCATACTTCCTGAAATCAACATCAGCAGCAGACCCCTCCTTGTCACATCTCCTACTTCATGGACAAAAAAGCCTTTAGACATTCAACAAAATCCATACCCTCTGATCCGTAACAGGTGGCAAACCCGATTTACCACAGCCTTATCACTTGTGCATTCCTGCAGACTTTTAGTCTTCCTGGACAAGCAATTGTTTTGGACAAGTTACTAAATTATCACTCGCTTTTCACATTATGGGAGGGATAGGTAAACAAATTTAATGACAGTTGTGCAGTCCTCTCTGGACCATCAACCCAGGCATAGTCAAGAAGCTACACTGAAAACAGGTGTCGGTGTATTCAGTTCCAGTGGTGACTGGGAAGAGGAGCAAAGGGTGACAGAGAGCTTCATCCTCAGCCAAGGCTCTTTTTCTGCAAAGACCTGTCCACAAAAGACACACTCTCCAACTGAGCATGAGGCAAGCTGGCCTAAATTAGCACCATGTTGTCGGCTGCAGCCCTCAAGTGCGCCAGCTCATTTACCCCCTCTGCCAGAAGATGACTCAAGTTTGCAGATTCGGTTTGTGCGTTTAAGTTTCCTGCGCCTTTGAGTGATATGGCAGTAAGCAGTGTTTTTCCTGAGCCCAGACAGCTGGGACCAGCTGGAATAATGCCTTTCTCTCCTCATGTTCAGATGTGACAGTGGAATTCAGTTCATTCTACACTGCAGAAATCTGGACTTGCTCTGACTTCTGGCCACTGCTTAGGAACCTTTCCTGGGGCATGACAAATCTTCCAGATGAAAATCAAACAGTGCCTCAGATGGCTGCTTGTCCTCGCTGCTACTACAGTAGGTGGGAGGCTATGGGTCAGTTGTGTGACCACCCATTGCCCAGTTCAGCCTAATGCACATTCGAGAGTAAAATGGGGAGCAAACCTGTTTCTCAAGGAAAAGAAAGTATTCTGGATTAATAAAAGTTAGCTCTGTTAAACTCCAGTAGACTCCTATTCAGTACTACTCAGCTGGAAGGACTGTAGTGATGAAGCAAGGCCACAAAATTGCAGGGGAAGGAGGGCTGAAAGGCAAAGTAGAAACCACATACCTTTGAGCTCTGGTGTGCACAGCATGAGGCCCTGCCTCTGTATCAAATATGAAGGTGGCTGGGATCACGTTACGGAACTATCAGAGCTATGCTTTAACCACCCTAATTTAGCAGTTTTGGCTTTTGCTACCACATTAGAATACATTGGCTTGATTTTCAAAGGTAACAAGCACCTACAGCTCCCACTGACTTCAGTGACAGCTGCAGCTCTAAAAATCAATTTAAGATAGTTTGCATATCGAGAACTGAAGGAAAATAAAAGGCCTATTGTGTGGATATGAAGAGTTTAAACACTGCTGATGGGTGGTATAAGAGTCCCTTCCCTTTTCAAATGAATTTCACTTCATGTTTTGTTTGGTTTTCCTGTTGATGCATCCTGCACCCTCCAGTGCTAAGCCGGTGGGATCCCACGTACTTTTCCTGGCATGTGGTGTTTAAAATAAGAGACCTCAGCAATCGGATATCCTCAGCATTTCCAGCTATTGAACACAATCATGAGTACTGTGATCCAATTTCAGAGCAGAAAAGAAAAGATATATAGGAATATTCTCCCTGTGCTGGTATGGGGCAGACAAAAGAAAACTAAGCAAACAGGATGTTCTGCTCCTCTGTGAACTTCAGCAAATGGCCATGGCAGACAGGATACAGTCTACAAACTCGCAGCTGCAATGTATGTGCCTGGCTGTCCAATACCTTGTTCTGGGTAATTCACTCACAGAACAAATACAGATTGAAGGAAGTAAAAAGTGTAGTGTGCAGTTCCCACCTGACATGCCTCAAGACTGAAGTCCTTCATCAAACACATGCAGCCTGAAGGAGGAATGGGATGTTTTCTGTATGGTACTAAGCAAAAGAGTCTCACCCCTAAACTCACTCAGAACACCTTCAGGAGCGCAATGCTTGGTGTTCACGACTCAGGACATCAGTCTGCTTATTCTAAACTTACTCACTCAGTAGTAAGGCACATCCCAGCTGAGGGCTCCACAACAGCACACAGCACTCTGAGTAATCACCCTTTTGCAGACTGCTTGATAGCACTCTAATAGTCCCACAACATTTTCTAGAAACGTCACTCTTCAGATCTCTGCTGCTGCTTCTGGAGCACCTTCACAGGGCAATGGACTATACAGGAGTTTATTTCTGTAATGGAAAAGCTGGGAAGTTTAAATGAAAACAAGATTCAGTGGACAATAAAGTAAAAGCTTTTCAGCAACCACATCTCTTGTTGAACTGTTAATTGTAGGATCATCTGCCTGTGCTTCCTCTCCACCCATGCAGTCATGCTTGCACTGCCTTGCCGCAGTTGAGCCCTAAGGCAGACCCTCTAGGGCTATTCAGGTGCCAAACCAAGGAACAGTCAGGGCTGATACACAAAGCTCTAATAAACTGCTGACTAAACTTGTTGCCTCTCATCTCTGTAACCCTTGATTAACTTGATCCAGCCCTGAAATTTAATCTCATAAAATTTTCAGGGGTCTTCACAGAACTGAAAGACAAAGAGCTAGATTCTGGTTTCATTACAACATAAACAATGAGGAGAAGCACTACAACAATCACTAACACTATGTTAAAAGTTCAAATGAACATTCCAGAAAATACCTTACAGTAACAGCCCAATGTTATTAATTTTAGGGAATGACTGTAAGGAGAAAAACCTTTTGAAGTAAAAATCTGTTTGTTGGGAGGGTTTATCATGTGTGTCTGTTTTTATGAAAGTTCTGTATATTCCTGTTCCATCTTATCAAGACAGATTTAAGCTTATATGATAAAATCATTTAAATTTGTGGTTAGTCCAGTTTTAAACACAGGGCAAGTCTACACATCAGATGAAAAGACAACTGAGGTTGTTCTAGGTGTGTTAATTCTGGAAACATAAAATTTCAAAGATAACCAGCACTGGGGCCAAAGCATCAGGAACTCTATTTGCAAAGCCTTATCCCTGTGCTAATAAGCCCCGCCTCAGGCAAAGTTTTCTAGTTTAGTGCTGTTCAAATGTACCTATCTACACAGGATTGCCCTGTGGAGACTTCCAGGTTTAGACTGTAGCTAACTGTTGGATCTCTGCACCACTGTCCCCTCCCCAGCACAGAGAACAATAAAGTGCCCAGCATTTCTCTTCAGCAACCAGGCTGTAGATTCAGAGTCTTCACAAGATTTTAACGTGGAGAATATATAAAGTCCTACAGCTAAAGAAAAGCTGCATGTCCTACCAAGGTTAAGTCGTTTGGGTCATAGTCCTCTACTGATAACTATTGTTTTACAAGATAAAATGACAGCAGTGATGGATTCACCAAACATGTTACTGGTGAAGCCAGGACAGACATAACCTTCGAGGACAGCAAAAGAAATCTAGTTGTGCCTATGCGAGAAATGGATAAATCACAGTGAGACTTAACTACTTTTTACTTTCATAAGCTGCACACAAAAGCATGAGACTTTACTCTGGCTGAAAATCATGGTTTTGGGCAGACATTATTTTGGCTTCCTCCTCATGAAGCTGTTCGCTTAAGAACATTAAGTCCATTTGAGGTACATTTGACTTTATTCTACAAATCTGTAGCTTGAAAGATGTAACATCGTCTGCGTTAAATCCAGGCGATTACTAGTAGAGTCTTGGTCTTCTACAACACCATTCAGTTCCCAGAACAATATACTGTCACAAATCACTACCTCTAATCAACAGACAACTTCACTCCTTATGTTAAAAGCCGTTTGGAAAAAGGCCATTTGCTTTAGCACTGTGCTGAAAACACAAGGGAGCAGCCCACTTTGATCAGGAATTCATTACAGAGAGACTGGTAAGGAGACTTCTCTGAAGTGAGACCATCTTGTCCCAGGAAGCCTATGCCAGCCTTGAAAAGAGGGGAATGTCTTTGCAAATCCAGACGTATACTCTTCAGCTTACTGTTCTTAACAATGCTGGATTGAAAAAAATTAGTTTTGATTCACACTTGTGTAAATGTAAACAGATTTGGCACACTGCTTACACTAAGTTTTTTTTTAATTTACATTTAGTAAAACTCTAGAAAAAATAAATGCTGGCACTTCAGTTGCAATCTAGCAAAGCATTTAGGGACATGTTTGTCTTTCAGTGCAAGAAAGCAGTACTGTATCTTCAGTGTCTTTACATATGTGTTCAGAAATAAGCAGGTAATTCAATACTTTGTGCTAAACTGGATTTATCCAGCATAATATCCCCCCACAAGTTAAGCTCACAGCAAAAAGTATGGCCAGAAACTTTACCAATCTGTTGTCTATCTACTATGCCACTAGAAAGATCATGTTTGCAGATAGAAACATTTAATTTTATTGAAATGACAGTTTATTTTGTTTCTACTGGATCTAAACCCAAGATGCCTCTAGTCTTCCTTCACAATTAAAATATTTTCCCTCCAGCTGTCTTCATTATGATTTTTAGTTGGTTTTGCTTCTGTGCTTTGTTTCTCTGTTCTTTGTTCCTTCATTTGACAGCCATGGAGTTCAGCTACTCCAGTGAGGCTTTGCCAATGCTGTTGCAGAGCAGTATAGTGATTCCCACAGAGCCACCTAATGAGGACGCCCTCACCCAAGTGAAGGCCATTCCTGGGTCAGGTTTAGTAACCCATTCCCCCAAATGCCATGAACTGGCTGAACAAAAGGACTTCTTCATTGATGTCAGCTACATCTGTACAGATGATTTTGCTGGCATTGGGGTGATGGGAGTCTTACTTTTTTCACATTCCTTACCGCCAGGATAGACCTAGCCTACAAACTGATCATGCTTTTTTGCTCTCATTATTACAAACCTGTTAGAAATAGCATGAGGCTTTCAGTGTCCTGTGGGGAATACAGCAAAAACGGTTCCACCCCACAGAGATCCTAACAATGATCAGTTCATCTTTATCCATCCAATAGGGCTGGAAATCACCAGTGGCACTGCAAATCTGTTACCATCTCAATAGCAATGCACAACTTTATTCCCATTAATCTGTCTTCCATCCATTCACACATCAAGTACAACCCTGCTTCATTTTACAGATTATATCCATGTTGCTTCAGACAAAGGTCACTTTATAGTTACAGTTCTTCAACTGAATAAAAGCTTTTGATGCAGTAAATCATTGTCTCTCGCTGTTCAGACTCACACAATACAATACAAATAATGCTGCCCTTTCTTTCAGAATTCCCGTTCTACCTCACTACTCATTTCTTTACAAAATAAAATGAGGCACTTTTCACTTGCTTCAGTCATATAAATTACTTAGTGCTTTGGAGATGGTTTGCCATGCTGCACTACAAACCCAGACCCTATGCTAGTTTGAGATCAAAATGAGCCTCTTTCATTACATTAGTGACAAATGAAACATAATGTACCACAGTTTCCTAGATTTAGCTGTTTCCAGATCTTTTCCCTCTTAGTACTGTGAAACTTAAAACCTAAGACACTCTTTTCCAAGGGCCATGTAACTTTTATTTCTACTTATCAGAAGTTACCTGCCTCGATAAGATATTATAGGAAAGGTAAGCATGGTTGTGTCCACACAGTCATGTGTGCAGTGGAAAAGAAGGCAGGAAAAGGGTGGATTAATCAATTAACTAATCATCCAGTCCTGCTGGTACAAAAATAAAACTCTTCTTCCCTTTAGCAATACAAGGTATTCTGTCCTTTCTTTAGGTAGTGAGGGGAGCCAGTCAGCATAAGACACAAAAGTTTTGATGTTAAATTTTAAGACATAATTTTCTTTAAAAAGGAAGAATTAGACATAGCAGGATAAAACTTAATGTTAAGTACACTCATGCAAAACGGCACCCATTTAGTGGCAACAGTGTTTTATTTAGCACTGAAGGTCATAATAAGAACTGAGGCTAAAACCTGAAGGCAGACAAATTCTAATCTGAAACACAGAACAAGTACTTAGCAGCAAGGTAGCTAAAACTTGAAAACACTGTCAAGGCAAACTAGGAACTCGCATTTCTTGATGTCTTCAAAGAAAAGTGAACGCCTTTCTAGAAGACATGTTTCAGTGTAACATAAGTTATCAGATACCTGAAGGAAACATGTATGATCTATGGGTGTTCAGTTTGGATGAACTGCTGATTCCAAACATTTTTAAACCTTATGAAACTGAAAATAAATTATTGCTCAAAAGCAAGTCCTAGCTCACCAGTATTATTTGTCTTACATTTTCAGTGCTTCTGAGCTCTTCCAGTGAAGAGCAACGCTAATCACTTGGTTAAAGCATTCAGCTAAAAGTCCCAATACACTCTCCAGTTGGCAACCAGTCACCATATTCCCTGTTTTCTTTTGCAGCACCATTCTCTGGGGAACAGAGGGCATTTACTTAGCTGACATGGAATGAGACTTCCACAAACAGCCAAGCTATCAGTTGCCAATAGCTAGGCTCTGTTGATAGCTTACATTTATGCCGCAGAATACTGCTGCTTCTAAAGCTAGACTCAGACGTTCGCCCACAGAATACAGCTTAAAACTGACATCAGCTTATTCAGCCTATCTTGTTTTTTGCATATGTGTGTGCACAGCTAAGTGGCATCTCCTAGTTCACCTAACCTAACCCAGTATGTGCTACATCCAGCATCAATTATACTACAATTAGGCAAGAACAACCTAGAATCTGTTCTGATTGATACACCAGAACAGAATTACCAGCTAATAATTTCCAATCCAAAACAGAAATTGTATCACTGTCAATGAGAAAAATAATCTTGTGACTTGCACCCTTAATCAAGTAGATCTGGAGCTTTTTTACTGTTATTCTTCTTTTTAACAGTATCACTTCATTCACTTCAACTAGTATATTGAATTAGGGAAGCAACAGTAAGTCCTTAAACAGAATACAATGCAGACCTTAAAACTTCCAGTAATTTGCCGTGTTTAGATCAAGGCTTCTTAGAGATCTGCTGTCAGACTGGATTTTGTACTCACAGTTCAGATTCATCACAGAGTCACACTGTACAGCATGGCAGTACATTACATGCCATTGTACTGCAATGGAAAGGCAACTGAGGCTTTTTTGGGCGTTGCACTCCACCCCCTCCATAGCACAGAGCATACTGAAGCAATGAAAAGAGATTGAAGGCTGAATTTCCATGCTAAATCTCTGACTGGCCAATCCTGCTTTCCAATCATCAAATTTCATTTCTCTAGTGTCCAAGTGGAAATAAAAGAATGAGTGAATAAATGGATTCTCTTCATCCCTGAACACTTCAAGTTTCTAAAAGCAAAGAAGTTTTCTCCGTGGCACCTTTGGGCTGCCTGGAGCTCTCCTCTGACAATAAAAGAGAAGCAGTTCTGCCTTCACTAGGGTCTCCTCCCAGCACTTCTGTGCTTGCACTGAGGCCATGAGATGCAAAGATACCAGGGAAACAGAGCAGCGATTTACATTGACAAAGAGGATTTTGATACACTCCTCCAAATGGGGCAGCATTACCATCTTAATAGCCTTTTGCTCTCAGCCCTCTTCCTGAGGACGCTGGAGATTTTTGCGAATGGAGAACAGTTCCGCTTCCCATTTTCACTGCAACAATAGCAGAAGGGCTCCTTAAACTGCATCAAATAGCAGCCTGTGAAATCCCTAACTAGCCGCACTGCCTCTCCTGCCGTTTTATTATCCTCCGGCCCACAGAACAAAAGTGGAGAGAGCTCCTCCTCATTTTTAGCCTATTCCACACATCCTAATCCCTCAGAGGTGGCAATGGAAATTGCTTGTGGAACTGTTAAATCACACTTTCACTTTGTCTTTCATTCCCCATTCACCCTCACTAATCAAGGAGTTTCCAGCCACATTTTCCGATATCAATTTGTTTATGGCCTATTGGTTAATGGTCCTGGGATGGGACCCGCTGAGTAAAAAGAAAGAATCCTGGGCACTTCAGCCAGCTGCTGCTTCTCACCAGTTCCCACATCCATCCACTTGTTCCCATCAGCCACCCGGAATGTGCTCACCTCCTGACACCAACTGAATTAAACAACAAAGTCTTAACGGGAAAGCTGCCTTTGCAATCAGGCTGCGGGACAGATTCCGCTTGTTAGTGCTATATGACATCCCTCAAGCAGCAATGCAGGGACACTCCCCCATCGGCTACCCGTGGCCAGTTGCCTTACTGACATTTTACCTTGCATCCAGCTTCCCTTTGGAGAGAAGCACCAGCTACAACTCTCATTAAAACTCTAGCCTTTTTTGCACAAGGCAGCCTGGTGCCACTTTCTGCATCTTATCTGAAACAGCCATTTCCAGGTGATTTGCTCACTTCCTCTCTCCATAGATATAACGATCACTGAAATGTGGGATGAGAACATGCAATATTTACTTTGTACAACTCAGTGAGATGGCTTACATGTAAGTGCTTACAAGTCTCTGTAAAATAGTCTGGGGCACATTATTAGGTGAGCCATGCCCTTCCTTACTACCCATCTTGGAGAAAAATATCTAAAATGGAAACATAATGGTGTACTCAGAAAGTAAGAAAAGGCTCACACAAAGACCTTCCAGCTGCCTTCCAAAATGTAAAAAGAATGTCTGATACAGAAACAGCATTTACTTAGTGAAATCCAAACTGGTATCTCACCTGTTTTTAGAAAAATGGTGAACAATGTTTTAAATGTGCACCCCAGAAACGTATGGATACAGGAAAAAGAGCAATTGCCATACTCCCAAAACAGTGCTGTCCGTTTACCAGAGTCCTACTCCATCATCATTATGTGTTACCAGACCCATTTGTTCTTTAAAGGTAGGGTTCAGTCCTTGGAAAGCTATATTCCTGGCTCACGGAGAAGAACTGAAACAAATAAAGATCCTGCACAAATGCTTCCTGTTTCTGAAATGGGAAATATTTCTTTCCCAAAGTTTCACTACATTAGTGCCTGAGGACAGAGCAGGAAATTGTCTGCCTTTTTTTATAATGATCAGAAACACCTCTGCAACTCAGAAGATATTTGAGAAAGTAGCTTGCCTTCTGCCTAATACTGAACCAAAACACATCTAAACCAACTGTTGCAAGCCATCTCAGTTTAAACTAATAAAAATTGGTTTTAGTTCCTGTAGCCTTTTAAAATTACTGGTACTAAGTAAAGCAGATCAAATACCCAAAATGCCATCTAAGAATACACTGGGTATAGTATCCAAAGGCTTTGGAAACATTGGATGGACCCCTACATTATCATTGTGTAGATGTACCAAATGGAAGCAAAAATGCACCATAAAATATTTTTGTTTCTTTTGTTTTCCTACATTGTGTATCACCAGAGATGTAAGCATATTTAGTCATTAGTAAATGTAAATATGTTATTGGCCTGGTGCTGCCTGTTTGAAGGTGAGAAATGGGCACTGAGAAAGAAGAGAACTGTTCACATACCTTAAAATGTTTGTAGGGCTGTATGGGATCAGTGATTATCAGTCACTGGAACCTGAGAAACAGTGATGCTCACTTTTCTTAATACCATGGTTGCATATCAGAGTGTATCCTCTAAACAAAATGTGACAGGCATTGACTAGTTTTATTTAGTCTGCTAAACTGATGCAGCAGTCAGGAGCCAGGCTGCATATCAACAGACAGCAACTCAAAAAAATTGATCTATGAATGTCTGTCAAAAATAAGGACATTAAAGGAAGATGTATTGGGATAAATGGGGAAAAGAAGGGAAGAGATGAACTTCCCTTTTTGCTATGGTCTGAAAGTATGTGATTTAGGACATGGCCACAAGGAATCCTCGTTCCCTGCCATCATGATAGTAATATCCAGCTTTTCAGTACACTTACCTCATATCCTAGAGAATCTGAGGATTATTTAAGACCATGGAGCATTAGCATTAAAATAATCACAAAAATAGAGAACAGATATTAATTTCCTGTATTTTTATTGATGTCAAGCCATTTGCTAAAGAATAACCATTTATTAAAGCAGGATATTAATGATAGATGGGTATGTTTCTCCTGAAGAAACCTGCCCCATAGGAGTAGTGTTGCCAGAACCATTCTACTTTACCTTGACGGAAAACAGGGAGCCTTGATTAATAATTTCAGGGCCCATTCTTAGATCCATGGGAATATGCAACAACTAATTTAGTATAATCCAAGACAAAGCAGTGAAGGCAGGAGAAGCCTGCCCTTGTCAACCAGACTGTTTAAATGTGTGGGGGTTTAATTAGGTATAAACAGCACCATTTTCAACAATAGTTGCTGTTACCTAAATTCAGCCTGCTTAAAATACTAATAGAAAAGGCAAAATAATCAATGCTTTGGTCTTACCTTGAAGAACCAAGCCTGATTTCTCAATGGTGTAGAAAAAAGCGGAGAATGGAGCAACAGGGGATTTAGCAACCAGGAGCTGCAAAACAAACAAGTAATATGTAAGCACACATCTTTATAACATACAGATCAGAGCTCAGATCTATAGAATAATCTCACTGGATTTAACTTCCAGAAGTAGTAAAGCATACTGAAGAAACAACAAGGTAGTTATTGATCTAGCCCTGCCACTTCTAAGTAGTTGAGGTCTTCTCATACGCATGTATAGATCATGCTGCAATTTTAAAAAGACTCACAAGTCCTAAAAAAACACTGTCATGAAAGCAGCAAGTTTTGCTTGTCTTATTGGCATCCTGTTAAGCTTAATAATTTCTGCTGGTTCAGGCAGTTGCACTCAGAGGGACAATTTTGAACAGAATTGCAACTGCCACTGTGTAATGCAATTTTAATCCCCATTAGCAGTTCCACAGATGTGCCCCCTCAGCTTCTCCAAGAACTCCACCTGTTGCCTTCCTCCAGCCCCTGGAAGCAGAGTGGTCCACCTGTGGATCATCACACTGGGGCCGGTAACATGATGTTGCACATCCTGTTTTGCAAAAGGGGTAATGACCAAGTCAAGCTTTATTGAAGGATCTTGTCCTTGGAGTATCAAAATAGGAATTGGAATTCCCTCAGGGTGTACAGCACAATTGAACTTAGCTCGGCATTTAGGTGCGCTAGCTCTCCATAGTCAGGCCAGAAATATCCCAAGCTGTCTAGCTCCACTATGGAGGAACCGTCCTCTGTGGAAGATATGCTGCAGCAGAGCTCTGGAGACAAAGAAGTGGGCTTGCAGGCAGGGTAGGTGACAAGGGACCCACAGTGGCAAACTCACACAAATGTGCCAGGTTTTATTGCTTGGCTGTTCGATCCTTGCTCATTGCCGAGGACTGCTCCCTCACAGCTTGCCTCAAAATAACCCCCATGCTGTCACCTACATGAAAATGACATTTTAATGATAAATTTAATAAGCTCTGCCCGAGTGCAATCAGCACAAACATTGATCTAATGGTCCTCATGTGGGTCCTGCAGAAGACTCTGACAGCAATGACTGAAATGGAGAGTGGGCTGCTTCTCTACCTCTGGCACAGAGCTGCTAAACAAAGCTGAAACATGCTTTTCTGCTCACCTCTTCAACAGCTAGAAAAGGCTGGGAACTGGAAACCAGCCCTCCCGGTGGCAGCCGTGCACCCTGGAAGAGCCTTCCCACCTTCTCAGCCCCTGAGGACATGATTTGGGCAGGCGGTTCCCCCTGGGCCCATGCTGATCCTCTGCAGGAACCTGCTCCAAGCAGAGCAATGCTGCAGAGCCCGAGCTGTGCCCGCTCAGGACAGAACAGGCCTGCCGAATGCCTTTCTGTCAATGCTCTGACTTCAGCAAAACCGTCTGTGAGGCCTGCTGGGCAGCGTGCTGCGGAACCATCCCCCACCTCAGTGCCTCAGTTTCCAAAGCCCTGTCAGATACTACACCTTCTCAGCCCAAGATAGGCAGCCCTCTGTCAAATACATCCAAACACAGATTTCTTAGAACAACAGACAGTAATAATCTTATTTTTAGAGGTGTGAGGCACAACGGATCCTGCTGATTTCAAATGGAGTAAAAACCCCATTATTTCCAAAGGTCATGCTCTAATTCTGCCAAACATTTTAGCACTCACAAGGGTCACTGCATATGAATTTTGGCTGGTGGTGCCTAACAATCAGCAGGAAAACAGTAAGCAGGTTTTATAAAAGCCAAGAGAGACTACAGAAAAACAAGGAAGTTCATGCTCACCAAAACCGCTCACATTTCACTGAAAAGTTGGACAGTATTGAATCACTTCATAGACACACAGGACTGGGACATTTATTCCTAAGTGTAAGATTAACTATGTCAAGCACCAGAAGTTTGAGGTCTGCAGTGTCCTTATGTAACCAGAGGATTTGGCAGCAAATTCTGCTGCAGAATCAAGGCTCGTGTGACTTTCCTGTAGCACTTTAAATGCTAAGAGTGTCTGTACAGTAGGTAGGTGTGGACAGGGCCATGCTTAGGTGTCTTGCAACTCTTTCTCATCTGATTCTGATACAGGCTGAAGAAACAAAATCCTCGTATCTGGTTCTTCAAACATAACCATTATTACCCACAGCCAGCTAACATTTTTATGGTTTTCAGAATTTAAACCAAACATAGTCTCCCTTCTTCTTCAGACAGTAAAAAATAAAGTCAGGCACATAAAGACCACAAATACAGCCAAAGAACATCAGACCAGTCCAAAAGTCAGTGTTTTCCTTTCAGTCACATGAAGCTGGCAAACCCAACCCAGGATGCGATACAACCTTTGTGAACACTCCAAGTAGGAAAACTGCTGTGGTAGCACTTTCCCCTCTTCCATGTTAGTTACCATTCTCTCTGGAATTAACTTTTGGAGAAAGGAGGGGCATGTCACATCCCACGTCCGTGATGCACCTTGACAAAACCCGAATTCCCTTGCCCGTCGTTATCCCCAGAGCCAGCACTTCCCACTTTCATGGCAGGAGGGGGAACTGCCAGGAGGCAAGCAGAGTGCCTCTGGGTGCTTCACATGCTCCCTCAGCTCTGAGAACAGGAGGGAGAGGATGGGGGTGGAAAAACTGTGAAAACTTCAGCTACAGTGTCCCACAACAGCTGGATGTTTCATGAGAAAGGCCTGAAGTGAAACAGTTACAAATCTGATGTCTAAGGTCAAATTTTTGGCATTCTGTGCTGTAATATACACATAAATACTAACCTATATATATGCATGTGCACTAGGCACAGCTGTACGTGCAAATGGATAGACATTCAAATAACCCTATGTACATTCTGTTACTGCATTTTTATGCAGTTACAATATGTGCATAACTAAGTATAGCAATGAAAAAATAAAATAAATCACATCCTTTCAGCAGCATATCACAGGACCCCTCTAAAAGGCTGCTGCTGCACAGTTACATCTGAGGTCAGAATTAGCTTCCTTTTCAGTGAAATGGGAACAGTTCAGAATATTCAAAGGTATTGCTTTATTTTGAATGTTTCCTTACTGAGAAAAATAACCTTTAAAGTATGATTGCATATTTCACAACCCGATGGAGTACGCAAGAGTTCTTTTTTATGACACCAAACTCTACATTAGCATAACTTTTTTAAAAAAGTAAATACGTATTTAGATTTGTGTTTCAACCGAAGAGAAAAAACTGTAAAGGTCATTGCAAACCATCCTCTGGTTGGAATAACCAACACAGAGCAGGTTCTTATGTATGCACAAGGAACTTATAAAACATAGAAGGAAATACATATAAAAATTATGTTTTGGAGGCCAAGATTATTAACAATATCAAAACAGAAATAAAAATTGGAGTTATAATGAAATTACATTGGGATAGTGATTAAATACATTCTAGACATGAGTAGAAATAATCAGTGTTTAACAAGCAAGACGATGCTGAAGAGGAGACAGATAATGGGAATTATCTATATCATATAGATACAGAAATAACAACTGAGCGGAAAGAAAACTCCAGGAGCTTAGTGCATTCAGTAGAAAATAGATAATCTCTATCAAAAAAACAATGCAAGAATCAGCATGTGAATTTAGGTTGGATTGATAGCTAGTATTTGTCATACATCTATGAGAATGAAGATGATGCAACCTAACTGAGAAGCAGCAAACATAGTCCTCTAAAAGGCAAGAGAAAGATAATGTAAACTGGTGAGTTGAGGTCTGTAATCTGATTTCAGCATCATGCAGAGCTTTAGAAGAAATTTTGAAGGAAAGAATAACTAAAGACTTGGAAAATGGGATAGAATGAAACATGGATATCATGCCAGACATACCTGACATCATCCTTTGGATTTTTTAGAAATCTGAAGTAAATTGGACCTCATCTGTTTTGATCTCTGTAAAGTTTTTAACACTACTAAATAGGAACTGATAATGAAGAAAACAAGGATAAGCACAGAAGCTGTAAGACAAAAGTAGAAACAGCCAGTTATTGAAAGAAAACACTTCCTGGATGTCCTGGTTTCAGCTGGGATAGAGTTAAGTGCCTTCCTAGTAGCTGGTACAGTGCTGTGTTTTGAGTTCAGTATG
>JANZLQ010000032.1:14776459-14793826 GCA_026212715.1 Elanus axillaris | reverse complement strand
GGGGGGAAGGGGTGAGCGGCTGCATGGTGTTTAGTTGCTCGCTGGCGTTAAACCATGACACCGGATATATAAGTACCTCACAAGATTACTGACCCACAAGGTGATGTAGCCAGGACAACGGCAGATCCAATTGTACAGCACACCCACCACCACATACACCTGGCAAAACTAGGGATACAGTGGTGTTTCTGTAAAAGCCACCAGTAAGCTTTAATCTCAAATACCATGTACAGTGCAGATCACTCATGAACTCAAACTGCAAGAGATGAGCTGTATGCTGGTGAGGAGAATGAAGTGCACATCTGAGAGGCCACTAGAAAAAATTAGCTCAATGTGTCCAGCAGAAAGGAAGACTGACAGTTGTCTGTGTGTGCAAGTGAACGGGAAGAGTGGAAATGAGACAATGGAGCAGAAAGAAAGAGAAGAGCTTCTAAAACTGACAACGCTGGCATAAGAACAAACGTGCGGCCACAAAGACATTTTGGTTGGAAATTTTAAAGTTTATGACCGTCAGTAAAGTGAGATTCTGGAAGAGCCTTCAACTCAAAGAGGCAAGGCTAAAAAAAATATCTTTGCTTTTAGGATTCAGATTAAAATATTTATGAAAGGCATATGAAGCAGTGCCTGCAATGCACTCCATGACCTATGAAGTCTCTTCAAGTTCTATGGGCATCCTGAGATGCATTGAAGCCCTGCCAGCTAAACTTTTATGCTGATAGAACTGACGGAGTTGGAACAGTACATACTAACAATGTCCCTTGATGGTCCCTATGCAGCTAAGAATCTTTGTGGTCAATAAACCAAGAAAAAAATGCTGGTTTTCAAATACGGAATTTATAATTTAAAGTCTTCTCATTTCTATCTTCTGGTGATCATCTGCTCCTCTCCTTAAGATTCCAGGCAGCCACTTGAGGATGTTGAGAACACAAGGGATCTTCCAGGATAACGCAGAAGCAGACAGCTCAGGCAGAACAGGCATTTCTAAACTCACACATATTTAACTATATGTCTTGTTCCAATTCTGAATCAGGCCTGGCCAAAAACTGCGAATAGAGAAAGGTTTATTATCTGAACCTGGATCCGAATAAAAATTCTTTATTAACAAGCTTAAACAGGAACCTCTCCACAATCTTACTTTCCCAAACTTAAGATTAAAAACCTAGATTTTCAGTCCAATATAAAAAGATTTCCTCCAATCCTTTTTTGCTGCAGGAAAAGAAAGGAAAATACAACTCCACTAATGTTCTTGATGTATGTAAAGGAATTTATTGCTTTGTTTCCTAACCAATAAGTGAAAGACACACCTTTTATGCTAAGCACTACTTAATTAAGGAATCAAAGGTGAAATCCAGGCCTCACCAGAGATTTTTTTCCTGTTGACACTTCAGTGTAGTCAAAGGTGCACCAAAAGGAGTACACATTTTGAGATGAGTAAACAGTAATGGTAAATAATAGTCTAAAGAAGTTAACAGGCTTTTAGATTAAAAAATTATTTTTTTCAATGGTGAAATGAATAGAAAATAGACATAGAAAAATGATGAAACAGTACTGAGTCTAATTCATCCTATCCTATCCACGGTGCTTCTGGAATGCTATCCATGAGCTATCGATGAGCTTCTGGAACGGAACATAAAATCCAGATGCAGTTATTCTTACGCTGCTGTCCTACTAAAGCGTGAATGATAGAGATGGATGAGAGAAGTAAAAATCAAAGCTATTTTAAGATTTGCAAAGTCCTATCTTTACAAAATGGTGAAATCTTAGTTTCCTTTCTTTCCTTTCTAGCATCACATTTCCATGTCAGGAGATTTGTGATAATTATTTATTATTTGACAACAATGTGGAATAAACATTAAGCAACTGAAAAATGATTTCTGCCATGAGCCCCATTAAGGACACAAAGGTACTATGGAAGAGGAAATATATCACCTTGATGAAAAGTGAATAGAAACTGGATAGATGCCATTAGATTAGATAAAGGAAGATAAATGGGAGACAGGCAGAGCAGTTGAGAAACAAAAGGCTTAGAGAGAATTGATAATGTCAGAAAAAAAATTGTACATTAACGTCTGTTTTTTAATTAGGGAAACTATTTTTAATAATACAGTTTATTGTTTATAAGCTTTATGGAAGAGATGAATCATGGAAATTGATTGCAGAAGCCCACAGAAAATGCTAATTATTGGGAGAACATCCCCTGTCAATAGCAAGGAAAGTGATGAATTGGAAAATGTATTGGATGGACTTTCCCAAGTATTCCCATAACCAGAAATCAAGCCAGTGTCCTGCCAAAAAAAAGTAAAGAAGATGAAGAGGAAAGAGTCTTATATCAAATTAGTTATCAAAATGCTAGGATTTCACTACCAAACAGCGAAATAAGAAGATGATTTTGATTGACCTATGAGCTTTCACATGGTAAAAAAAAAATAATTTCATAATGGAAAACTAATGATTTAAACAAAAGTAATGGACAAAGATATTTCAATGAAATATTTGAGAAAAACAGCTGCATTAACATTTAATACATCATTTCCATTTAGACTGGAAAGACATCCAGTTTCTTCCCTATTTTTTTACTGAGACTATTACAAGAAACTGGTTCTTAGCAATGACTGAGGAACATGAGTAAAACCAGTTAATGTCTCTTTTAAAGTATATCAGCTTGTTCTTATCAGTGAACGGATTCTTCTCTTTTAATTTTGTTCTAAGTTTTTTTCTTTAGATTTCCCTTTCTGCTAGATTTACCTTATCTCATCTTTTGTACTGACAAAATGCGTATACGTGCACTAAGGACCAAATGAATAACAAACCCACATTTACAACCAATACATATTTTGGAATTCAGATCTAGTGACTAAATATGTGAGATCTGTGAAAAGAGTCTGGCTGTCACTACGCTTGCTGCCTTTATTGAAACAATGCTAGCTTGCTGGGATTTTTTGCTAATTCATATTGTTGTCCTACTGCAGTAAGCAATCATTGCTAATAGTTGGTGCATTTGAGGAGACCTATTCAGTTACACACATTTGCTTAGAAGAGCATAGCTGAGAAGTGAGAAGGAAACTTACACCATCAACAGTGACATTCAACAGGGAAAAGAAGCTCTCTCAAGGTTCACTTAGACTCACGTAGTAATAAAATCAGTGCTAAGCTAAACAAATCTTTCCTCTAATTGTGCCAAATTGTCTGGGTGCACAATCTTCATGCCAGAATTTCCCTTCTTATTGTAGATTAGCAGCACTGTTTTTTCAGCTGCAACAGAGCCCAGGAAAAAGCCAGTAAGGAAAACAACAAAGTTGATTTTGCATCAGATATCCCAGCAGACCTCATAACTGTTTTTTCTGCCCTCCTGGTTCTTCTTGGGCCCTATGTGCAGGAATTTGATATATTCTAGAAACTGAAGTGGCAGTCCTTATTCTGCAGATCATTTATTTTTGAGCAGGAGCTGCGACCCAGTTCCCAGTGCCAGCTCTCTTTCCCTATCCCACAGGTCACACTGCCTTCAACCCACTAGAAAGGTGCCCAAGGAGACAACCAAGAGTTCCCTAACAGGCACTAATGCCGCAGTGGCATCAAGGCTTCACACAGCAGTATACCAGTTGTTCCCTGCTCCCTCTTCACGTTGAAGCATCCTTCAGGTCAATGGGGTGGCTTTTTACAAGGTAGGAGAAAAAATGGTTGTGCTTTCTGCCAAGCCTCACCAAGCACTAGTGCTCGTTAGACTTTAGAGCTCTCTGAGGCTTCAGTCTCACAACAGGTTCTGATTTACCTTGGGAGACAACTGCTCCTTGTTGCAGAAACGAAAAGCGACCCTAGTATGTTTCCAGTGTTCTGGTGAAAAAAATGTAGTTTAGGTATCCTGCAATCACTTACTAAGCTTGCAGGATATACCTATAAACAATTTACTGATCTCCCACTGCATATGATTTTGGGGATAACAACATTTTGCTTGTATATGGTACTTAATCTGTAGGTTTAAAAAAGGCTTTATACAAGTGGGGAAAAAATAACCCCATTACGCATTTGGGTAAATTTAAGTTCAGAAATTAAGTACATTCCTAAAGATGGTATAGCTGATATCAGTACCAAAATCCAAATAAGACATTGTCAAATCACATTGCCTTCACAAGCAAATCACTGTAGAGTTTGTTTGACTTTATCATGGCCTTGTGTTTTCTTATGGAAATTACTATCCCCTGCTTTGTATCTTCCTCCAAATCATGTTGCAAGGAAAAGCGCTCTGTGCACAGATTCTCCCCTTTCAAGCAGAAGGAAGCTCAGCCACCCCAGCAGTACTGTCTGCACCTATACACTTCTTGTCAGTAGAAAAGGCTACAGGCTGGGCAGGCTGTGCAATGGTTGAGAATGAAGAGGGAAAATGGACAGGTTGAGGGAGAAGAGATATATGCAGTCATCCTTCAGCTTTCTTAATCATCTAGACACCACACATATATTGTCCCTGCTAAAAACAAACTTGGTGAATTGACATAGGGAAAGTTTAAGATGTCTTGAGCACTAGAGAGCAAACAATGGCAGGTGGGGATACAAACACGCCCCAGTACTGGGAGTAGATGTGGAGTCCATACCACTTTTGTACATGTAAAAAAAAAAACAAAACCTCACAGTATCAATTAAAATGATTTCTTAGGAAACTATCATTTCATTTGTGCCATGCACAGTACCTGAGAGATGTGGTTCCCTGAAGTCCAGTTGTTTGAAAAGGCTTTCATCAAGGCCAGGTTAATGGGCCGCAACTCAATAAAACTCTTTATAGAGCAATTTAAATGGATTATATCTCTCCTTCCCCCACAAGAAAATCCTGTCCAGATGAAACTGTTTAGGAATAAGTTTCCTTTCTACTACTTTATAAAAAAGCAACAATGGAAGCTAGAGACACTTTACAAGAGGCATTCCATAAATCCCAACCAATTAGTGGAAAAAAGAAGGCAAGCAGAGTTTGTCTGTACATTCTAAAAATGTCCATTAGCACACATCTGGAAACAACACCAAAATGAACAGCATGAAAAAGCAGCTGACCATCCTGCTGTTGTCTCACCCCCCAAACTGTAGCAGCACATCTGTTTATTTTCTTTTAGTGCAATGCATACAAATTCCATATATTAAAAAACACTGCTAAAACTACAAAGCCAAGAAGTCCCTGTCTCTCATCTTAAGAAAAAGGGAGGGAGGGAGGGAGAGAGGGAGGGAGGGAGAAATGCAGATGCATTTAAGAGTTTTACAGGGGAAACAGCAACAGCGTACACACTAATTTGAGTAAGAAAACTAATGAAGGGAAAGCCTTCAAAAGTCTGAGGGAAAACATGAGATGGATTCAGCATGGGATAAAGAATTCAATGAAATCTCATTCCTGAAATAACAGCATGACACTTATATTAACAAATGTAATTAATATCAAAGAGATCAAACCTCCTCAGCCGAATTCTGGCAGATTACCTTTGATTTTAACAGTCAGTGTTAGTGGGAAGCAGAGATTCTGAAATATTTAAAAAAAATCTCTAGAAATCATGAACTTGTGCAATATTAGCCAAATTTCAGATAAATCACTTCTTGCCTGTTTGTTTTATCCTAGCATGAACTTTTAGGGTAAGATCCTATCTTCTTTTGGGTAAGTCTAGGCAGATCACTCACCTTTCCTCACTGTGCTCCACTCTGACCTCAGAAGTGGTAAATTAATATTCAATGATTTTACATTGCTGTACTTCTTATGTGTAATTATTTAGGCTGCTTACCTCTCTAAGCTCTGACTTACATTTATGCTAAGCATGTGCTTCTAATGTAACTGACAATAATTTTATTATTTATGCTACAGATTCATCTTAGAAAAGCACCAGGAATTCCTTACATGACCTTAGAGATGGTAGATGGTGGTCTTGCCCATGGTGACACAGAAATGTGTGATAACTTGAGAATAAAAGTAAGGAAATATGGCTGTTGATTACTTGCCCAATGTCAAGACTAGAAGTTCAAGTGAGACATAAGCATTTTATACTACTTTTGACTTGTCTTTTCTGAATCAGCCATTTTATCCCAGGCAGGCCTTGTTTGGTGGTGTTCTGTCTGTACTCTATTATGATAGGAGGCTATAACAGTAGTTACTGTCAGTGACTGCACTAGGTTTGTGCAACCACAAATTCTTCCCCAAGCAGAGGCCAATTGAGCTGCTTAGGTAGCAGAAAGGTGGACAGATGGTTGAAAAGCTGACTTAATGAGACAACATGCAAGGAAGCTGAGAGAAGCTGAGATTCTGCTTTGAAACACCAGACACAACAGGACATTCAGGAAGCAGTACCAGTGTCCAAGCTCCAAACTCTCAATGTCTTAGTGATGGCAGTAGATAATTTCAATGGCTATGGACAAAACAGGACTTTTTATAACAGGAAAAAAACCCAACTCTCAGAGCAGTTTGTTAGTGCAGTTCTTCCTATAGTAATGAATAACAGTCACAGGCAATGACTCCAATAAAAATAAACCATCACTGCACGCACATGTGGCTAGGCTTACTCCCAGAGGAGACATTCAATACTTGCAAAGGAAAGAAATGGAAGGAAAACAAACAAAAGGAGGAGATAGAAATGAAAACCAAGAATCTTTTAAGAATAGAGGAGAAACAGGACAGTGGACAAGTCCAAGAAAGAGGACACTGTCCAAATCTCAAGCCCTGTGATACTTGGCTGGCTTCAGATCTTGCTTCTAAAGAGCAATACATATATAAAGGACTTTTTCATAGTGCATAATGCCATGACCTGGGAATCAGGATTCATGAGTTTTCTTCCTAACTTTGCCACTCTTTTATTGGACAATTATATGAAAATCATGTAGCATTCCTTTGCCCCAGTCCAAAATCAGGCATGGAGATAGACATCTGTAGCAACTTCACTGTGTTAATTTTCTGCCAGGTAGGCACAGCTCCAGAGATACCCTGCTTTCCCCTACCCAGAGGGTACACCAGGAGGATCAATAAGCAACAGCTTTGCTATCTGTTTTCTCAAATATTCAGTGGGGTCAATTCCTTCCCCTCTCATAAGACCAGAACAAAGGCACGTGTTTTGGCTGTGCTTATCCAGGCAGTTGCTAGCAACAGATGACCAGTCTGTAAATTGTTCCAGTCCTTGCAGTGTGCCAAACATTGTATTTCAAGTGAGAGAGCTCAGCATGTAATATGTACTGCCATTCGGACATGGTTTTAGCTTCAGGCACTATAACGAGGAGCTCTAAATATCCTTGGACTGAGTAAACATAACTTCAGTGGAAGGAAACCATCAAAACCTCAAATGAGTATCAATCACAGACAACAAAAGCAAAACTTTACAAGGTGAACTGCCCTGATGTGCTCCAGAGCAATGACTGTCCTGAACGCAATAGGTCAAATGCAACAAAATGCTGCTTTTGCTTAGCTGTCCTCTCCTAGAGTGTGAGCAGACCCCTGAACCCTCCAATCCAGACTGCCTTTTCCTGCCTGATGTATGTAACTTAACAATAATTTCAGTGGCAGGGAACTGCAATGCCCAGGCCAACATTGGGTGACTTCAGGTTTAATTGGAAAAGAAAATGCAATCCGAGATGTTTATCCAAACTGTGTCTGAACTGCAGCAACCTGGCCAGGGAACTGCACAAAAACAGTCTGCCTCCAGTATACTTCCACTTAAGCCAGACTTCTGATACATGTTCCCCAGCATGAAATATGGGATATACAGGGCCAGTCAGCTCCCTTCTGCTCATGTAACAGCAGACCCTGTGAAATTCCTCTTCCCAGAAGTGCTTTCTGTCTCCCTGCCACATGCCTTATTCCTTTTTTTGCAAAATGGATTTTGTTGTCTTTTCTGTTTCCGAGTCTCTCCTAATTTTCCCGATGGAGAGTCCTCTAGAGGCCAGGAAACTTCAGAAGAGCTTGGCCATGATGATTTCCTATGTTATAATACTTCTGAGGCCCAAAGCCCTGGTAATTGTCCAATGTGAAGGGTAATTCAGGAGAAAATGCTTGTAGCTTTTACTAAGCAGGAAAGAGGCTGGCCAGCCAGCATGTCCTGGTTACCACAATGAAACAGTACCAAGAAAAGGGATCTGAGGATGGTGCTGTGGCTGGATAAAGATGTCGGGTAGCATAAACACAGCCTCCTAAGAGAATTCTCCTGTGTGGCAGCTTGTGGTCACTCATCAGACTTGTAGCACACTGGCAGTGAGAAGAACAGAAAACAAAGTTTATGTAGCTTTTCAGAGACTTCCATACAGTTCTGTTTGACTTTGGCTCTGGAAATAAGAAAAGGGCTGAAGGATACAATTCTTATTTACAACATACTGGAACACTGCCTTATCCCCAGGATCATGCATCCTGAACTGGGAAGGAGTCCTAAGGGAGTACCAGTACAATACACCAGAGTTCTCAGAATACATGGCTGCTTCCACCCAGCCTGCCAGACTTGCCTGGAAGAGATGGGACCAGCAGGGAGGACAGTACAGAAACCCAGCAGCTGCGCACTTTCTCCTTCACAGAACCACACGCTCAGAGATGCCACTGGCTCCTCTGCCCACATGACTGCAGAGGTAGGGATCCAGACAGCATCCAGCCCTCTTCACTGCATGGAGTAGATCAGCCTGGTGTAATTCACCAGCACAACATAAGGAATATACATTCTTAAGTATGTAATCAGCATATGCATTGCCATCATGATTTGTTCTTCAGATCTCTGTGAACATTCTTTAAGACAGTTTTAGCAACATATCTTCTTCAGATAAAATGTATCCGCTGCAAATTCAACCCCAATGCCTGTTTCTAACGTGTCTCAAATACTTAGCTAGCCAATACTCATTCCTTTCACTTTCTTTTGGGTTTCTAAATGTCAAAAAAGCTCAAAATTATTGTTTATAAATTGGAAGAAAATTAAGCCATTGTAAAAGAGCATCACAAGTGCGCTCTCCCCATCCTGCATTCATTGTTTTTGGACATCAGCAAAACCAACAGTGTCCTTCATACTTCCTTGATGTAAAGGCATAATCCTAATTTCTCAGACTTGGGCCAAAAAGATTGGGATTCAGCTAAGTCCTAGACCACAGCATAAATATTTTTTCACCCACACTAGTGGCTGCAAAATGCTTTTGACATGAAACAAACAAAAACAATTTCCAAGGTTTTTTGTGTGTTCATTTTGTTCTGTTCCTAAACCTGAAGTCCCTGGAGACAAGCTAACGCAGCACTGCTGAATTCACATGAAAGAGACAGCAATGGTATCTTACGTAAAGCGTCAGTAGAGTATATTTGAGAGTCCACTGGGCATCACATAACAAGGACAAGAAAAAAAATGCTAACAGATCTGTGAGCTGATACATACAGATGAAATGTGCTTTTGGAGTATTGTCATGCTTTACGGGTGTTAAGAAAAGTTGATAGATTTAATTTAAAATTTAATTTCAATCTTTCTACAAGACCCAGATTTTCTCTAGCAAGAACATTGTTGGGAGAGATTTTACCAAGGAAGCGGAAAACAATGTGTTCAAAGAAAGCTTAATGGCCTTATAAATATCATCTGTATTAATGAATGTACAAATATTGAACAAGAGTCCTAGAAAAACTTTTCCCTAACAAACAAAATGTTTCAGGAGACTTCATTTACATTTCTAGAGGGTAGCTGCTCCCCACCAATCCACACCAGGTAATGGCAAACATGCTTGTTCCAGTGCATGACATAGATGAACAAAGGCTGGACAGCCCTTTAGGACCTGAAACAGTGCTTTATAACCCATCAGATCTGAAATTCTTGATGACAACATGCCCCAAATAACAATCAGCTGGTTAACCAACCTTTTTATGTTGGACAAGAAAAAGAAGCAAAGATCAGACATAATGGTCATTCTTTTAACAAAATTACTGGTAGTAGCATTTATGGCTCTTAGATATTCTCTCACATGAGGGTTATGCTTAAGAAATTCAGATTGATCTATGTGCATTAGGGATCTTAACTACATGTGAACTTTTGAAGTTATTATGTTCAAAGGACAAAAACGTAGCCATAGAAAAGAAAATGCACAACTGTAGGAAACAAAATTGATGAAAATGACCTTTCAACCTCTTCTTTCCTGCAAGGGCACCCAAATGGCAACCTTTATTACATTTCTTACAGGAAGTTGCTTGGCTTTTTTCCCCTCTATTTAATACCAATTAATTTATATGAGTAAGAAACTCCTTGAATTTTTTGTGCTAATTTACACTTTTATTTCTTTTTTCAGCCTGCTCAGTTATTTCAAATGGAGACTGAGATGGCCATTATAAGATCACAAGTAAGAAGTAAGACAAAATGTATGAAAAAAGGAGAAAAAAGGAGAAAAAAGTAGTTTCCTCTTGTTTTTGATAAGAGATGTACCACATCCAGCTGGAAACATCAATACAAGTTAAGAGGGGATTAGGTGACTTTCTATCTGTAGCTTGAGATGACTATGGGTACAGAGTTTTATGTTATTATTAGATAGATAAATAAATAGTGACAATAAGAGAAATAACTTCACTGACATACAGTGAAGAACAAACACACAATTTGGACCAGAAACATCAATTTGCTGAGTAAAACAGCAGTGCTGGCTCAGGCCTGATAAGGCTTTATTTGCTTAGACTCCAAGCCAAACCTCCTGGACCACTCACTGTCAGTCCTGTACAAGGCCAACTCAGGTGTCTTCACAACCTAAACTCCATAGCTTCCAGTTCACTGTTGTGGAGCATGTAAACACCCTGAACTGCAGAGACTGCAGATGCACAGCCAAATTAAGTCAAATAGCAGAAAAAGCCATGGTTAATTGTTCACCCAGGACTAGTGCAAGAACTTCTGCCAGAGACTCTGGGCTCACTTGTAGGAAATGACTGATAAGGGAGACCATGAACCATCACTGTGGCACAAATGTGAAAGGGCTTTGCAAACCCAAGAAAATCAAATGAGCTCTTTCCAGTGGAGAACAACCTCAGTAGTGCCTCATGCACTACACTGCAATCCAGGTCTATTGCTTTTTTTGATGGCACAGTGGCATTTATTGACAAGCGACCTGGTTAGTTATTTCCAATTTAGTGTTGCTCCGATATGAATACTCAAGGAAGAAGCCATTTATTAACTGAGCTGCACTTTACAGTACTTCCTACCAGCATCTGAAAAGTTGAAGTTATCCATCAATCATGTCTGACAGAAACACTGAACTTCAACATGGATTGAGGAATTTACTGCTTTCTGTTAATATGTATCCAGAGAACATACCTCTCCCTAACTGAAGTACAGGATAAGTACTACATGTGAGAGCTGGAAGCAGGATGGCTCAGGTAGCTATTTATATTGCTTTTCACCTTTTAGTCACAAGAATCTTCCAATGTTTCCACAATGCAGGTATTATATGCTACCATCTCCTGGACACATCCTTTTCATTCCTGATTGTGCAAGTGTCCTCAAATCCCATCATATTTTTCCAACAGTTACGATAATCAGCCCAAGGGAAGGTAATATTGTGAAAATTATTTATTATCTTCTTGATGCAATATGATGGGTAGATGTGATTAAAGTTGACCAGGCAGCTCCCAACAGGTCACCAACATTGGAGACCATCAAAACCCCCTCCATTTTAAGGTGCAGTCCATCTCAGGCAGTGGTATGTAAAAATTGGTTTTATTCCTTGAAGTGAGTCAGCAGTCTGTATTCAGTTTCTAAGCAGTTAACAGGGTTTCTTCTTTTTCAGCCTGTTTTTAGATCACAGGTAAGGGCACTGATACCATAGACAGGAATTACAGAGATCAAAGATCAAAAAGTCTACATAGAGCAAACCCCTCTAGATTAATTGATCCTACCCAGGGTAGATATACTGATAAGGGAGAACCAAAGAAAACACACTGTTTTCTGTACAGCAGATTTTGATCGCCACTCACTGGCTGTCATTTTCATGTGTTGTCAATCTAGAACAGTTCAATGACATTAGATTCATAAAGCAAGCAAAAATTCAAGCTCAAAGGATAATATCCTAGATATACAAACTCCTGAGATGATTCTTCCTTAATATGCTTAGAGCATCATAAAAGTTGTAATGCCTGAACATGGGGACCATGTCTGATCCCTACTTTTTCACAGATGTGTTGCATTTTGCCCACTGAAGTCAATATGTCAAAGTTTATCTGGTTTTAAAACTTTATCTGAGGGGTTTTTTTAACCAGTGACAGCTCAAACTTGTTGCTATGTCAATAAGTATATTCTATCTAGCACAGACCTCACCTAGGAAGAAAATAAGTAGAAAGAGAAGAACGAAGAAAGTAGTGGGAACACAAATGTCCAGGCCATATACAGTATTTCAGAGATTTCCCCAGTGCCTTTCCTCAAAGGTACAAACACATTTCTCTTTCCTTTGAAAATACTTTGCCTGACCTATTCTAGAATAGCACAGACCCTTTCATGATTGCATTACACTGTTGAATTAGTTTTTCTGTGATAAACTAAACCACTCCAGTATTAGCTTTACTTCGAGCCTGTACGCTCCTTATGTAAAGTAGAAACTAATTTGTAATGCCCAATATTATTTTACAGATTATTTCTATTATCAATCTTATGTTCCACTATATTTTCACTACTTATGGTTGTCCAGTTCCTTCATAATGATACTTTGATCTTTTTCACTATTAAGAATGCCTTTAAGCTTTAAGTATACTATATTCCAAGACAGACTTAGCAAACTTTTCTGAATAATAAACACTTAAATTTGAGTTGGGCATTTTAGTTAGCTTGTTTTCAGTTACCAAAAAAAAAAAAAGAAAAAGAGGATCTGGTAGAAAACAGGAGGCAGGGGGATTTGCCCAGGCATTCCAAGGATAAACAACTTTGGTCATTGCCACTCTGATGTTAGGAGCAATGACACTTCAGATATTGATGAGACAATCTGCCCTAGGTTAATTCCACTCTGTTTTGAGGGGAAAACTCACACTGAAGTCTGATCAAAATCAGAAAAGTGATTCTGTATAAACAGGATGGGAATTTGTATTGTTTCCCTCTCTGCAAAGGGGCTTATGCTTACAAACAGAGCATTCTTCAGACAATTCAGCCCAGAGCCTGAAAGTCATCACTGGTTCTTTCTCTCACCCATTTTTATGCTGGTTTAGTGAATTGTAAATACAGTGTAAAAGGCATTGGATTAACAGTGTCACAGACTGAAGTTCTCTGTTTTATATTCAGAACAGATATTGTTATAGTAATGTTACCCCTCCTATCCTGACTCTTAAGTGGCTCCCAATAAAGAACAGGAGCCATAGCCCCAATTTCTGAGAATTTGCTATCTGATTAACGTGAAGGTGCACAATTATCAATTAGACCAAGGCAAAAGGCAATTTTCCCAGTTACAGACCTGAGAAAATATGTAAAAATTAAAACAATAATGTCACTGGGACTAAGTAGGTCTCACCAACGTAGCAATTCTATTTTCTGTGGTAAGTTTGGAAGAGGAAAAAAATATGGGGATGATAATACTAGAAATGAAGAGGTTGCATATACCAATACAGAAGATAAGAAGCTGGGCAAGCATTCTAATAATCTAAAAATTTAAGTGCTAGCTACTTGCTTTGTTGGGAACTTGCAACTTGGAACAGTTTTGATATCTGCAAAGAGGAGAGATGTAGGAATGCAAGGTGACTTCTAGAGCTGAGGCTTAGAAAAATCAGCTATGGTATCGACAGAAACTGGAAACAAGGAAGCAGAGAGAGAGTTTTGCCATAAAGCTCAAGCCCCAGTCTCAGTTTCATTAACCTTTTATTAATGGTGAACATTGATGAAGAAAAGTTCATGGCATGCTAAGGAGAGAGATTCAGGAGAGAAGTCAGTGGCCATGGTTAAAACCAGTTCAGCAGGTGAGTTAACCTACAGAGAAAATTGGAGAGGGGAGCAGGAGTTCCTTCACAGCTGAGGAACTACATACTACAAGGAGGTACAGAAGTTTGTAAGTGCCTTTAAACAAAGGCAGTAAAGGTTGAGCAAGATCAAGCTTAGTGGCACGTAAGTGGCAGTGAAGAGATTCCAGCTTTGCTCCCAGCTGCAAAGGATTTACACTGGCCAGTTACTTATTTCTGACTCAGTTTCCTCAGTTATGAGCACTTGGCATGGGCATTACAGAGATCAGTCAGCAAATGCTTGCACAGTAATTAAAAAATGTAACAATAATATGACATGGTTAACTTGTAAACTGTGTAGGTTAGTAGCAACCAAAGAAGAGTCTCTTCTGAGAGCTGACTGGCCTATGAGTCAAAGACACCTAACAGAAAGGACCCACCTCTGCCACCGGCCTCAGTAGGAAGACTTGGTATAACTTAATGACTGAGTTTGCCTCTCTGCCTCAGAGAAGTTCCTGTTTATCTGTTTAGGATGCTTTGAACTATGGATCTATGAGTTTGAAGTTTGCACAGCTGCTGCTATATTTTGTCAATCTAACATTAGAATAATTTTCATTAAGAAAACTTGCAATGCTTATCAAAAAAAGGACGTAGAAAAAGATAAACTACTTAAAGGTTCTCTTTTGTTCTTTTCCATTTTATCTAGGGTCCATTAATTTCTATTTAGATCCTTAGATAACAAATTGATT
Source organism: Elanus axillaris (assembly GCA_026212715.1). NCBI lineage: Eukaryota > Metazoa > Chordata > Aves > Accipitriformes > Accipitridae > Elanus > Elanus axillaris. The sequence continues at coordinate 14,779,228 of JANZLQ010000032.1, read as the reverse complement.
ATTGTTATATAAGCACCTGAGTAAATGAATTCTTGTTCAAAAATGATGGAAACATTTTTCTCTATATAAAAGTGTCCTGTTAAGAGGAGAGGGCCATAAATCCAGCCCCAATTAATGTAGACAGGGCTACAGTGATGTTTATATTGTGTGACCATTTTCCACAAGTCCATTAAGGGAGCTTACTGCAGAGGCATGAACAAACACACAAGTTGGGAAAGTAAGTGATCTAGTGATGTTTGAGCTCCAAATACTTGTTAATGAACCTTCTCTGTTTTTATGGCATCCTCTCATTTGGCACTTTTGCTGGATTAAGTCAGTATCATACTGTGTCGATAATCATCTGTTTATGCTACAGTTGTGCGCTGTGTCCAGTTTCATCCTGTTCACATGCAACTCAAGTTCATATTGCCGCTTATGCGTGTATATGGTCTATGGATAAGCAAAAGATTTCTGTCATAAAGGTTATTGGTCCAGAGCCTTTTTAATCAGAAAAAAAACCCATAAGCTGCTTCTTTGTGTATTTTAAAGGATGTGGTTTGTACACATGCATGGAAATTCAAAGCCGAAACAACCTTTCATTGTGTCTTGATTCAAAACATTCAAACAACAGCAAGAGGTGAGACAGAAGTCTCTGAAGTAAACTGTATATCCCAGAAAAAAACATTTCTTTAAAAGGATGAGTTTACAGAATTTAAATACGTGCTCCTGCAGTCTTTCCACAGCTATTTCTTCAAAAGCAGCATACTCCGTAATGGAGAATTATAAAAAATTAATCTCACCTGAAAATAATTCTACTTTCCTGCAAATTTTCCTATCCCTTGGATGATTCCATACCATCATTCTTATTTAAAAAAATAAAATTAAAAAACCTCTCTTCGTGTTTTCACAGAGCTGATTTTCCATACGATAAGCACATTATATAATAAGATGGCTTAGAACAGATACACGCTTTACACTACTTCCATTTTAAAACAACTCAATAGCCACATCCCTTTTCTATCACTGCTTACTGGACCTCATTATCCACTGAAATCTGCAGATTTTCTCACGTCTCAACACTTGGGAAAAAAAGTATTGTACTATGTACATAATCTGCATTACTGTAGAATGCACATGATTCGTGTAGCATATAAAGACAGGTTTTCCCGACATGGCTCACAGCTGCTGAATGGCACTTCATTTGCCTAAATACTGCTAAAAAGCCACATGCAGAGCTTTCTTCTGTACTTGTTTCGGGTACTGGGACTTCTTCCAAGTCTCCCCAAATTCTAGCTCAGCAGAAGACAACGTAAAGAGCAATACTTTTTGCCTCACACATAATGATGGGCAACCTTCACACATCCTCAGTCACCTCCTTTGGCCAAACACTGATTTCACTGCCCAGTTCTCTATGGGCTCTTTCTTGCCCCACTGTCAAAGACTGAACTAACTTCTCCTCTGCTCCCACTGAAGTAGGTGAAAAGCTTTTTATCTGCATTTCTCAACACTAGTGGCCATCTCCATCCTCCTCATCTGACTCCTAAACTATGTTTAAGACGATTAAAAATATCCTTTTTTAATTGCTTTTTCTTCTTCTTCATTTGCTTTAATAGGTAGCTATAACTTCTACAAAGTTAATAGAAGAAAACACACCTAAGCTGTTTGTATTTTATTTGTATCAGACCTTATTCCCTCTATCTCAGAGTGATTTCAGTAGGTGTTCTGTCTGATTACATTTCTTTGCCTCTTCTTTGTCCCCAGCAAATATTACCTTCTCATCAAAGTAATTAGAACTCTTTCTGGTATGAGGCTACAATCTTCCATTATGTTTTGACACATAAAATTTGCATGCCATTTCCAAACTTCATTACTCTACTTGGTATCCTCCAGATTACTAAGGCAAAATTTAGAAAGTTTTAACCACAGATAGGAGTACTTGGTGTATGTTTCTTCTTCACAGCTTACTCGCTTTGTCTAAGATAGTGTTATTTTCTGTGGTTTATTTGCTTCCCTTTTTTATCAATGAAAACCTCACCTGGTGTTATCTTTAAAACAGGACAGCTATCCAACACCTACAGAGTCCACATAGCAACTACCCTCAATGTTTTACAGGGAGATATAGATCTGGTCTCACTTATGCTCTGAAATCCTCATGACTGCAACAAGTTACATTATTTCTATTTTTAATATATTTTCTCAATGACTGGTAGAGTTGCAGCCAAACATCTGTACAATTTGAAGGAACTGCTTCACCAAAATTATAACAAATTTAGGGTGAATAATCATGGCGGTTGGCCTTAGCAAGTCACATAAACATAAAACTTCATCCCCCACTCCCCTTGGGTCTCTCAGCCCTTCCCCACGCCAGCGAGCAAAACAAAACAGAACAGCTGGTCTGTAACCAAGGACACAATAAAAGTTATGTCAGGCATTAGTCTGAATGAGAGAAGGTTTTTGTTTTGTTTTTTAAGAATGAGTCACCATATGCTTTTGAAACACTTTACCTGAAGCAGGAAAACTGCTGCACAACAGCTCGCCTGGCATGGCTTGAAAGTTCCGGCTTGTATCTCAATCCTAAGACCAGTTTTTCTCTGGGTATCCAGCCCCTGAGCTGGAAGACAGGGACGGGGAGCAGAATGAAGGCCCCATAATCCAAGGGGAAATGGTTAGTGATGTACTACACCACTGAGACATACACAAGTCTATGGGGCCAGATGGGATCCACCCAAGGGTGCTGAGGGAGCTGGTGAAAGTGCTCAACAAGCCACTTCCAGTCATTTACCAGCAGTC
>JANZLQ010000032.1:14681572-14776047 GCA_026212715.1 Elanus axillaris | reverse complement strand
AACAAGTCCTGTGAGGAGCAGCTGAGGGACCTGGGGTTGTTTAGCCTGGAGAAAAGGAGGCTGAGGGGAGACCTTATCACTGTCTACAACTACCTGAAAGGAGGTTGTAACGAGGTGGATGTCGGTCTCTTCTCCCAAGTAACAAGGGATTGGATGAGAAGAAACGGCCTCAAGTTGCACCAGGGGAGGTTTAGATTGGATATTAGGAAAAATTTCTTCACCAAAAGGGTTGTCAAGCACTGGAACAGGCTGCACAGTGAAGCGGTGGAGTCACCGTCCCTGGAGGTATTTAAAGGATGCGTAGATGTAGCACTTAGGGACATGGTTTAGTGGTAGACTTGGCAGTGCTAGGTTAATGGATGGACTCAATGATCTTAAAGGTCCTTTCCAACCTAAATGACTCTATGATTCTAAATGCTCTTTCTTGAAAATACCACAGGAAAACACTGATTTGTTATAAAATAACACTTCTATGTGCACTTTCCATGTGAGGATTTCAAAACACCTTATAGACATTAACACAATACTATGAGTCTCACAAACCCCTTGAAAACTATAAAATAAACCAGACCCATAGAAGCTGCCATACCAGATCTGGCCAGTGTCTCACTTAATCCAGCACTCTGTCTCCAGAAGACCAGAATAAATTGCTAAATATAGCATGTCAACATATTAAACTCTGTCATGCTGTCCCCCAAAGACAGCTGAGCACACAAGAAAACGGTAACCTTGGAGCCTGCTGACTCCAGTTCAGGAAAGGATAATTATACATATAGGGGTAACTGAGGAGTCTGACAGTTTCTAGTGCAGCCCCGTTGGTTTTGGCCCAAACTCAAAGGGTCGGCATGTTTATGTATGGCTTTCAGGAAAACAAATGTCATGGTTAACTACTTACAAGAGTGCTTAGGGAGAACCAAGTATCAGCATCCAAAAAGATAATAGCAAATTCTCTTCATGAACCCATTTGTGTGAAACAATTAACTTTTTTCCACATTCTCCCAAGCTCTTATGCCCCTGTGTTGCTGTGGAAGTCATGCAGCTCAGTCCCACTTCAGCAGTTAAAAGACTCCTACTGTTGTTCATACTTATGGGATTTGGTGGCATAATGAATTAAAATGAAGACTGGAAACCTCCTTCTGCCCTGCCCCAGTGGCATTGCTTCTGTCCTGGAGGAAACAAAAAAACAGAACACTGCCTTCTAGAAGGGGGCAAAAGAGGAAAGTTCATCTGTTCCTACCCAAGCAATAAAGCAAACCTGATTGATTTTAAGGCAGGCAGGATGTCCCAGAAATTACATTATTGGCTGAATTGGCTGCTGTCTTATCAATGTTCACCAGACATACAGAGGGTGGAGTAGAAAAAGGGATAGTTGGCTGAAAAAATGTCCGCTGGACAAACAAAATTAAGGGATCATTTACTTAATATATATAAAAAAATACTGTGTGGGAATTCTATGCTTAGTTTCCCTATGTTTGTTGCATACTTGTTCTGCCACCTGCTACCTTGGTGTTCGCCAAAATTTCAGGAACAGGGACTATGTCCCTGAGCTTTCCCAGAAATGAATACTACATTATTAAGAACAAGCATCTAGCAGCCCAGTGACCTGTCCTGTCCAGAAGATACTACGGTTCTGGAAAACTGCTAGCTTGAATCCTCCTTAAGGATTACATCATCACTTCATATCTTGAAGAATACCACCCATGGGCCTCATGGCTCAGTGCATCTCAAGAGGTGCTTTCTGTCTTGATGGGTAGCATTTCCCAGTGATGATTAGCATGGTGGCTCTACTACCATGGAAGTTAGATGTAAGGGAAGATCCCTCAGACCGTTACTACTGCCCCAACTCCTCCAGGGAAAGAAGAAGAGAAAGTAGAGCCAGGAAGAGCATCTTCAGGAGGTCAAATGAAGAAAGAATGAATTCTAGCTTTTGAAAGAAAAAAAAAATGTGTCTGCTGTGCAACTCAGAACAAAACACAGGCTATTCCTTGAATAGTATTGATTCTGCAGGGTTACAAACTGTGAAAAGCAGGGAAAACTTGTTCTCCAGAACAACTGTGTGCTTTCATTAATTTCCTGGGGCAGAATTTCACTTTAAAACCAAGACTACACAGATAATCACAGGCCTTTTTTTTTTTAAACACAGTAATATGAGAATTTGTAAAAGTGATTACTGACTTGGGAATTTTTGGACCTCCAAGTTAAGCTTCCTTAAAAAGTGCTGATTTTCAAAGCACTGATATCCAATACCTCCTGGCAGAACCGCCTTATGATGACTGAAATGGCATCTCAAGAACTGAGGCACCTTTATTCACAATTCATTTCTGAAAGTGGGTATAAAGCAATAATAAAAGAACATATGTGTGTAAAATGATAGTAATTTAATCAATGCAATGCTGCTACAGGTAGGGTAATTCTAGATGCCTTCCTCTAACTGGAAAGTGCATGTCTAGCTGAAAGATTTCTATGACTTTAAGAAAAAAGACTTTATCTAAAAGAAAGGAGACAGATACCAGCGACAGGAAAATACTTACAGGACATCATGGACATATCCCATTTCATTCATAGACTTCACAGTCATATCACAATTTATACCACGCCTCTGTTTCAAATTACTTTGCTTTTAATACTGTATACTACCATTTACTTTAAGGTTGGTTTTCCTCACTGTAGTTACTGTTCTTCCACTTAACTAAAACAGAATGAGCCTGTGGCTTCACATGCAAGCAAGGTAGTGCATCTGATAAACCCAGTTAGGAACAGAGTAAAATTCTGCTTTTCTTAAAGCAGATCATAATATATTTGTTATAATGGAATTTTAAAAGGCTAAACCCAGTATTTCATACACTTACAATCTATTACTTCTCAAATAAGATCAGGAAAAACTACATTTAATATCCAAATATTCTTTAGGAAAACTGCTCCCTCTTTCCACCACCAAGGAATGTTCTTAATCATTTTTAGCCAACTTTGTGCATCATGAAGTAGCACAGAGCCCAGTTTCTGCCCTTTTCCCTTTGCCAACTCCACCTCTCATCTACCTCCAAAGCGATCCAGGAAATTTGTGAACAGCTTTGTATTTTGCACACACATGTAGAAAAGGAGAACTCATTACAGACCAGAATAAGAAGCAGAACATAGAGAACTTCTGAGAGCAGCAGCAGTAAGAGCATGTTTCTATACAACTGTGCATGGTCTTTAGAAGAAAATCCAGAAGATGCCTTTTCTATCTGCATTTGACACAGTTGATCTGCTACCTGACAGTCCAGAAGACTACTGCTGCTTCACCATGCCCACTACTCACAGGAACAGTAAAGCAATTATTACAATTTTACTTGTAATGAGCAGAATAAAACAGGATGGCTTCCTCAACTTTGGCTCTAAAGACTGCAACCTAAAAGCGAGAAACCTTGTGTTGGGGCAGTAAAACCAGGAGGACCAATTTGAACGCACATGGGTAATAATGCTGTAGGACAAAGATGGTACAAATTTCACATAGCAATTTTTCCGACAGCTCTCTAATGGGCAGAAAATCAGTAACATTAGGACTGAGGGTCACAGCCTTTGGAAGGAGTTACATCCATGCAAAAACGGAGTACACAAAGCCAAAAGAGATTGTAACCACAGTTATCCCAAGGGACAGATGAAATCATGGGTTATAATGTTCTTAAAAACAAAAAAAAAATGTTATTCCCTCAATCAAACCCGAAATGGCTTGCCTCCTAGTTTTTCACAGTTTTTCTAAATTAAGAGGTGAAGATTGCAGTCAAAATTGCTACTATATTTCACTCAAAAACATGAAGTCCCTTAGTGAAAAGGGTAAGCATTCTCTGTTTTGCAGGCTTACTTCTGGAAAATTGGTACCATACTTACTGCTCAAAGTTAAGCTTGCTAGTGCAGGCAGCAAGCTTCCACTTGCAAGCAGTAACTGCAGAAGATAGAGTGCTCCATGTCCTAACAGTCACAGCTGAAATTTGGCACAAAGAGTGGGAAGGATGACAGCAAAACAATCATGGCAGTGAAAGCACTAGCCTCCTACTCCTGCCTCGAAATCCCTGCGCAGGGCAGCACTTTAAGGATTACCCTTCATCTCCACAACATGAAATGCACTAAAAGCTTAAGGAATGTGTATGTCAGTGCCAACAGGCCAATGCTAGGTCCGGTAACTCAGATAAGCCCATCCTAACATAGGGAGGCACTGGAAGACTGGCCATCCCTGAAAAGCAAAGCACACTGCCCCCCACCCAAAATAAGCAATTGGCTGTACAGTGCCAGGTTCTCAACACATGTGGTATAACCACAGAGGCTGAAGGACACAGTTAGCCCATCTGACCGAGCACTGCTAGTGTAGCTTTATTTAAATTCTCTTCATTGTTAAGTTCTCACCTGTCTCGTCGGCAAGTCATGATATTGTAGTATGAGCCTGGTGTTGACGCTGTGACTCCATGTGTTGCCAAGGGCTGCTGTCACACAACCAGATTCCCTCTTCCCACTTCCAGAAGCTCCTGAAGATAAATATGAAAGAAACTGCATCAGGACTGTGCCACAGAGAAGGGTTCAGCATGGAAACTCTAATCAGTCACCTCAGATCATTCCCTAAGCTAGGTAATCATGATTGGTACTTAATAGATGGCACTATCACATGAATTTCCCACCTGATTTATTTATACATCTGCAGTGTGAGTTCTTCATCTCACCCTCTGATACCTACGCAAAGTGCCAAGAATTAAGTATATATTGCAAAGGAGTACCTACCTTCTTGGAGAGACCAGTACATTTTCTAAATATCTGGAGGTGCACCTTACATGGGGCACACTTGCCCTTTCCTCTTTAGATATTCTATTCCCAAGCAAACCAGCTTTCTGTGGGCACAGGAGAGGAAAGCAGGCCAGCAGAGTGACAGCGTATAATGACATAACAAAAAGGGAATCTCAAGGAGCAGAATAAAAATACTGCTTCATGCCATCAGGCATCCTAGACATTTTCTAAGGTATGCAAAGAAGGGAGCCCCTTAGCTGTAAATACCATGCTGGTGTCTCTGAAATCACACGAACTTTATATAACCCTGAAGGAAAATGCAATCAGCAACAACAACATAAGGAAGTGTTTCCAATAATGCCACATGATCCAGCTTGCTGAACTGCCATTGCACCTGAGCTTTCTCATATTGAAACCAGAGACCCATATGTACACACATATACATACACAGGCAGGTAGGTGCCTGAGACCTTCATCTTTGCTTACCACAAGTTCTGTCTAAGATGAACAGATAGATGAGTAACTTGTTTTTACTTCAAAAGACACTTCAAGAACAGAGCAAGCCAGACAAACCAAGGAAATTCAGAAACAAAATCCCAATTGTTATGTCAGTAGAAATTATCATGTGCAAGTCGAAAATTGAACTGTTTGAGGCAGTCCATACTGTTAAAAAGCTATGAGTGAATGACAGAAAGTTAAAGTTGGGGAACTTTCTGACTTCTATCAGGCAACAAAACTGCTTTCCCAGAACAGTCATGAAAATCTTGTCAACTAAGTCAGTTGAAGTTAGACCAGACACTTACTCTGCAACACAAAGTTCAGGGCAGCCTTATGTTTTTGTCAAAATGATCAGTAATGCAACACTTAATGTTGAAACTTAAATTATAAGTACTAGGTTTTGGAAGCAATACTGTACTGAGATGACAAAGCCATCTCATGGCCCAGCAGAGCTTCTGGAAGGTTCAGGTTTAAAACCCTTCATTGCTTTTACATTTGCAAGGTTGTGGGTTTTTTTACTTCCCCCCCCCCAACTATTCAGAGCAGAAACATAATTTCTTCATTCACTAAAGCTTTTATTTTGGAAAAATATCCAGTAAAGGGTAAAACCAAAAGTGCTGGCATGCAGTAATAATCATTTGTATCACTGCTGGTAGCTTGCAAGCAATGAGAAGGACACTGCATTAGGCAGAGGAGAGCAGCAGGCTGGAGAAAAGGGCCTGGAATGATCGCAGTGTGCTACAGGACCCAGCTGAAGACCTCAAACCTCCCCCACTAAGTAATACGAGGTTCAATTAACATTAACTGGATTTGGATTAGGTCTTTAAATGTTTAATGTCTACAAAAGAAATGAGTGAAGCACTTGGTTCAAGCCAATAGTTTGACAAGAGTCTGGACTCTGTACTTGTCTGAATTACTTCCCATGTCATGGGAACTCACTGCAACATGCACAATACTCACTTCTCCAGGACAACATCTGTTATAGTCTACAAACAGGCTATAGTTGTGCAATCCAGCAAGGATGGCTGCTTTTCTTTTCTCAAAACAAAGGTATTAATATCTTGATAAGCATCAAACTTCTACCTGAATAACTCACCGCAGGAGTACCTAACTGGAAATTTCCATACTAGGAATGCTATTCTGCTAATTAGTCTAACCCACCTGTATTGGGAAGGTGGATGTGCTGACAATAATAATTTCTCTTCATCTATGCTTTGGATTTAATTTGCCAGCTGGAGGAGAGAACAGGTTCAAGTGTTAAAGCAGGGTGCTGGGAAGTATGTATTCCATTCCCTTAAAATTACTTAAACCAAGTTACTTAATTAAGTTCATTAAGTTCTACAAACTTTTGGTTTTGCGCTAACACCACAAAAGTAAAATGCCATTACTGTACAAACAGGCTAAAGGAGAATGAAAGACAGTGAAGCAGTTTTAAAATTTTGCAATTCTCTCTTTGTTACGTGGAATAAGCTGCAAGTTCCTCCCATATTCAACATTGTCCTTCTTTCCCACCTGCTAGAAATGGGTAGGAATCACAAAATTCAAGTGAAGCAGCTAAGTGTAAGTTTTGGTGGGTGTGCAGGCGTTCCCCTCACAGCTGATGTAACTGCACCCCTGTATGCAGCTGGTAGCCACTGCTCCACACCATCGAGAAACAATTCACCCACTGCTGCTTGGGGGCCTCTGACTACAGACAAAAAGCCCAGACATTCCAGAATTAGCTACTGTTGGCATAAACCAGCTGTAAAGTCCACATCCAAACTTCCCTCAAATTATGTGTCTCTGCTATTAGCTAACAGAAGGAGAAACACCTTGTCGTTGCAATCCTGAGCCAGGCATTGAAGCGGTTAAATGTCTGCAGCCTGCTGATATTACAGAGATATCCCTCCATAGCAATTCCTAATTCTGCATTCCTTCCAGGCCTAAAACCTCTCCCAAAGTGAACAGAAGTGATAGAGGTGTAAGGCTTGTGGCAGAACAAGCAAGCTAATTGCTGCCATTTATTTTATTTTATTATACAGGAGAAAGCCCACTGTACCATACTGTGTCAGCCCCTGTCTGAAGAGGGCTGTCTGTGTGACCCGCTTCCAGGCAAATCCTCTTCTGTGAAGTTATTCAAATTTATGACTCTAGTACAAAGTGGTTAGTAAGCCTGGAGCAAATTTACAGCAAAGACTTTTTACAGGGTGGAAAGGAATGCCTCACAGGAAAGGTTTCCATTTTAGAAGGGATCCTCCTGCAAGCTGATGCATTAGGCAGACAGAGAATCAAACCGACAAGAAGTGAAATAAACTGAGGAGGAAGCAGCACCAGATTTGCAAAGAAGTTCAAGGGCAGTGACAGCACATGCTTCATTCCTTGTCTCTGCTTTAAACACAAAAAGATAGTAAATGTCTCGCAGGAAAGATAGAGGATATGTTAAGAAAACAGATTTATATTCAAACATGGTCTTAAAAAAACCTTGGACTTATCTTTTCTGTTGTTTCAACCACTACTTAGTCATTAATGAACTGGACAAAGGAAGTGCATAAATAATATTGTTCAAAGAAAGAGTGATATTTTTCAGCACACATTGCCTCGTTCTTCCAAACCCTGATAGTTTCATAGTTAGAGACAGGAGTATCAGACCAACCTTGGCCCAAGAAGAAAACAGGCTCATAAGGGACTTCGGTTTCTGCTCAGAGGTCCCCAAACTGTCCAACCTGAACCACTTCAGAGTGGTGTGGAGCAACAGCTCCCAGCTGTGACACAAAGGTGCTTATCCATGCTGTGGTGTGGATGTTTCCATAGAGCCACTGATGTGCGATCAGCTGACAGGCAGCAGTTCCCATCTCTCCAGCCTGCTTAGAGCACAGCTCTTACTCCAGTCACTGCTGGCATGATGATTTCTGCTCAGGACGTGGGTGATACAGGGAGCACAGGGACTAAGGAGAGTAAGAAAATAGGGCTGACAGACAGATAAGAGAAAGGTGGCAGATCTCAGTTTATGGATGCTGTATGTGGGAAAAGGGTGTGGATGTCCAGAAGCACAAAGACGGGATCCTAGCATGGGGAGGTGAAGATGCATGCTAGAAGGGTGGGAGGAGACCACTGAACAACCCCTGCTTTATATATTCAGATCCAGCTTAAGTAAAATGAAGTGGTGATTTCAATTCCTGTAAACACTCCCTCCTTCCTCACACAAAAAGAACTAGCATTAAACTGATCTTCAAAGGGCACACCAGCAGACAGGCCAAGGACTGCATGAGGTACCTATTCTACTGTCTCCTGTGAAATTAAGCTCATCAGAGCAATGGCAGAGACACCAGCAGAGACCATATCTGTTCTGGATCACAAGAATAAAGGAGGAACTGGCTGCTTCACTCTCACTGAACAGCTGTCACAAGTGAAAACAAAGGTTCTTGTGGTCTGAGTCAAATGCAAAGTAAATGCCTCTCCACAACCAGGGGAAAAACAAACCAAAGAGGAAAGGATGATTCTTCAACTGAGGCCTGCAGTGCTGCTTCCAAGCAGAAGAAGAGGCTCACACTGGGCTCCAATGCCCTGGTAGGAGTTGCCAGTAGAATTGGGCAACAACACTTAGCCGTACTTACACACAAGGGCTAGATTAACTTTGTTTGTTTCCCACCATGCAATTAAAACAAACCTTCCCTAAGTACCTTCCTTACCACTGAGATGAATGCCACATATAGGCAGGATAGGGAAAGTGGGTTTATTCCACCTTCCATTTTTCACTGGAGGAAACAGTAGGATTAAAGCTATTCAGCTCAATACTGATTCTGGGATTACTCTGTTATGTCCAAGCAGAGAATTACAAGTGTAGACATGGTCTCAAAAACCTTCTCGTCTTCTACATATAGGAACGTACCATTTTAAAGACTAAACCTTCATGTAACCCGAGTCCCAGTTGTTGCAAATACGGTTGAAGGGGATTTAATCATAAAGGAACTTCAGATTCATTAGTGTCTCATCCTAGTAAAATTAGGCTAACTAGACCAGTGTCTTGAATCAAATGAAACGGACTTCTTAAAAGAACATTATTAAATGCAAAGAGTCCTTGCAGAATGTGATTATACTCTTGATTTAAAAAAATAACGCATTCCTTATTGATATAACTGCACAGAGGAATGAATTACATACACCCTTTCCACATTCTCATACAGATTTTTGTCCCTCCAGATGAAAGAGTCATTGCCTGGCTGGTTCATCCCCACCACTGGGCCCCTTTGCAAACTCTATCAATGTAGTAATTCAAAAATCTTTTCTCACCAAATGCAAAAAAGGGATCGATGCACAATAGTGAAATAACAAAATAGAGAAGCAACCAGTCCCCAAATCTTCCAAATCTTAACATCAAATCATCTTGATAAAAGCCTGATTTATCAAAAAGGAGGAAAAATCTCTCCAAAAGTACAGAGAAAATATTTATAAAGAATTATACTGAGCTCAACAAAAACAGCACACCATGCAATAAGAACGAAAGTACTTTCCCTCTTGCTCTGGCTGTGCAGCTTTCTGGTTCACTGGCAGAGCTCATAAAGATCACTGCTTTTCACCTGCATTGCATTTAGTCTGTATTTCTTGTGCAGATCTCTAACAATGACACCAGAAGGGAGAGAAAAAAGAAAAGGAAAAAGGAAAAAGGAAAGGAAAAAGAAAAAGAGGAAAAAACCCTCAACCCCCAACCTACTTTTCCATCTTCACCTACTCAGAAAGTACAAGTATAAAAATATCTAATGGTGGAAAAACCCATCACACAGTAAAAAACAGCCCACGGGACAGACTCATCTGTGAAGTAACTAAGCATATCACCCTTCAAACTCCCACATGCTGACTTATGCCATTCTCAGCCCTTCTCCACATCTTTTTCTTTAGGCAAAAGGTAACTCTGATTCTCTTTCCCTACAGTGATGACCACCTCACTCTCTGCACTGGTCAGCCAAGGTACGTCCCAAATTCCTTCTGTCATACACTCCACCTTCACAAAACTAACTAACAGAAAATGGGTGAGGATGAAAAAACTGGTCTTTTATATTAAAGCCACGGCCCTAGCAGTAGACAGCTACTTAGATCACCATTTGATATCACCCATTTGAGGCAAAGCATAGACCAAAATGCACATATACCTACAGCTAGGTAATAACCAAACACAAATTACTGATTTGTACAAAGAGACACTAAAGCAAATGTTGGTCTCTGTTCTAACTGTACAGATCTGTTTCAGTTAATGGGTTATGCAGGCATATCAACAGCAGAATCCAGTTCATTTTAGGAGAAAAATCAAAACTTACTTCCTAGAGTACAGTGTTGCCTTCATACATTCTTCTATTATTTAGGACATATGGCAGGAAAACCAGTTGCTGCTGTAAGAAATCAAGCTTGGCCACAAAACTAACCATGTAAAAATTCTGACTTTTAAAATGCTTATTCTCCTCCTTTTATTAAGAGAGGGAATCTGGCAATTTTACTCCCCCAAAACATCTAGTTCTAAATCTGTGCAAATCCCCCTGCCTCAATTATTCCACCTTACTTCAAATTTTAATTAAAAATAAGTAAAAATATTTTAGCTGGAAACTGGAATTGTTTAGTAATCAGTGGTGTATAATTTAGTTCTCTTTTTTTTAATAGTATAGTCATCAAAATATAGTTAGCAAACAAAGCAATTAAGTCCAACCCCTACTAATCCCCAGTTAAAAAACCCAGTTTCAATGGAAATTTTTTTGACCACCCCTAGTTCATAGCTATGTTACTGCTACAACACTGAAGTGCCTACTAGAGATTATACTGAAAAGACTGTTGCAATTCAGTCATCATCAAGAGACCAAAAATTGCCACTTACAGACTCCAGCTGCAAAGTTCTGATGGAGACAGCAGTGAATGTGACAGAAAGGGAATGAGCTCACTTCTCATTTTGGACAACACAGCTTATTTATCTCATATGCCCCAAACAGGTGAGTTTTCACACTTTGTTGGTCATTATATTTATGTGTATCTGTTTACACATTCTGGGTGATTTTTACAGCGTTAATCTGATACTAGATCGAGAATAATGTCCTTTCTGCTGTCTTTTTTCCAGCCATTCTTTTATTTCTATTGTGACAACTCCTAGAACTCTCATCTGCAATATGCAAACCACTATACAGAGAACAAAAAGATAGTTCCTGACCTGAAGACCTTCTTTTCATGAGAACTGCAGTTTAAGAGTCTCTTAGCTGCTGCTGATTATTGCCCATTTACAAGGAATCTTCCCTAAGAGATGAGGGAAAATAAACCAAAATATGTGACAGGCCAGCAAAAGTATATAGAAATAAGGACTTTCAGTATTCTCTGTGAAACATTAAAAGCTTTTTCAAATAAGTAATATTAACCATTATTCTACCCCCCAAAAATCAGCTGGGACTTCTATCCAGGTCAAGACATCAGAAGAGTCTTCCAGAGAACTAGGCAGATACTGGCTTTTTTTTTAATTCCACACCAGTATACCCACTGTTACCAGCGTGTTTTGTACCAGAGGATCACATTCCCTGACATCGGTGAGTTCATGTCGATTCTGTTTTGAGTTGAGAGAGACAGACAGAGAGAGAAGCACACACATGCTAGCACTGAGACTCCTGTCTGCTGACCTAAAAAAGGAATTGACATTAAGAAATGAGAAAATCCAGCTGGTCTGATTTCTTGCCAATCTACCAGCCATGACCAAAATGGTCAGGTCTCGGGAGATCTGTGGAGGTGGGAAGACAGCTGGTGGTTTACAGCACCTGAAACAGGGCCCAAATCAGGGAATTGTGGAGTTGAGATCCTTGGGAACAGATACTTTATTTTTGTCAGTGTAAATATTCTGCCTCTGTGGCCTGGCAACACACCACAAAGTGATGAATTTCCACCACTCTATCACTGCTGCATTGCTAGTGCAAATGATCGAATGAGTAGTGCTTTGGTGGGAAGGATGGTGAAGACCAAGTAGAAGGCAGTGGTTAGGTCAATTCCTTTCTGTAACCAAGGATAAATTCTTTACCCCTCAGCTCACCCTCCTTCCCTTAGAAAGCTAATGGCACTTCTTGAGAAATTCCCTCTTCCTCTAAAATCTAGATTTTTACTAATTTACACCACTCCCTCAGTATCCAGAGTTCTTTTCCACACTGCTCACCACTAAAACTTGAAGCAGCGTCTTCCATCTAACCTCTCCTATGCAGTCACTTCTTCCTGTCTCTCCAAGACTAGAAAATAAAATCCCAAACCACTCACCTAAGGGGGGAAAAAACCTCCCAAACAACTGGAATTTTGCCTGCCTGCACATATAAAGGATACATAGGTTGAAAAACAAAGCTTGCCCAATCATGGCATCTGGCAATGCTAGGGCCCTGTGAACCAGAAAATGCTTTTAATTATCACCTCACCAATCATGCTAAAAGTTATTGCTGTATTTTTTTGGTTACGCTCCCTCAGGGAATTAAACAGATCATGATATTAATCAGAACGCATGTAGGAGGGAGGGGGCAGAATGCTAGAATTACATGTGTGTAGGTCCCTTAAGGCTTGAATAAAGAACCGAGATTTAGAATCCCACTGTCAGAGGAACTGAAGCCTTGCATGCCGCAAGCCTCGGCCCTCTGACCTACACAGCCATGGCATTATCGTATCTGATTTTCCCAGGATGGTTAATCTCAGCTGCTAAACTTCATCAGTCTCTGCTAGTGTTTTACCCATCATCTGGATTTGACACTTCCGAACTTTCCAGGCTAGAACCAAATAAGCCATCTGTCACACTCCTCCTTGACAGGGACAAAAATCCAACCCCAACATAACAGTCTGAAGTCTGGAAGCCTAAACGGCTGAATCCCAGAAACTCTGAACAAAAACTGATACATTTTGGGGGAGGAGAGGGAGATGTGGCTCTGAGACTGCAGTGAGTTTCAGAATGCAGCTCACAGCACTATACTCATGTTTGGTTGCTGCGGTCTGAGACACAGACTGTATTCCCATAGTCTACATTTTTTTCCCCATAAAATATGTTCTGGTAAAGAAACAGTATCTTGGCAGCTTAGCCCCCATACCCAGAAAACTGACATAGTGCAGTCAAAAGCAGCAGTACTCCAGGCAAGGTAGGAGCCAGCCTGCAAATGAACCTTAAATTACATTTGAGAGTCAGGGCACGGAAGGGTGATGGGAGTAGGAGGGAGAGAGTCGAGTTTCTGTCGCACATTGAGTTCTCCATGGAAGAGGCCAATAAAAGCACCAATTAGTGCTAACATACCCAGGGTGTTTCTGACATGGCTGTCCATTTCCTCGGGAGTAGGCTGATGGTGTATGCCTACATGGCAGACGGAAAAGGACAGTAGGTGTATGCAAGCTAGTTTCAAATAAGGACTACGGTCTGCCTTGGTAAATATATTTTGCAAAGAAGCCACAGAGAGCTTTGTGCTGCTACAGCCAGATCACTGCCAGCACCTGAGTTTGCTCAATTAACACTAGCACTGATATTCAGCCTACACTGCAGTGGACGTTTCTCAATATATTGAGCAAAAAAAACCATACCAAATAACAATTTCTGATCATAGCCTAGTTCCGTGGATTTGAACTACTGAATTAAGTTATCTGTCCTTTTCACTCCTGAGCACAGTATTTCAGTAGTGGTCCTCTTTAAAAATCATTTTCAAATTTAGATGATTTCTTGATACAGAAGGTTGAAACATGCAATAATTAAGAGTCCAGGGTGGGGCTGTTAACCACAAGGACTATGTTCAATAATCAATGTTAAATTGTACTTCAAGTTGAGATTTTTCTTGCATGCAAACTGAGCAAACTGCTTTACTTTGCATGATGACCATAGTAATTTGTTTGAAAATTTAGCCTTCAGTGTTCTTAACACTGGTCCCATAGATTACGGTTACGACAGTTCTCTCTAGGTGTAAATAAACCAAACAATCTTAGAGCTGTAAAGCTTAGATTATGAGCCATAGTTATCAAAACTGAAATTCCAGGATGAAACAATTCTCTTTCAGCCTACAACATGGAAACAGAGGTCAGCCAAACAGTTGGGGGCTAGAAATGACTGTTCGCAAATTACAGCTGTTCGCATCTGGAGTTCAGATTTGGCCAAACTCTTAATACTATCCATCACAAAAACTAAGCTGAAAGAATGTTTTGGTTTTATGTTTAGGAACATAAAACTTAGGAAATATGAAATGTAAAAAATGCTACATGCGACTTTAATTCTGCCCGTCAAACGCAGAACAAGGGACTCAATTGTTTCTCACAACGACTATCATCAGGGTTGACTGTGGCATTTAACTGGTATTTAACCACAAGTCTGCATTTGCCAATACGAGTCTCATTGGCTGCATTTATTTCTCAGCACAGAGGGGCCCATCACACAAGCTGAAGGATGCAACCTCTTCTCTGAAGAAGTGCCTTTTGGACTGGCCTGGCAAACTCTACACATACACCTAGCAGATGCATCTGAGTGCTTGAAGTACCTTCACAACATATGTTTATTGGGCACTTTCACATTTTTTTTAATCATACAGCCAATATACCCACATATATAAAATGTCTTCCCTCTCATTATAAGATGAATGACAAAACATTTTAGCACATGCTGACACCACAGTGGCTCACTGTTCAGAACAGACTCATTAACAAAGCTGAAAATACATATATGTTTATGTACTTAAAAGCACACACACACACACAAAGAGGCAGTATATAACATGGAGGATGTTAAAATGACAGAGGATTACAGGGCCCTGGCTTCACTCCCTGACTGACACAGACTTTCCAGGAGGTTCTCAGCAAGTCAGTCCCCCTCTTCACGGTGCAGTCACCCATCCTGGAGTGGAGGAGGTACATGCTTTTTTCTTCATCTCATTCTCAAAAAGGAATGACTTATTTTATCTGAAACTAAGCAAATAAATTCAATTTTGGACAACAACCAAGACTGGAAAATTTCATCCCGATAAGCTTTTCTGACTGAAGACAGAGGGTTGGAAGGGAAGCAGTTATACAGCCTTAACTATAGGAGGTTCCTTCCGTTCCTGCTATAATGCAAAATATTCTAAGATGTGCCAAGTTTTCACTGTAGTCTGCATCAGACAGTGACAGGACACCGAAGTGCTCCGTGGAGAGTAATGCATAAATCCAAAATGATCTTTTGACTGCAGTGACTCTTCTCTCCTGAGATGTATTAAATTTTTTAAAGTCAGTGAAAAATAAAAAATTGCAAAATATCACTTTTAATCCTTGGACTACAAGATGGTTGAATCCTCTAGAGGCCAGTCGGGGCCAGAAACAACTTTTTTTCCCTTTTTCCCAGATTTAGGGGGGGCAGGGGGGAGGGCAAGGGGAAAGGGAGAGAGCAAAGAGTGGTTGGTTTCAAATAGCAACATTGTCCAAAAGGGTGAAAGGGAACAGATGGCCATGGAGAATGCAGCCTCAAAGCCCTAAAGAAAAGGGCTATTTTGACAGATCTTGCTGTTTCCTATTCAAGCATGAACACTCTGGCATGGAGAGTTAAGACGATACAAGGAACAACCTCTGTTCCCAGCAACTGACTATGGGCAACTGGCCTCTGAAGCTCTCTGAGAAAAACAACATGAGACAGACAGACAAACAGATATGGCAGCAAGCCCAGATCTCAGCCACCAGGAAAGGGGGAAAAAAAACCAAAAGAAAAAAAACCCACACAGAAAGGCTAGAAACAGCTGCCTTTTCCTGGCTCCAGCGCAGAGCATTAGAAAGACCCTGTCCAGCCTTTCTCATCTTCCTTTTCAATGAAACTTCATGAAGGGGTCACCCTCAAGCTGTTGGTCTTTGCCCTGAGGGGAGGTGAAAAAGAGGACAGAGTAGAGCTCGTCTGGCTCAATGAAACCTGTTTCCTTTAATCACAAAGACCTCCCTCCAGCTAACGAATAGGAACTCTAAATGTAAAAAAGCATAATTAATGTTGTATTTTTGCATGCAAAAAGATTGAGAAACGTAAAGTTGTGGCTCCCACAATATGTGTAATTTGTTTCCATAGTATACAGCAGTGAGCCATTATATCCGAGGGCAGGGAGAATTGCACTCGCTGTGGGAAACACTGCTAATGTGTGTCTTGACTTTTTCTATCATACCTAATCAAGAGAGTGCATCAGCAGCTGTTTCATTCACTGACTCCGGGCATGTCCTATCAGATAGAGATTTTGGTTTTGAAGAGCAGTTTCACATCCATATCCCAAATTTAGAAAGAGACCTAAGCCATTAGTGTAACCAGACATCACTGTTTCCAAAGTCCATAGAGCGAGGGATGAATCTGAGTTTCTGAATTTCTTTCTGATTTATGTATCATTTTCATTTTTTAGGGCAGAGCTTGATGTACTGTTTCCCAGCCAATGTTTGCCTATGGGCAGAAGCACTGAGTGATACCTTCCCTTCGTGCTGTAACCTCAACTACAGCAATGGTAATTTCACACAACAGTTACAGGGAGGAAAAGAGGGGGCAACTGGTATAAACATTAACTATCTTCTCAATCCTTCCCTGAGGCAGGGAAGTTCCTATCATCTCAATTTTAATATCCTCCTTTTTAAAAATCATTGAAGGAAAAAGATAATAAAGAATTGTGGGCACTCACATGCCAGAACTCCAAATGAAGAAATGCAAATGCTACATACTGATCCTATCTGCGCCTTTGTTCCCTCATCTGTGAAACAACATTTGTTAACTTTAGTCAATAAATAGTAACTGTGCAGAAAAACCGACACCAGTGACAAATCACCTCGACATCCTCAGCCTCTAAAGGAATCCAAATTATTATCAAAACTTTGCTTTTCTACAATATGTAAATGGTTTGAGGGTTTTTATGTTGTTTTCACAAAGGATAGACAAAGTAGTCATTACTAGCTGTAACTGTTAATTTGTAACTAAATAGATAGGATCTGACTGGTAGAAGTAGTCAAACAATAAATAAAATACCTTATTTTAGGCTAAATCAGATAAAGTCAGGTTTTTTTCTACTTAACCATGAGCTTCCTGCGCTTCCTGAGACTGAGTAACTGCTCCAGGCTATACTTATTAAGGGAATCTCAAATGTGGATTATTGGCTAAGTATTAATGAGCATTGAACTTGTTGATTCACCTTTCTTCCCTATGTTTCCTTGAGTAAAGTCAACCTATTATAGTCACCCTGTAGTTTTCATTCTGTTCTACTTTTAGCGTGCAACTCCTGTTCACTGCCAGTGTAACGAAGAGTGTTCATAAACCAATTCTGTCTTTCGTGTTGCACGACAGGTGGTTCCACCGCATATTCCCACACATTCCAAATATTTTAAGTGTTCCACATCTGTTGTCTAAAACATTTTTAGTTCACTGCAAGAACTGTAGGGGATGAAAAGAAAAAGTTATATATAATGTAGTAACTGACCTTTTATGCCACACAAGCTCTCTGTCATTTCAACGACATGACAAATTTCAAAAAAGAGCTCAACCTTCATTCATTATACTACGTAGCTATTAAAAATACTTGCAGAGAAGATAACTTGAGAATTAACTTATGACAGCTGTAATAGCCCAGATGATAAACCTGAGTGTGGATGTGCCTTTTTTTTTTTTTTCAGTATCTGCTACAGGAAATTCTTTAAAATTAAAGAATTAAGGTGATTTACACATTTTCTGAACATACAAATCACTCTATCTGCTTAAAAAGAAAAAATCAAAACATCTCCCATGTACATATGAACTGTCTGGGTGGGATTTTTATAAGTGCTCACTGTTGGCTTATAGCAGATAGGGAAACACTAAATGCCTCCCTGACCACCCCCNNNNCCCCAGAATGAACCTGATCAGATGTACTTTAAAAACATATGACTGCAAGTAATTCTTCTCACTGATCAAACAGAGGCACTGGTCAAGATTTGAGGCCAGGAAATTAAAAGCACTAATTGCATCTCATTTACTAAGCTACTCTTAGGAGGCAGAAAATGCTTGCCTGGGCTGTAATTGAGATAGGTGGTGAGGATTAGCATTTCTGCTCTCGCTGAAGGTGGTGTGAGATGGCAGCATCCACCAGCAGTTGGGAATCTGGTTTGCATCTCAGTGCAGAAGCTGGCATGTCTCACTTTACCAGCACTGCGGCTCCACTGGGTACTGGCTTGTTTTGGACTATAACAGGAGTCTGTGCCCTGCTGCATGACCAATGTCATTTCCAACAACATAATGGCATTCCTTCAAGTACTTTGCCAGCATGACAACACACTTCAGCTAGGAGAGCTGATGCCTCATCATATATTAGCAGTACAAACATGATCTCCATAGCTGTATAGCTATGCAATATAAACAAATGTGCAGTCCTTTTGTTTTTGTTGTTTTTGGTTTGTTTATTTTTTAAATGAAAAAGAAACATGTTCTGAGCTAGAGGAATGTTATGAGGGATCTCTGTGTGACAGACCCAAGACTATGCCTCAGGGAAAATGATGCCACTGTGTGACCGTGTTCAAACAAAGCACTGCTAAAACTTGCAGCAAATGTCTTGGTAATTCCCGTGAGGCCAAGACGGAAACTTAGGCACTTAAGCAAACTTGACTCAGTTAATTTTGGAAGACAAATACCTTTGTCCAGCCCTAAGCCAATGCTGACAGCAAGGCACAGTATCTCTTCAGTATGTAATGGGAACATGATGCTGGGTACGAATGAGGATGTGGACATCTTCATCGAAAACACAATTGGATATGTGGTGGAACAGACCCACGAAGATGAGGATTTTAACTTTCTTTTTAATAGCGCAAAACTCATTTCTCTTACCATAAACTCCAAGAGGCCTCCAACACCCTTGTACTACAGCGAGAAGTGGACAGACAAGAGGGAAGAAAGAGGACAGTCACACTGAAGTACATCAGGAGTTGCCACAGAGGGAGCCTGACACATGAGAATTGTGGGAGTTTCACTTGACCTGCAAATCCTACCTTTCTAAAAACAATTCTGAAGCATTGATGCTAGCATGCTTAACTCTGCAAAGCAGGAGGCTGCCAAAGGCTGAAAGATCACTGAAAAGTTAGAATAAAAATCACTTGCAATTATGTACAAAGACTAATTTTTCATTTTTCTTGTGGGAAGAATTTCACCAACCAAGAGGATAATTTCAGAAGAAAATTCAGCATGTCCAAAGGAATTCACACAGTGGATTTCAGTGAAATGCCTGCTAACAAGGCCTTGTACTTGCAAATACACTTTCTAAACTTTTAAACTACACTGAACTCTTCTAAAAAAAAGAAATAATTAACTAAAGGTTAATATATTTTCTCTGGTACTACAGGAGAGAAAATATTCTTTTGGACCTTGTTCTCTTCAGAATCCAGAAAGACCTAGACTATATTCCAGTATTCATGTAAAGCATTCATGTGCCAGGGGGATGACCTTACACAAACAGAAAAGATTCAGAGGCATATGCTAGCCCCTCAAACTGCACTATTCTCTCTCCAGTCCATAAAAAAAATTAATTTGGGGGATCTCTCTAGACTGTAACTGCTTCAGGCAGTCTAACGAACACTTGGGCAAAAAGCACTTGTATGCAATTACACGAATACTGTAAATGCAGGATATTCTTTAATGAACAACACAGTGCTTCACAGGTAAGCTTGAGCTAGCTTCAGAGCAAAGGAAATTTGCCTGGCACCAGTAAGTCATTTCCGATACCTGAGAGATCAGCTGGGTTCCCTCACAAACTTTTGGATTGTATCACCTTCTGGCTAGGGTCATTAGCTCTTCCTTGTTCAACCAGTTATGCTTTCACTCCCACGGCAAACTCTGCTGAAAAGCCCAGTGGTGCAGAGAGCAGCAGCAGGTACTAAGCGAGGGACAGTCTTTCCTCAGAAAACTGGGGTTGATCCTGTTTCTTTGCATGATGCTGCCACAGTGATGTTATCTCGTCAGAGATAAAAGAAAATAGTTTTAAGTCGCTGATGATCCCATAGCAACATCAGGAGTGTTAAACTGGAATCTGAACAGCGGGGGTGGGGGAGGGGGGGGGGCGGAGAAGGAATTGGGCAGGCTTTGCCTGTCAGATTTGCTCTGCAGTCCTGGCAATCTCCAAAACTTGCCAAAGAAACTATATGAGAAGATATCCAAGCTGTACAACAATACTTCAAAACATCACACACTGTCATTACTTAACCACACCTTGCAATATTTGGTGTTTTTAAAACTTCAGTTTCTGAGGTCAAGTGATTATGGAAAACCCCCATGGCTTCCTATGCAGCCTCCTCCTCTCTCCTGCACCCAGCATATACCCATTTCTCTGTCCTGACAAGTTTCAGAGTGGCTTGAAAACAGTCATGATTGCATCCCCAAAGTTTAGGAGTCAAGAGGCAAATAAAAAGGTCTCCCAAATAGATTCTTTTAAAACTCAATTTTCTGAGCCTAATGGGGAAGGCCAATCCTGATATTCAAGTCTGGCAATATTGATGCAGTTACAGCAACTTCAGGTACTAGATTTGTCAAACTTACTTTGCTATTTCAATTTAAAATATATGGTATGAACATTGCATGAATTATCACTTGACTATAAGTAGTCATCTGAGGTTGCTAAGTATTTTGAATCTGTCTAGCTGCAGCACAACAGATACACAAATTCTCTTTATCTGCAATGAAATCCTGTAAATCTTGTGTTTTCTGTATGTTTTATCTGAGACCAGGTAAGGCTACAGATAACTTGAAGCAGAGCACTCTATGCTTGTGTCTTATTCTCCATGATAGAAACTTACAGGACTTTTAAAATGTATTATTGTACTGTAGAAGTAAAACAATAAAAAACTGTAAAAATAGCCAAGCCATAAATTCTCCAACCTCTGCAACTCTAGAATGAGCTGCCAACACTCTTACAATTTTCATTTCCATATGGTTTCTCAAAACTGAAGGCAGACATCATCTCGTATAGGACAAATGGCATCTACAAATATTAAGGATAATTTCTCCCATTTTTTTAGCATGCAAGCAGATTACTATTCATATAAGATGGTTTGGTCTGGGGTCTACAGTACCTTCAACCATCTTAGTCTGACACTCTGTCCCTTCACCCAGGTCTTTAAGGAAAACTTTAATCAGCATTTGCCCCAGGAATGACCACCGAGGAAGGCCACCAGCTGCCAGGTGGAGTTTGAATGACTGACAGCTACTCTCTGAAGTCAGAGGTCCTGCTAATTTTCCACTACCATGTAGTTTATCCTTCCAGTCTACTTCTCTCCAATTTCACTACAAGGACACTACAGCACACCATGTCAAAAAGACTTGCTAAATGGAAGATTAAACCACATCAGCTGCTCTGCCCACATCTACCAGGCCAGTCCTCTCATCATACAAGACAGACTGGTGAGGCACAATTTGCCTTTGGTAAATCCAGGCTGGCTGTTCACTATCACCTTCATACCTCCATGTGCCTGGAAATATTAGATGAGGTTACCTGTTCTAGTATTAATTCCCAAAGAATTCTGTGGGTTTAGTGTTTTATCTCAGAATGAAAGAAAAAAAACCCACCTACACTCCAGCTGAACCTAAACATCTGTTTAAAATGCTGATAGGTTTGATAGATGCTTAACTAAATAATGTCAATCCCCTACCTTTCAAGTACAAATCAGCAACATTTGGAAGTAAAATAGCAAGCTGTAGACATAGGAATTTAAAAAAAAAAAACAAGAAGAAAAATCAACAGCTTGTTATGAGTAAGTTTACTCTAAAACTGAAAATATCATGAGGGTGTTTAGGATGACCAGGTAGATAGAGATTAGTGGATTCAACTGATTGTCCATACAGTCACAGGAGAAAACCACATGCTTGTTCTTCAGCAATCCTCTTGATGTATTCATGGATTTGCCACGGGAACTAACTGTATAACCTTATTCATCCCTTTTTCTGTGAATCATGTACTTTAAAAAAAATAAAATTGGGAAGCATAGCAAGATTGAAAGTGATGATCAGGTGTGTGAATTTCTGCATTCTCATGTGCTAGAAAATTGGCTCCTCATTGAGACACTAAGTACTTTTTACATACAGGTCCAGATGTTAAGCAGACAGCTCTGATGCAGGTTTCCTTCTGCTTATCCTGCCAAGGATTTTTTTAGCTTCCAAAGACATTCAGGAGCTGTGATGGGACTGAGTTTCCATGCTTAGGTCAGTTCCTGGCACCGGCAGATGCGACAAATGATGTGACAAACTGCATATGATGTTTTGGTGAAGATTTAGACTTTCAGCTTATACCTAGTAATATGGTCTGCAATGCTCAGAATCTCCTACATTTCACTAGAGGCCTCTCCTTTTAAAAAAGAGCATGGGGAGAAGAGTGACAGAAGCCCAAAGCTATAGCAATTATTTTGAATTTTCCAACCCCACATAAAAATTGGACAATGTAGGCAGAGAGCAAAAAGGATTAAGTCTTCACACCATCACTCAGAATAACACAGAGGAGAATGGCTTTTCCTAGTAAAAGGATAGTGCTCTCAGTCTAAAATGTTATTTTAAGGACATACATAATGTCCTCTGGAGTTTCAATGGCATTCTCATCACCCACTTCTAGTGACAGCATCTACAGGGCAGCAGCAGGGACCTCTGAGAGATACACTTGACTACAGAGAGGAAGGGACAGAAGTCAGCAAGTCCTGCAACTAACAGAGTATGTTCCCCAATACAGATGTTATTGCCAATGCTCCATTAAAGTGAATCCTGGACTTGAAATCCCACCTCCTCAAACACAGTGGTTTGCCTGTCCAGTTCTTTGCAGCCTGAGAAAGACTTTGCTAAATTAATTGTATGACAGAAGCTCAAATGATCACACAGTTCTGAGTTGGAGGCACTGATGGCACATTTGTCTACAGTGTTTCTGTCCTAACTCAACCAAGCAGAGTTTGTGCTTTCCATTGTGCTATCCACTGGTTAGGAATGCATTTAGATTTCACTGACGCTCAGCCTCAAAGAGCAAGCTCCACATGTATTACTTTCATAATTTCTGCTGAGCTCAGTTCCCCAAGAGATTGCAATACTTGTCTTCACCACTTTCTGAACAGCTGGCAGCAATTCAGTATAGCAGGGTGTCAAGTCACTGGATGCACTCAGTCCTGCAGCACTTCTCCCCAGTGGTGGAGCCTACTGACAGCTTCCCCACTCACTGCACTGGCTTTCCAGTGAGCAGTTACATTCCTTGTCCTTATTTTCAAGTAGGCCTATATTCATAATCCAGAGTGTCTGAAACACCTTCTGAGATCCAGAATGAAGACACTGGTTAACAGCCCCACTCCAGAGGTAAACTATAGGTTCCTACACTAAAGGTCATCTGTGCAACTTCATCCTTCTTGACTTTGAAACTGCAAAATTAACCCCTGGACTTTACAGTTTCACCACCTTCTAGACCAAATGCAAAGAATATTGCTTTGGACAGAAATACTTATTAATGTAGCTAGCCAGCAGTGTGAACATTTACATCAAAACCTCACCATAGGTAGACTCCACATTGTACAGACAGTTGTTCTTTCGTGGGAAAAAGGAAGAAACAGTAAGTTGCAAAAGACAAATGCTGTCTAACACACAGCTGGAAGTTGGTCTGGTCCTACCACAATAAGGGTCACGCAAAATCTTGAAAAGCTACAACTTGGGTTGAAAAGTAGCTGTGTTCATGGAAATGAAAGACAGTGAAAAAGATTGCAGAAAGTACTATGTCACACCATCCTAACTCAGTAATAAATAGTACTATATGACACATTAAAATAGTACTATGTGACACGTGAAAAAAAACCCCAAAAATAGTGGTTTACTTTCACCAGGGGAATGGCTACTTGGCTGATGACTATGCCAGTAGCACCCTGCAAGGACTGTTCTCTAGGTCACAACACATCACTATCCTTTCTATACTAGTGTTACACTGGAACTTCTGAAGATTGAATAACACAAGTAGAGGTGACTGGCTAAGCTGCGCATCCAGCAGTCTGAAGCACATGGCAGTTTTCCAGCATAACGTAATCACAAGAAAGTAAGTCACTGACCAATGATGTAATTCCAGGCATTACTACTTTATATATACATTGAACTCATCCTCTCCAAAAAGCAGCACTGTAACTTCACTATCTATCTCTGCATCAATGAAGCCAACTGACTCCTGCTTCTGGACAGCAACGCCATGGGCAAGTTCATTCTGCCTGATGTGACAAAAGAGAAAAACAATGGGAAGACCATCTACCCCACATAGCAAAACCAAGTAACTGCTGCTTTTCCACCTCTTCTGGAGCTACCTATCCTACCTTAGGTGTAAACTCTAAGATTTTACTACATTACACTTTGAAACAATTCAAATTTCTTCACACTCAGGTGAAGAGTATGTAAAACAAATAGCTTGAGCGCTATGATACAGTACAGTCCGTGGGGAATTCCACATATGTTTTTCAAGCAGTTTGTACCATGGTTCTGAGCTTTTGGCCTTGAAAACCAAATGGACAAGAACACTGATTAAAAAGTAGAACAATTATGATATTAACTTTGTTACCAAGTAACAGTACGATTAAAGATAGCATCAACTTGACATACATAAGAAAGGACTAAATATAGGCTAAGTCACGTCTTAGCAAATGTGGCTAAACAACTTGATTTTCTTCCTTGCAAAACCAACTTCGAATTTTGCCCATGCATAAGCTCTCAGAAAAGCTCTACAATGGTAGAAAGTTTCTGTAACTTAAAGGCTGACAGGTGGCCTAGGTGAACTGAATGTGAGATTCAGCTCTAACCCACAATAGGACAGAGCCATCTCACAGAAGCTTATATCCAATGTCATGCATGAAGCAAAGTGTCAACAAGAAGTTGAAGGCCCAAATAACATGGAAAGGTTAACTTCCCCTGTAAAACAGCGTCTGGGGAAGTGGAAGGATATATTTATTATCTCCACGCTTTCAACCCAGGAGAAAAATACAAAAGCATGCATAGTATTGCTCTTTGAGGATGCTGCATGAAGAAAGATGACTAACCTGCCACCAAGCCACAGGACACCTGGAAAGCACAGAGTCTAGTAGTAGTGACACTGTGTGGAGTTTCTGAAATAACAACACTGAGGAAAACAAGCATTTTTCCTCAAGGCAATGCCTGTGAACATTTTATAGATGCTGGATCTCAGGTTAGTGATAGAGGCTGGTTTGATACATTCAGATATGAAGTGAACGTGCTCTACACATACACATAAATAAATATGCTGTAGACGTATACATTTACTATAATTCTAAATTAAACAACAACATTCTTCATTTAATTATCATGCTATAAACATGATAAAAACAAAACTGTTTACAAAGTAGTAGTTCAGAAGGTACCTCCTGGATATTGATCATTACAACATTCTATATTTTCCATTACTGTCAGTGGAGGTGCACACGATGAGAATCTTTTGCATGCTAGTATCTATGTAGACATCAAAGGCTTCAGCCAGAAAAGAGTAATGTCCAGATATCTGGTACCTACTGCAGGCCAACGATTCTTCAAAAGTCTTTCATGTTGGTTCTAACGGATGAGCTTCAATTCTCCCAGCCAAAGAAATTACTAGAAGAGATTTAAAATTGCTTGAACCAGATAACCAGAATGGACCGGTCTAACAATTTTTTTATGGGAGAAGACTAACCCTCAAAACAATTTGTAAAACATATTAAATGAAAATGAATCATATGAAATTAAATAATTGGTTCTGCAAGTGAGTAATAGGATTTCCATAATTTACTTTGGAACAATAAACATGCAGGTTTAAATTTTGACCTTGCTAGTATCACCAACATAGGTAAAATAAAGCTCATAATATGTGGTCAGCTCAAAAATGAGGCCGTGTAAGTATTTCACTATGCACTTCCCAAGTCACATAGTCAAAAATATCAAGCTATTACGGAAACACACAGCAGAATTTGTTAAGAGCTCAAGAATTCACCTTTCCAATTAAGTTAATTAATTAAACACTATTTGTTGTTAAAGCAACAGCTCATACACCAAAAGCCAGAAGACAAAGCACTCACTTGTACTTGCTTACTTTACAAAATTGGGGTATTTGGATTCAAAGCTTTGCTGCTAACTGCAGACTTGTATTACAGCTTTTGAATTTCCATCTGCAGACAGGTACACGCACCCAGCTGCTCCAGCAGGCAGTAGGATTTGTAGGGACATCTTTGGTGGCAGATTTGGGCCTAGTCGCTTAAACAGTTTTACATCTGTAGTACCCAGCTGTTTCTGGTGAACAGAAGCATATCAACAGCTTGCAGCCATGGCTAACCTACATTCACACCCACTGAACCAAATGAATAACCTGTATACTTTGCACTCCAACACTGGCTATGCTGATATTTCCCAACCAAAGCTAGTAAAAAACACCAAACCTGATTTTTAAAATAAATAAATACATCTTCTAAAGACCTAGTGTTTTGTGAAAACACGTACATGCCAGTAAATCTTCTGACAGACACAGGACAGTTGATACCGGCCAAGCAGATTTCCTGCAGAACCCTGCTGCTTTCCAGGCCACCCTCTGGCAGCCTGCCCCAAGGACAGCTTTGGACCGAGGACCCAGGACTTCCAAGGGAACAGCTTAGGAGATGTAAGAACAGGGGAGGGCATCGATGTTCACATTTTTTCAAACAGTATGTTGCTACTTTGAGCAGAGACTTAAAATGTTTGTCTTCCCATCCCAGTTAGAAAGATTTTCTGAAAACTCAGGAATTATTGCACAACAGAAGTATAATTTACCAGCCAGTCCTATTAGAAAGAACCACAGGCTTAGTCCTTTACTGGAAAGCTGATCAACTGCCTCTCAGCTGAACTTCCCTTTTCCCTCCCTTCTCTCCACTATGAAATTTTCATTCTTACCTGGAGTCATGCCGTAACTTTTAGTTTGGGAAACTACCACATAACTGTCTTCCAGGTCATCGCACCAGTCTCCCTACTCTAACATCCGATCATTGTTGGCTGGGACAGGGCATAAAGGCCTCTAATACTATGACCAAATGACTTTCAAGAAGGAAGGGGCAATACCAATTTACATTATCAAAGGTCTGACAGAAGTGGGAAAACAGCGGTATTGCGCCTCTGACAAATTTATCAACCCTTAGCTTTGCTTATTTATGTACAGACATAACGTACCTCTAGAGTACCTTAGAAACAGCTGGCACTTACTAATATTCCCATGGTACTCGACCCTAAATGTGGACATGTTCTTTACATGCAATATAGGGACAGTTATAGCTCAAATGTATTTGTTGCCATTCAAAGGTTACGGTGGCAAAGACAACATAATGCCTAGGAAGAGCTACCCAAATTCTGTAGGGATACTAACAAACTTTACAACATCTAGAACTTTTCCTGGGATCTCATCAGGCAAGGTTAATATAATCCTTATTTTGAAAGGCAAGCACTGCCAAAGAAAAATAGATCACTTGACCCATGCTAAAATGACAGCTGGGCTTGTATGATCAGGTTTTTTTAATTTAGCCAAGACATTTTATATCTTCTCTCTTGTGAGAAGTGCCACAGGAATTTCAATGAGTTCAAATGGTGAAAATAACAGACGTGCTTCATGTGAAAGACAGCATTTCAATAAAAACAGTGCCTCTTCATGTCACACCCAGTGACTGCCTCAATGCTAACCTAGCAGGAAATAAAATGCTTACTGAACAACCAATGCTATTCTGTGCCCAACAAAAGTTTATCATAGTGGTTTTAGCCCAATCCTACTTTATTTACAAGATACATCAAGATTAGAGCCAGAGGCACCATGGTAGTTTGTCAGTTAACACTCACAGCTAACTATAGCAAGAACACACTCATGAAAAATTGAAATTAGTCATTCTCCATTGGTTTCTCTAGATTTCCTCTTCAGATGTGGTGACTTATTTAAGCAATCACCATTGCAACTTTGATGAAATTACAGAAGTTACAGTTTTCAAATGACAGAAGTACGTTTAATTGTATGAGTATGGTCTCCAAGGGCATTACTGTGGGGTTAAACCTACAATAATACAAGACATCTTGCTTTGATTTTGTAAGTGCACAGTTGCTGTTAGACTTGTTTACAGAATGGAGACTGGTCTGAAAGCCATGGTTAGTGCTCGTCCGCATCTCCTACATCCTAGTGAAAGAGCAGGTAGCTGATGCAGCCTTGTATCAAGACACTGCCATGAGTGGAACATACGCCAACTTTAGTCTTCCCTTTGACAACATATAGCAATAGTGCTGAGTTTGGTTAACATAGCTGCGTGGTATCTTCTCAGTTCAAACAGAGAGGGAAGAGTAAATAAAGCACTGTAAAGGACTTTATCAGACCATAAGTGTGTTGTCATATCCAACATAAAATACATGTAGTATATGAATCAATTTGGAGTATAACTTTAAAGACTAAGGTATGCACTGGCTGCAAAAGAGCCAAATTGTTGTTGTTCTAGCCATTACACTGTCTGAATTTTTTCTTCCTCAGAGAAAGAAATCCATGGAAAAAAGAAAGCAGACAAATAGCCAGAGTGTTTCTAGCAGAACCATAATGTGCTTGGGCCATTGTTCCATTGTCTACAGCTGTGAGCTCACCACCTTCGGGAACAAGCAAGGAGAAATATGAGTTCATTTACTGCACTGAATCCTGCAGTGAGATATATACAGAAACTTACTCATTCTCTTGTAAAAATGAGTGCTTTCTGGGCAAACACAGCAACATATCAAAGTCAAACCACATCAAACAGTTAGTGTTAGTATTAATATTTGTATCAATGTGGATAATGACTTCAGAATGGAAGAATCCAGTTCCTTTCCATCCTAAATTTGGTGCCAGCTTCAACACCATATACATAAATGAGATACATCGATGGAAAATATCAAATTTTGTTTGCTCCCACAACATAGCACTGGAATTCACATCAGTGTTCTTGAATCTTAGTAATTATTTTCTAAAAACAACCAGCTAGTAACTGTCATTCTCTGTAACTGTCTTAATGCTTTACTGCTTTAATTTTTATGATTTTAAGTCATAATTTTAAAATCAATTTCTTTCACAGCTCCATCTTTAATCTCATCTGTAAGCAGATAAATATTTCAGATTCTATGTATTCTGACTCAAAGTTTATTTGAAAACAAGAATGATGAACATAAAGCAAACCTGACCACATCTGCTGTAACAGTTCATGCATAAAGTTCCTTTACACACTCTCTATAGCACACAATTCATTTCCTGTGAGTGCTGTACTTGAGGCTGGAATGCAATACCTGCTCAGCAGCAATACAGCTGTACTGTTTAGCAGCTTGGGGTACGAAGTGAATCAAACTGTATTCAACTCATATCTACCCAGCAGAAAAAAACAGAATATACATATGCAGAACAACCCCGAGAACTCCGTCCCAAGCGTGACTTGCTACATCGAGTACCTATCCTAAAAATCAGCAAAAACTTGGTTATAGCAAGACATTTACAACATCTGTTGAAACAGTCAGAAGCTTGGAGGGCTTGGGGGATGGGTTAGGTTTGTTTTGGGGTATTTGGGTGTTTGGGATTTGGGGTTTTTTTCCTTCTTTTTTCTTCTAAGTGTGTAACTACAAGGGAGGCATTTGCGCTACATTGCTGCTGTTTCTGGATTTATCTTTCAAAGTTACAGATGCAAACACATCCTGGAAAACCTAAACCAAAGTTCTTTTGAAAAATACAGAGATTCATCCAAATAGAATCACAATGAAATAAAGCCATAAAATCAGAGACTGCTCTAAGTACATTGTAATGAGCCCTCAGATTAACTGAGTTCACAACGAATTCTAACACATAAATAATTCTGTGTACCTTTTGGGTTTTCTGGCAAACACGTTGCAGTCTTGGCTATTACCCATATGGGAGTTTTGCCACATTAATGGAATTAACATGCTGCTTTTCTTTTGCTAGCATGAGTTCTTAAATGCTTTTATAAGTTCTTGAATCTCAGTTCTGCTTCCCCTGTTAAAGCTGGCATATCTAGCAGCAGTGGCTCACTGTGGAGGAGGACACGCACGATTTCAGCATAGGCTTAGAAGAATGCGTTGCTTGGGATGCACATGTTCTCCATTTGAGCAAACCATTTAAATGAATATCCCTGAAATAAATATTTATCAACAGAGCTATAACTATTTCCCTTTCATACTGGACAGTGCTGGATAACAGACAGGAATGTTAATGACTTGACTATTCATTTTTTTTTATATGCCTCATTTAATTGATTAACATCACATCCAATACACATGTGGGACTTGTAAGTCCCTCGTGCTCCAGTACAGTAGGGAAATTTGTTGTGTGTGTTAATTTTCCCAGCAGAAAACTACATCCCACTCTCTCTGCAAGGTAAAGACCTACATTACTTTCAAAAGTGACAATTTAGATTCTTCTTATGTAGCTGGTTCCCAAAGGTAAAGAAACTGCAGTCTCAAGGGATCCGAAGTGTGACTCTAAATTTTCAGACGCTTGTAGTAGTATCTTTGCTTTTCTTCTGCAGCTCTCCCACCCAGGACATGACTACTTTTTATTAGCTTCAGCGAGGTTCCACACCAAAGTAATGCTTCCCAGTCTCTACTGCTGCCTTGTCCAAACTAGCTTCTAATAAACTGACGTCACCACTACCCAACAGCAAATATTCTCTATTACTTTCCATGCCATAATATGGTGGATGTTCCCCTTAAAAGATTTTATCAGTGATGTAATTTCCTAGTACAAAACTGCTTCAGGCATTTTGGGGCAGGGGGCAAGGGGGAGAGAAATTGCCCGAGATCAGCACCAAACCTTGCCTCATCTCCCGAAGGTGATGAATCATGCACCCTGCTCAGAATAAACACATCCTTAGTGAAGGGGACTGTTGGATGGATTAGATGGAAAACACCCTAACTGAAGGATTTTTGTTTGTCTGTAGATGCCAGCCCAATGCATAAAGGGAAAAAAAGAAATTAAGTCACCGCTCTATGATGACGTTGCTGTCTCAAGTATATCTCAAGACCTCTCACTAAAAATGGGTTTGTTTTTCCTCTTTGTAATCCAGTTTTTAAAGTATTCAGATTATGGTTTATCTTTGCACTGTGAACATCTTATTGCTCTCCATGGTATAGCTAAAAGCCAGTTACTACCTAGGGATGCGTATTTTGCACAAACATCCATTTACTTTATTTTTGGATGGCTTAAAGAAGAAGATACGCCAATGGCAAGGGAGGGGAGGAGAGAGAAAAGAAAATGGAGAGGGGAGCCAAGACTGAAATGGGGTCAGCAGCAGGAAACTGACTGGGGTGGGGAGAGCTGAGCTCTGCAACAGGAGGGAACAGCAAACCGGCTGGAGCAGGCAAAGCATCACAAGAAGGAGACGGGACAGCATAAAGCAATGAGCACGTTGCACTGTGGGAAGTGTGAGGAAGCTACAGGATAGACTTTATAGTGTATTTAAAACAGTGTATTTTAAATACTTGAAAATTGGACTGGGATAGAATAATACTGCAAAAAAGAACTGAGTGCTGATCCACAAGGCATCGCATCTCTTACCTCTTGTGCTCAAAGAAAAGTCTAAAGGTCTCTCAGGTGAGACTGCATAATTTATAGACAGCTCTAAGCAACTCCTATGGTTTCCTTCTGGGGAAAAGATGCTAGCAGGCCAGCTGAAAAGCACAACAGGTAAAGATCCCTTGAAACTCCACAGAGCAAAGAGCAGTTACCTGTTTATGTACTGGACTTGTATGCCATAAACTACACTAGTTTTTAAATAAGTTTCTGATCATTTTTTATTGCACTGTGTTGACCATGTTCTGTAAAACCTGCTGTGGAGGTTTTTGTAGTCCTCCTTTATCAGCTCTGAATCCTGGAGAAGGAACTTTTTGTGCTTTAACAGGGATGCGGAGATCAGGTGGAAGCCCTAGTACATTGTAAATAAATACCTCTCCATAAAGACAAATGTTCTCACAGGAGATCCTCCAGTTTCAAGACTACTTCCTCACTTCACCTTAAAAGCAAATAATAACCTATCTTCTCAGATGGAGTGCTTTTTTTTCTGGTAAAATAATGAAAAACTTTTCCACAGGTCTAGTTCATCTATCACATAACAAATCAGTAAAGAGAATTTGAAAACAAAATAGAAGTAATCTTTCCCCACTTCTAGCCTGCTAGTTCACAGAAGCACCTCAGACTTTCACTATATGGACTTAACCCGTACACCCAAGGACCCAGCCTGAACACCAGAGAAGGCCAACAAATCCAGCGCACAGCTATCCGTACATGCCACAAAACCCTCCAGCACTCAGAAGAAACCTGAATTTTTGTCCCAATGCTCCTGTGAGTAAAATGTTACAGTTAGAGGCTGCCTGAGGTCCACTTATACCTTGATTTTATTAATCCTCTTCTTACATACTTTTAATAAGCCACAGAACAGTTAAAATGGTGATTTAATTACCCAGCTCTGAGAACTGCCCTTTTACACAAGTTCATGGCCACAAAATGCTGTTCTATCAATGACTCTGTATCACTCAAACAAGGCCATGGAAGAGGTCAGTATCTATCAAAACCAAGAGGAGACTGTGGTGGTGCATTTCTTCCCCCTCTCTGGGCTGATCTTTAAGTGGTCCAAACCATTCCTACTTAACGGAGGCAACATTAGAAACTTCAGAAAGTCCAGGCAGGGTCTGAAGCAACAAATTAGTTACTTTTTACCGATTTACAGAATCTAAAACTCATTATTACTGGGATTTTTTTAATTATTATTTCACATAAGAGAGTACCAGTTAAGTACTTTCCATGTTCTGCAAACATACGGACAGGTCGGCTGACATGCTGGTGAACGCTGGAGAAGTAGTCCATGTTCAGCCTGCACAAGACTTTCTGGGTCTTTACATGGAAAGAAAGATGGTATAGCCATAGAAATTTAAAATCCCTATTAGCTGCGCTCTGCAACCGCAGCTATCAATGAAGAATTAAAAGAATTGGAGTTTATTGTCCTTTTTTGTCCCATTCTCTTTACTTCTGTTCTGTTTACTTCATGTTCACAAGCAGTTTAATCATGTGAAATAACTAGATGTTTGCCATGGCAGCATCCCTTAATGAAGCTACTGTATTTCCATCATCTGAAAAAAAGCACATTTGGTGTTCTGCTGCTCAGGCAAGCAAAAAGGTCAAGTGATATATTCCACAAGACAATACTTTCTCCAAGAAGTTATGCAACAGCATTTGAGCAGAAGAAAGGGAGATATTTACAGATATCACAGTGAAACTAGACAAGTTACAATCCAATTACTGTGGCATCTTACTTGAAAGTCCAGGAAAGCTGAAAATATAAATGTTTGGAGAACTCAGAGGAATGTTGTTTGTCTTGGAGATACCACCCTTCCTCAAGCTCAAACACATTCAGCTGGTGTACATCATCTCTCATTCCACATCTACCAAAACTGTAGACATACAGACATATTTATACTTACGTATGCTACCTTCATCTATCCATCAATCAGTCTGAAAGGAACCTGCCTGAAATGAACTAATGATGGACACTCATTTTTACAAGACTGCAGGAAGACACCCTTTCCCCAAAGATTGTCCATTTCTTCCTTTTCAATGAAGTTTAAGCTGTATTTTTCCATAAAATTCACAGTCTCTCACAGACCAAAATGCTGTATCACTGTGGAGTGTCTGTCAGTTGCCAAAGAAATGCATGGGCCAATAAAATCAACTAAACATTGTTCTGAGGAAAATTTAACACTTGCTTGCTCTATCTCATGTATTTGAAAGCTCCAAAAACATGGTTCATTCTCATCTGGATAGTGCTAGAAAATGGGTTTGTATACTGACCCCCTCAGCTGGCCAGCTTATAAATGCCAAGAAATCTCTAACTGTCCAGTTGCACTGCCTGGAATCATCTAATTGATTGCTCAATTTCTTTGTCTCATATTATTGAGAAAATGGTCTCCTACCTTTGCTCAAAATTGCTCAGTCAGAATCAGAGTCAGTGAAATGGCCATTGTAATATAACATTTCCAACAGGTAGAACTGTGCTGAAAAACATACAGTAGAGTATAGCTGAAATCTGAGTCTGTCAGTTTTGCATAACCATTTCTTAATGTACTTTGATGTCTTTTCCAGGCTGTGGTATGTTAAACAGCCTGTGCAAGCTAAGGAAAGTGAGGCCACGTCTCAAGGTTAAGCAAAAGGTTCATGCTAGGACCATTACAACATCCAGAGATGCTAAAGTGAAACATGAGGCTGCACGATGCTAAGTAGCTGAGAATATCAACAGCCTCCCAGACAAGTGAAAAGATAGATATTCTTTCCCTTGCTGAAGTAATACTGTGTACAAAATGAACTGGATACAATAGCAAGGGAGAAAGACACAAAGCCTTAGTGGACCTGGACTACCAAAGCCATCTGCTAAGGTAAGCCTGCACTGAGCTTGAAGGGGGCCTCACTGAGCCATTTGAATCAATTGTAGCAAGAGGCAGCCCAGGCTAAACATAGGCTTTGAAAGTGGGCAGAAAGTACACTTCATGACCAGCATCAACCTACATTCTTACTCTGAGCCTACTAAAGACAGGGCAGAACCAGTTTCCTACCTTGGAGCACAAACCCACTGCTCAACAGAAGGCAGCTAAAATTTTCCTATTTTGCATAGGAAGGAAAGTTCTCCAGACTTAGAGGGTGGCTCAAGGAGGGGGATTTCAAAGGATCAGGCAGAAGACACTGGTAGAAATAGTATCCCAGACTAGAAGGATCACTGCTTTGAACTCCTGCACCTTAAAATTTCATCATACTGTTTATTCCTTTTCCTGCTCATTGTAGCAGGGTAATGGAGAAGAAAAACTTTTCAAATCGCACCTCTGCTTGCAAATTCTATGGCAGGACAGTCAGTCACTTTGCCAGGGTGGTTGCTTTCACAGAGCTCCCCTGACACACTCAGTCAGCAACCATGCCCAAGCACAGCAACAGAGCCTGTGTTTGGCAGAGGGGAGCTAAAGATAGTTGCTCCCCTCCTGTCCTTCCTTTTGAGTTCAGTCTTTCTGCCAGCCAACGTTGACCAGATGGGCCCTAGATTTTAACAGCTTATGTGAAAAGGCGAAGGGATGTCTCCTGATGTGCTTGTGCTGAAGAGAAAACCCACCTCAGGCTGGAACACACCAAGAGTTGCCCATTTGGAAAACAAAACAAAAAACCTGGATGCTTTACATCAATGGAAGCTGCAGAGTGGTTCACACTGGAACTGTGCGCACACACACACGCATGCACGCACAACAGGCTTCACAGTGCAAGCGAAGGGGCTTATTAGAGATGAAAGAAGGCCTCACATCACCCCTTGTAAGGAACCATTGTCTCCCTTTCTGCTACAGTGGTCTGTGAAGCTGTGGGAAACAAATGACCTCCAGGCCACAGCGCTGTGTGCAACTGCAAAAGAAAAGGAAGGGGGAGGGGGAAGCAGTTTTGTGGGAGAGCCGCCGTCCTTGCTGTCCCGTCTTCCAACAACATCCCCACCATGCCATCCCTGTGCACAGCACAGAGGTGTTTCTCATGCCTCCAGCTCCCGCTGCAGCCCAGTCAGCCACAAAACTGGAATCTCAGTGGAGAGAGCAAGACACCCTTCCCCACCAGCACAAGGGGTTTTCCTACCTGGCTGGTTACTCAAGCGTAATGGTTGAAGGTATGCTCCAGACCTCCTGCTTTTGATTTGCACTTGGAACAAAAAAATCCTGCTTCACTTGGAAGAAGGGTAGTCAGGAATCAAACAGAAAAACCAATAAGAAGTAAATGAAGCATTGAGGAAAAGGGAGAGAAAGGCTGGGTGTAGCACACAAAGGAAGAAGTATCTATAGCTGATGCTTATCCCATGTCCATTACTGAGTTTCTGATTATGAGAGATGCTGGAAGGAGCAAAGATGAGTTAAACAGTACTCAAGCACACGCACTCCCCAAAGCACGCTGAGCTACTTTGAATACAAAACACCCTCATTTATTCATTCTGATCTTATCTTTTTTTTTTTTTTTGCTTACTCTTCATAACCTTCCTTCCAGTCAGTTGGTCAATTTTTAGTCTTTTTCACCTAAATAAAAGACCTTCCTCTATTATATTCAACACTGCTCTGGAAAGCAAGACTGGTATATTTGTGACCTCCAGGCAAAATTACTGATTCTGCTAAAAAGTGAAGTCTAGCATTTTTGTGAAGTCCATTGGGTCAGGAATATATATTTCTCTTAACTCATTAACACAAAACTGTGTTTTCCACTCAGCATTTGGTTCAAGATTTCTGCCTTGGTATTTGGAGATCAGTCAACACGATGTGAGCAATTATCTCTCTGAAGTGTCTACAGTCAGACCAGGCTGCCAGAGCTAAAGAGGATGATCCTGACTGTCCCAGGAAGAGAACTCTCTTCTGGACCAAAAGAGCATAGCATGGGTATAACTATGTTCAAAACTATATGTGACATTTGACTTAGCTTTCCCTGAATTTCTTAAAAACCTCTAACCACGACACCAGAAAGTTCATGCAGTAAACAACCTTTGAACTAACTATCTTCTTTACAGGCTGAAAAAGAAGAGAGTACAATCACTGTCATTATTTCTGTATTTAAATATTTAGGAGATGCTTAGACACTTTGGTAGTGTATGGAGATAACTGCATATGCAGAGTAAGGGTATTTTTTCTTTAGATAACTCTAAGATACATGATCTTTTTAATTAAAAAGTATATAGCTGTGTTACTAAGAGCAACACTAATTATAACATGAAAATTTTCAAAAGTTAATATACCTTTTCATGGTAAATTCTCTTTCATTATTTTGTTTAATGCATCTCAAGCTGGAGCCAGACTTTTAAGCCCAGCACTCCATTGCCTGACTTGCAAACACATTCAGGAAATACCCAGAGCTAAACAAAAACTGTTCTCAATTATTTTAAAGTTCATAAAAACAGCTCAGTATAATGTTCCGAATCCCTTTTTAGTTAACAGAAATACCCTACAGCTGGAACCCAGACTACAGCTCTAGCCACCTCTCTTTCCAATGTCAACAAAATTTTCCGCTTCTGTCACAAGATTTTGACAGTTCTTACAACACCAATGAATCAAGTCTTGTGGTCTCTCTAGAAAAGCTGCATTATCCCCAGTGCACATAAAAGGGGAATCAGCAGAAAGACAGCTTTGGGGTAGTTATAACCCACAGGTTACACTGCAAAGTGAAAAATGGAGATGGGGAGAGAAGCACTGCCCTTATAACTGATCAAGGGCTAAACACATTCAAGTCAACAAAACTTGGATTAAAAGTAGTAAAATGCTTCCCAGGACACAGAGTCAAGTAGCAAGGAAGGTGAAAAGCTGGAAGAGCCCTCAACAGCCCTAACTCTCACAACCTATTAGGGGAGCGCAGAATCCACAATGCAGCACAGATTTGTACTGACATTTGTTATTCCCCAGAACAGGATTACGTACTGTCCAAAGTAATTGTGTAAAAAGAAACTTTCCAACTTTGCTTAAGTCCTTCAGGAAGTTGATAGTAAAGCCATGTACAGAAGCCAGGTCTCCAGATGCCTAGTCCTGTAATTTCAGAATACTTCTGAAAAGACTTATGTGCACACGTAAGCAATATCTATATATAATAAATGTGTGAGTGTCACTACATACATGGACTGTATCTGAAAGCTTGGGAACCCAACCATGGTAAAGATGTCTGAGTTAGTGTTCGAGAAATAGGAAGTTAAACTTCTATAATAAAACTTGGCTTTACATACTGCTTTTTACGTTCCCTGTTCTTGGCAAACAATAATTACACAACTAGTTTTCACTGTCCACTCAAAGTGAAATGAAAAAGAATCCACATGAACAGAAAGTAGTAAACTAGTAGACAAGATGTTCACAACCTTTTGGTTTTAGTAGTCTCATGTAGGGAATTTTCTAATGTTTTCTATTTATCTTGCCAATGGTCCTTTCAACAAGCACCTACACATAACAAAGTTAATTAAAATGATTGTACAACCTATGGAACAGTATTTACTAAGGACAGTAGCTACGCAGTGACATGGGAAAGGCAGTCCATAACCTTCAGAATACCGAGTTGCAAAGAATAAATTAAATACAAACATTGAAACCCAGAAGACCACATCCCTGAGCACAGTTATACACTGCTCATGTATTCTGCAAATAGAAAAGCATGATCATAAAATCAACAAAACCAGTCTAAGGAGAGTCACTTCAGTGCCGTAATGCCAGCATAGGGTCCCCAACACCACACCTTCTCTCTTTCCCCAAACAAATGCAAACAAGGTCACTGCTGAAACGGAAAATAGGCAGCACTGACTGATCCTGTAAGGTTCTTCTTTTTGGTTGTATTTTCAAGTCCCTGTAAATATTACTACATGAAGCAAGCTAAGTTGCTTTTGTTTTCCTCTAAGACTGGAGGATCAGCCTGCATCAAAAATAATCAAGGGCAGAGTGATGGTGAGGTAAATACACACACGTTTTATTCTGCATTTATTAATATCCATCTCAATAATTTTCCCAAAGAAAATATTCCCAGATAGCTACTGAGTTGTTTAAAACTCTGTCCTGCAGCAGAAGTACCAATCTGGCTCTCATTTTTGTGTGGTTTCAGAAAGCAGCTGTTTGTGTTTACAGTCACCAGCAAACAATTCAGCTTTTTAATCAAACAAGAGCTGCTTGGGTGCCTTTGCCCATGGCTATGGGAATCAAATCACTCTGGAAAACAGACCTTTTACAACAATACTAAGAGGCCCTCAGCGGATGCAGGGGATTAGAGAGGCATGCTTTTTGAGAAACCAGGTTTATAGTCTGTAGCGCTCTCCATCCTGGGTCAATATACTGGGCTCAGTAGCAAACATCAAACTCTCAGAAAGGCCTGGGTCAGCTTGCTTTCTTCTTCTCTCTCCAAATCCTGTTCTTTCTGCCTCATGTGCCAATGTCTTCTTTCTTTTTTCCTTACTGCATATGCAGAAACACCATAAAACGTTAGTTCAGATCTATAAAACAAAGTTAGGCAATCCAAGACAGGATGACTATTTTTTCCTAGCAGTAGATGATGTTACTTATGAATAGAGGAACAATTTTCCAGTATGAACACTTGTGTGATAGCACCTGCTTAGAGGTCAAACACATTGTGTGAGCTCCTCTCCATATTTCACTTCAGCTTTGTAGAGACTTTTCCCTACTGCTGGCCTGCTTGGAGCTGTTGCTGACAATTACAAGGTGTGTAAGGTATGATAATACATGCAAATGTTAGTTTGGTACAAGAACAAGACCATTTTCTCATTTCTCTAGAAGTGAATTAAACACTGAAATATCAGTGGTGTACGTCATAAGGCATTGTCCTGGTTTCAGCTGGGATAGAGTTAAGTGTCTTCCTAGTAGCTGGTACAGTGCTGTATTTTGAGTTCCGTATGAGAAGAATGTTGATAACACTCTGATGTTTTCAGTTGTTGCTAAGTAATGTTTTTACTAAGTCAAGGATGTTTCAGCTTCTCATGCCCAGCCAGCGAGAAAGCTGGAGGGGCACAAGGAGTTGGGAGGGGCCACAGCCAGGGCAGCTGACCCCAACTGGCCAAAGGGGCATTCCATACCATGGGACGTCATGCCCAGTATATAAACTGGGGGGAGTAGGGGTGTGGATCACCGCTCGGGGACTAACTGGGTGTCGATCAGTGGGTGGTGAGCAATTGCACTGTGCACCACTTGTACATTTCAATCCTTTTATTATTACTGTTGTCATTTTATTAGTGTTATCATTATTAGTTTCTTCTTTTCTGTTCTATTAAACCGTTCTTATCTCTACCCATGAGTTTTACTTCTTTTCCCGATTTTTTTCCCCGTTCCACTGGGTGGGGAGGAGTGAATGAGCAGCTGCGTGGTGTTTAGTTGCTGGCTGGGGTTAGACCACGACAGGTATCAAACTGAATCATATACTGGCCACGATTTCTGTGTTCTTCCACTGGTATGTGGATCAGCTAGCAAAGGAGGAGTGGATGAGCTTAAATGCTGCAGCAATAGATTTGAAAAGGCAAAAAGAGTGTATCTCCATGAGAAGCAACTGCCTAGTTCCTCTTCCTCCTGATCTTAGCCTACTAATGACAGTATACTTACCTGCTGTATTTTGAAACATGGACCTAATAAGCCATTCCTTTGGCTTCTTTCCTTTTTGGAAAGAAACTTTAACAACACACTTTGCAATCTTTGCCATTCCTGTCCACAAAGCTTCCATAAGAAGTGGCTACATAACCTATGAAACCATTATTCTACCAGGATGTATTTCCTCTTCTAGAAAAGGAACACAGAGCTTAAAAGATCTAACACACTAGAAAAATCCGCTAGAAGTAACCCAGCAGCAGGCATGGGAGTCTTTAACTTGACTTGAAAGGAGCACAGTCTCTTTTCTTGCAGCCAGGTAACATGAGCCAGTTTAGTTATGGCATCTTCCTCATTCCACCAGGAATTCCAGGACAAATCTGAAAACTTACATCTTCAGAAAAATTTTAGATAGTCTCACAGATGCTTCACTGAAGTAACAAGAAGCTGATGACAGCCACAAAGAGAATGTTAACACTTTTCCTTGAGCTGGCCTACAGACTGATGGAGGACATCAATCCAGCAAACAAAAAAGATGTAATTGTATCACCATCAGCAGCTGGGTGCCAGACTCAAAGTCTCACTATGATTGTCCCACTAAAAGAAACACAGATTCTCCATGTTCTGTCATTGCAAGTGGTGCTGCACACATTAAGAGCCACTGAAAATTTTTTTCCCACAAGGTTACTTCAAGTAGATCACTGCTAAAAGACTCAGCAACTGGCAACCTGGAGACACTGTGTTTTGATTTTATATGGTATCTGCTTCCTTTGGGATTCCCTAGCCAAGGTAGCACATAATCCTTTTCAATAAAGCAACACTATTCAGGCAATTCCCAAGCCAGCAGCTAAAGGAAAAAATAATAACCCTTAGCAAAGAATACACAAACAACCATCTACAATCTAAAAGAAAATCCACTTAGATACAAACTAAACAGGAAACTGAAGTGTCTTGAGTTTAAATGAGGGGAAGCCACAGATGAGTTCTGGCTCTCTAGAGAATGAAAGCATTTCAGCCTTATGGCCACTGGCAGTGAAGATCTTTTATATTCTCTCTCCTCAAAACCTGAAGTCTATGCTCTCTATCCAGTAAGCATGAGGGAAGATTAATTCCCTGTTCATTAACTTCTTGAATCTTTTACCTTGAACACAAGTTCAAAATTCTACACAGCATCCTTATACAAAAAGCAGTCCTTGGGTTTCATAGTCTAGGTTATCCGTCCTCGGCAAATGCAGTTTATTACACAGAGGAACACC
The DNA here is from genome assembly GCA_026212715.1 of Elanus axillaris. Classification (NCBI taxonomy): domain Eukaryota; kingdom Metazoa; phylum Chordata; class Aves; order Accipitriformes; family Accipitridae; genus Elanus; species Elanus axillaris. Next base: position 14,734,494 of record JANZLQ010000032.1, on the reverse strand, counting down.
AGAAGTTAAGTGTGTAAGTTTATACAGACATACCACACTATTTGTATTGGATTGATTAAAAAAACAGCAAATGAAAACAATGACTCTAAAGAAAAGAATCTAAGAACAGAGCATTCTTTATATATTTGTAATTTTGGTTCCTAAAAAGACACACTTCCATGAGTTGGATATGTAATTATTTCCAAAACTTACAAATGGCCAGTAATGAGTAAGGCAATTGGACTAAACATTCCTTTCCAGCTGAACTTTATATACAATTTCTATTTAATTTTAAATCCCTGCCTTCCACTAGTTTTTAAAATATCTTTTACAGGAAAACATTACAGTTGATACTGATTTCTATATTTAATGTAATCAGATCAAAAAGGTTTAAAATATAATTTCCAAACAGTTAAAAGAACTTCATTTCTGTTGAAGTGAATGGTGCAGTTGTTATTAATGTAGTATGAGAAATGCATGACAATTCCTCCTGACCAGGCCCCAGTAAATTCAACACTGAACTTTACTGTAAAAATTGCCTTTACCTTCAAAAAAGGAAGAAATTCAAACAATATGAGGTAAATTTAATCATACTGTGCTTATAAAAATAAAAGAAATTAACCCAAAGAAAATTGATTAATAAAACAGCACAGAAGCAAGCAGTTTCCCATTTGATTGTTAGTTATCCTTTCAAAATTACTAAGATGCAAATTGTTCAAGAATTTTGCTCAAAGTCTTGTTAAACTAGCATCTACAAACATGAAACACAAACATAGCACAGCTGAGATAATCTACAAGCCAGCCCTCCTCTTAATGTTATTGAAAGGACACACTCAAAATTAGGATTAAAGCACAGAATAAATATGAAGTACATGACATTGGAGAATTTACACATATTTTAACAAAAACCATCCCCCTCATGACATGAAGGCCTAGATAATATCTGCACAGTGCATAGTGGTTTTTCCCATTGAGCAGCTGAGGAAACTGAGACTCATGATCACAGTTCCCAACTAGTTTTCTCCTTGTTCTGATGGAGATGTACATGACTTCACTCACTTCTTTATCTCATCAAATGCTTGTGGCTGACAGCTAGAGAAGTACCTGAATTTATGCTTCCTCGTCTTCTTCATACACTTGCTCACTGTGAAACCCTGCAGCTGCCCCACTGGAACCACGCTGACTTTTGGAATAGTTCCCTATTCCTCTTGTGGACATTTAGGTGAAGATTAGGACAGAGTTGTCCAAGGTGAAAAAGCACCACACAGCAGGCAACATAGCCACAAGGTATTATAAATAGCATTTAGTGAAGAATCAAGAGCCATACCTGGCAGACAAAAATCAGTTCTCTTATCAGTGGTAACCCCTGGCTTAGCAATGATTGGAAGTCAATAGATTTCTTTTTCGCCATCACTCTGACAAAAAAAAACTTATTATGCACATGAAACTACTACTCCCTTCTTCCTCCCTACTATACCTCCCATACAGGATACTTCTGGATTCAGAAAAACAAAGATCAAATTTTACATGCTTTACTCACAGGTAATCTCTGTGAATGAGTCAAGCAACTTCTGACCTCTATTTTGTAAGCTAGCATCAGAACACTTTAAAAACAATGCAAGCTTCTAAAACTTCCGTAATTAATAACTGCTGTGAAGGCTATTTAATTTCTTCTAGTCTTGGTTATTCATAATGAGCTCAAACTTCCAAGGCCTTTTAAGACAGTCATAAATCCAGTGATGCAAAATCATTGCTTTAAGAAAATTAGGGTATGAGTGTGACAGGGAAACCTTAAGCAATACAGATATTATACTGTCTGTGAATTATAACTTCGTTCTGTTCTTTTTCACCTTTATGCATCTCCACCATTGGAGTCATCTGGGACATACCAAAGGAGTGATTTGTTTTTCCATCTCCTAGTCAAAGAAAGCAAAAAAAAACCACTGAAGACTTTCTCCAGAAAACAAGTTCTTATGATGTTTGCAACTTAATATTTTAGATACAAGACTAAGACAAGCTTCCACTTACAAAAGCATTCATCTGCAACAAATCTATAAATCTTCTGAATGTATCCTGTAATTATAAATGGCAGATAATTGGTATCTAAGCTTATCAGTCTTGATAAGAATAATAGTACAACTGGCTAGGATTACACACTCACAGACAGGAAGGAGTGTCTTTCAAGTAGGCTACCACCAGCCCCTGTGTCTTCGATCCCAGCATAAGCATGGTCAATCAAGCTTACCACTACAATAGAAGCTGTTGGTCAGAGAGTGAATGAGGAGCAGGTAAAAATGAATGGGTTGATTCCTGCCTCCCTGCCATGCAATTCATTAAGCTATTGTCTGAAGCAATGAAGGAATGATAATTCATAGCTAAAATAAGCCAATGTTAAACGGTTACATGATCATTCTCTTGCCAAAGCACAGAAGAAGAAAAAACTTCAGCTTAGCCACGTGCTTCCAACTTTCAGTGCTATCTGTGGCTACTCCTCAAGAACAGCTTACAACATGTCCCCTGCTTAGGGCTGTTCTTGAACTTATAATTATGAAAAATAAGATGATGCTAGGTCTAGAATTACAAAAAACACAGTCCACATTTTCTGAAAGGCTGTCCAGCAAGAGCTCCTAACCTAGAAACCTAAAATTACATTGTCTATCATCAGACTTAACCTTTAAAAACTCAGCCTTCCTAAAGTGAAGTCAGATGCACATCTGTGATTATCAGCACAATCCTGACATCGGCTACACTACAAAATGATCCCAGTGATGGCTACAACATAAACTGCCCATAGTTCTTTATTCTGGTAATATCAGCATGCAATTTGTTGGACAGATTCTATAATCCACAGATGAAGTTAGTTGTAGGTTTTGAGTTTATCCAGCATTAACGGCCCCTAATAGCCTAGTTCAGCACAGACATAACAAATGGAAATGGCTTTAAATTATCCTTCCCCTGAGACATAATTTCATAAGAGAACAAACTCTATATGCACAAAGAGAGATTTCCAATGTAAACATGTGGTGGAAGCTAAAAGCTGCAGTCAGATTTAAGGCAAAGCAAGGTATACAATTTCAAAGGCACCAATTCCTTTCCAGTTCACAATATATTTATTCTTTTCTGCTGACTTTTCTGCCCTTTGTGCTCAGAGGACCATGTATATTAAAGAAGTCACTTTTTAACTTTTTGAGACCTTAACAGGCTTTGTCTCATTTTTCCCCTCACACAACAACTCTGGCTGGGATGCAGAATCTACAATCATTATGATGGGTTAATTGCAAGCAGCACCAGACTCATTACCAGCATCTGACTGTCAGCTTTTTAAATTATCCTTTATGTTTTCAGAAGATGGACTCTAGAATTTTGACCAACTTATTAGCCAACTTGAAGTTCTTAAAGTGCAAGGAAAAAAGAAAAAAATAATGTGTAGTAACTCCACTATGAAGGATTCTTTGGTTTTTTCTTTCTCAAGATTAATGTAGTATCAGGCCTGATTTTGTATTCATGAGATGCCAAGCAGAGTCAGAGAGCAAAGTATTTTACAGAGAGACATCCAATGCCAGTGATAGCAAAACTCCTATTTATGAAGTCTAATACTTCTGCCCTCTGACTTCTTAGTACTCTGACAAATATACCTATAAAAATATTATAACGCAACCATTATTATTTGGAGGTTTGACCTCATCACCTCTGATAAAAACACAACACGAGATCTAAGTTCAACAGAAAACTTCCAGCCATTTTGCATAACACAATACCGACTTATTTAAAAACTGAAGTTTAGATCCCTAAAGCTTAGCTGCTTTTGTTGGTTTGTCTTTTCAGCAGAGACAGTGTTTTTAAACATTGCTAACATTCAATGCTGAATCAGTGCCCTAAAAGAATAGATAAATTATCTATTTGAAGATGACACAGTATTTTTTGTGACTAGACACATTGACTCTGTTATACTGTTGTTATATTTTTGCTATATTGTTCTCTGTTATACAAAAATTTTCTCCATAATCTGAGGTCTATGGTTTCAGACCATCCTGTTTAAATAGAAACAATCTGTGTTTAAAGACTCTCTGTAATGAACAAATTTAAGGATACAAAATTAAACAAAAAGCAGGCAGAAAAAAAAAAGATGTAAATGGCAATCCAGGAAGAAAAGAGGGATGCTTATACAAGCTAATATTTGTATGAAAATATTATGCACTGTAAAGTGGCAGAAGGGCTATCATTACCAACATTTACAATCCAACAAAGCAAAACAATAGCCTGCATGTACAAAGGATTAATTCTGTTACAGTGATGTTTGTATGGGATGCAGCTTTATATCCCGTATTCTAAAAGTTGTGTGCTGATGTTACACTAGCTTTGTTACTAGTCCTGATACTCCTTGAGGAGGGTTATTTTGATTGGTCTATCCTCTAATATTACTTCTTTTTTAAAGGTTCCTCCCCAGGCCTTGTACAATAAAGGAAATTATCCATTGCCCTCATATTCTTTCGGATATACAAGTCGCTCCTTCAGTGACATTTACCACTTATAATTTATCACCAACCCCAACCCTGATCTGTTACTGTGTTATGTTTTTGAAGGATGCTGTTTCTGACATTTAATCTATAAAAAAGAAATTTCAGTCATCATGCTTTTTGAGAGACCATGACACAGGACTCATTGGCCTAGAAAGTTTTTTTATTATCTCATTAAAAAGCTTTATGTTTTAATGCTAGGACTGCAAATATCGCAAGAGACAAGATGTGAACTGGCTGATGTGTTCAGCTGAAGAACAACTGATAATGCCTGAAATATACACAAAATTTTGTACCCATATTCTCTGAGAGCTACAACTAATGACTCCATATTCAAATTCTACCCTAGGCAAATGCACCTAAAGCTACTGTTACCCAGCTTCTGACTTTAAAGCCAGTTTGTATGAGGGGTTTGGGGTTTTTTTTAATCAATTCTTTAATGAATGGTTGGCCAAAGACTAGTCTGCAGTTTCCTGAACTAAGGTATTTCATTATTAGATGAATAAAAATCTGATAATTATAACAGCTTCAAAGAAAAACATAAAGGGAATGACCATTCATTCGAGTTGCCCAATAGATCAATTTTGAAAGACTTCTGAGTGCGTAGTTATCAATAAATCCATCTACATATGCACAGGCACAGAGACATCTATCTCCTCTATTATATACTGAATCATCTTTGTGTTTATTTAGGAGAGATAGGTGGAATATGAAAGTTACAGCTGTTTCAGACATTCATCTCCTGCAGAATATGATTCTGAAAGGAAACTGCGCATTCAAATGCGATACTCCTGTCTTTTGAAGAAACCTAACTTAAGGAAGTATGGAAATAGGATTTAAAATGTTTTTAGATCAGCCTTAGCAGCTGAGTAAAAGGGCTTTACAAATGTAAGATGACAGTTTGCTTTTATTTTATAAAATAACTTCCTTGATTTTTTTTTTTCATTCTTCAACAGCCCAGGACACAAAAAAATCATATTTGGAGAAACTACATATACTAGGCGTGTTCTCTGACAGTATATACATAGAGCATTCTGCACAGTGCATGGCTTTGTCCTCTGCAACTTCACCTGCTCGACTTCCTGACAAGATCCCTCAGGACAAAGATGATGTGTTTCTATATGGAATTGTTTACAGCATGATCAGTTATAAACAGTGATGAAATAATATTAGAACTGGACAGTACTTGCATTGAATGCAGTCTGTAACATGGTCAAGCTAGCAAAGCAACTGAACATTTGAAACTATCACCCCAGACATGGAGGAGACCATTGCATGCACTGGGAAATAAATCCACTTTCTGAAATTTCAGTAATAAAAGTTTATGAAGATGAGCAGGGAGAGCAGCAACCAAAGACAACAGAAAGATCCATTATCCTCTAGGTTGGAACTTGGTCAAAAGGAAGTTGAAACCACCACTTCACCATGAGATACTCAGGACAGACAGTTATTTCTGGAGGAACTGAAGTTATGCAAGAGAGTTTTGACAGGTAACAGGGAACTGAATCCACAAATTATATGCTAATTCACAGTAAGACACAAGCAACAGCCACTGTTTGCTGACTCTCCCGCCTTCTTGCCAGATGTAGCAAGAACATGCCATTTGCAAGACAGATAACTTCTTCCTTCTGAAGGCATAAAAATCACAGAGAAAGGTCACTCATAATCTGAAACCCATTTCCAGACATAGCAGGGTTTGGCATGTTGAGAAAGAAGTGTTGACAAAGAAGTACCCAGTTTGTCTTGAGTGAATAGAAGAGGATGTCTTCATCTCTTCTCATTTGTGAACCTTCACTGCCTCCTGCTAAGTAAGCTTCATCTGTCTTTTATTATGAGGTACTTATTGGGAAAAAAACCCCATAACACAATAATACTTGATGAATAAGAAACTTGCCTCCCCAAAACAGACATCTTCAATCACAGAACATTTTAAAGGTTAACAACATTGTAGCTGGTACTTAATTTTGACTCAGAAAGCAAAAAAAATACTCAAGCAGAAAGCTGTTCTTGCATAAGTCAGAATGTATAAACACTTGCACAGAGACCATAAGGACTGTGCTGTGCTTTCTCAAAGCGAACTGGTGAAGCAACTTCAAAAATCTCCTCTTTTTTAGTACCCTCCCTTAGGCTTCATCTCATTAATCCAAAACCACATGAAATTTGGTCATCCAAAGGAAAGATAAATCCAGAGGGTCTCTCCTGTGGTTTATGCTTGCCATCTTTTGATTTAACAACTTCAGTGCTCCATTTGAAATGGTTCCACTTCTGTATATGGTCTTACCAAAAGTCTATATACAAGCCACAGATCACCAAATGAGATCCTGAGTACTTCTTCAGCTGGCAGGCAGGATTCAAGGCTCATTTCTGTTGCCTTCAATTGTAGTTCCACGGTAAAAACATTCCTTGTCCTAACATGGCATGGCATAATATGGGAGAATACACGATCTCTATTATACACCTCCAAATTCTGTCAAATATCTTAATCCAGAAACTAACCTAATGTTCTACTTCCAAATAAACAGAGCCAACTCCTAAACGGAGATTTCAAGGATATGCCAATTTGTGAATTGCATCCCAACATGTTCATCTATAGGTGTAAATCAGAGTTTACCTGTTCTGAAAGATATTTGGGCCGTGTTCCTTGACTAGAAGGTCTTCATCTAGTCCTAAAACTCTTAACCTTAATAAGCTGGGAACCTACTATCTTTTGAGTACATTGCTACAGAGCTTGGCCTACAAAGGCACTCCCGTTAACCACTGTTCCTGTCTCATCAACATGTCTTCATTCTATCCTCTGCCCATTAGAAGCTGGATGCCACTTCACTATATTAAAGACGAATCCCTCTTTATTCCCTGAAGATCACCTTCCAGGCTGCCAGCCCAATCCTGCTGGTTCTAGGCTGCCAGTCAACTGTACTAGGGCATCGGGGACTCACACACTGGTAAATATTTCAAGAGCCATGGTTACAGCAGCAGTTTTCATCATCACTGCTCTAATTGTCAAGGTATTTACAGCGGCCACTATTTCTGCAACACAGAAAAATCTAAAGCCTTCTATAGGGAAACCCTGACCACCCATTCTTTGTCCTCCTCCTCCTGTAACTGATCAGGCTCTTGAGACTGATGAGAGATGCTGGGCCATGCTCATTATTCACATAATATTTACTGACTTATTATAACGTATGTAACACCATCCTGCTTGTGATGCTGACAAATGTGTCCTGCAGGATCTCTTCAGCCAGTCAGTAGTGCAAACTTTCTGGTTTCACTCCTCTGCCTGATTAGGTCCCTCTGTTCACTGAATGTGCTGTTCTACTGTCATGTCCTTCAAAACCCCTGAACTTATGAAGGGAATGCAGCAGTCTGAAACCACCTCTGTGTGCCAATCAGAGACCTTCACATACCTACATTCTCAAACTCCAAAGTTTGAAAATAAAACCACAAATGCATGAGGCTTAAGAGGGTTTGGTCATGTATCTCAGCAGTTCCCAAGGATCAAGTAATTTAAATCTACTATAATATTACAGCTTCTTCTCTTCCCCACCTTTCCTCCTCACCAGGATATAGCAAGGCAGTCACATATAGCTAATCTACAGTGTCAGCACTTAAAGATTTTGGAGACAGTGCCATCCTACTTTCAATGTTTCAAAGGTTTATTCCATCTCAGCTATGCCTCTGCTTAAAAGATAACTGAACTTGACCCTAAAAAAAGTGACTTTTTATAACCCACTGATAGTCACATAACCAGAAAGGAATAAAATCCCACTTTATGTAAGTGACTAATCTCATCAGCACCTTGTTCTATATTGGATCAGTGCTTTTCACAGCAATGATCTAAGTCCGCCAAACTATACAGAGCCAGAGAGCAATGGTTAACGCATTTACTGATTGCTGTGGAAGTCATTGATGGCCTCAGTACAATTTAGAAATCCATGCGACTGGAGACAGGTATTATTTTGGACATATTTTTGATGCCTATAAATCACAAGTAAACAACTTGCATAATGACACTGACAGCAATCAACAATTTGAATATGCCCCATAAGAACAGGGCAGCAGTCACACCTTACCCACATCTTTCAAATCTGTCCTGTAGTCTTCATCTGAGCCCTCTGCATCCAGCACACTGGCAAATATGCAATTTCCTGAGCCATCCAGAGTCTCAGTGAATGATTGCTTTTTTCTGTAAATATTACTGGCCACAGCTCAAAGGAGCTTTTCTAAGCTTTTGATCTCCACTACAAACGCAAAGGACTGAGCAGCATGAGGCCAGGAAAAGCTGCATCCAGTGAGAGGCTATGAAAACTGCCTGTAGAGTCAGTAAAAAAGGAAGGTAAGCTCTTCCACAGCACGGTAAAAACTATTTCTACGAGAATTCTGCTTTAAATATTTGGAAACTGTAATTTGCATCCATCCATCCCTGCTCTCAAAATCCCAGAAGTTCCATGAGGGCATATTTCAAAAGAAAGCACAGATACACGAGGCTGGTTTGTGCACCTCACCAAGCTTACATGTCACTCCATGCAGAAACTAACCATGTACACACATGCTATGAGTGACCATGAATAAGTTATTCCTTAGGCATAATGCCTAGAAAAAGGAAAGAAGAGTTTTCTGAGAAAAATTCTAGAAAAAAACTCATATAAATATTGTTAGTGAAGTGCAGAGTTATAAGTATGCACTTCCTCTCATGCCTTAGGATGACTTCAGATCTTAATTTCTTTCACAGATGCGCTTCTTTGCCAGGTTGTGAAAAGGCTGTTCAGAAACCCAACTATTACAGTGCAAAAAAAGTTTTGTGCCTTCATCTATAAAACGTACCAAATGGACTGTGTTTAGCTGGCCTTTCATTTTCCAGTCTCATTTTCTCTTACAGTAAAATCAGGGCAGTACACACAGCCAGAAGAGTTTCCTGTGAGTATTTACACTGGTCTGCACCCCAAGAAGCTGGTTTAAAAATTGTTTCTATACAGAAGCTCCACATAGTCTTAAATATATCAGTAACTAGCGTACCAGCTTCACAGATGAGCTGCCCCAGCGTTGTCACCCATACTGCTAGTAAGCTACATTTTCTAAGGCTGAAGTTTACCGCCTCTTCTTCCAGTCACCGCATACTCTTACACATTTGTCCACACAACTGAGATGACTGAACTGCCAAATAGCAATTCCAAGCATAAGTACCTCTGCAATCTCACATTCTCGTCAAACTCCTGAAGCCTTACATGGAAAAGCCTTTCTACATGGACTGGTTTTTGTGGTCTTCTGAACTCTCCCCCAGTATTTCCATATGCCCCCCAAACTCTGAGAATTAGAACTGGACACAAATTCCAGCAGAAGTTTACCAGTCCTGGGTACAGTAATAAACAGCATTCTTCCTTTTTGCTTGGCAATCCTGCTAAAGCAGATCAAGATCCCATTGAGAGTCTCTTTGCCAGAGCTGATTAGCAAGACGGCTTCTGCTGAGGAAGTTTCAACTACTTTCCCACCCCAGGATAATCTCAGGATCACAGTTTAAGTCTGTTTCTTATGCTGTATGCACAAACTTGCATTCTTTCCTCTCATTTACATTGCCTTTATTTGGCTGTAGTAGAACTACACAGAAGCATGGCTAATCTTTAAAAAGGAACTAAAAACCAGACAAGGAGATAAATGGAATAACTCATTAAGCTATGAAGATGTCCCATAAAAGTTGTGTGCAAGTATGCTGTTGAGACAAAAACGGGAAAGTCTTCTGACCCTTCGTCCATCTTGGGAATTGCCTGGGAAAACACCTCATTGATGGAACGATCTGGCACCATTCCATAGCATTAAACTCAAAAGTGAAAATTAATCTTAAAAAAAGTTACTAGTTGCTGCTGGTATTTAGAAGGTAAGTGTCCCTTCATCCTAGCATCCCAGCATTCATGTATGCACTAATAATTTAACTAATTCAGACATTTGGGGGAATATATACACCCATTTTATGAATTGTTTTTAGTCACAAGCATTTACAGTCTTCAGTACAGATAAGAACTTTCGTTTTAGGGGAACAGATTGTATCTTGGAAATGAAAACACAGCCAGAAAGAGTGTAACGCATGGACTTACCCTGTCCACCTATAGTCCATCAGATATTTATCTGTAAAGGCCAAAGGACAAATATACTTTAAAAACTACGTTACATTATCTTTTATTTGTTTCCTTTTGCAATGTCGCTTGCACAAGCATGAAAGCGTAAACAGTATGATTCTCCCTTATCAGTGACCTGTCTCCTCTAAGATTTATTCAGAGGCCAGAAACAGGTTCCCCAGCATCATCACTGACTTAACTTCACAGACACTGGATTACCCTATCAGTAAGACTGCTGGGAGAACAGTCTGGACAGGGAGCAAAAGCCTGTGTTTACATACACATTCCTTCTTCACTAACAAGGAAATAACTCAAACTAATATAAGGAACAAAATAAATTTGTATAAACACATCCACGCATCTATATATACACTTGTCATACACAGGGCCTTAAGTCTAGAACCACAGGGAACCTGCAGGTAGGAACTGGTAGTAAGAGATAGTCAGAAAATCAGGCCTATCTGCCAGTTTTTGGCTGCAGCTTCTTCAAGCATTTTCTGCCCAAATGCATTAAAGCTCAAAAAACTGAGGTCTATTGACTGTACTTACTTGGAGTCTCTGACTCAGGCTTTGACCATTCAATAAGACACAGTTTTCATGGCTGGGCCACTAGTTTGGCCCAAGTCAAGAAACTGACTGGCTCTAGGAGCAACGGAGTTTCACCTTTAGGTCACTGGTTTGGATCCAGTACAGGTCAGTAGCAGATGAATGTCATCACTATCAGACAGTTGTTTACAGTCTGATGCAAAACGTTATTTGCCAGTTTACCAGTTTCACTACATACTTCATTATCTACATCACCGATGACCTTCACAACAGCTTTAGAAACTCAGCAAAGGACTAAATGGGAGCCTGAGCTTCCATGCTGATTGATTGGATGTGGAGTCTCCAGATTAAAGCTGAAATACAATGAAAAACCAGTAGAACAGCTTGTGCCACTACCGCTTGTGTTCAATGGTCCAAGCACAAGTGGAAAGAGACTATGGTTTGCAGAGCACTCAGCTTGGTGCCTTACAGTAACACTAAAAATCTATTAAAAAGTACAGTCTGTTTTTAGCAAATATTTTCCTATCTACAGATGCAAGTAGAAGGCATAGTTGTTTGTGTCAATACCCTGAAAGCACCAAAATTCTTTTCATCTAGCCTATATTAGGTGTTAGGAAAACATTAATGTTGACCATGAGGTGGGATTTAAAACACTCTCTTTAAACACACCTTGGTTACCTCTGGTTAGTTACAGTAAGTTCATCACTGACGTTACACCCAGTTACTTTTTCAAGGTATGTCAACATTTGAGGGCTGTGACTTACTGGTAGCTTAATGTTATCCTGGGATTAATATGAGAGGAGAGAAGTGTGCTGTGAGTTACGAGGGGATGTGTACTGCAAGAGATTTGGCAGGCCAGGGTTCTCATTAGGCCAAAATTTGGGATGTCCTAGGTCTGTATGTATGCTATTAATCACTAGCTGAGGCATACCAATAAAAGTAGTTTTTCCATTAAAAAACCCATTCCTCATTTCAAGAGGAACAGAATTATCCTATCTGTAGAGTTCAGATTTTGGGTAAAAGCAGAGCTTGCTTCAAGTTCTGTTCAAAACAATCTAAAATCAGCTAGAGGGCTCCAGAAGAGAAAATATTTTTCTCCTCCTGCCTTCAGGCAGGACTATGCCATCTCAAAATTTATTAAGTATTTACTAACCTGAGCTGGCAGAAAAGATAATCTTCAGACCACCAGTACATTTAGCAGCAACAAAATAAGTAGATTTATAATTAAGGAATTAGCTATTAAGAGAATAAGATTCCTCGCTTTTGAAAGAGCCCCCAGTTAATAGATTAAGTGCATACTAGAGATTCATCAAAATGTGTAACCTTGTGTATAGATTAATAAATAGGAATAACAAACGCAGCATAACAAAGAAGATTATGTATAGAAAATGACAGAAATAAAAATTACAAAACAGACCAAAAAGTAGCATCATAGGCTCACAGGATATTTCAAGCTGGAAAGGACCTCAGGAGGTCTTTAGTCCTACCTCCTGCTGAAAGCTGGGACAGCTATATCAGACCAGGTTACTCAGGTCTTTATCCAGCCAGGTTTTGAAAACCACTGATGATACAGACAGCACAGCTGCTCTGGGCAATCTGTAGTGTTCAGAGTGTAGATGAAAAGAAAGAAACAGGCAGACAGAAAAATGCAGAAGGAAACATAAAAGAAACTGAAAGTGGTATTAATGACTGTCATAGAAAAAAAAAAAAAGGATAAGAGAAGAAAATAAAGTTCTTTTAAAAGAAGAAGAAAAAAACCCCATTTTTTAGTACTTCAATTTATCTAGGAGCCTAATGCGGAGGATCTGATTTTTAAAGGCTTGATTTTCTAAAATGAAAAAAACAACCCAAAACCAAAGCAAAACAGAAAACCTTTATGGCCTTTAAGCCATCTCAATACAGACTGCAGAACCTGAGGTAACCAAAATCACCAGCTACTTTCAAAGAGGCAGGCTGCAGCCAAGCCTGCTGAGCAATGTTGAACACATTTCTGCTAAAATTTTGAGGACAAACAATGAATGACACTATTTTGTATGCTGAACTCTGTAGTTGTATTAGATAAGATGCTGACTGAGAGCCCCTTAAACTAAACACATCTACCATATGGCTACTTTAATGCTTTTCTTTGCAAGGATTTGGGAAATAGCAGGAAAGCATGGCAGGGACATTTTTAGTGGCTGGTGGATTAAGAGATCTGGATGAACATTTTAAGTTTTGTTTTCTAGCCTATTTGTTCTGTTACAACCATTCTGATTGCAGAACCTGCGAGCACAGGACATCTCTAACGTCATAGGAGACAGGGCAGAGGAAGGATATTGTATTAATATCCACTCTGTTGCCACTGTGTGGTCAAATGAGACAAAAGAAGATAAAAATGGATGAACAAAATTATCATCATTTGGTTTATTAGCTGATAGCAACAGGACACTCAGGGCTATAAAAGCTCACAGTGAAGGAACAAACCCCTGGCCTGAAGAGTTTATACTGCCCACCACCAGTCAGGGCACTGCCTGATTCTACAAGACTAAGAGGTAAAAAAGATTTTTCGTTTTGGGTCCTCCTGCCTTTTTTTAATGACATGGGTTGGTATCGCTAGGCCTTGATTTAATGTTTGAAAGGCCCGTGCGTCAACAAGAGTGTGATTGCCTCAACAATTCAATCAACATGGAACTGCAGCCCTAGAGATGGAGAGAGGACTGGAAAGGCAGCAGAAGCAGCCAAGGAGACAAGCTTTCTTCTGCGGTTAACTGAGGGAGTATACCATATAATATTTTGGTCATCACTGTGCTCACTTCACAACAGGCAGAACACAGAGGTAACAGTAAAATCTATGCCTGTCTTTCTCTTAAGACAACAATACCTAAGTTAGCAAGATCATTTTAGCATTCAAAGTAAGTAATCAGGTGATGACAGGAAGCCACATCTGAGCATCTGAACTAAGAAAACCCCACAGAGCTTCAAGTGCCCGTGACGCAGTCTTTTCCAATTGAGTGTAAATAGGACATGTCACCTCACCCAAAACCCTGGACCACAATGTTTTGAAGGTAGCAGAGGAGGAAACCACACTGCAAAGAGGAAGCGACAAACTCAGTTTTAAAAAGCTTGCAGGTTTAAACCAACTTTATCATAACCAGAAACAGCTATTAAATTCTGAAGCAAAAACACATCATTAGCAAATTAAACTGCTGAACTTGGGCAGCAAGCTCTCAAACATTTTCAATAGCACCACTGAGCACAGGGATTGCTCACCACTACATGCAAGGCGACCAATGGCAGGCAATTGTTTATCGGAGTGATTAGAGCATGGCACACCACTACCACAGTTCCCTGTGCAAAATGTAAGACAAACACGACATAATTTCATATGAGCTAAGAAGTAGGCTCAATTCGTAAACAGTTGTATTTTTTTGTTTTATTCCTCACTGGTTTAGCAAAAGCAAGACCTTGCAAAACAACATTTTTTGGGTGGGAGAGTGCAAGAATGGTGAGAGAAAGAAAAAAAAGAAACACACAGACAATAACCCAGATGTTATTTTGTGTAGCATGTCTCTAATTCTGATCAAGAACCTCAGCATCGTCTCCTCTCTTATCCTCAAGAATTTTATTTTATCACCACAAACACGTCTCCACAGAACACATCGCTTCTGATAAAACACTTTTTTTTCATTGAAACCACAGTTGTCACAAAAATTTTCAGCACAATCAAAATAAGAAATACTGTATTGTGTTGAAGTTGGCTGAAAATCCACTGTTTTACAGACACAGCAGGTTGTGTTCATTTCTTTATTATTTATTTGAAATGCATATGATTTAAAACTGCACTAAACCAAACTGCAGGTAAATTTCAACCACCTTAAATACTGATGCAAAAGAACAACCACCAAATCCTGGGCTGAAGCTATTATAAACTCAAAATTGTCCTAAATTGCATGGGCTGAGCTGCCCTATTACGTGCCATTTGACTTGCTCACAATTACTATTCAGCCTGCTGGACACAAATACTTTGTTGTAACAAGTAAGGAAAGCAAGGTATCCTTACACAAGGGAAACCCAGAGCTTGTTAAACTAAGTTTTCCAAGTCCATTACACAGTCAGAATGGGATGCAGGTGATACAACCTCCTCTCACTCATATGATCTTCCCATCCAGGCAAAAGACATTTCATTTCAACAGAAGGCAGGTTCATCTCAGGATATATCTACACTATGCATGGTAAATACTACAAAGATTAGTCTGTGCTGACCTCTTCGCCTCTGTGATTCATCTGCTGCTGGAACCCTCTGGATCCCAACAGCTCATTTTGTGCTAGCTCACATGACTGTCACAGCGGTGACTAAGAAGCAGATGCACCCTCAGGGAAAGGAGAACTGGGCAGCTGTTGACCATAAGCCAGGACAATGAACTCTAGGGACATAAAGCACTTGACATGTTGATCCCATGCTGTTCAGAATTGCCTCATGCTAACCTGGAGGAAAATAATGTGACCAGTCTTTGCTAGCTTGCATTATTCTGGTTGAACAGTCAACAGAACAAACTAGAGGCTCCAAGGATCATGAGGTTTTGGGCATTTAACATGAATCCACCATGAACTTTTCCTCTTGCCATTCAGATTCAGTAACTGACAGACACTATATTACCTTGAAGGCACAGAAGTTTATCTTAAACTTTATTCCTACTGAACACTAACAGGAAAAGGTTTACAGACTTCTAAAGCTTCAAAAAAATTGCAGGCCCATCTTCTTAATCACTTGTCTTTCAGCGGGTAGCAGTTTTCAGTGGGTAGCAATTTAACAACATTAACTAACTCTCAAATATGACAGCCACTGTTTCAACTCTTAGAACACCAACATTATCAGTTTAAAGTTAAAAACAGAGGGAACAGCAAGGAAAAATAGAGTTGGACAGGACTTATGAAACATCATTCAGCAGCAGATGCTGAGGATGACTGGACCCAAGAATTTGGTACTCAGGGTATAGGCTCACAGCAGCTGAGACATGACTATAGGCTAAAGGCAGACAGAATGTCATATTTCATAGCATAAACAATAGTAAGTGAAAGACATTGCAGCTCAGACTTCAGCACAAATGAGCTTGCCAAATCCTACCAGCTAGGATTTGAGCTGGTATCCCACTGAAATGCATCATTTCTTGTGATCAAGCGTTACCTGAGCTCAGTAACCGCAAGTTACGGCAGTTAGGCAATGGGCATTACAGCTTATTGCTAACCCTTCCTACTGATCTTTGGAAGTGGTCTGTATTGCCTGACTTACCTAAAAGCATGCAAGAAAAAACCATTTCATACATTTGTTTAAGAAGCAAGTCTACATTAGCAAATAATTTGGCACAACAGTGTCAGCCAGCCAAAAGAGCTGGTGCTGATGCCCCTACAGCTACCCTGTTTGTGCATCATTGTTCTGGTCCAAACTCACCTGCTCTGGTTCCCTGGTGAAAACATCCCTGCTGTGGCTGTGGCCTGAGGACCAGCCATTGGCTTAGATCCTTCTGCCTCTGTGATAGTTTTGAGCACGCCTGGCTAGCATGGAGGGGAACTTCTGGTTTTATTTCCTACAAAAGTTCTCTAGTTAGTACACATCAAAACCACTCCACATAATGAACAAACATGCAGCAAGTGAAAATCATTAAGGCCTTGCTTCAAAACCATGCTACTGATCTCAATGAAACATCACTACATATGCAGGCTAAGAGATATTTGAGGTACAGAATGAATCTTATTGGAGGGATCTGGTAGAATATGGGAACTTATGTACCTCTACTCTCGAAATATTTGAAAAAACAGCAGTCAACTCCTATACAGTATATGTTCCCATAATGTCCTAGGGCAAAGAGCTTCAACCACTTCAAATACAATTCTGGATTCAGACTGGCTATCAGTAATTTCAAGAACTATCCCACATAATTTACAGTTCTTCCTTAGACCCAGCTGACAAAATCCAGCCTACTGGTTTGCTAAACAAAACCAACAAACAATGAAATTTGATAAGAACTTTATAATCTAACATATAAAAAAAGGAATTAAAATTAAAAGATAAGCAAGGGAAGCAAAAAAATGGGTGAAATCAGATATTTTAAGAACTCAAGAAATTATTTACATCAAGATTTTTTTCCCCTCCCTTGAAAGCTACAGGGGCATAGCTGTTGAAGCCTGAAATTGTAGTTCCATACCCTTTTGCTTTTAAATTAAACAAATGATCTCAGTTTTTGGAGTGTTTTTTGACTCCAGGGAAACTATGCTATTAAGAGAGTGCCAGAAACATATTCAATTGATGCATGTCCCAAGAACAGCTCAAAAGAGTGCAGACATACCACATATAGATTTCAAGGAAATTACTGAAAAGCGACAGAGCTTCAACAGAATGTGATATGTGAAACATGGCGTATGAAAGACTCAGTATCAAAAGGGTAAGTTCAGTTCAGGAGATAGTAATCTCATTACCTAAGAGGTACCATGAATTGGATATCCTCCTTTGTGCACCATATCCAACCTGGACAGATGGAGGAGACTTTATGCTCCATTTTCTGACATGTAATTAGTTTTTAAGGGATGATCAAGTTACAGATACAAAGTTTCGAACAATTTTTTTATTTGGGAGTGGTGTATACAGTAACTAGGCTATAGAATAAGAATTTTCTGACTTTATTTCCTTGTGTGGCTTACATAATCCACAACTTGACTTTGCTGTTCTCCCTTTCAGTTGAATGTTTTCTACTCACCTGCCTGACAGAAAACCAGTCCAGCAACATCTCTAAACAAAGCACTGAAACAAGACATGCACAGGCTAATTTTATGCAATACAGTTTTTTACCCAAATGATAAGCAATTGTCATATTTTTCTGCACCATCTCCTCCTCTCTCCTTCCTGCCATCATTGGCAATTTCCAGGATCTATTGACAAAAAAAGTAAAAATAAATTACCTGTTGCAGGCTCCTCCCCCTGTCAGATTCATGCAGTGATGCCACAGTCAAACTTCCATGACTGTAAATTACGAAGTCAATGGCCTTGAACTATCAAGTTAGTTACCTATTAAAATGTTACTATTTTACATTACGGTAACGAATGCTTTCAAAAAACAAATTTGAAATCTATTTTTGTTGTTGTTTATAAACTCAATTTAAGATTGCAGCAGAACAAAGCTTAAAAATCAGATCTCTAATTAGGACATCTGTAACTTGGCATTTTATATTAAAAAGGCTGTCTGCATGGCTTATCAAAGACGCTAGGCTTTGCACACCACAGCAGCAACCACATGAGGCTACTTTCTGTTTATTTCTCCATCAGCAGCCCACATCTGTAAGACTGTGCTCATATCTACAGGTATAAGAATAATAGAATCAGTTTTACAAAAATATAGGGGAAGACAGCACACCTCCACTAGCACTGCCCTATACATACCTTTTAATTACTTTGAATATAAATTTTAATTATTTCAGCAGAGAGAGGCAGTCATCAATCCCTGCATTAAGGCAAGGAGAATTCAGGGAGAACTATTTTGGAAAGGGTGGCTTGGGAGAAGCAGCAAGACGGAGAGGTGGTGGGGCAGAAGTTGCAGCTGGTACACATCCAGCAGTCGCGGCTGAATCAGCCGCACCGCGAGGGAGCCAGGGCTCTCTGCCAGCCAACTGACGGGGAAGTAAGATGAAGAGGCGAGTCTATGAAGAAAGGCCGCAGCAGCGTGGGAGGACTATGACCTTTTGATCTCCGAGATGTTCCCGATGTACCAAAGTGACATGTCAGCTCTAATAGGCTGCACTCTCCAACTGGTGGCAGGGGCCTACAAATTACTGTGAGATCTGAAGGCATTTGTTGTGATGATCCTGGCCTGGACAGGGCATATCGGCGCTTCCCCAGCAGGACTATCTGACAGTCTATCCCAACGATTCCCAAACCAGGGGTCGTAACCTCCAGCAGGGTCACAGCCGCACAGAGTGGGGTCGCAAGCCTGACAGAGATGTGATTGTTTATGTTAGTATTTAGGGTCGCAAGCTCGGCTGGGGTGAGTTCACCACCAGAAACAGAGGCACAAACAGAAACTATTTGGGAACAGCTGGCCTAACAGATTTCACGCTCAGAAACAACTTCTTGATACTCCGCTAAAGTGTGCCCAAACTACTTCCTTACATACCCATGTGCCAGCCTGAAACAACAGCTCCCCTGCCAGGTATCAGACTGGCTCAAATTACTCCTGAAGAATCATGGCTGCTTACCCAGTAGCAGCGTCTGCTTTGGGGTTTGCTTTTTCCTGACAAATTTTCCATTGTTAACAGTGGAGCTATTAATACTTGAGCCACTGTCTTTCCTACCCTTCCTCAGAAGAGGGATGTATCTAGTTAAGCACCAACTAAGGCAGGAATCTTGTGTAGACTCCAGCTTGCCTGGGAGACTGGAGCAACAGCAGGACATTTTCGGAGAGTAGAAATTAGTATAAACAAAGCCTTCCTTTAGTTAAGTTCCAGGCATTTCCTCTTTCTACCATTTCTTCACCCACCTTAATGTACAGCACTGTGACCACTTGGGTTGCTCTTCTCTGAACACTCCATTATTTTATTTTTTAGTATAACTGATACTATGAGAAGACAAGCAGAATCCAGATTAAATGAATTTTGCCCATGTGGAGCATGCAAAATCTGCTCACACTCAAGCTGCCTATTTTCATTAAATTAAGAGATAACACACCAACCATATACCATTTTTTTATTATCATATTATGTTTGGGTTTGAAAGTAATGTTTTAGGAGCAGACCATCACTCGGAAGAAGTTCATATATATGTATATATATCATGCTCACATGCCAGCGCACCCACCTTCAACCTCCAAAAAGGCTAATAGGCTATAAAATTTCCATCATTTAAGACAATAAATCATTATTACAATAATAAAGCAGGAAATACACACAAATTAAGCAGAAACACCAATGTTCTCTTTTTACAATTAAGGGGAATCATCAATCATAGAGGCTGCCTGAGATTAAGGAGCCACTTTTTCAAACATCCTGCAGTAAACCCAGAGGAAACCCAGCTGGAACTGCAACTAGAACATAGGCATCAGACTCTGAAATCATCCTCTGTCCCCTCATCCTCGCCTTCCCTTTTGGCATAAGACCTGCACCTAGGCTTACTCCTAACTGGTTCAAGTTCTGCAGGTGAACCATATGCTTTATGTAATGCCACAACCCAAATATAATTCCCACAGTGATGTTTTCCTATGTATAGAAATCCTTCTGATCCCTCCCAGTTCCACCAGAAGACAGTTCCACTGCTCTAGGAAGGAATTTAGAGCCAAGCCATGTCTTGTGTTTCTGATTTAAACCACTGATTTGCAGGACCACAGTAAAAATGCAAGTCAATATTTTCTGTTCTGCACAGGATGGGAAGAAAGGGCAGAGGAGAAGGAGAAGGAATTACTACCGTTAAATAACCAGGTCTCTTAATGCTACTTTTATGGTATAAACAAAAATCTAAATTCCAATGTATAAAAGAACATAGTTTCTATTCACCCACACTAAAACATGAGTTAGCCTTATTTTTAGGGCATAAGGAGATGACCAACTGCAATCTTGTTACAATGCTTTACAGCTGTATGCCATCAGCTGAAACTCAGTTGACTGACCTGTGCATGCTCTCAGTTCACTGCAGTTAAAGGAAAACAAGAATAAACTACTGTGAGTAGCAGGATCCATGCAAACCCATCTCACTTTGCATTGGAAGGTGCAACACGTACCTGGTTGCACTTTTTCTCAGTTGAGGAAAGTTACTTAGCAGCTGAGAGGTGGAAACTCCTAACCACTCAGCTATGACTATAAGCACTTCTGTTATCATGCCTCTGATTATATAGATGAGTGATTCCCAGCAAATGTACCTGAAGGGTTTTTGGATTACAAATTGTTGATTAATGATTGTAAGTCATATCACATCTTCATAAAGAAACCACAACAAAGCAGTAAAACTTTGTATTCTATCATCGCAGCGATTAGGAAATGAGGAATGGAGATTCGCTTAAACTGATATATAGAGGCCTCTGAATGCTGCTGCTGACAGTTTTCAACCCTTTCGTAGTCTAGATCAAGTGATTATGCATATGTCATTCAGCTTGAAACTTCCATAGACATGTACAGTCTCTGTAACACTGTTTTACTGAGAGATTTATCTTTTGATTAAAAAGCTGTTAAAATTTGGCTGGATGTTATTATGTCACTATTTCCCACTTGTTGAAATATTGCATCAAAATTAGTACAGCCTGACATGACCACTGTTATCATGAAATCTATCTGCTCCATACACCACCACAACCCTGCATCATGCAGAAACAATCACAGTATCATTTCCCCTAATGGTTAATATCATTTGTTCCAGGCCCTGTAACGATGGTGCACTTCCTTCAGGCACTCTCAACAGCCAGAAGGGCTTTTTTCCTTCCACCAAAGCACTGGGGTGCAGACTTCACTACTGGTAAGAGCAGAGAGTTACCAGAAACACAAACACAGTGCAAGCCCAAGAAGGAGATCCTATTCTGAGTAGGCTCATTTTTCCCTCCAATGTGGATTAATGAGTTTTATCAAAGTCCTTCCTCTTTTTGGTGCCAACTGCTTACCTATCATGAAGTGGATGTGTTATATACTGTCCTGACTTCTAGCAGGTTAAGGAAGATGAGCTCCTTTTTTACCTTTCAGTGTATGTGGGCCTAAAAATCTTTTTCGTGAAGGGTCTGAAGCTGGAAAAGTAACTCAAAGACAGAACAGACTGAAGGAACAAAAGGCTTCCCACAGTTAGCTGGTGAAGGGGATTACAGGGTCGATGCTGGCGTAGTTTCTTAAAAGACAGCTAAGACATGAAGTCCAGCAGTAAAATAAAAAATTAGAAACAACTCCAGCTGTTCCATTACAGGTCACGTGGATGGGAACCAGTGAGGTGAGTAACTCTTATCAACCCCTATGCTAAGAGATATCAAGAGATATCTTATCAAACCCCTATCAGAGATACCCAGGGCTCAGACCTGGAAGCACAATCGTGTGGCTCACTGATCTCTCCTGTCCCATGATGGGAGGGTAGTTGGTCTTGGGCCTGAGTAGCAATCAAACCATGAGGTGAGAAGTAGCAACCCATATCAAAGTAAAAACAGAGGCAAACTTCACTACACTTCCCTGTTATCATGACTTAGAGGGCAAAAGATATATTGTAGCACTTCACTATCTTGATAAGCTGTAAAACAAGAAAAGAACTCCATTACATTTTCAGGGAAATGTTTTATTCTTCAGGGTTCACACCTGCACACCAGTCTCAGTTGGGAAATTTACTCTTCAGTATGCATAGACACCGTCTAATTGTTGGAATTCACCTTTCAAATAATCTGGCAATACCACTAGTGTTATGTGTACTCATTGCCCTTTTGCACATCTAAAATTCACTAACCTTCACAGGGTCTCCATAAGGGGTCACAGTCAAAAGATCTTTCTTACACCATGCCACGTGGTTCTTGAGTTTCATAAACAGACCTAGTAATCTCCATACAGATTATTCCATAATGGTAACAACAACAAAAAGTTTTAGTAACTATTCCCAAATATTTGGGTCTCAGAATGACAGAGTGGATTCATATTAAAAAGATAGGATATTAATTTATGAATTGCCCTTATTTAAAAACCTATTATAATTAACACCAGAGTTTCAATGATCCAAGACAAACTATCTCCTCTTTCAAGCAAAATTGTGTACAACAGCCTGTAATAGGTTTACAGAGCATTCAGCTAAAATACTAAAGGTCTAAAACATGCCAAAGTGTTATGATACTTCCTAATCTATTTAAATTCACATCATGCTGGAGCACTTCACTAGGACATGCATTATTCTGCATTAGCTTTAAAACTACAAGGAGGAAGTCTTTTAGAAACTTGTTTAACAGCTGCTTCATTCAGAAGTTCATACGTCCTGCAAAACAGGTATGTTTGGGTTCTCACAGAATATTCTTTTTATTTTTATTGTCACCTGCACATCCACCCTTAAGCATAAGTGTATACATAAATCAATAAATAAACAAACCAAAACCAACCAACAGCCTCTGATCTCTTGGGCCCCCTCAGTTTTCTTGGTAATTCCTTCAGTGTTTTCTCTCCATTCAGCACCAGGACTGTAAAAAAGGATTTGAAGGGAGAGAAGTAATAAACTACAGAACTGGTCTTACTCTGAGGTGAACAGCAGGTCAACTCATTATTTTCCCCATAAGAATACCTTGAAATATTAAGAAAGAAAAAAAAGTTGCAAAATAAAAATATATCCCCATATTAAAAAAAATGGTAAACTGAGGCTTGAAGAATAAAATGATTTAACCACAATCTGACAGGAGATCAAGGGCAAAGCAAAGCAAAGAAGCCAAAGATTCCAGCTTCAAATCTTCCGCCCCTAAACTAAAGTCAGAAAATCCTGTGGGTAGGAGATAGTATGGTAGCTTAGTTTTCTCCAGTCTCCACAACACAAAAGCCTACTTCTGCTCAACAGCTTAAAAGAATTCAAGATCACAGCAACAAAGATTAAAAGGTCAGACTAAATTCATTGCTTACACCGTGCACTAAAAATACACAATGCTATGACAAACTGCTCGATGAACACAAATGGCAGAAGATTGAATGCTGGCCTCCCCAGAGCTAGCGCAAGTTTACAGATAATTTTAAACACAAAATTATTCTGACTTTTCCAAACAAATATTTGAAAGTGCTAGCTGAGACTGAAGAAGCCCAAGACAGCATTCCTTTTTTTTGCCTGACACTTTGTGCACACTGGGAGGGGGATGCTGTTCTTGTTATACCAACATGCCCCTGAGCTTTTTCCAAGGAAGATGGAGTTTGGCTTTGATGTTTGCAATAGGAAGTTAGAGCTTGCAGCTGGCAGATATATTAATAGGATAGGCACTGGTGGACTAGAAGGGACCTTGAGTAGGTCATACTGTCCTATCTCTTTGCAGCATAGTACAATTTGCATTGTTTGCTTAACCTGAGTTTTCCAAGACTAACACTTGTGAAACACACAGATTTCACCTTCCAGCTAGTACTCAAATACACAGGCTTAGAATTCACTTCTAACGATCCTCTATGCTAGGTAAAATCCTACCATGTGAAGTTTGCAAAAATAAAAACAGTACAGAGAGCCACAGATAGCTTGTTTAAAGATATGAAAAGTCACACAAAATATTTTCTTGTGTTGTGGATGTTTGAACTCCATTTCTACTGTTCACTTAACCCAATGCAGCTTAAATCCTTTTTATTCTTTTTTTCTTTTCTTTATTAAGGAGATTATTTTAATTGGGGTAAGGAGTAATTTTTACACATTTAAGTAATAAAGCATTAATTCTTTAGGCCACATTTTGAAGCTTAGTGATAGTCCTGGGCTCACCTGACCATTTCTGCAATCTATAGTAACCTTAAGGCTTCTCAAAGTTGTCTTTGACTGGAACAGCTAAACAGAGGCTGTTCCATAAAGCAAGGATGAAAGTGAAAAAGCAGCATTCACAATATGTTCCAGTGTATTCTCTACAATGACAGGGGTTGCGAGAAGGCTACGTAAGAATGGTATGGCTACAAATAAAAACTGAGTTTGCTTCCTAGGGAAGAAGTGACAGCCTTATGTGCAAGAGAATTTTAGAGCTGCAGAAAAACATTATTAGTCTTACTGAACTCCTTCAGATGATAATCTGGCAAGTATGTAAAGGCCAAATTAATGCAAGAACTCAGCCCACAGGTACAGAAACTTTTTTATTTTATTCAGTACTTTAATTTGTAGCAGACTAAGCATTTTGTTTTCTGTCTTGAAGCAGAAGCATGCACAGATCTGGGAATTTAGCTGAAAATAACCATTTCCTACAAGAAGTACCAACATACAGAGTTCAAGAGTTTCTACACTGCTATGTAAGTGGTGGGATTTTACAGTCAGTGCTGCTTTTATAAAGCCTTTAAATTTCTCATAAAAACTCTAACATTTTTAGGGGACAAGTTTTCATGCACTGGATTACAATTTGACAGAACACAAGCTTTGAGCCTGAAACAGCTTGACAATGTCTTTTCAGCTTGTTCATCAGATTAGCTTTGTCACACATTAGATGAACAGCTTCCTTGGTTTCTTGCCTAATCTAACACATAACCCAAGCAATTCCCTTCTAAAGCACAATCAAAAGCAAAAACAAAAGCCACTGTAACATTCTATTTCTTTCTAATAACACATTCAGTTTGATATTTTCATTTCTGCCTCTTAAGAAAGATTACCCTTTTAGCAAACCACTTACAGCGATGGGACTCTGATTTCAGATACGATTAAAGCAACATACTAGACATATACAAACCAAGGGGTCTGAGTTGCTTACAGGACTAATAATGTGTTATGGGTCCTTTCACATCTAGGTCACTGGTTCAAACTCAGCTTTAGTTGGTGATGAATGAAAAGGAAGAATGAGGTAAAAACCCAGCCATGAATCTGGTCTCTATTCCTGCCTCTGCAACATCCACTTTGTGCACCTGGGCTACACACTTAACTACTCCTTCCTGCAAAGTCCACAGTTGTAAAGCAGAAATAAATATTATTAATATCACACTAATCCTGGAAGACTAACTTATTAAGGATTCTTAAATATCCAAGATTGTCAGAAGGTTAAAGTATTGGTACTTTCAGGCTGTTCAATAGCTAACACGAAATGGGGTGACTTTCTCAGGATAGGTCAACGCCTCAATGTTAAAAAAGAAAAACACTGGCCATGCCTGTATCTTTTGATAGCAACATAAGAATGGAAATCAAATTCCGAATGGGCCTGAAATTCCATTTTTCTCACAAGTAGACAGCACAGGTTAAAATCGAAGCAAACTGGAAAGCAGACATACCAGGGATGAGAAAGACAGGAGACAACCATGTAGCATGGAGATGCACTGTGCTCTCCCATTACACAACACCGCATGTAAATACCACATCTGCCAATGTTAGTCGACAGAAGAGGGAACGAAGGGAAAGAAGGAAAGTTTATCACCCCTGCATCTTTTGATAAAACTTGAATTAATGAAGGTGTTTGCGCTGCTGCTGCTGTCTGTGCTGTTCTTGTTCTGAGGCTTAACAAAGGTTTCTATTTTCAACAAGTGTAATGCTGGCACATTTTGCCACTTGAGACCCTTAATTAAAAAACAAGGAATGAGAGAAACAAAGGAAAACAACACACACAGAGCACCAAGACATTTTAACTCAGTCTTGAGTTAAAAGGTGAAAAATAATGGTGGTAGAGAGTTTGGACACAACATGACAGCTTCATTAATGAGCTGTAACTGCTACAAAAGTCATTATACTATCTCTTACATAGTCCTGATTTCAGAATCCTGTTGAACTATGGCTCATAAACAGCACTAAGAGTCTTTCATATTTGCAGGAAAATTTAGAAAGATTACAACTATGCCATGTTTTTTTCCAAAGCCTCTTCAGATATTTTAACCATAAGAACAAAATATGTTTTACTGAGAACATATTTTGTTATTACTTCCACTTCAGATTCAGCTATGCCTTTCTTTTCAGAGGAAGCTCATACAGAGCAATTCTAAAGAACAAAGAAAAGCACAAGTACTGCAATCAAGAGCATTTAATGAGACAACATGCAAGGACTTTGTGCCAAGATGGAAATCATAAAGATGAAAAATGATGTTGCCTTCTTCCAAATCTAGTTACCAAATTTCAGCTCTTTCTAACAGAGGTAGAGAGTGATATTCAAGCAATGAACTTCAGAGATACTTTGGCAATGGATGGAGCCAACAAAAGCCACAAGCCCAATTCCAAAATGATTTAACGGGTTGTGCTTTGCCCAAGCTCCTATTGACAAAATTATGAAGTAAACACATAAATCAGTGTTAAGGCATTACACTGAAGTTATTTGCTACTCTTTGACATTCTGTTTAATATTTCTTCAGCTTCTTCCTCTTGTCCATTGAAATGAGTTCCAGAAATAATGTCAGTTCTAACCACTGCTTCACTGGTTTTGCCACCAAGCTGTTCTTGTGTTGTCAGACAAGCTTGACAGGGCTGCTTGTCATCAACCAGAACAAAGATAAGCTGATCAGAAAGACCAAAAAGTGCAACAAGGAGAGAAAGAGGGTTAATACCCATATTATACGAAGTGGGAAGTCTACATGTAATTATCATGCCTTTGTAGGGAAGACGAGCACTGCTTAACATCATACATTTAGGTCTATGCATGAACTGAACTCTGAAGAGCAAACTTCTCTGCATCTGTCCCTGACTGAGGGTACTCTATTCTTTGCAAGTGGGAGAAGCTGAAATTATTATATTACTTTGCAAACGTTGATTCAGAACTATCTTTTTTTTTCTTAGCACAGTAAGTCTTCGTTATTACCCCAAAAATGTGCTTGTCTCTAATTCTGCGCAGAAAAAAGAAACATGAAGATGTAAAATAGTATATGACATCGCACAAACCCTCATATTATATTCACACAATATTTAAAGCTGTAGTTTGAGGCACTGTACTTGGAAACCAGACAAGCATAATGCAAGGGACAGGAGAGAGTATTTGCTCTCCTTCATTTTCCACAGCTGTTTCTCTTTGGAATCACTGATAATCATTAGTTAAGATCAAATGTGTAGCCTAGCCTGTGTATTAGCTCTAGCAGCAGCTTCAGAAGGCTGAGAAAATAATGCTCTAAATGCATATGAATGGGAGTACAGTGCTGAGGAACATGTCATAGAACCGAACATGGCTTCAAAATTCATTTGCAGCCGTTAGAACATGTCAGATCCTTTCAGCTAATACATTTACTTTCTGTTTTGTTTAAGTGGATTTTCAAAGAAGCCAAAAAATAATTTTGGTCCCTGACTGTTTTATGTTAGGCTTGATAACCGGAGTCTCACAGACCCCAGTATATCAAGAGAAGACTGCAAATTACAATGTGGATTTGTGTCAGTGTAGAGTTTCAGTTCTGATAGAAGGGATCTCTTACCTTCAGACAGGGACAAATCATCGGCTGGAGACACCAGGTCTGCCTGGATCGCAGGGCCATTGCTCAACGATGTGGTAATCTGATTTGTCAAGATAACCTGCAAACAGACAGGGAGAGGGGGAAGGGAAATGAATTTTTATAGCTACTGGAAGGCAAGGACTGGAATCCTCCAGGCACAGGTCCTGGCAACCCTCTACTCTGACCTTCAGCAGATTCAGCACTCAGAAAATTTTGAACTACCTGCAGAGCTGAAAGAGGTAATTGCAAGAAGTGCACAAAAAATGATACTGTTAAAAAGATGAAATACTAAACAACAGAATGTTGATACATACAGCCACCTAAACCGAAAATACTCTTCTGAAGAGCTTCATTCTTCAATGAACAATTTGATGCTCCCTACAAAAAGCATCTTTTTCTTCAGAAGAGAATAGGAAATCTATTTTCCTAGTGATTTCCACACAACTTACACACCTTCTTCCTTTGGCTGAAACACAGTGCCATGGAGAAAGGTGCTCACCGATCTGGAGCACAAGAGTACTACATTTTACAGGGCTATCTCTACACAAGAGTATTTTTCCGTGTTTTTCAGGTTCACAAGATTCTGATAAACAACAGACTGTAGTACCCACACAGTGCTCTCCTCTGACAGCATGAGCAACGGTCTTGCTTGCAAGAGGTGAACAGTTTCTTGCACCTTCAAAATGCAGTTTTTTCTAATAACAAGAAAGCATTAAGGAAAATACTGCCAACAACATAGTGAGAAAAGCATAGGTATAAACACAATTATTTCCTAATGCTTTGGATCTTTAAGCAGTTGCAGTTTCTGCAATTACAATTGGTCTCTACTTTGCAGACTGACAAAAACTTCAGAAATTATTTCTTCTTTTTTTGTTTTAAAGAACCAAAATGATCCTTCTACTTGCACTGAGAACAGTCCACTCCAAACAAACTCTCTTTGAAATTAATGGCCTGTTTTCAGCTGTATTTGACACAGGAGGAACAGAGAAAGGAATGCTATATGGTACTCTGTGGATGCGGTTTCATGATGCTACTGGAATAAATTAATAGCTTGCCATTGCTAAAAGGAACGAGTAATTTCTCTGCTCTTCCCTTCACTGCTCATCCCTCCCTCTGATCATGGCTTTCTCCTGCTTTCTAACACTTTTCAGTAGTATAATGTGACATTCAATTTTCTATTTCAAGATCCCACATAAGCTGTATCAGATCACAGAGTCCTAATGGTAGTGGTGGTGCTGCAGGGCATCGCGTCTTCTTCAGGCAGCATGATGTGAGCTACCAACAATGTGATGGAGTCTGAGACCTTCACCAAGACCACAGCTCTTCCTCCTGCTCACGTCTGCCCACCCATCTCAGCGATTGTAAACAGGCATGGTGGTGCCTGAGAGCTTTACAGACTGTATCAACAGGACTAAATTGAAAAGTTTTTTAAGTCATCCACTCAACAGGAGTTCAAGACCTTCAGAGCCCCATAGTGACGTCCCTAATGCTCTTCTGCTACTGACTATAAGCTCTGGACAAACTTCAGCTGGCTACCACCACCCTGCCCAGCTTAACCATCAGCTGCACCCTTTTGGGACTAGGCATTCGGCAGTGAACACAGACATGGTAGTTAACAGCCTTGTTTGGTCTTACACCTAGGCTAAGGTTCTTAAGATAAAACTTGCAATACTGCCAACAGCAAACATACAAGAAATGCATCACACCCCTCTGCTGTTTCCCCTAGAGCTGCTGTGTGCACCTATAAGCGCCTAAAAGCAGACAGGAATGGGCCTGGCACACACAATCCCTTGCAGCCACTGCTGGCTGTCCTGTTCATCAGATTACAAGGCAAGATTCAATTTAATAACAAAGAAGAAAAAAGTCACTGTTTCCTTTCTTCTTGCCAGGGTACTTACCTTCCATTTTAGTGAGTGAGTTCGTCCTTGTGATAGGATGAACATAAAATCTGGTTCAAGACAAATGAAAGGAGTGGGCAGCCAGGAGGGATAAGGAACAGGATGCAAGACCTCTCCTTAACACTGTTTTCACTTTGTCACAAAACCCACAGCCTCACTAGTCCATTAAGGCTCTTCTGGCAATCAGGCATAAGATACACCAACAATATGGCACAACACTGAAGCTTTTCCTTGATGCAGTACTGGAAAATGTGCTGAAACAGAACACACTAACAAACCCATGTGTACTGGTGTAGTATGAAGCTTTCACTTTATTCAGAAACGACAAATGCTCTGTAAGCAATGCAGTTGTCCCAGACCTGTGCCAAGAGAATCTTTGTACTGTACCATCACGTGTTTTATTATTTATACACCGCATTTTAAAGAAAAGCTAACATGCTTAGGAATCTTTTTTAATGAAAAAAAGACCTAAGCACACCATATTTCATATTGCTCTCCTTCAAAGGAAACTAACTTTAAAGGCTTCAAAAATAATAATAAAAAATGAACAGGAATAATGCAACTGCATTTTTTTAATCTTTCAGCTTTTTTGGCCTCCTTTTTAACCAGGAAATCCACAGCACTGTTTGCTATAGGACTGTAAATCTTCTTCACCCTTTATG
The DNA here is from genome assembly GCA_026212715.1 of Elanus axillaris. Taxonomy (NCBI): domain Eukaryota; kingdom Metazoa; phylum Chordata; class Aves; order Accipitriformes; family Accipitridae; genus Elanus; species Elanus axillaris. The sequence continues at coordinate 14,703,784 of JANZLQ010000032.1, read as the reverse complement.
TTTAACTCAAGCTACGCCTCTGTACTTAGACTCCAATTTCTGATGGGTCCTTCAATAACTATTCAATACTAACAATATCCTAGACACACTGTTACACTGTTTAAAAAGTCAGTTTAAAAACGCAGAGTCCTACCCAAATAAATGTTCCCTTCTGGCTTGCTCTGAGGATGGGAATTAAGTGTATTCTTAGTTCCATGACTTCACTGATAGTTAAACATTTGCTTAAATACGTTTAAATGCTATCTTGAATAAGCACACTTCCTCTGAGACGAAGCCATATGCATGTACAGAATGCTTATTTTGGAATTAACTGAAAATTATTCTTCTTTTCTGTAAGCCTGCAGAGTCAACACAGATTTGGTTCTCCCGTAAGTACAAGCCAAGAGGCTGTTAGCTAAGCACTAAATTTGACATTAAATTCCCTGCCACATTTCTGCAGCTTCGCTTACTGCAAAATTCTTCCATTGGGTATACGTACTGCTATTATCAAACAACCAATATTCATCTTTGTGCACCTACCACAACACAGTTTGAACCTCACTCTGCAGGTGTGCAGTGCTCCAGACTCTCACTGGCTCAAAAAAGCAGTGGGTTGCTAACAAAGGAAAAAAGCTGGCCCTTACTCAGCTCAGTTCTAAAGAAAAAAGTTAAGGCACTCAGATTTAGAGAACTCCTCTGAATACATACATCTACCTTCAAAATTTCAATCACATGCCCTTACCAGAAAGTGCTAAGATTTCTTTTACTTCTTCTAGATAAAACTTTGATCACAAATACTTTGGCAGTGAATAGTGCCATTCAAACAAGACCCTATGTTTTCAGCAGTCCCCAATCCTACAGTAGTTCAACTTGAAGCCCTGAATGTTGGTACCACTTGATTCCAGTGTCACAGCTAAAGAAAATATTAACTTCTCCGTAAAGTCTCCTTCACCAGCCTGAGACATGCTTACACTCCATACTGCTATCATTTGAAATGGTTCAATATATTCAGAGGGTTGCAAATAGGTGTTTGAGGGAACAGTTAAGCCTGAGTGTGATTTGGAGAGAATATACAGGTAGACAAAGGAGGTGTGGAATGAAACAGCTGTGTTACTTTCTGATGAGTGACCACGTTTGTGCATGGACAGAATCAGCTGAGTCTTATACATTGATTCATACATGCATGCACAGAATATAGTGCTAGTTCTGATCTTAATGATTCCATATGTTACAAGTCACCAACATTATAAAGAAGAAGGTTAGAGTATCTCCTTTTGGTCTGCTAGGTGACACACTTGAAAGAAACCACCTGTCACTGCTAAACAGCACCTGGAAACAGGCTGGGGTCACAAGTGCAAGCAGACTTACTAGAAAGAGTGCCTTGCAGAGAATTAGCAATAATGCTTCCTCAATTTTTCATTGGAGATCTGCCATTAAAGTACAGATTAGATTTACCCTGTTTAGTACAGGAGATCTGCCAAGTCCTCAGTCTAAGTAGGTAAGGAAAAATGCCTCTGTTGTGGTTCCTTTTGTCAGATACTGGACATCATTACCAGCCAAGCATAGCTGCCACTTAAGAGGTTCAGTGCCAATCATGAGTTTATTAATAATCTCCCAGCAGAACACTCAACAGTGAGAAAGTTGCTACATGATATTTTAATGTTATCATATTAAAATACATAGTATTTTAAAACACATCATATTTTATAAAATACCCAGTATTTTAAGAGGAGGTCCTATTTCTACCATCAACTAATGGAACAAAATATTTTCATTACCAGAGGTATTTCCATTACCACTAAGGCATTGAGAGTCACAAAAAACATTACACATCTCCACATACAACTGTGTCCTGACATGCACGATAAGTAAGGAGCTTGTGTTACTGCTTTCTGTTTCTATCTTGTGATGACTGAAGAGTGTAGGGCTTCTTCAGCCAGTGACTATGCATGAACAGAAAACACCCTCCACTGCTAAGAGGAAAAAAAAAGATGAAAAGGTCAGCTAGACAGCTCAGCAACACTGGTAACTTGCCCCACACAATCTCCTGTGGAGTTCAGTGAACCATTAAGCCTTTAACTTTTAAGCCTATTCACCTGCAACTGGTTAAGCTAGCTATTTAACAAGTGAAAATTTACAGTCCTAGGCCTTCCAATTCCAACAGAATTACAAACAGTGTAGCAATTCACTCAGCTTCAATTTTCAAAATCATTTCTGGGAAAAAGTCTACTACTTAAAATACTACACAATTGACTGACCACACAATTTCCCAATCTTAGGAAGATTTTTACTTCACCATAGCCACCTTAGATTGTAAAATAACCCCTCATAACCATGAGAAGTGTTACACCCGGCAAGAAGAATCCTTTTCCTTACAGTCAGAAAACCTGGAGATAAACACAAGGAGACAGTGGGAACATATTTTGAAGTTGCTAATTTAGACACCTTAAAAAAATGCCTACCTTTCTGATCACTTCCCCAATTTTTATAGGTGCTTATACCTGGAAAAAAATGGAAACAAGAGATTCTCGAGGAAAATAGTGTTCATGTTCTAGACATGTTCTAAGTCATTGCTAAGTCTAAGATTAATCCAGAAGTCAACACCCCTGTCTTATATTCTCTTGAAATCTTTACATGTTGTGAAAATAGAATCTCCTCCCACTGATGTGACTTCAGCAGATGCTAGTTTTCTGGAAGCACATTAGAAAAGTAAAAACACTTATTTAAGGTGCCTAAACTCCCAAGACCCCCATTTGTTGGGAATAGCACAGTTCCTGCATATGCAGAAAGCCCCTGCAGGTCCTGGGAGAGAGTTGGCCTAAGAACTGTAATATGACTGCTTTACACAGAAGAATAAGCAAACTATTTTTTGTTTGGTTATTTATACAGTACAATTTTTCAAGTACTCCTGCCCTTCCTAGGACCACACTGAAACTACTAAATCCGACTTTGTCATCCTTGTAAATCTAGTTGAGTAAATAAGTAGTTTTCTGTAAACTTGTGGTCTCAGCCTTCTTGTTAGTTTATTGCAAAATTAAAGGGAGTTCAGCACAGAACTATCAATCAGTAACCAGCAAAGGTATAAAGTTTTCTGGAATGTACCAAGAGGTGAAAAAAAAACACTTTCTCATGAAACGGCTGTTTGTTAAAAGAACAGAGCAGAATTCCCCATTTTGCATGCAACGCTATTTAGGAAAACTCTTATTAAAGGCTTCCTATAGAGCTGGGAGAGCAAGCACAAGGACACTTGCAATAATCCCAAATTACTCCACCCTTATTAGTCCATGTATTTTGTGGTTTTCACTGTACTCAAGCAGTGTCACTAGAGAGCACCAAGTACAAGTGACAGTCAGCAGGCCTGGGATGCTGACTCAGCACGCCAGAGGAGAAGGAAAAGAAGTTCTACCGATTCCCAGCCATTCTTCATACTTGTCCCTGAGAAGGCACCTCATCATTTCCCAGAAGCACAGAGCTTTTAATGAGGCATTCAAGTAGTCGGTGACGGGTCAAAACAATGGTGACTATTGTCAAGGCACTAGCAAAGGGAAAGGGCACCAAGCAATACCACAAAGCCAGATGGGGCAGGCAGCAGTCCTGGAAACAGAAAAAGGGAACTGTGAGAAAACTGGGGTGAAACAGCATGCTTCAAACAGCTGTGAGAACCGCAGCCTTCTCCTTGGGAACCTGTTACAGCTCCTTGAGACTGGCATCGCTCTGCTCAAGGAAGAACCGAAAATTACCACCTGTAATTACCATCTGTCATAGTAATAGGGTATATACGATCTTCATCTAAACTATGCACTGAATTAGCTTTTTCTTCAACTGTTTCTTCAGGGAGATTTTCTTCAGCATCAGTAGCCATTTGCCACAAAAGCTGTCAAAAGTTGTAAAAATCTCAGCAGAACTTGTACCTAATATTCACATGAAAGAAAACTTCTTTAAAACTGAGCATTTGCAGTAGAATCAGGGAGTTACAGACAGAAAAAAGGAAAGTCTGAACTGCAATACTGAGAGCTCCTAAAAAAATAAGAGTTTGAAGAGAGAATTTTAAGTGCCCACAGCTACTGGGCACCCAAAGCTGGCTACTGCAGCGATATTCCGCAGACGCTCACCTTGCAGGACAGCAGGCTTCACCAGTGAAAAGTCTCTGCACAACTGAGACAGTTTTGGGCTCCAGGGCCAAACAAAACAGAGTTACATCACAACTATTACTATGATAGGAGATTAAATATATACACATATCTTAATTCTTAGAAAATGTAAACTATTTTGGCTCATACAAACCAAATACAGAAGAGAAAACCCAACTGTTTATAATCTCGAATCCAAGCAAATTACCACACCCACCCTCCACTCATCCCAGAGGTGTCCCATACTCCCAAGGTGAGTGGCCGCTGGCCCCAGCAGCTTGGGTTTCTGTGGGGAAGAATGAAAATAATGTCAAGTACTCTGCAGAGCCCAGCCATCACAAGAAAAAGCCTTATAATAAATTAAATTCCCATGTTCAGTGTCAAACACCACTTCTGGTATTTAATCAAGGCCTAACCAACAAAGATACTCAAAAGTAATTTTACATGTTGCACTAAAATGATTATAGCTAACCAAGACAGCACAAAGCTCCTTCACTGAAGGCATAAGCAATAGACAAGTGCCCACATTTAACAACTGTTGCTAATCCAGATCAGTTGGAAGAGAAAGTACCCATTACAGCCATCTCATTTATACATGACAGAGGCATAGGCTGTAACGGTGATGCTCATGCTAGAGGAGAGCAGATGGACATTTTCAGACACAAAGGCACCACAGCTACGCTGACTGAAGGCAAAGAAGAGGCCTCTGTGTCAAGAGCTGTTAGAATTCACATTTCAATCAATGTCACCAGAATTTGGCATAATTCCCTGAATAACAGATATATACACACAAACTACTGGAAAACTATTGAGAAACATTTCCTAATCCTATAAGCAATCTAGCAACAACTGTTGGCCTTGCCTCAGAGGAATTTAATCTGTACCTATTTTCATCACTTCCAGGGGAAAAAAAGGGTAATTAAAAAGCCTAAACAGCACAGGAAGAAGAAAGTAATGATGCTCTGGAAGGCTCACAAGTACTTTTTAAAAGATTAGAGACCTGTTGCTCAGGACACATTGCTGCTAGCTGCAACCTTACTAGAGCTCCTAGAACAGGACTTCCAGCTCCTGCTTTCCTACAGTATCTCTACCCAAGCTTCTCCTCTTTCGTCCCTCAGTGAGGCAATTCATAGTAGCAGAGGTCATATTGTAGTCACTGGATTTCACTGGGTATAAATAGGAGTCGGAAAAAACCAAGGAATCTTTCAGAGACTGGCCACTGTATTTACATCCAATTTATTCTGCTTTGCATAGGAAAAGTACAAAGTTATGCAATTCTATTCCATAAGCCTTCTGGAGAAGCAAAGCATCTATTCACAACTCTGCCAACTGCTTAAAAATAATCACAATGAATTAATAAAACTTCCACTAGAAGAAAAAAAGAAACAAAACAAAACAACAGCATGCTGTTCTCAGGCAGCTACATGTCTTCAAGTTGAAATGGCTACCACCCAGCAATAGCCTGAGGTCTTTAGCCTTTCCTCCTCTGTGAGCAAGGAACGCAGCCAACACAAATGTAACCTTCAAAATTCACACCGCAGCACCCTCATGCTGTGCTGCTCCCTGAGAATGGTTTGTGTGCCTGGAAGGCCTTCACATCCAGCAGCCTGCACAGACCTGTTTGCAGAGATGTGCATAAAACACCCCCCCCCCCCTCCCCCAAAATTGGGACATGTATGTATCTCCTTTCCCTCAAATAATTTTGCTCAAATTATACTGGCTCTGTTTCTTGCAAGATTACTCTTGCTCCCATTCGAAGCCCATTCAAGCTTTCCTGGTAAATAACACTAATAAGATGTGGAACACTCATAGTAATGAAGCTAATCCATTAATTACTGAGAAGGATGGATGCAAGGTTCTATTATCTATTATTTGCTTGCTTCACACTTGATTTAGAATCATAAACCAGTTCAGAGAGCTGAACCAGCAGTCAGTCGTAATGACCTTACCAAAAAAATGGTTAAGTTTAAATGAAAATAACAGCTTACCAAGTCTATTCTGATGAAAAAGTTGAAAAAGGCTTGGTGGCAATTCATAAGTGGTTCAGTTGGCAGATCCTCAAAGGTGCTAATGTTTGACAAAGCTGCTCTCTGTTGTTCCTAAGGGATGGATACAGAAACTTTTTTAGCCTGGGTAACATCTAGAAAATGATGCATATTCTTAAGTGAGTCTGCATAGCTGAACTATGACAGAAGTTGGGGCTCCCATGTGCAACCACATGGATACATGACATTTACATGGTTTTCCCAGCAAGTAAGTGATCTACACAGCACTTACACCTTCGATACACAAGAGGTGTTATAAAACATATAATCTGAATTTTGTTCACATTCTTTAATTGTTCTTATTCTGTATTATCCCTTGCACTCAAAGTAAGATTTTTCAGCCATGTTTAAACAGTGAAGCAACACACTGATGTGCAGAAACAGATTCCACAATCACTGTGATTGTAAAGTAGGTATGTTTATTCAGCGCTGGGCCACACAGGGGTAGTCCCACCAAAGTCGTGCGTCTGATGTGGCAACTTGCTTCAAGTTTAAACAATCAAGTGTTACATATACATGAGATTTCCCAATATGCCCACTTCATATTAAAATTAGTTTCAAGAAGTCACTTCCCTGAGTTCCTCCCGACTGTGTCTGCGCAGTGCCCCCTCATGATGGTCATTGGGGGTCTCGGAGATGAAGGCTGCGTGTCTTCCTCATGGTAAACTTTTAACCTTCTGTTCTTGTGCAGACTCAGTTGCTTCTTGACACTCAAATCACAGGGCCGGTCTTGGCAGGAACTGTCTCTTGCTTCAGTTAGTTTCAACAATGTAAACGTTAAGCATCCTTTCTCATCCCCTTAGGCTATGTCTACTTCTATTGAAATTCCTTTAACTTCATTACAAGCTAGATAATTATTAAACAGTTCCAATCTACATCCATATCTACTAAGATTCCCTTAATCCCCCTTCTCTCAACACCAGTACAGTAGGAATACATTTTAAAGTGGAAAAAATATGTAGGAGGATTTATACCTCAACTCCATACTTGCACTGTCCTTCCAGATTCACAGGGACTACAATAAACAATTGCACATCTCTAAAACAAGTCTTGCATCAATGGAAGATTTTGTCAAGCAGTGACTCAGTTGTGCCCACAGTCAGGATTTGACTTCTTGCTGAGAAGGGTCTTCACTAGCCTCTGTGTAATGTCCCATCATCAGGCACGGCCACATGTCTGAGATAGCCCAGACTCAAAAAGAGCTACTGGCTAGATCCAGAAATGTTTACCAAGCAACAAGAAACAAGAACCTCAACAAAGCTTTTGAATTCTCCTGGCATTTTTTCTGTCGGATGAATCAGCCAGGTAGAGGAGTGAGAGTTACCGCGCAGACATACAAAGAAACCCTGAAAGTGAACAAACTGCCCTCATCGGTCAAGACAGGCGACTGCATGCAATCAGGTTTTGGCCAGCCAGTAAGGACCTGTCCAGAGGTCCCTTTTCAGCTGGTCACTGCATAACTGGGAAAACTAGAGCCTGCTACACCTTATTAATTAATAGTTAGTGGGATGCTGGCAGCGCATCAGCACTTTGAAAGAGTAAAACTAGTGAATGTGCTTGAAGCACAGGAGCCAGGTCTGATTAGTGCAGGTAAAGGAACCTCTGGATTTTGTTTGGCTGGCGCTGAAGACAGAGAGCTGTGGGGTGGCTGGAGGCACGGCTGGTCTGTCCTGCGCTAGCCCTTCCTTTCTCCCCTGGTGAGCTGGGCAGGACACCCCTGGACAGGAGTCACCACCACGCATCTCCTCAGTAAGAGATACCCATTTCTTTTAGGGATCACTGAGTCAAGAGCGGAGCACCGCTGCCAAGCAGTGCATGCCGCCTGGCACTTGTGGATTGCTATTTTAGCATGACTAAGGATTGCTGAATTATATGGTTACTAACCACTGACAGCACTCCTCCTCCAGTTCATCCATCACACGGATACGGAGACAGTCATGAATAATTAAGTTTTAACACATTTCATGGTGCACACTTTTTGTTTTGTACTATTAATTCATAATGACAGATCCAGTCAGTCATGGATTTTTGTTTTAAGGAATTGTGTTGGCACATGAAGCTAGGTGAGGTGGGTATGATTGAACTAGATGGTAAAAACAAAACAGGCTGTCTCATAGCCTTATTTTATACACTAGAAGCAGTGGTTTAACTGATTTGGCATCCATTCGTGCAAACTCTTTATGTACAAGGTGTTCTAAAGGATGAACTAAATAATGCAGTATTAATCCAAAATAAATATCCCTGCAGCCTGATTGCATTTATTTAGTTCATTGATGTTTAGGGCATACACAGCTCATTTCTTACAATATTACCACACCAAACTGGTCATTACTGCCTACTGCCTGTATGTTACTGTCTCCTTGTTATACCCAGATGAAGAAGTCATGTAAACACTCCACAACTGATACAAGAATGTTAACTGAAAACACCAATGGAAAGATAATCAATAATCTCTATCTGCACGACGGAGATATGGAACTGGAAAGTTTGACAATCTGTAAACTCCTGTTTTGTTGTGATAGTGTAATCATGACATAAGTAAAAGAATTCACAAGCCCACTTCAGAGGACTGTTTCATCCTGCTTTTTGCCCTTTTTTCAGCTATGCTAATTTATGATGACTTGGAGAAAACCCCACCCTGAACATATACGGACTTATATAGGTATAAACATTTGTTCTAGTGACAAGAGTGTAAATTTCCCAGTCTAAGGATCTACTAAGATTGTATCCTTAGACAGTCTATTAAATAGCAAGCCCACAGTCCAGCTGATTGCTGTAATCTGCACTTTTCAGAACTTCTGAATTATTTCTGTAACGAGGAACCCCTCATTTTCAGACACGCACTGCAGGTTGCCCCACAGCCTCTTGGTTAGCACATAGGATCCATGAAAACTGCTCTTAAATCCCTGCTTCAGATTAGGCTGAGCAGGGATTTGGGAATATGCCTTACACCTTCAGGCTGTCAAACATTACAGAATGGGGTAGTACAGCGGTTTGGAGGGGAAGTTATGGCAGAAAAGGCCTGACCTCAGCTTCAACACCTTCTCCAGGAGAGGGGCTAGGAGTGAGGTTCTCAAGGTAAGGGTAAACCCCTTGCTCCACGCTGAAGATATGTAGATATAGTGCATTCAAAACAGCCACATAATGCTCGTTTTATGCTTGTATGGTGAATTAATGAAGTTAAACTTGTTTTCCAAAATAGCTAAAAGAAATCAGCTTTGTGATTCAATCCCAGGCAGTTACAATGTATGTGGGGAAAATGCAAGGGTTCACTGGTTTAGCTTTGTTTCACTCATTCTGTGGCTCCTAAGCCTATGCATTTTATAAATAAATCTTTTCTGACTGTAGGTCTTGTTTGCATTGCAGACAGTCAGACTGAGGCAATACAACACCAAAAGAGGTGTGAAATTCTTCTGCATGTGTCTCAAGTAGAGTGCTAATGTCAAAACATCACTTCACTGTTAAAATACTAATAAATTTAAGCAAATCCATATCCCAAACAGTGACACACATTGCAAGTTATTTGTATTTAGTTATACACTGGCCAAATACACTATATACAAATACAAATATATACTGGCCAAATACACTAAAACATACTTTGGTATATGTGGTTCAGCAGTCAAGGATAAGCAGTATACCAAGGTCTTCCTCACTCCCGCACCCCTGGCCAAAGTCACAGTGGCTGGCTTTAACAAAACCAGGAATTACAGCACTTTTCTACCCAGCAAATGGCACAGGGGTGCTTCTGTGACACATGGTCAATGTTGCTATATTCTGCATTTCATCTTTCTCTGACAAATACCAGGAAAATTCCATTCTGAAATAGTTTTTCCTTCCATAAATACATCACAATATTGTTGTATTGATATTCCCAGCCATTGTTTTCTCACTTGCATCGCCCTCGGGATCATACCAAAAGAAAGCACAGACAGCTTACTCACACACGGCCAGTATATATACACTCACACACAGATATATTAGTAAGCTTTTATGGATACAGTAGTATAAAGATAGGCATGCACACTCAAATAAGTATTTATAGACACCATAAAATCGTGGCATTTGTGATCAGAATGCAAGAAAACCTATTAAAATTACTTTGATTTCCTTTTCGAATGGAAGACCAGAATAACCATTTCCCCAAACACCCATGATCTAATTAAAAATATGATATTAACTTTATGTAAGCAAGTAAACTGCTTGGAATTTGTTACTCCTTTGTTTCACCATATCTGTTACTAGGTATACTACCATTCAGGCATATATTGTAAGATGTTAATAAAGTAGCTGTCAAATACAGCTTAGGTGAATACTTAAAACTGGACATTTATGAGAGACACTGATGTGGAAACCATTCTTAGTATAGAATCAAAAAACTTTCAGAGATTAATATGTTTTTTAGTCCAAAACTTTATGCTAACTCATGGCATTAAAAATAAAACATTATCTTCCCTTTTTTCTTTGTTTGGTTAAAGAAAAAGCCCTATATAGTCCCTGTGCCTGGCAGCTCCCTTCTGGATGCTCTGTGGCTTGACTGATGTAAGCACTGTTAAGAAACGAGCCATTGCCACTGAAAAGAAGCCGTCCATGTCCCTCTCTTCTGTGTCATTTTCCTGCCCATGCTGAACCCATCCCTGCTGCCAGTACAAATGCTTTCTGCCCATACCAGCCAGACCAGGAGACCAGCACCACTGAAAACTGAGAAGATGGAGAATTTTTTGTCACATCTGGTCCCCCATATGGTTCATCATACAGCTGTACAAATACTTGTGCTGATGAAAGGAGTCGGTGGCACAAAGATGACAATGAGCTACCAAGGGTTTATGGGGGAAGACTTCTTCATTTTTTTTAACAGTGTTGGCTTAAAATATCTATTGAACTAGTGCCTGATTTAAATAAGAATGTAGACAAACAGTCATTTTGGAAAGAGCTGCCTTCATGTGAAGCATTACCTTCAGCTGCTTATTGTTTCTCTGCTGGAAAGCTGTTAAAACCAAGCTGTCTGGGTACTCCTGTATGCCAGTTTAGCTATGCAGTAGGTAATCACTGGCACAGTAGGCCTGATACCTTAAATCACCACAGCTGTTTTTTCACAATGAGTCTGACAAAAACTTCAGATGCCAAGTGGGTGAGTCTTTATCATCTTTAGAGTGACACTGATATCCATATTGCAGCAGTTCTTACAAATCATATGGGTAGGAATGTCTGGTAAGGCATCAGTGAGGGAAAGTAGGACTTCCCACAGGTTAGGGGCTGGCTTGCCTCTGGGAACCTCCAGACATTTCATCTCATCCATGCCTTATTGCTCCCAGAGTCCTGGGAAATGGCTGGTACTGTGGTTTCTCTGTTTTTCTGAGGGTGACATTGCTGCTGCTGTTTGCTCAGTCTTCTGAAACCTGAGTGTTCATCAGATCCAAATTCAGTGCAGAACAGATCCAGTCTTTGGGCTTGATGTGAGTCTGGGAGGCTCCATTTACATGTTGGCAGCAGAAATGGCTGGGCCAGTCACTTAGGAAGTCAGTGCTCTGGCTGTGTCTTACTGTTTCTTGGCAGCTTGTTACTCTCTGGTCTCAAACAGCCAATGGAAGAGAATGCATTCATGGCCAATTTAATATAAAGTCACTGCTTAAATCCTCTTTGTTAGTTTAACTTGTCGGACTCCAGTGGGCAGACAGGTTTCATTACCATTTTGATGTGGATGAGGTAATCATTAGCAATAGATGAGAGGTGAAATGGGAAATCAGCATTACTAGGCAACTTGAATTATTTAAGACTGCTGGTATTTGGAATTTCTCACATTACACTTGCAGATCTCATATTCCTTATAAGTGCAGACAGATGTTTCTTTTTTCATGTCTTCTTGCCTAAGTATAGTTGGGAATTTAGGATCTTTAACAACATCCTCAAAATCTTGAGTCCTTCTCCTTCTACAGCATGAGTCTGGGTGCTGTAGTGCTGGAGCTCATATGTCCTCTCATAGCTCATGCCAGTCCAGCATGGTGCAAGGCTCTGTCTAGAACATTGCATAGCACAGGACAGGTTCTCTGTGGCTGTAAGAAGGGTGTTTGTGTCTCTGCAGAATATGGAGGTGGATTGCTCTTCATTCAGTCCAAGCCATGGACACCATGGTTCACCCTCTGGCTGGTGCTCTGGGGTCCTGCATGAACCTGGGGAGAGTTCAGCAGCGCTTTCGTCCCGCTGCCTGGCGCAGAGTAACGAGATGGTGGGGAAAGCACAGCTGCACAAGCAGCCTCAAAATGGATCCTGACAATTATTTGTGTCTTCTTTTTTTGTTGTTGAAAAGTCTGGCAACCTCAGGATTGCTTTGCCCTTCTCATTGCCTTGTCCTACATCAGCTGAGGGTTGTCCATGTTCTTAATTGCCAATGATATACAGATGTTAAGATTAGATGGTTGAATGTATCTTTACAGCCTTAAAGTTTATGAAGTATCTAAAACTCAGCTATATCTTAAAGGGCTAAAAATAATGCTGATTATTATTACTCATGTAACTAAAAATGTAATTAAGGTAATCAAACGGTAGCACAGTGACTGCTAAATGAAGTTTCAAATGCTTCCATACAGCAACACTCCTATCAAACTTATTCATTTTTATAAATGCTTGTAAAGATACAAGGTATATTATTAATTATGTTTTGCAAAGCTGTCTGCAAATCCAGTTTTACTGAGAGGAAATAATTAGCTACATTCCCAGTTTTGACTCCTAGGATCTCTTAACATTGAAGAATTACATCAAACTGCTCCGAAGAGATGAATAGGTTTTCATCAGTATTTCTATAATGCATGTCCCTGCTAGAGTAGTGAATTATGAAGGCAGGCCACAGGTAATTCTGCATTACTTTAAATACTGAGCTATAAACTGGGTTAGTTTAAGAACTGATTCACAACCCCCTCAACCTTCTTTGCTGTACAGACAGCAGATTCCAAGAGACCCCTGAAAGTCCCCCAGCTGCCTGTGTTTGTGTGTGTATCTAATATTGTTACACAATTTTATTTACGGTAAGAGATTTTGGAAATAACTGGCTATTGTTCCCTATTTGGAAGGATAAAGTAAAAGAATTGAAGTCAAAGGAAATTTTGGGTGACTGAGAATGTGACCTTTGACCACAGTGCATGAGCTGAAATAGCACAAATGAAACACTCGTGGCTGGGGACAACAGGAATAAAAAGAACAACACTGAATGTTCAAAAACTACAAGAACAATGGAGAACAAAACTGTTTTTAAAGGTTTATAGCCAAGAATGTTAATGTGCTTCTTTGTGCCAAGTATGTTTTTTACATGTATTTTTGGTTTTGACCAAACAGTGATCATATTTTATAGAATTTCAATATAGTAAAAAGTATCATAGAACACTCTTGGAGCTAATAGCCTTATTCAACATAAGTAAGTGGTAACAAAACAGGGGGTTTATTGCAGTTTTTATTGACAGTGAATTCCTGCTAGCTATTTTCCCCCAGTACTGATATTGTATGGTTGAAGGGCACCCTTATGTCTTTTGAAAATGACAGCAGTAATAAACTTCTGGGTTCCATGGAGTTCCAAGCAAAAAAATAAACTGTCTTCTTGTACCTGACTGCTGGATCCTCCCCTGGCAGAAAACTGTGCCTTATTTTATAAATATTGTTTAAAATACAATGTGTAATTGCTCTGTTGAAATTTCCCATGTTACTGCCACTGTCAATTAGCAAAAAATGTTTCACATTCTGCTTTTGTTGAAGCAGGCAATGAAGCCATGCTCTGCTATGCTGGTTTCAGACAAAGCTGTGTTAGAGAAGGGAGCAAAGGACTGGAAGCACCATGCTAGCTCCTGTATTGTGTGTAGCAAATGGTTCTTACTTAATAAAATACTGGTATCATGGGCTATTTTTTTACTACAGATGACACTTTGGACTCTAGTGTGGCAACACTGAAGTAAAACCATGTAGACTCCATGACACAGATACAAGTATGTCTACAATGCTGTGTTAAGCAAGTCCTTAGGACCATCCCTATGACCATGCTTTGTGCACCATGTGGAACAGTTCTGTATTTCCATCGCTCCGGTTTGTCTCCTCACTGTTCCTGCACTATGGGCTCCCACAGCTTGACTGCAGGCTCAGTGCCTGCTCAGAAAGGGCCAGGCTGGCTTCTGCTGCTTGGCCTGAGCCAGTAGCGATGCCACATTGTAGTTGATGAGGTACAAAATGACATCAGTCTTGCCTATACTTGCAATTGTGGCGTCAATGCATCTTGTCTGTGGCTCTGATGCTGGTAGTTGCTAGGCAAAACTGGTGATTTCCACCTTGCAGACACTTGCCTAGGACCCCAAGACACCTTAAAAAAGTACATTTAGATGCCATTGATCTGGAGGATGAGAAGAGAAAGGAAGACTCTGCTATAAGACAGACTGGGGCAGTTCCCTGGGCCAGGAAAACATAAACTGCTTGAAGGGATGTTCTGGTCAGACTAGCCCAGTTTGGCCACAAGCAGTATGAAGCTGCTGGTTTTAATTTGCTGACAGCAGTCTGTGAAGATCCCTTCATTTGATACCCAACATGGTATGTTCACTGTATAGGCAACCTGGATGTCTCTCTCAGAACTAGGGATTTTATGCCACTAATTTGTGTAGGAGTTAAATGTTAACACCTTGAAGTGGTAGTGAATTGGTTCACCTTGGTGTGAAATCATAGCAGTTGATAACAGTGTTTCCATGGGGATAGATTTTCTCCCTTACTTTCATTTGAAAAGTTCAACCTACACTAAAATCATCTTCATCAGAGAAAATCTAATATTTCAGTGGCATAAACTGTATCTGGTGCCCTGATAATTACACTACTGGGTACGTAGAGAGAGAGAGAGACCTAACTTTTAAAACACAAATGCTTTAAATATTCCCAGAGCAGAGCTTTCTTTTAAGTTACGTTCCTCCATTAAAAGGAATATAAGCTGTTGCTTGAAAGAATGGAGATTAGTCCTATAGCTGTATCAGTAGCTATAGTTAAAGCTATATGTGAAGCAATAGTTTTAGTTACACTTATTCTTAACATACATGGGGGTCATGTGAACTGGCTCAGTAGACTGGTAAAAGAAAATGTTAACTAAGCCATCTGTCAACTTGCTAATGCTTTGATACAGGACATGTGCCAGTTACCCTTTCTATGACTGACATTTTCCTAATACCATGCAAAATTATGCATTAATTGTTTTTGCTATAATCTCACTGGGCTGCTATTACTCATTTATTTATTTATATGCATACTAAGACATCAACTGCAGTCAAAACAATTTGTTACTAGCTCAGACTTCCTAATGCTCCTGGGTTTTTGCAGCTTTGAGTTACTAGTGTATCAGAAATTATGATGCACCTTCAGCCGAAGGATAGCATATTTAATTAACATTTCACAAACCTTTTCCAGTAATTCTACATCTGGAAAAAGTTGTACACATATCATCTCTACTCCTAAATATTCCTTATGTTAAAGTCAGCTGAGGGATTGAATTTATTTCAAGTAAAAAACCCCCCAAAACCTGAACTTTCTGAAATCCTGATGGATACTTCAGAAAATAAACTTGAATCATAGAATCACAGAGTATCCTGAGTTGGAGTGGACCACACAGGGCAATCTAAAAGTTAAAACATATATCTGACAATGTTGTTCAAATGCTTCTTGGACACTAAAAGCCTGGGGCCATAACTGCTTCCCTGGGGGCTTGTTTCAGTGCTTGCAAAAAAGGAGGCATTAAAAGAAGATTACAGCGACTGAATTAAGCACTCAAGCTATCCTTACAAGATTCTGTTTATTTCATCAAAGGATCAAACTTATATATGTTTCAACAAAGATCTGGAAAGAACTAACGGCATACAGCCAATATTAATAACACAGGAGCTCATATCTGGCTCAGCTGGGATGTTTGCTAGTCCTCAGAATGGTTAAAGACAAAAACATAGCATACACATACTCGTGACTGTCTTCAGCCACATCTTCCCAGGCATACACTGACTGGGCCATCCTCCGACCTGGCCTTGAAAAACTAGTTCTTAAAAGGCTTTGCAAATGTGCAGCACAACGAATTCTAATGTTCACTCTTGAAAACAAATGCCAGGTGTTCCAAGCTGCTCCCACAAAGATGATCTGAAATTTGTCAGGATGGTAGTCTTGGTATTTCAGATGTGCCTTTTCTGTCTCAATAACAAAATGCCTGCATTGGCAAAGTTATAAATTGCCTACAAATATCTACTTTTTTTTTTTTCTTCTTTTTTTACCTTGCTGGTGGTGTAAGTAATGTTGTTTTAGTCCTCTCAACACAGGCATATTAAGGAATTCATTACTAAATTTAAAGCAAAAATATTCAGGTGATAAGTTGTTTTAAGCCTTGATGTTTCAGTTTGCTTATAGTGTACTCTTTCAAGCCAAATCCAGCCAGTATGGAGACATTAGAAGTGTAGGTGCTTAAACGAAAAGCATCTACCTTCTCTTCTTTCTCTGTAAAACACTTAATTTTGCTGGTGAGAACCATAACTATGCCACTTTTACAGACATTTTGTTACAAAGAGGTTTCTAAATTTGCCACTTGGTTCTGTACACAATTTATCATTCTTCTAAGCTGTATTATCAGGTTTTGGTGTCTGTATTTATTATCAAAGTCTTGTTCAAATTCTCAAAAACATTTACAAAATATTAACCAGTGAAATATATCCTTAGTCTCACATCTTGGAAGCAATTTCTGCTATTTAACATAACAGCTATGACATTTTTTAGCAAAATAGATGAGGGAAAGATCATTTGAATCTAAGGCTTTTATTATTTTTTTTTAGATCAGTTTTCATGGTTTAAATGTGCTTTAGCCCATGAAGTTAAATTCTTCTGGGCAGAGCAGAAGTTAGTGCTGTAGACTTGATCTCATAGAGTACAATCAACTTTACAATTGGATATGACAAGAGGAGCAACGAAAATCATAACAAATACCAAGAAGAAAATCTTTTTGTTAAAAAATAAAACCCAAGCTACTGAATCCAGTGCTTATAAGCTTTCTGATCAGTAAGCCCTTAAAAATCTTCTTGATAATTTGAACCCTCTAATTCTGTGGCACTGTTAAGTTTAAATGGCTTTTAAAGTGTGGTGATGATGTTTAAGGACACCTCTTCCAACCTGAACTTGACCAATTTGTGAGGACTAACAGCAGTGATCATAACCCTGTCTTAAGTACATTGTACCATTACCAGTCAATAGCTGCAAGCAGCTTGCACAAAATAAAACTGTCCAAATGAATACATTATGGAGAAAAAAAGGAATAAATAGAACCTACCACTTTATTTGCAGGTCACATTCACGTGAGACTTCAAGCTATGGGATCCATGGTAGTCTAAGCTGATCACGGCATGGATGTTTTTCTTGCTGTTGCCCCAGCTGGTAGCACTGATGCAGGGAAGGGAGGGCCATGGTGCTCTGGGGTCAGCTCAGTTTAAAGAGGTCTGGAACAGTCTCCCTGCTTGCACTGAGCACTGGTTCTGCTCACTGCTTGTATGAGCTGTTTCTGAGCATCTCGTAAGGAAGTACAGACCTTCATGACCTTTGTCTGAAGGAATACAAACTTCACAGCACATTAAGTTCATATGCACTTATGTTCATCTGCAGTGCCTGCTGTTTTGACAGCCTTGCATCCTTACGTGTCTGGCTGGTTTGTTTATCCATGTGGCCTTTACTGTCCTGGGGCTGAGTAGATACCATCTCCTGCTAGAAAGCTTTCTGTGCAGTTGAAAGCATTCCGAATTTGAGGCTACATCACCTTCATGTGTGTATATAAGGCACTGGTCTCCTTATCATTTGGGAAGAGGTGATGATTTGTTCTTTTGTACTAACTTCATAGCAATTGTCTTTACAAAGCTGTCACTACAGTGTTTGCTTAGCAAAGTTGTGTCTGCTCTGCAGTGTGGGACCACAGGAAAAAATTTAACACAGTCTCCCAAGAATGAAAAGAAAAAAGTGGCCCTCCAGCAGTAGTTGTTCTTTGTTTATTATTATGTGGGGCTGGACTAGGCTTTATTTGCCAGACACTTCTGCTTGCCTGTGGTTTGGAAAAGGGTACTGAGATACTGCAGCATGGAGATGAGTCCAGGATCAGTGTGGAGTCTGATAAGAGTCACTTAAATACCAGAGCCTCCTTGTAATACAAAGCTCTCTGAGAAGATTACAGACAAGACTCCCTGGTCTGCCAGATTTCTGGATGGGAGTCCATCTTTGAGGGATGGGAATCTGATCAGGTTTGATTTTCATTATAAATATTTTGTTTAACTTTCTATGATACACATTGCATCTTTTTTACTCGTAACTAGAATATTGTTTATGTCAGGGAGGGATCATTCTTGCCTGTGCATTT
The DNA here is from genome assembly GCA_026212715.1 of Elanus axillaris. NCBI lineage: Eukaryota > Metazoa > Chordata > Aves > Accipitriformes > Accipitridae > Elanus > Elanus axillaris. The sequence continues at coordinate 14,685,248 of JANZLQ010000032.1, read as the reverse complement.
AGAGATTCTCTGTACTGAACCAGGTCACCAGACAGAAACTATTTCTTTCTTGTTCAACACTTATTCTTGCTTTCCAGGAGCTGGAGGTACAGTTGTTTGGCACTCACAACAGTGACCTCTTCTTCCTGCCTGCCCCATGCATAGTGCAGAATTTGAATTATGATAATTACTGTATTTATCTCAAAACTTGGTAAATGCTCTTTTAAGGCTGCATATAAATTTAGAGTACATTATAAAGCTCTGTGGAATAGTACGGTGAGAGGCCTTTCAGTTTCATAGCACAAAAGCATGGCATTTCAGCAGGACAACTGGATGGCTTTGTGTGTATGTGGGGAGTGGTGGTGTCTCACACAAAACTCAGCATTTCAGGTGTTCTGCTTATTGAATGCCTAGGTGTGCACACCTCTGTTTTGCCCGTGACGGTGATCGGTGAATGATCTCTCCTGTCCTTATCTTGACCCACAAGCCCTTTGTTATATTTTTTTTCCTCTCCCCTGTCCAGCGAAGAGGGGGGGAGTGATAGAACGGCTTTGCTGGGCACCTGGCGTCCAGCCATGGTCAACCCACCACAACATGGTAAGAAGTGGCTGAGGATTCTTAAGGCTGAGGAGAAGAGCAGAGAGGCACCATGACCATGTTGCTGGCAGTGTGCAATGTCCAAAGAGACTGGACAGAAATGTTCACAGTTAGGGAATGAAGAAATGTGATTCGTAGAAAGTCCGAACAGTCCAAGAACCTTCTGGAAAACATGTAATGCTTCCCCATTTTCTCCTCTGAAACCTCTCCCCTGCCTTATGTGGCTCCATCTGATGTGGCACTGAACACCTCTTACTCATATAAGTTTTGCTAACCACAGATCCTCCTACTCAGATATTTCACTTAGATAATGCCACATCTGAGCTGCTATACCAGTGCTGAGTCCTGCCATGTATTTCCATCTCTCAAGGTGTAATCAGGAGAAAACTTGCAATAATATCTCCCTGGGCTGTATGGCCCAAAGACCTTCTCCCTCTTCTTTCTCTCAGAGTAGTAGTATTGGACCTACATTACTGGGCATCCCTGGCAAAGGTTGCTTTTGGGGACTCTGGCAGGACTATTTAGAAATAGTAATATGGCTTGCATTCAGATTACACACTTTCACCAGAGAAGGAGTAGCCTTCTTTCTGCCTCGGTTTAACTGCCCTCCAACCTCCTCTCTGCATTTTCAGTGTAGAAAGGACTCTGTAAGGTCTGACTGATTCTGTGATCTCACATGACTGACCATTCTCTCTTTTCATTCCTTTAGAGGAGTCTGCAGAAATAGCACCTCAATTAAGTCATTAGGTAATTATACAAATGGCACCTTCAAGGTGCCAAGCATGTTGCTGTACTACTGTACTAGAATCTCCATCCAATCCTCACTGAAACATTACCACTGCCAATCCAAACATTCACTCAGACAACTCATCTTCCTTCAGGACTTTATACTTGCAGTACCTCCAGCAGTCACCTGCTCCTGCTGTTGGGCTGCCAAATGTTGCCCTCGTGGTGGTGTTTATTCTGGAGGTGCTCTTGACCATATTTGTGGAAGATTAAAAAAGACACTAGTTTTATGCAGCAATGTGGTTTGATACTGTTAGAGCAAGACCATTAAATGTATCACTATATATGTATTTTGAGGAAACATGTTGCCAAGTGTGGAATATCCTTAGCAGTTATGCACCTGCAGAACCACATAGTGGGCAAAATATCTGTGTAAGACATCACTGTTAATAAAAATAAAATAACATTACTGTGCATGCATTCTGAAGTAACTCATAGTCAGTTGAGATATCAGTGAATGTGGTATAGCTTAGGCTTTCTGCTTGGCTATTGCTGCTAATTAATAGCTTTCTGAAGTACAAAAGTAGTTCTAAAGTCTCTCTAAAGTGGGAAATAAATGTCATACTGTATGGGATTATTATAAACCATGTATTTGGTTCACAGGATGTCATATAATCCTGCATTTAGGATTACATACTACATTATGCTACTGATTTACCAGAAATAAAAGCAGATAATTGCCTATTGGAAAGTGGCAGGTCTAGAAGGGCTTGCCTTTTGTACTGAAGGTTCCCAAATGTTTGACAAACTATGTAAGAATTGCTCATTCTCCTATTCCTGTTTTTAGCTACCTTGAATAGAAAAAAAGCAGGCTTTGTTCACAAGAGCCTTTCTTCAATATTTCTTAGTATTATAGCTACTATTTAACAGAGATAAGATGAAAAATAACTCTACTAGTTGATACCTTCGTTAGGATAAATTCTAGGATTAGTAACAACTCTTACAAAGAATGAACTGCAAAGTACTTTAAAGACTACAAGTGCTCAAGATCTCCTTTCTACATCTGATCTGGAAAATGAAATGCTGCTCAGGCTCAGAAAGATAGAGGTGCATTGTCTGGCCATGCCCTGCACCTCATCAGCGCCGTGTGAACTGGCTTCTCATTCAGCTCCATTTCTAATTATTTTTGTCTCTGTGAGTGTGTGGGGGGGTGGGGGGGTGTCTAAGTGCTAGCAGCTGGAGTGGGACCACACGTCACAGGGCTGTGGGTCTACGTGACAGCAGGGCAAGTGGCTTGGGAGCCAGAGCGGGGTGTGGGTGTGCGTGTCTGTGGGCATGAGACAAACGGGGAGAGCAATGACCCAGGTCCATGTCTGGGTGCGTGACCCACAAGCTAAGCTCAGTTACTGGGGTCATCCACAGCATGTGTGAGTGTGGGTGTGGGTGTGCACGCTCGGGGGGGGGGGGCGTGTCGAGGTGTGTGCGTGTGCTGGTGTGTGTAAGGGGGTCCCATGCACAGGTGCCAGCATGGGAGACTGAGGACCCAAGGCCAGATACTGGATGGACTGTGCCTAAGCCCAGCTACCAGAGGGATCCCCACTGCACATATGCATACGTATTTCCCACTAGCAGACCAACATCCAGATCAGCCAGAGAGTGGGACAGGGTGAGGCTGTTGGTGCTTGTGTGAGTGCTGTGGTTTCTGCATTGAGCTGTCTGGCGGGTGGTGTATTTATGTATATACATGTTGTGTACATGTGTGTGCACCTACTGGGGACGCGTGTATGCCTGTGCCTACTGGGGACACGTGCTACTGCTCAGTCCTGGGGGCATGGAGCTGCGGCAGCCTTGCCACTATTGGGCTGCTGGATTTGGCAACCCTGAACATGTGCTTTTGCAGCTGATGACATTTGCCACTGAGCTGCATGGCTGCTATGATCAATCCAAAGCAAGGCTGAGCATTTAGCCTAACTCCTGTTATCACTGCTGCCAGCCAAAAATTGCAGAAACTTCAGCACCTGAAATAGTCTGCTTCCCTAAAAATCTGGCCCTAAAGGAAAGTTTGAAGCACTCAGAGTTGGGTCCAGTAGGGCTACCTGTATATAACACAGCCCTAAGACTAAACAAACATCTCCAGTTACACAGAAGCACTTAGATTAGTAAGGTGATAATTTATTTAGGAAATAAAACACAGTAGTTGAAAAGTATTGGATCAGCTTCTCTCAATCTAAATTTCATATATACTCTAAACTTACTGCCTTGGTTTCAGCTGGGATAGAGTTACTTGTCTTTCTAGCAGCTGGTATGTTGCTATGTTTTGGGTTCACTATGAGAAGAATGTTGATAACACACTGATGTTTTCAGTTGCTGCTAA
>JANZLQ010000032.1:14664302-14681472 GCA_026212715.1 Elanus axillaris | reverse complement strand
CCCCCCACCCCCCCGAGGGATTGCCACCCGCCTTCATACCCTGCCAGTCACCCAGAGCTCCAGGTTAGCTTCCAGCAGACATTCCCTCTCCTCCACCCTCCCCTCCAGCCTCTGCGTAACTATGGCTTTCTGTGTGTAGCTGTACCACAGTAAAAGACTGGTCTGATACTGGCTGAGCCAGCGTGGAGTAGCTTGCAGGAAATCACTGTAATGCACAGGTAACTTTTACAGCCCAAACCTGCTGCATTCTCAAAGCGGTAAACACCACCGCTTAAAAGGGAGTTTTCCGATGAATGCCAAATAGTCTTGTAAAAGAATAAATAAAGTAAAATCATGAACTCACAGTTTGCTCTTAGCTTGCGTGCTGCTCTCAGCAACAGGGCTTTTGGTTGGTTGAATTTGTTTGGTTTTGAAGGATGGGGAAGAAACAGGGTTGTCTGGAACATCAGCAAAGTAGTACAGAACCTCAGTTCTGCTCCAGCATGCTGCAGGCTGAAAGGAGAGCTGAGTACATGTCCTACTCTTAATAGGACTGCAAGGAAGTCATAATTTATGCTTACTTTTTTCTCAATGAAAAAACTAGTTTAGTTTACTGGCACTTCTTAGCTTTCATTAGCGGATCAGAAAGCAGACTGAAGCTGCCTTCCTTTTGTTCACCAAATTCAGACCTTCTGCCTACCCTGCTCCGTCCAGGACTTCAAATTTACCCAGACACAAACTCTGTGACATTAAACCTCACTACCTTCTGATGGAATAAATGTATTGTTACCCCGACGGCAGAGACAGATGCTCAGACACTAAAGCAAACTGACTAAAGCTACCACAAATCTTCGCTACCCTGATTTCAAGAAGAGTTGGAAGGGCTCATACTCACCTGAGCACCCTAACACACCTCAGGACAATCTAATATCTATCCAGCAAATTATATATTTATAATTCTTTCTATATTTGGGGTTTATTTTATTTAGTTTTTCTACACCTGTCCATATTTAGTTTTTCCTAACAACTAAACAGGAATATGAATTAAACTAATGAAATACTAACAAAGGCCTATTTAGGGTTCATGGCCTATTTCAAGCTGGTAATTAGCGTACCAGCATTTTTATTTGATTTTGATGTTTTGACAAGCCTGTCAGAAAGACTGTTTATAGTAATATACACACGTAGGCCTGGAGAAGTATAGCATATAAGGCACAGCTCAATCTCAATGTCATTAATTCCATTAATTCCTCAGATTCCTTCCAATTAATTCCTTCAGGCCTTCAAGGCAGTGGGTCACAGGAGACTCCCTGGGTCTTGGATGCAAACTGGAACAGCTCAATGGGCTACTGTAATTTACAGCTTTGCTGAATGGTTTTTACAACACTCTCCTTAGCTCCACCTTATCCCACATCGTGACCCTATGCCAACATTTTTGGAGGGAGGACAGTGTTAGTTCAGACTATTCCTTGGTGCCTCATGGAAGCAACAGAAAGCAGTTTTAGGATGTGCTAGAAATCCCATCAACGCTTTGCTGTTCAGTTCCCCTGCAAACCATACTTCCTTGCCTGCCCTGCAGCACTGATGCCTTTCTGTTTACTTTTTTAGGCAGGCAAGAGAAGACTGCAGGAATATTCGCTGCCCCTTGTCTATTCATTTAACCTTTATAGGCGGGTAACTACTAACACCACCACCAGACGGCATTGCATGGCTTACATTGTTCTATACTCAGCATATTCTATCATACTCTATCTTTTCTAGCCTACAGTGATGTTAGAGATCACGGCATGCTTTACACAATGCTTGTTAGGGAAGTTTTCCTTTCTTGCTGTGTTACAGTAGCTGCTGCCTCTCACTGAACACATTTCAGACACAGATGGGGTTTTTATATTTATCTGTAATGGCTATCCTTAGATAATAATGTAGCTTTATTTCAGTGTATATAACAGTTAGTAGATTTTGAGTACAGGGTAACAGGCAATTTGGATATATAGCCCCATCCCCCCAATTTGCCCAAGGCAATTTAACAGGTCTGTAGAGTATTAGGGTAGTAACTGATATTGCACAGAAGCCTGACAATCAAACCAATATACCAGTAATTTTTACAAAATGAGGAGAAGGCTATTAAGAAAGCAGGAACAAACTAGGCACTGACAGCATTATTTAGTGCAGCTAAGGCCCATTTACTGAACACCGTGCCCCTAGTGATTTCAAAGTGTTCTCATGAACAAAATTCAGTTATCATCTTCTATAGCTGCAATGGCTGTAAAAAAAGAGTAGAAATCGTCCAGAAAACAAAACACCCAGCTGCTGAAACAAACAGCCTCTGAAGTCACCATCAGTTTCACTTCCCTGTGACCCAGGGCTCAGAAATGTATGAAAGAACAAGTGAAAATGAACAGCTGCAAATTACATGTACTACAAGCTGCAGGTATATATTAATACTACATTTTAGACATTTTCATATACTGAATTGCATTTGCACCCTTTTCAGCCTAACCTGTAATTTAGCCAGTAATCTATTTCTACCAGAAATATTTATAATATTTCAAAACCATCTTCAGCCTTCCTTAAAATGCAACAAACATACAAAATAAACCAGATACAGCTAAGCACACCAGTCTGAATGCTGGGTAGTATTTTTCTGCTCTACCAGTGACTGTTTTAATAGTCAACATCTTTTAGTCTGATCAGACTGGAAATGGAAGCTTAACCATCTAGCTTTTGAGATTTGTAATACATCGACATACCTCTAATACAGTGCAATATTTTTATGCAAAGGAAAATTGCTTGGGTATATTTCATCTGTCTCCTAAACCTGCAAAGTTGGACAGTAAGAGCTTTAAACTTTAATATCCTTCCACTTGTATGTTCAATACATTTTTATAAAGTAAGATATTCTGAAGTAAATTTTCCTAACCAAAAAAAAAAACCAACCCCAAACCAAAATAAAACCCCCCAACCTATACAAAATGCACGGTGGTGCACTGTGTTAGTAAGTTTTATTAGCACTATTTGAAAACTGCTATAGCATTTTAGGAAGCCTCAGTAGTTAGATTTTCCTAAGTGCTTCTTCCACAAAAGCACATTAAAAAAATTGTCTATGAGTTACAAATAGTCTGTAATAAAACAGAAAAAAAAATATACATGTGTGCATGACTGTTTTCCAAACATGTCTGATCTGATATTACCCAGATGGAAGAAGAGGGGAGGCAACATAACTCAGCCAAGATTCTTCTCTTCAATATTTGGGGGAAAAAAAAGTAAATAACCTTATGGCTCAAGATATTCTGGAATTTCAGTGGCATTGTCTCTGTATCCTACTTCTAAATCCTTTAACTAGGAAATAGAGTTAGTCAGAATTTCCCCAATAAAATTGGCATCTGTCACATTTTAAAATGACAAATTTCTATTTACCTACCTAACTTGCTTAAATTGGAGTGCACTTCCCTTGGAAATATGAATCATTAGAAACCTCTTTAAAAGTTAGGACTTGAGATGGAAAATGAACTCAGAAAAATGCAAGGAGTCATTTTTGTGCTGAGACCGCAGCACGACACATCTCCCTTTGGCTTTTCCCAATACAGAAAAACAGTATTTGAGATTGTCCAAATAAAATCACAGACCCATGAAACTATACTCAAGCTAATTTCTCACCTCTTGGGATAACAACCCTGTCCTCAAGGTCACTGCTCAAATATGTGCACAAGGCAGCACTGTAGAAGCATATCATCTCTTCTGTGTTGCAGGGAGGATCAGTTCTTCAGGGTTGTTTTGGCAAACCTTTTCCCAATACTAAGACAAACCAAACTAGGAAACTGGTAACATTGAAATTCCTGCAAAGGCAAATCAATTCAAACCCAAAGGTGTTCCTTTTCTTTTTAAAATTTGGTATCAATTTGTTTGGGAAGTTGGTGGTCACTGAGAATGGCTCTACTGATTCCACTGGAAAGGACATCAGGTCTACCATTATTACTGTTCTTTGTTCTTGGTACCTCAGTTTTTATGTAAATATTTGCAAACATTAAAAAAAAAGTTATTTATTCAGCTATTTGGTACACTGTTATATCTAAAACTGTTACTAGAACTACAGAAATGTTGAGCTGATGTCAGGTGAATAAAAACAGGCTGTGGCACCTTCAGTGATATTAAACTTCAGGAACACCTTGGGAATGGTACAAGATTTCAGATATTTCACAATTAGAAAGCACCTGCTCTTTAAGAATTAAACTTAACAGAGATAAATAATTTTTGCACCTCATTCAGATTAACGCAAGTGAACACAGTTGAGTCAAATCTTTTGAGATTTGCTGTGCTTCCTACAAACTACATATGCAGACAGCAGAGAAAAACAGCTAATGTCTTCTGGACAACCAAATGAAATTCTGAAGCAGGACTAGATTAATTGTTCACTGCAGCTAGCAATTTTTTTATATCCCCTCCTAGACTTGCTACTAAAATTCACAGGATCATGCATTTCCTTGGACGCCATCATAACTGCTTTGTCCAAAGTCTTTCTCAAGAAACCACAACTGAGCCTCCACTGTGGAGTTCAGTAACAAATTGCAAAGATAGCAATGTTAGGAACCAATGTCATTAATTGAATTTAGAGGAAAACCGAAGAGTAGCAAATTATGCTTTAGTCAGAACAGATGTGTGCCAGTAGGCTTTCTGCAGCCCCATGACTGGCACAGCTTCTTCAGTGAGGAGTGAGATACACGGAGATTAGGAAAGTGTTTCTGGATGGGATTGAGGTGTATTAGCAAACATTGTGGGAAATCAGGAGTGAAAAAGCAATAAGATGGTTCAGGTCAGGCTGGAAGTGCAACTTCAGATCTAGGCATGAAGCAGGAGGGTAGGAGCTATTGGATACAATGCCGGGATTGACATGCTGCAGGTGGAACAGTGGCCCAGCAGAGACTTTCCCAGGGAATAACAGGATGTATTTGTAGAGTTACTAAAACAAAGATAAAAATAATTCAGAGCAAGATGCTTGGACTTCAAAGCAAGGTGCAGTAGCAGAGCAGAGTATGTGACAGGTTGAAGATAATTGCTCAGGTATATCAGAATCTTGGTAAAAACTCTTTTCATGTTTAGATGGATGCTAATTTGCAAAATGCCCTGTGTGGTGTGAAGATGTACAGCTTCTGCAGGCAGAATGGCAGTTATGGCATATACCCCTCTAGTTTTGTTGTCTGATTCTTGCAATCATCAAAACATGTATCAACTAGAAAAGCATTTTCAGCAGTAGTGCTATTAATTCAATAAAATTCTTTTGCCACTGGTTACTCCTTGGGTCTAATTATGGATAACTGACTATGGTTTGTTTTACAATAAATTGCTCCTCAAAGAATGTTACTTTTCTTTTTTTTAAATAACCCTTATCTGCTGTACCAACCCTTAAAATTCCATGTATGAAATGAATATCATGTAATGGATGGCTTATACTCCAGCTGCCTCTTATACTTATCTCCTCCTCCAGAATATTAGATAACAACTTCAGTGCAGAAACTAACCTGACAAGGTAAGTTCTCATTTTAAATTTTATTAATATTACTCAGTTTTTATTCCAGATTGAGTAAGATTTAATGCAGGTCTGGTTTTATTGTCTCTGAAGGAGTTACACGAAAGCAAAACATGATCTTGGATTTGTCTCTTTCCACCATCATTCTTTTGTTCCTAAATACATTTGCAGAAAAACCAGTTCAAAGTTTTTGTTTTACCATTAACTCTTCATCTGAATTAATTCTCAAGAGAGAACAGGAGGGAGCAGAAGTCCAGTTGCATGTTTTCTAATCCTGGTTCTGATGCCAAGTAGCTGTGACTGCTTACTGATATAATTAATTCTTTGTGCCCCATTTTCAAAGCAGGCATAATGCCTACCCCATAAGAGTGTTGTGGGATTCAGTGATTTGAACTCACTGCATGAAGTGTGATTAAAACAACCAAGTGTGCTCAGTGTCTTCCAATGTTACAGCTGGGCAATGTCTAGATAAAATTTAACAGCAATAGTTGACCACTATACATTCTATGTATGGACTTGTAGGTCTTTTAACAAAACTCTAAAATTTCCCACCAGAAAAAACATGGGACTTTTTCTTTTCTTTTTGTCTTTTTTTTTTTTTTAAATCCTTCCCCTTTGCTTGAGTCAGGTAACGGACTGAAAGTACCACTGGTTTGGACTGCAAGTTTGGTAAGGCTAAATCTGAAAAAGTAGTCATAGCTCAACTTTTAGTATGTCATACAACATTCTGTAAAGTATTAGCACTGTATTTAAAACAGAAGGAAAGAAACAAATAGATGCCAGCTTATTATTTAAATGTTAGCTGGGACTCCAACCTTGTGAACAACTTTTGGTCTCTCTTGAGCTTACCGAGGGTGTTTTAAAGAGCTATTTTATAGAGCAGTGAGTATTTAATAGTTCCAGAGCAGCAAAGACAACAAAATAACAGCAATGCAGAATAGCTTCAAATCAGGCTTGTACTAATTTATTTTCTGAACTGGATAACTCAGATCTTTCTTATGCCAGTAAAAGGCAAATAACAGCTATTCTTTGGGGTGTTACAAGACCAACAGATGCACACCTCGCACTAATTTTAAAATATGAAGCTCAATAAAGAGCTGGATATATTGGTATAAGTAGCATGAAAAATATTCTGCTCCCCTCTGCAAAAGTACAAGGTGAGAGAGACACACACACACAAAAGGAGCAGATTACTGAAATAAGAAACTCCATCTCAGATGTAAAAGCTGGCCTTTTTAACAGGCTGAAGGAAACATCAGAGATTACCTAGATTTCAGTCCAAACTCCATCTCAACAGCTCTTTAGGCTTCTGAGCAAGAAAGGAGTTGTTACTGAGGAAACTACAGCCTGCAATGGCTTCACCAAGAGCTGAGCCTGCGCTGAAGTTTCAAACAGAAAGGGGAAAAGACACCAATAACTGCAGAGAAGGTATGATTTACAAATAACAAATACAAAGCTTCCTGCAGGACTGCAGACTGCTTGGCATACCAACAGCAAATATAAATGGGAGGAACAGAATTGGCACATCTAGAAAATGGCAGGGCACAGAGCCCTGGAAATTGCTCCTTTGGAGGCACAGAAAGAGCTTCAGGTTTCACTATACTTCAAGGAACAAGGCCATAAATAGAAGAGTCATTCTCACTGCGCATGAAGCCATGCCTCTTGGCAGTACAAACTAGTAAGTGTATCTGCAATGACCATCACTAGAAAGACCCACCATTTATTTTTTCATGGTTTCTACTCTGATTACAAACAGGAAGAGCTAGTCTCAAGAACAAATGCAGACTCACTGCCAATCCACAGATCTAAATGCTTCTCAATTTGAGAAAAGGTTGGATATGAACTTTATGGTTCAAGCCTGTCTACTCAACAGTACCTGAAGAGGTCACAGTAGCCTGAATTCCATGGATAGTACTAGACTACAAGCTTCTGTGAAAAGTATTTCTGATGTTCTGTGCAGATGGCATCGGATTCAGGTGATAAAAAGCTAATCTAGATACAGACAGTTGCCAATTCCACCTTGCCAGTGTGCAACATTATCTTTTGGGGACCAGAAAGATGGTTTAGATAAATGAGCAAGGCCAAACAATGTCCCTTCTTCATTCTCCTTAGAACTCGTAGCACTTTGAGGATATAAAGAAAGGGTTAAAAAGGCTTTATATAGGACTATATTCTTATTTGCTTTCTGGTTTGTGTCATACGCATTCAGATTCTCTCCAATCTCAGAGATTAAAGTTTTTGCTTAAACTACTATAACACTGAAATAACTACAGTAACAGATGCACATGAAAAAACTCAGACAACCACTACTGCGAGATTCATCATGAAATCTTCAGAATTTGTAACACAAAGTAGGAAAAAATTAACTAATGAAGATGGGTCTGTTTGCACAACAAATCCAATTTACCAAGAAGTCAAGCCATGACGAAGCCTGTGAGCATAATTTTATACATACACACAGTACGTGCAGGCTCAGTGCTCTTTGCCCCAGACCTGGATCATGTCAGAAGGCTTCTCCAGGCACATTAGTTCAGATCACTCCTTTCCTACCTTCTCTGTCCCAGGCCAAGCCAGAACTCAAAAAATCTGCCTTGCAGTGTGGCTTTAGGCTGGAGAGGGGCAATGCAACTCAGCTCCACACTAGCACAACAATTCCTTCCATCTTCCCCCTCAAACCAGGGGCGCAACATTCAGACATAGGCAGGAGAATGTGGCAGAGTTACGTTTGTCCATTACTGGAAGTGTTTGCTAACCTTGCCACTCTGCCTTCCTGGACAGCTGCTTTCTTTGCTTGCATCTAAAACTGGCTGTGCAAAAAAAATGGAGAAAGTATTAACTGAAGCAGAAACTACCTTCAGACTAAGTACTCAATAATATTAACATCTAATACCTTTGAGTAATGCAGGATGGTAATCATTAAATGTAATGTATATATTCATAGAAACAGTTATTCAAATCATATATATGTATTTATGAGACACATGACAAACACACACACAGACATATATATAACAGCTTCTCAAAGCAAAAAAAATGAACACAATGAAAAAGTGCCCTTGTATGGTATTTCTCAGAAGATGGTCTCAAAACACTACAAACAGTCAGATCCTGAATCTCAAAAAAAAAGACAGGAATTATTCCATGCATTTTACAGACCAGAAAACAGGGACAGGAGTTTGCCAGCATTAAAGGGCATCAATATCTGACAGGTCTTTATAAATGGCAATAAAAAGGCAGAAAATCTGAAGAACTGAAGAATGGTTAAAGGGAACAACTGCAGGGATACACTGCCTGATGCTGATGGGGAATTTTGCAGGGAATTGAAAGAGCTACAAGTATGTCATTTCCTACTGTCCACGCACCCTCCCTCCCTTCCTCAAAATGCCTCACAAGATGGAAGGATAGTTTTATCTGTCTTCCAGAATGCAAGGTGGAAGACAGAAGCACATCACCCCAAAAAGCTGTAGCAGAGTAAAGCCTAAAGTGTTAAAGAGTTTGAAGGAACTGCACATACAATCATGTTTTTCCAAAACAAGCTGAAACCTTTATTTCAGCACAGCGCAAAGCAAAACCTCTTAGCTCTGCCTAAGCTTTTACTAAGCTTTCTAATTTTATTTGAGCATGGAACTCAAATCAAATCCAGAGGACTGAAACAAAAGGTTTTCACAAAGTGCCCACCAATCTAAAATAGCTAAGTTTTATAAAGCACAAAGCCCAGGTTTGCCATTATCTTCTAGAAGGAAAATAGGAAACTATCTAACGGTCTATTAAAAAGTGGAAAATATGCTGAAGCAAGGTGTTTTACCTGATGGCTTTAAATTTCAAAGAAAGAGAATCTTCAGAAGAAAGAGTTCAGAGCCAGACTGACCTAAATTGTTCAGGCTGTTGTCTAACAGCATCAAATTTGGGACTATGTGGCTGTGCCGGAAAGGAAGTACTTCTGGAAAAGAACACATTCATTTACCAAAAAGACCAGGCAAACCACAGTATACTCTTATTTAAACCTCCAACAAGAACTTTCGAGTAGTGTTTTCAAATAATTAAGTGAAAGAAAGAATGATGACTGACTAAAGAATGACTTCTGTGCTTTTATGATTTGGTTTATCCGTCACTCAAAAATAATGCTAGCTTACATGGAACTTTCATAGCTGAGTAATGTCTGAAATAATTCTCTATAAGAGGCCACGTGACAATGCTCAGTGTCAAACAGCTTTAAAAAGCAGCTGCAGACTGGCACAATAACAAGCAGGGTTACATATGCTGTTACAGTCTACATCAGTGTTTCACAAAGATAGGTGGGTTTTGATTCACCTCTTTCAGTTTGTTATTGCTGCAACTGAAGGAACACTGAGAGGCAATTCATATAACCCAAACTGGTAATAAACAGGGTATTAATACCATGGAGATATCTTACAGATACCTTGAAATTATTATAGCATAGGTCTATCTTAACACTTTCAGCTGCCCAAGGAAAACAGTGGATATTGGGCTGAACAGAGCGGAAGCAATACCACCAGAAGGAATGGACCTACAAATCATCCTTAATAGGTAAAAAGTATGAAAATGTGCTATACAGTATATAAAAAGCAAATCTGACATGTCTAGGAAACTAGGCATGCACTACAGAGTCTGGCATATGCAGTGCCAATTTATGTGGAAATTAAGCAGCTAAGACATCCTTCATGTCCCAGTTTCTCTCTTCCCCTCAGAGTTAATAAGTTTCAAGTCAGAAAAAGAGGTATGTTGGGGAAAACCCAGATAAATCACATCCCTGCAGAAATTTTGCGCAACTCTACTCCCAATTGCATTTCACCTGCCTCAGACTGGACACTGAAGATACTGGAATAAGATGATAGGCAAAATTAGAAAACTATTCTAATTTTCACAAGTATCTATGTATCTTTGGATCAAACCAAGTTTAAGTTAAACACTGCCAGGATAACCATTGACCAGGGAATCACGATAAATGCTCCAGGAACCATATTCCAGAAGGGATCTATTTGTCTTCATTTTCTTCTCCTCCTCCCAACTGAGCATCACAGTTTTGCATGTATATGTGCTGCCACTGTCATTTTCGCCTTTAAGAACTTTGTTTCCCATCAATCATTCTTCTGACTACATCTACTTTCAGAAACGTTACTGAAACAAAGGCAAAAAATTTCAGAACACACAATCAGGACTGGAAGCATTCTTTTAACACAGGTTTAACTACAACTGGTAAGTCAGTAAATTAGCATATAACTGTAAACAATAACCAGACAAAGGCTACCTCCCTTCAGAAACATCAAGAGAGTCTTGGAGTTTTGAAAGAGGAGTTTATGATGTTCACCAAAAGCATCAGAAGATTGTAAAGAAAGTGTCTAATAACAAACTTTAAAATATCTTCTCAGTTCATTAGAGATAGTAAAAAATTTCAGGCCCAGGAAGAGTTAATACTACAGCATTCACACATATTTGTGGAAAACAAAACATCAGAATGAAGAGAGAAAAAACCAAAGAACAATCTGAAAAAGTATTCCTATTCAAGGCAGCACTTAAGTGTGTACTCAATTCTAAGTATATACTTAAAACACTAATTAAAATATGTTTAAGTGCTTTCCTGAGTTGAGGCCAAAGAATTCAATCAGATGTTAATGGAAAAATTTTGGCAGTATTCATAGTGTTCTACTTAATATTGCAATGCAAAAGGGTTATTAAAAGACAAAACGCTGTATGAGGCAGAGGCTGCATATTCTTTTAAGTGTAAGTTGCAGCTAGCCTGGCTACTGCACTACTGAATTGCATGCAGTCATAAAAATTAGTACGTCAAGGGGAAAAACAAATTATAGCTTCAGTGGAAGATGGACAGGTTGGGATCACAGAAACAAAGTGTTTTCAAGCAAGCAAATATTTTAAATATACACATTTTCATAAATAAATATAAATGTATCATACCAATATTAAGAGCTTAAAGGAAATGGCGTCAAACTAGAAGATGTAGCAACAGAACAGGATTTAGGCAAACTAGATATGCTAAAAAAAGGTTACTGAACAAAAATCAGTATCTTGCCACAGAGGAGGAACTAGGTTTTGGGTAGATCAAAGTAATGTTATACTGAAGGAATAGCAGAGAATGTACTATGCTGTTGAACCTTCATGAATACAAACCCAAGCTATTCTAATATAATGAGGTTACAAGTAGAGCTATTTCTCTTCCACACTTCAGGAGAAGGACACTAAGAAGGACAAAGTTGAGACTAGTAATACCAATACTAGTACTACTACTAAAGGTAATTAAGTCTATTAAGATTATTATTTTTACTTGCTTCATTTACAAACTGTAATGAAGGGTCAGCACTGAGCATTTTAGAGATACCTGGCATATCCAGGAAATATCACAAGTGCCTAACTTTCTGACACTAATGCCCACAGTTTGAAAACTTCAGAAGCTAGCCTTGCAATGCTAAATTCAGAAGAGAGAGATGAAGTTAAAAGCATTTCAACTCAAAAGTAAATTTAAAAGCTTGTAGTTTTTACAGAAGGCTTGTATCTGATAAAACACAGACAGCCCTGATAATAAATAGATGAAAAGATTTAAACATGATTTTCAATACACAACTAGACCTTAGAAAATGAATATTCAGACTAATATAGCTGATGGAGAGGAAAATAAACTACAGCAGCCAATATATAAGAATGAAAACTAGAGAGCTATGATGGAATTGGAAAAGCAAATAAACAAAGACATAAAAACAAACAAATTCCTCAAGCATGTCTAAAGCAAGTGAACAAAGAATCTGCTGGGAAGAAAAAAGAGAAAGGGGATAAGGACCACTTAGAGAAACAATATGATTGTGTTAAATACGTTCTCAACGAAAAAACCTTACACAAATACTTATCCTGATCCCACAGCTATTTTCAAATAACAGAGATGAGGCATTGCCAGGAACAAGGAGATCAAAAAGATACTGAAGTGGCAAGTTTAAGAGAAATGCATCAATAGGATTGCCTGAAACACACCTAAGATTTCTGGTAAAGCTCACATTTAAGTGGATGAACTCCTTAAAAATCCACTGTAAAACAGCTGCATCGCAACACACAAACGCACCCAAGTTCCTCCCCTCACTTGACATAGGTGCCGTACTTTTGCCCATCTGCACGCTTACTCTCTGTACCATTACTGTTCTTGAGAGCACAAAATAAATTTCCCTCATATGCATTGGCATAAGACACCCATCTGCAACTCCCCTGTTCTCAGGCCTTGCTAGAACTCCACAAACTCACATCTGATGCACCAAATGTACAGTGGGATGTCATTCAGGACTAAACATTAGATCCCAGGTATATGGGAGTTAACTCTTTTCCTTCTCCTTCAGAATATCGATTTGTATAGTGTACTATTACATCTGAATATCTTACATTTAAACACATGCACTGTATTATAAATAGCATTTGTGTAAGTATGAGATAGCTATATTAACCTTTGAGGTTTTGCCATTTGTATGTAGGCCATTTCCAGCCACTGCAGACAATATCAAACGCAATCTGAATAGGAAGCAATTTTTCCATAAAACCATTTTAGACATGTTTCAGAAATAAGAAAATATACTATTGGCACAACTACTGTTCCTGCGTTCCCCTGGGGACATCTTTATAGTTACCCATTATGGACCCCCCACCCCAACTCTAATCTTTATGACTTCTAGTATCTTTTCTACACAGAACAATCAGTATATGAGACTGTAGTTTCACATATGTTTTAAATGGTGCGAGATGACACTGAAATGAGAAGAAGCTATCCTGCCATCTCCTGTCTTTCATTTTCATCCGTGAACTGCTGCCCATTCTGCACAGGACAATGTTTGTGTGGTCATAAATGAAACTGGACTAAAGAACTGATGCAGTTCCCCAGTCTGAGTGGAGGGAGGATGGGATAACTCCTTTCAGCAGCCATGCTGTGTTATTGCACGTGTGCAATGTTTGCAGAATTACAGGATAAAAGAGTCTGCCCAAATGCAGAGGTCATGTCAGGACCAAAACTAAGAGGATAATATACTACCACTATGATCTCAGACATTTAAGGGACAATAAAAATTGTAACTGCCCTTATGTTAGGCTTTTTTCCATTGTTACAAAGAGGAAAAATACCTTTATGTTACATCCTTGTTTCTGTCTGGTCCTGGTAGTTCTCAAAATTTTAAATCAGCC
Organism: Elanus axillaris; assembly: GCA_026212715.1. Classification (NCBI taxonomy): domain Eukaryota; kingdom Metazoa; phylum Chordata; class Aves; order Accipitriformes; family Accipitridae; genus Elanus; species Elanus axillaris. Next base: position 14,667,782 of record JANZLQ010000032.1, on the reverse strand, counting down.
AGCCATGACTGAAGAACTGGCTATAGCCCAATGTATACCTATCATACCATTTGAGAAAGATGAAGGAAGCTGTTGCCTAATAGACAAGCCTAATAGGTTGTCTATTTGTCCTATTTATTTTAAATGGTATTGTTTGGAAGTGTTCGTGATTTTGAACGCTATGACTTTTCCGACTTCTCCCAGGGAAATGCAGAGGGAAAAGCCAAGGAGTTGCTAAACAGACCATGAGACATCAAATGCAATTCACAGCTGCACCCTTGCCATTCCCCAACCCACCAGACATTATCTTTCACACAGTCTTTAGTCTTTGGTTATTGAAGAATCCTAGTCAAGATTTACTAGTACTTCCCAGGGAGCTTATTTTGTCATAGATGACAGAAAAACTGCACTTCAGAACAATATACTTCATGGAAATATGTTTACATAAATGCTTTTCTCTAAAAGGAAAGGATTATATGTATGTAGTATTTACATAGATACACTTACTCTAAAAATACCATTTGCTACACTTCAGCCAGTGACTAACACACGTGCCTGTTCTGCAACAGCAAGGCACCATGTACAGACTCTTCAGAAACCTTCTTAATAAGTATTTAACTATTCTACGGAAGTAAAAAGCAAGCAATCACATTAAAAACAGAAGAAAACCTTGTAGCATGTGTTTGGGAATTCTCTGTTAAGACAACTGTCTAGCGGTTGGTCACATCTTCACATAGATGCATCTGTTTTTCTAAGTTCGTTGAAAAAAGCTGAAGGTGCCAAGAAACCAACTTCCAGTGAAGTTATTCTGCCACCTGCTGTTGCTTTTATGGATATACGAGATGGTTTAATGCAAATCATCTCAATTTAAAAAAAAAATCATAATAAAAAAGGGGTTCACTTTCTTATTGGATAAAAAAAAATCTGTTTATTAACTGTAAACCACTAATATATTACAATCATTTTCTCTTGTTGACTTCTCAAGTGTGTGACGCAAAAGATGCTTATCATCAAGATGGAGGGTGCTGGCAGTGAGGAGGACAACCTGGTGCAAGGAAAAAGCCTGGTGGTCTAAAAAAACCCAAAAACCAACAAAAAAAACCCCAAACAAAAATCCCCCCCAAAAAAAACAAAAAAACCCCACCAAAAAACCCACCTCATAAACCAAAGTATTTTCATGACTCTTCTAAAATTCACATAGGAAAAATAGTTTAAAAGCCTTTTAGTCTGGAAATTGTGATCCCAAACACTGCTGGATTACAGTATCAAAACAATTTAAGAACAAGTTAAAAGAAATATTGAAATTCACCAGTCTACAGTCACTGTCTGAATGGGGGAAAATATAACAAGTGGTATTGAAAAAGTAACTCCTCTCACACCTCCAGTTCTAGCAGTAGTACAGCTGAGGATTTAGCAAATTTTACAAAGTCCTTTACCAACAAACCAGTGACAATAAGGTGGCCATCCCAGCCTTGCTGCTGCAGTCCATGCCAGCCAGAAGCACACACTGCTTATTTTCAGGACAGCAATGACAAGTGCCACCCCCTCATCTCAAGCCACACACAACACCTTCTTGCAGAACTAAAGTGACTACATCATATGGTGTCCTTACGGTGCTCATCACTTTGCACACACTTAAATGCTTGTCTCCAGCATTGGCAGGTAGCAATAGTATCAGAAGAGTTTAGGGAATAGACTGAAAAAGAATGGGATGCAAAATAAAACTGCAGAGGGAAGTTGGGGGCAGGAGAGTGACTCATTGAAAGATGATCCACTCAGATTTTAAATTACTGTGATTCCTCAGAAATACCGTTCTAAACATCACCCAAACTACAGGACAGAAAAAGCTCTTCCAGGAGAAGGAAACCCTGACTCCACAGAATGAACATCCATGCAACAGCCTGCTCCATCTCCTACCATGTCCTACAAAGGTTTCCTCATATTAACAGGCCAAGAGAGCCATGGGTGGCCTCTCATCCAAACAGTATTGGACTAAACTTGCCTAGCTCACGAGACCAGAGGGGGATCACAAGACAAGACAGCATGGTTAACCACTCTTTGTATTAAACAGATGTATTAGGTCTAGTCTTCATTTACAGCACTACTAAAAGCTTGTTCCACCTTGCAAAGTTTGGCACCTGCCCATTGCCATTTAGAATGAATATTCAGTTGTTCCTTCAGGCTCTTCAGCCCTTTGATATCCTGTTGTCTGTTACACATCAGACAGGCGTGCACCCCCTTTTTGCCAAGCGGCACATGCCTGGCAGCTTCACACTCTTTCAAATGAAGCCTCCTAGCAATTTTTGGTTTCCCCCTTGGTCAAGTACAGAGATGAGTTCTCAAGACAACAGCACTGCACCCCACTACTGGTGCTTCTCAAGGCAGTGCTCCAGCAGCTCCCCGAATGAAATGAAAGAGCATCTCACCTGCTGTAGGGAGCCCCACATAGCTGTGCTCCCTCTGCTGTGGTGAGAAAAGGGGGAAGGACTTGTTAGCCAAGTCAGATAAGCTCAGCAGCATTTTTGCCTCTTGCTTCCTTGATTTCTAGTAGATTTGACTCATTGCTGAGCCCAGTGAGCAGACCTGCAACATTAATTACTGCCTTTCATTTCAAAATGAAATTCCATTTCTAATTTGCATACCATGGCAAGGATATTTTAGCTAGATCTTGAGGCATTTATACGTACCCATTGACTTTGACCTCCATCTGTATCAAATAATTTATATGTGCTAAGTATTATTAGCCCTATATTTTGAAACAGAATAGCAAACATGATTAAAAGACAGGCAAAGAAAATCTGTAGCAGAGCTAGACCCTAATACAGATCTTGGCCTCTTTCCTTTGTAATTAATACTAAATTAACCTGCAAAAAAGCACATGTATGCATAAACATCAATTTTAGAAAAAGGTGTTTTTACTAGATCTGGTTTCAGAGTTCTGTTTTCTGTACTAAAATGGAAGGTCATTCTGTACAAACTCAGTATTTTTTCTGCTCCTGAATTTTGTTATCCTTTGCTGCATGTGTATATCACTTGTTACATTAAGAATTTATGCAGATGTTTTAGTTTTCACAGTAAGCTAATTTCCTTGTCTGTGCAATAGATGGAAGCCAACTAGCATTTCTTCCAGCCTGTCTTGCTGCATTCTAACACGATGGATTTGGGTTTTTTCCCCCATAAGGTATTTTCCCATAGGAATTCCCATAAGGAATGTTGCTCATTGCAGTGTCCTGTTCATATAATTCTTGCCCCTTTCAACAAGGCAGATGTTTAGTTACTTTTCCCCTGAAGCCAGATCACCTACTGATAAAACAAGATGTACTACCAAGGCCACACCCTATGATTTGATTAATTTGTTCGCTGACCTGTTATTAATCACACTTGGGACTTCAGTTTTGAAAGGAAACACACCTGGATAGTGCGCAAAAAGAGAGGTCAAGCATATGACATCTCAGAGCTGCATCGTGGCTGGACTGACCCAGTCCCGGGGGGGGGGGGGGG
>JANZLQ010000032.1:14648553-14659161 GCA_026212715.1 Elanus axillaris | reverse complement strand
GGGGGGGTGTCTTGGGGATTTTTATTTGCTAGAACTCAGCTTGGAACAAAATTATAATGCACTATTCCTTTAGGAAAAGAGCTGATTAACCAAAACCAACACCATGTTTAGGCAAACTCAGATAAGGACAACAAAATCTCATACCTCAGAATATAAACAGTTGCCACAGTCGTCATGGGAGTATTTCCCACTCACCACTCCACTGCAAGGACAGGGTGAGTAAGGCAGGAGAGGAGGTGGTGCCTTATTCTGAGCTAAACAGAATGCAGAAGACAGACAGACGGATCTGCTGTAGTAAATCTTATGTTCCTTAGTCCTTGCCATCTGGCAAGTGATCCATGGCTCATGTGAAATGAGTGGGTGGTCATGGTCCAGTTTGTACTAGACATTTTTCAGGATCACGGAAAAACAAAACAAAACATTGCAATTGGCACCAACTGCTGCTCTCATTAGTGGCTTTCAACAGGCAAAGGACCAAACAAAACTGAAGACTAAACCTCTCCCTCCTACAGAACTGGTCACAATTTCAGAAGGAGATAAAAGCAAGCTTGTATAAGAGGGAAAATTTGCAATGCCTCTGGCTCTATCATTCTATTTGGGATAAAGAAAGCAGAGATTTCAGCCCTTAGGACAACCAGTGACTTTACTTTCTCCAGTCTGATAATTCACCCTTCTATGAAAATCAACTTTGGAGCCATGAAAGGCACATGAAATTTACAGCTCTGATCTCCTTCTCTGGGTAGATCTGATCCTAAAATCTTAATCTGACATTATATAAGGTTATTGTCTGAAAAAAATAATAAAAATTTGTCTTAGCAAAATAGGCTCAACACAGGGAAGTGTAAACAACTACATGCAGGACACAAGCTGGGGCATTGTTGCAGCCTTAAATTTGTTTTAATAACAGCTGTGGAAAGTGAAAGTTTTTTTATAAAACTTTATTTATAGATGAACAACAATGCCTAACAGCAGGTTTTCTACATTATGGAATTCTGTTTCAAAGGTTATCCTGCTGAACAAGAGCCAAATACTACAGCATTTACATTGTTTCAAATTTAATATAATGCAGACTTTTCAAGCACAAATACATTTAAAGGAAACCATATGGTAACAGCAGACTTGTTTTTTCTTAACAACCTGGAATGCTTTCATTCTGAATTTCAAGTTAAAAGGGGTTCGGGACTGGATATGTACAACATTCCTTTTATTTCGAAGAAGAACAGTCACTTAGCATATGGTGATAGTGTGAAAAGGCATCACTAGATATTTTTAATTTGATATACCAACTCACAGAGCAACTTTAAATCGTACTTCAGCCATGGTTGAACAACAAAATCAAACCCTAACTCCTGTTTGCTCAAACTGCATCAAAGCAGCTACAAAAAGGCAAGCTGGATTGTACTCTGTTTCCAGCATCAGGGAATGAATATTGAAATAACATTTACTTATTTTTAAGGATTTGCATAGTAGTTTATAATTTTGAAGTAAAGGATTTAAGCAAATAATCTTATGAGCTCGCAACAGCTTTCCTTCCACAAATCAAACTTAAGTGGGAACACCGTCTAAGTATCCAGACAAAAATACTAATCTGACTAAATCTATAAGATTAATAAAGAAAAACATTTTTTTCTATAATGTCTTTCACGTTTTAATCTTAGATATTACTTGCAACAGCTGTGGAATAAACATTTACAGACCAAATTTAGGATTTTGTTTATGCTCCACTTCCACTTCCCCAGTTTTCAGGGATACACCTGGCTTCTCAGGATCCCAGGGGGAGCTTGTAATACCAGCAGAAAAAAAGGGCATTTTCAGACTTGCTGACTACACATACTTGACACAGAAGGTCATGTGTATGGGAGATCATGATTTTTTGTGATCACTTTCAGTATACAACTACACATTCAAAGTCATTAGAGTAAATGTGTACCGAAGAATTCTAGATGTTTTAAGAAAGAAAAGTTACTAGCACAGCAGAACAGTTAAATCTACACAGAAATGTACTGTACAAATATACACTTCGCTATCCTTTAATGAAAAATTAGCAAAGGCAAGGATGCGTTAAGGTAAAATTACTGTGGTTTGCTTAGCTATGCTTTCTTTTGTTTCACATAACAGTACACAGTCCTGAATCAACAGGAAACCTCTTTCATCCATCTGATGATATGTATCAATGATGAAGCCTTTCAGAGGACATGACATATTTCTAGGTGCTTAAAATATGTTGACATTTTAACAATACATATTTTTAACCTGTGTTAGTCTAGCAATAGCAGACAACTAGAAGCCCTGGCAAAGCTGGTTGAAACCTGTCTAGGCCTGACCAGCGGCAAGAAGACCCTAACTTACTTACATTTCCCCCAAAGTCCTTTTTAGAAACAAACTTCCCAAACAAAAACAAGGAATAACATTCACAACAGGTATACATCATTAAACAAATTCTAAAGCTGTATCTTCACTGCAATCAGACTGCAGCACAAGCAGGCACGCTGGTGCTAGCTTTACTCCAACAACAGCAGAGTAGCGTGAGAGTGGCAGAGGCTGCAGGGCACACCGCTCAGGCTTGCTGGGAACACTGGGTACTTACGAGGGTTGCTGGTTCAGATATGCCTACGCACGCTGCAACTACGCCTGCAGCAGTATTGTAGACATACCGTCAATGTACTGATCAGAAAATCAATCTGTTAGGGTCACATGTTTCAAAAGCAGCAGTCTTTCCTTTGAAGCTATTAATTCTAAAGGAGAGATGAAAAATATATTGCTATTGTCCTGAGAGATAATATATTTATCTATCTGAATTCAATAAAGAAAAAACAGCACTCACATCTGCGCAATGTTTTTTCCTACTAACAAAAAGATTTCTCCAAATCTCATTGGATAAGATTAGAATATTTCATGACTGATTGGTCAACCATGAGCCCAAATATCTTTTAAAATAAATAACATAATTTATAATGGAATACTATAGAACTCATTTGTTATGGCACATACAGCTTTTCTGAAGTCATCAGACTTAGCCAGTATACAATTTTTAACTAGTGGGCAAAGCAGAAGCAAGCACAATTATCATAAAACTTGATAAGGTTCTGAAGAACAGGAAAAAAAACCAAAACACAACAATTCAAAAAACCAAGACCAAAACTCCAGCAAGACCAAGCAAGCTGTTGAATCTCTTGCCAATATGCACATCCAGTGATGCTCAGTGAAAGAACAGTAAAGGAAGGTCACTGAACTGTTCTCTGCTGTCTACCATTCTGTGGGTCTTGTTCTTCCCTTAAGGCACATATGCATAAATTAAGGATGGGTATTTCCTGACTTTAACAAACGACCCATATTATCTGTGGTTGTTCCAAAAAGGCTAAGTCCAGGGTAATCATTTTCACCAGCTGGAGAGAAAGCACTTTCAAAACCTACTTTAATATCTACAGTTGCTCACATAGTAGTTAAGGAAACTGCTTTGGATTAAAACACATAGCATGCCAAGAACTGTTATACTGGTATCTTAATTTCTACAGGTCTTTCATCCCAAAATGGGAAACTATACAGACCTAGTTCCATAGGCTTCCTGTAGGTTGGGTTTCCACTAACATTTTACATGAGTATAATGTGATGCTGATGCCAAATAGAAGAATCCCATTTTAGTATGTATTAGATCAACAGCACTATTCCCCTGAGGGCAGAGAGAACATGAGCAGCTTGTGGAAAGAGAGGATGGCACTGATTTTTCCAGTAAAGCTGTTCACTTAAAGACATTATGAAATTACAATCTCAAAAAAGTGTGCAAAATAAAAAGACATTTTATAATTTTTAACACCTGAATGTTATAGGATGACTCCTGTGTGTAAAGATAAGTTCTGTAATGTCACTGAAGCATTGCAACACCTGAGGTCAGAAGAAAGCTGCTTTTCAACAGCATACACGTTACTCAACTGTTCATCACAAAAAGCCATAGTTTTTACAGCAAGGACAATATAAGTAAGGAAAATTCAGCAACTTAGCTATAACACCAATTTAGCAAGTAACAATTTGTGTGAAAACCCAAAAGAAATACTTTAATCGTAGCAACTAGTCTGGGCCTGAGCTTCATACTTCCTCATAAAAGCTGCATTTAAACCATTCAGGATTCTCCAGAACTACATTCCAAGATCTACTGTCCCACCATGATGGGTATGTCCTACATACCAAGTGTTTCTCTGCAGACTGCTCTTCCAAACACTGTCCCAGCCCCATTCTCTCTCCCCTGGACTATTTGGCAAACACATAACCTGATACCTGGCAATGCTGGCACTTCACACTGACTATAGCACAAAGAAAGCTGCTTTAAAACAGACGGCACACCCAGTCCTAGTCAGTTCTGAAACTATTAGTGACAATTAGTTAGGAAAAAGTTTCAAAAGAGGGAGAAAAGTCAGTTTTAGTGGCTGAATAGCTAACTGCATAGCTTCTTTAAATAACAACTCAAAGCATAGGAGGAGGGACATTAGACGTAAGTATGTAAAAAACCACCATTATCAACAGAAAAATTATTTAGTCTTCTACAATGAATTGTACTTTGGGGGGGATTTATTTCATCATTTATACTTACCTCAGAGAAAACGTCCCAAAACCAAAATGCATCCTCTTTGCCTGAGTGTTTACCAGATGGCTTCTTTGTTTTTTTAAAAAATCCTCACATCAATGGAATATCAAGGTGAAGAAAAGCACTGAAGAAAAATAAGCAGTGGAGGAAGACCACCACATGTTTAGAGCACTGGACAACTCACACCTACTATGGAAGGACAGAGGGTTAAGTTAACACTGACAGTTTTTGAGTCTGTGGTTGTAGAAAAACAGGGTTTAAAATGTAATGCATAGACCACAGAAGCATTCTCTCTCTACAACACTATACTGGACATGCTGACATACCCTTCTTAACAGCAAATTATATCATGTTATAAAAAAGCTTGACTGGAATTTTGGAAGCTAATAGGAGAAAAAATATTTAATAGCAGTTGAAATGTTTTCCTTGTTGCTTTTTAATCACATTTTCTGTGAAGGCATTAATGAAAAAATACTGATTGTTGCTCCTAGATATTTCCATTTTGAAAAAGAAAACTTTCTTAGCATCTAGTTCATGTGAACTGTAATATCCTTTATGCTTAAAATATTGCTGTAGTTCAACACCAACCATAAGAAAGGCCTTTTTGATTGCTAGGAGGTGACTGGTGTCAAATATAAGGCATTTTCCTGGTACAGCTACAGAAACTGTTAAAACCAACTGCTATCAGAACTGCCAAATCTGCAGAATCACTGAAGCCTTCAGGAAAACTTTGGAAAAGATCAGCTATTTAGCAATACTTCAGTTCATATCCATAGCTGTCTGGTAATGCCATATATGATTAAATTACAATTTTTTAGTAATTGCTTGTATAATATACAATGTAGCAACAACACTGTGATCAGATCTAACATGAGAACAGTATGCAGAATGAGAGACTGTGGTTTGTACATTAATGTTCAGGCTGCTGCTATAACCCTGTGGATCTTAGTCAAATAATCCTAATCCAGCAGCAGGTACCGATCCACATGCATGGCCTGGAAGGCAGACATCTGTCCCAGAAGCTGATTACAAACATCTGCCTATATTAGGTGGATGCAAACTCACAACGCTCACTTCAAAAAGATAATGTTCTCCTAGTCAAACTATGACTTAAGCTAAAATCCAGACTCTCTGTGCCCTTCTTTCCATCTTTGGCCTCTGCAGAGCAAAAAAAATAAACAGGGAAAATTTTTAGTGCTGAAGACTACACAGAAATGAATCCTGTCTCTGTAATACAGTCAGGAGGTACTCCTCTTGCCCAAGCACCAGCTTATATACAGATGTTAATTACAAAAATGTCCATTTGCATAGAATGCCACTCTGAGCAGGATCTAGGACTGTTATTTCAAAACAATGACCTAATGGATTAAAATCAGACTCTTCACTGCTCTCTCCCAGGTCTCAAGAATCACACCTGTGCCTGCAAGTAGACCTCGCCCCTGCGCCTACCACACTGGCCCTTACAGGAGTCCAGTACCTAGATCTGTAGACTACCATTATCATTTGTGTTACATTAGCGCCCATAAACTCTATTCACAGATCAAAATTGTGCTGTACTTCCTGCACTGTACAACCCTAGATGAATATACAGACACCACACTCAACCCACCTATCCCACCTATCCTGCTCCAAAAGACCTTCAGTGAACAATCATGCAGATAGTTCCAATGCAGTCATGTCTACTGCACGCAGTGGATATGGAAGTAGTCTCTCCTCACAGTTGGGTCAGATCAATGGTTTATCTAATCCAGTACCCTCTCCCTGATAGTGGCAACAGGAGAGCACTTCATACTGTAGAAAGTGGCTGAGCTATTCCTCTTGAACTTCCTTAGCAGCTACAGTCATTAAATTAGGGACATTAAGAGGGCATACCTCTATCTAGTCCCTTTAGAAACTGTTTATGGCATGTGTTCATGAATTTGTCTGATCTTATTTGCACCTGATTTCTGGATGGGTTCTCCTTAGGCTTTTTTCATTTGCAATAATGGAAAGAAAAATCTGGTTTTAAAATTCTTCTGACAGTTGCTTCTGGAATTAGCAGAAACACAGTCTTCAGCCATCAGATTTCCAAGCTACTCTTGGGTAAGACACCATTTGTCTAATTCTTTACTTTAACACAGTCTTGCATGTAGAAACTTCACCTGTAATAAGATAAAGTAGCTACTGAACACCAGATTCAACGCATTCCTTGAGTGACTGAAGTTCTTACAGAGATGGATGCCAGGATGAATACAGCAAAGTCAGAAAAGCTGATATGGGATAAGTCAGCCCTAAAACTCAGCTGATACATTTTAACTGTACTGTGGCTTTGATACTTGCTTAATTCAATAAAATCAGAAGTGGATCTACATAACAAAGTGTCATTATTTCCAGAGGAGAAACAAAAACCCAAAACACTGTGTAGACACACAGACTTTATTACATAGTGTACTGTTTCCACAACAGTGACCCAGACTATGGACACCACACTCTGCAGCAGTAATAAGGAGTCTGTAGTCCCTTCAGTCATCCTGGTGAAACCATGGCTCAAATGCATGTTTGATATGCCCAGCTAACACATGTTCACATTTCTGCACACCTACCTTTTCAAGCCAGGCCCATTATTCATCAGCCTTAGGTACACACATGTTGTGTTAAAGAAGAACTACTTAAATACCACCCAGCTTAAGTCATCAGCCATCCATTCCTATATAGGAATAAAACATTCCTACCCCTTTGTAGGTAGGGACCAAAATACAGGAAGGGTAAAGCTCAGGTTTACCACACCTAAGTAGTTAAGTGAACAGCATAGGTTGGGGATCATTCCTTCTCAGGATTCCTTTAGAGTTATGAGGAAATAGATGCAAGAGATCTTTATTTCTTGGGGGGAACAGATACACCAGGGGCTAATGTGGATCTATGTGCTGTGCAGTGCATGTAAAATTTGACATAAAAAGGATATGCCACATAGTCCTCAAGCAGGCAGGTAAATCAGCCACACATGAGACAGACTGTCTTTGTGTGATGCCATGGTCTGTAGAAACAGATTCAGTGTCCTGCTCTAACTTTTAATCAGATAAAAGAAGGGGCCCACAGCTTATTGTTGCTCTAAGACTCATGAAGTTTCTCTAAAGCCTTGCACGAAGTCAAACATTTCCTCAATTATATCACCTACGACAGAAAAGTGCCATCACTTGGTAAAGTATTCCAGTCGCTACCAAGCTGGGTTGTATGTGAGATGGCAAACTACAGGTGAAGACTGCATAGTCCCAGTGTAACATCCTGATTCATCCACTGTCTCTCCCTTGGTCTTGACAAACACATCAGAGACTGCAGCAGAAAGGTACTCGTTAATGTTTACACTGCTCAAAGCCTCAATGACATTGCTCATTTTCTCAGGCTCACCCACACTAACAGTAAATATTGGTTTCATGGACACAGGAAGTACCACAAAAGAAATCATTAAAAACAACTAGAAGATGATTACTGCTTTGTGACTCTAACCCAGAAGCCCGAAACTTGAGGAGAATTTATTTTACTTTATTTAATGAATTCCTCTGCTTCTGTCATGCAGCTAATTCAACACATTTCCTCCTCCTCTGACTGTTAAAAAGGAAAAGGAGCTAGTATAATCATCAAAGAGCAGCATTATTGCCTTCTGTGACACCGGGGTACTTTCCAAAGCTACAGGTAAAAAATGGCCAGTGAACTTTCTGATCTCTTGGCAGGATGAGCATACAAAACTCAACATAATGCAATCCACTACCCAAAAGGCATTATTTACATGCAATGAGGTTTGGAGACCTGGGACTTAGTGAGACAGCACTACAACAGTGGCAGGAGAGAAGTACAACAGATCCAGACCACCCTTCATGGCAGCACAGCTCTGCCCCTGCCTCAGTGCTGAAAACATCAAATCATAATACGTTTTCCTTTATCTTCTAGCCCTTTGTAACCTTACCTACACAGGTACATGTCTTACAAATTCACTCTGCTTAACTCAATTTTACTTTATGCTATATCAAATAATAATGGAGGTGTTCATTTATTTCCAATAATAATGGAGCTTCACCTCTGTTTCTGGTACAGCAAGACTGCAGTGAGACCTACAGTCTCACAACAGCTCCAAATACCACCAAGTTATGTCAAGAAAATAGTTACGAGCTATTCTACCATTCACTTCCCTTGTCCAGTTCCTCACAGGTGAAAACAAATACTAGTAATAGGAACCGATCCTGTATTACATGAGTTTCAAAAAAGTAGAAAAACTTTTCTGAACATTTATTCTTACATAAAACCCTCAAAAATACAAAACTAGACTGAGATTTAAAATCTCAGCTATTGTATTGGAAATGTTTTCCTAGGCCAGCACAACAGAAAACTTCAGTGGTCAACAGATCAGACCTTAAATTCCTTTCCTTCCAAAGCACTTAATTTAATGCTATCAAGCGAAAGAAAGTAGCTTTAACCACAGGATAAACTTCCTATGAGATTTAATTGGATTAAATAAATTTCTACATCATCAAAGCCTCAAGACTTGTATCTGCCACTTCTAAGGGTGAGGGACCACAAATGAAGAAAAAAACCCCTCAAGCTTCAGTCAAACAAAACCGCAGGCTTCAAACACCACGTGCACACACACAGACCACTGGAGCAGGCCCCTCAGCACACTCACAGACCGAGGGTCTTAAAGCACAAACATCCATGTATTTCAGATATCACCCCAAGCTAAGCACAATTGTGCCCATCTGCACCCATAAGCCTGATCATTTTCATGCATCTGACCCAAGTCCACTGAAATCCTTTCTGCAGACTAGGTCAGGCTCCCAGTTCCTCTAGCTCCTAGATGCCACCTCAGACACACCTGCTTGCTGCAGGAAGATGTCCCAGAAACTCAAGCTGGGGAGGAGCAGGTTACTAATCCGCAGCTAAAAGAAAGTACTATAACCCCATGGTGTAGTATTTCAAAATGATTTTGTTGCACACTGCAAGCTCACACTGACAGACGCTTCTGACTTGGGTAACGAGCACAGGTTTTTGCCCCAGCTGATGGCTGACCTCAGCAGAAGGCATTTCAGTTGAAATTTAACGTCTGTGCACAATAAGTGTCATACTGCTGGAAAACCAGTGATGTTGCAAGTGTGGGAAAACCCCATGCCATTGGCTTGTGTGAAAGTCAGCCTACAGTCCACAGCCTGGAAACAACAACATTATCTAGCCAACGGCAAATGGCAGTCATCTATTGCTCAAGTGTTCTCAGGGCTGCAGGGCTGAAGACTGCAGTTACACAATCAAGATAACTTTTCTACTCCGCCCTACTGGGCAAATGCCTGCAAGTTTTCATCTGGAAGAAAAAAAAAAAAAGAAAAAAACCCAATATTTTCTTAGCTACACCCTTGAAGTTTCACTCTGCACTTAACAAGAGAAACTAAACAAGGAAATGTTGATTGCCATTTTCATTGGCATGAGACTGAGGGCTTCAGTCATGCTGTAGGCCACATCCAGCAAAACTGGAGGAAAATGAAGGACAGTTAAAATAACTATCATTTACAACTTCATCAGCTGTACACAGAGAGGCCTATAGGAATACCCAGCCTATATTTCTACCAATAAAGCACTGTCTTCTCTGCAGTGTATTTTCCAGTATATCAACCTACTCTGGTTTTAAAAGTTCCAAATATGGGAACTTTTGCCAGCTTCAAGGAAAATTTACCACATCCTTTCACTGGTACTTGGATCATCAGCCAGTTACAGTTACATGTACAGAACTGAGCCAAAAAGTTTTATGCTACATATGCTTCATCCAATAGAAATTATTTCTAGACCTAAAGTCATAAAGCCATTTTAAAGGTATAAGTTAGAAGAGAATATTAAAGAAAAATTATTTCCATGTACAAACACCTGTGACGGTCTGACAATTATAGTCAATGTCTCAAACATTCGTTAAAGAACTTTGGTGGAGAAAACGGCCTCTAAAAATGCTGGAGTTTTGTGAACAGGACAATGTGGCCGGAGGAGGGGGCCCCACGTAGGGTGGGACCACACTTCTC
>JANZLQ010000032.1:14576895-14643338 GCA_026212715.1 Elanus axillaris | reverse complement strand
TTTTTTTTTTTTTTTTTTTTTTTTTTTTGTCTGCACCTACCACTGTAAAAACAGCTTCAGGATTAAAACCACAGTCAAGCTCTGCCTACGTGCCACAGGAGAAAGGCAACATGGCCACCTGATCAAGATTAGAAAGATTACACACATGAAAGTAGTTGGAGTGGTTAATCTGCTACTATACCTCCAGTAACTGGGTGTAGCTGTGCCCTTTCTAACAAAGTCAAGGTTGTACTCGTTTAGCCATCCACGACACATGAAAAGACAAACAGTTTCTGGCACTGAAACCTACCTCAGTCTACTTAGAGCACGTGGTTTCTCAACAATGATTCAAAGCAGGAGAAGTCTGAGGTCACTCCTCGGCCAGACATGACAACTTAGGACAAAAATATTTTAACTCCCTGTGGGTTGGTTTGGTTTTGTTTTGAAGCAGTGCCTCTGGCAAGCAGAAAACAGCAATTCTTTTACTGTAGTAGAGAAGAATTTGATTTCTAACCTTAACAGACCTTCCTCTACAAGAGACAATTAGAACAAATGCACAGCACAGCTGATTCAACTGGACCTGGAATAGTAATAAAGGCAACCCTTTTTAAAAAAGCTCAGCTTCTAGTGGTTTAAGGTATTTCTACATACTATTTCAATTAAAGGACATCATTTACCATTTCCTTTTTCACAGATTTCTCTAAAAATTAATTTGGATAAAAGCAATTTTGGTTTCTATATTTACTCACAAAGAGGCACGCAAAATACCAACTGCAAAAGAAGCTCCTACATTCACCATCCCACCATATGCTTATTTAACCTATATGCAGAAGGAGCTGATGTGGGAGTAGAAAGCAATGGAAAAAGCAATACAATTTGCAATTAATATCAAATCAACATTTCCATTTTATGCACCCTGTGTGCATCAGCTAAGCACTGCACATTCAAATATATAAGTGAAGTACTAAATATAGGTATTTGGTGACATACACTGACTCAAGAATCAGACACACACAAAATATTAATAATTATTACATGGAAAATACTAGAAAACAGCAATACTGACAGGTTACGATCAGTTCATGAAATTCTGATGCACAGCTGTATCCCCTTCTAATACTACTAATTTTTACTAAAATCTGTATTCAGAAATACAAATAGCTCTTTTCTATTAAAAAGAAAATTGAAGCTTTCCTCAGTATCACACTTCTCCTGTACTGTTTATTTTTATCTGGTACTGCTAGCGAGTACTATGTGCACTGCTGAACAGCCGTATTTTGTATGTCAGCAATGCTGAGAGAAAAAAGTAAACACTCTCAAAGCATGCCTTGGTTTCTTCATGATGTAATGGCCTACAGACAAACCATTAATAACGTTGACAGGAATATGTTGAGTCAATCTTTATTATTTTAAACAAACATAAATCCATAGAAATGGTCATGAAACAAAGCTGAAGCTGATGCAGTGCATATTTACAGTCATGAACGCCACAGTGCAGTTTGGGGCAGAAATTAAGAATGCTACAAACACATGAAAGTCCAAGAAAATGCAGCAGGCAATGCACAGCAAGACATGGACATAGGACAATTAACACCCATTGTCATGGGAAATATTACTTTTGCCGAGTGCAGAATTTGGACACAGAATAATTGCAGTACAGGAAACATAATTTTTTACTAAAAAATCAATTCAAAATAATTACTTTTCAGATGTGAAAGATGAGTTTTAAGTGAAAATCTGTTTTTCTACCCTAAAAACTGAAATACTTGAATTTCTTTACTACACACGTGTTGGCTGTCTTTTCATTTATGATGTGTTAAGTTCACTGCTCATTTTTCCCATGCCCAGTATGCACAAAGTCTGAAGTCAAGTGAATGTCCATATTGAATGGGGATGTAAAATGTTAAAACTTGAGCTGCACATTACAGATTAAAAGGCGGTTTGTTGGACATTGCAGTTACTCTGTGTGTCCACATCATCATGCTTGAACATTCTTAAACAGAGAGCTTATGCTGACTCCCAACTCCTAAGTAAAACAGGGTGCCCAGCATTTTGGCTGCCAGTCAAATAGTCTATTTTTTACATATATGCTTTTAATATTTGAAAGTTTTAACATATGCTTCCAGCAATTTAGAACCTTCTCATTTATCAAACACCCCCACCAGCTCAGGCAGTGCTTCCACAGATGTTTTTCCATGTGCAGCACTGACAACTTGAGCAGATCATATCAGTACTATTTCTGCAGCACCACGTCAAGCTAGATAACTGGTCAAAATTGAAATTAACCCCACCTTTTTTCCTTTTTATAAATTTTTTTTAATTCATTTGTTTCTTGACCAGGTTCACAGGTGGCCTCCAAAAAAGTTGTACCAACGCAACTGAACACAGAAGGGGAGAAGTGCATCACAGAAGTGACTTTTTAGAGGACACTAGTAAGGACTGGGTGAAGACACCACAAGGACTGCCACAGCCATTTCACCACTGCTTATGGATGGGAGTGATCACTGTGGGGGCAGTTACACAGTGCTTCTGTTTCAGCAGCAAAGCAGGCTTGGAAAACTGCCAACCTTGCCTACCTTCAGCTACTCATTACCATCTCATGCCACATTTTTTCAGAAGGTTATTTTTAGCCTGGATTATTTCAGTAAACTATTTCACTGCATGACACCATAAACCCTCAGGCTGGCATTGAAGGGGCTGTGAAGCACAGCACAGGGAAGGGAGCTAATATCCACCTTTTTAATTGGTTCCACAACAAATACCAGAACTACCTGTAGATACATCTCACGACTGCAGTTTAGCAAGAAGCTTAAATAGATACATTAAAGTCTGTATATCTATTTCTAAGTTCAAAGTTCAGTTTTCATTTTGAGGCAGTTTGCTTTTTTGATTTACTTCTAAACCCTGAATCAAAAGCTATATTCACCTCTCAACATGTTAAATCAAACACATGAATAAAAGATAATGTCCACCTTTCACCAGTACTTTAAACAAGAAAAGTTTGTAGAACAGCAATTCTGGTTTCATTAGATCAACTGGTGTAATTAGTACAAAACCAAAAAGCCTTTCTGGTATGCCCTTCTTCAGTTAGGTCAAATCTATATTCTTGTTAAGAACAGCATTCCCTCTTTACAGGTACAGGATGAGAATAAAGGAATAAAAAAAAAAATTGAAAAAAATTAATCTGACTTCTATAACAAGAAAAGCATTTTAAAGCTCCAAAATCACTTCTCCTGTGATAATGTCAGTAAGGAGAAAACATCACAGAAAACATGGAATAATTAAATTAGTCCACTGATCATTACTGTAAGAATTGTACTCTATGTACTGTACTGACATATGTTCCGGTCAGATCACCTGCTACAAATCAACACCAAGAATGTGAGTCTTCAATTTCATTCAGGATTCATTTCATGAATTTCGAAAGCAAAATAACCTATTTGTTGCTGAGCATAAACCTAAAAAACAATATACACTAATGTGAAAGGAGACACAAGTATGAAGTAATAAAGTACAGAGACAAGAAAAGATAACTAGATAGACTAAAATCACATCAATATTATCTTTTCCTCAGTAGAATAAGTTATTCTAATAACTAATAATCTAATAAGATTTATTCATCTTGAAGGTTAGTGCTACAAATCACCCAAATTCTCTGACAGTGTCTGAAAAATGTCAGCTAATAATGAAATTAAAATAGTATTATGCAAGACACCAATAAGATACCATCTGGAGTAACATGCATTTCAAAACAGGATAGGACTGCTGGGCTGCAGTTTCACTAAGTCTACTAAGTTCACACAGGAAAATGAAATCTCAAAATAGCATCTTTGATAGCAGCATCAACAGGCACAGCAAGAATCAATTTCAGCTTTCACTAGCACTAAATGCTGGACATCTTCCTCCCATGATCCCTACTCAAGTGGTTCTCCTTGCTCATATTAAACTTCTCTGTTCACTGAACCCTGCACTGAGCTGTTTCAGCCTGCCAACCCTACAGAAAGTTTACCACTTTTGTTGCATGTACTCCTTTCTGCGTTAGTGCACATAATGGCTCAGCAGAAGACCAGATAAGCACTGAAGCCAGTGCAAAGGGAGAAGATGAGAAAACTGTCCAGGGATATTTTTTTTTTTTCCTGGGTTCAGTAAGCACAGAAACTAGAGCAAGGTATGTCACAGGAGCAAAGCGCTGGGTGAAAGGACTAGTACATCAGTTCACTTTGCTCCTTAAAACCACAGCCTAAGTACATCTGAGTTCTCTTGAAACATTTTTATGGGAAATTACAGAGAAGCAATTCACTGATGCACATGCAGCAATAGATAAGAACAATTTGATTGTACAGAAAAGTCAATTTGGAGTGCTTCAACACACACCCAAGTGTGGCTTCTGATATATCGGCCAAGGCAAAATAGACAAAAAACGTATTCTTGTGTACACAAAAGAGCCAGACATAAAAGACATTCCACTTAAAAATAAGTATTTTTTTTAAAATCACAAAGATCAAGCCTCACTCCCATACACTTCAGTATCCCTCAACAGCTGTGAATTGCTCCTTTTTATTAGCTGGCAAGCTATGCTTCGCTAAGCAGCCACCAATGTTTTGTGAAGTACTGTGTGTACACAGAAAAGATACAAAGCAAGAAGCCTGAGTTATAAAGTCACCTTGGAAAAGACACTATTTTTAATAAGGATTAAAATAATTGAGAACATTCACACATTCAAGATGATGGCTTTCACCATTTTCTGTCAGGGAGCATGACAGTTAAATAGCCAGGCTCTTCATTCTTGTGGTTATTTGCCCTGACATGTCAGTATTGGCAGGGGGAGATTCCAGTTATGTTTTTGCAGGGCTCAGCACACATTACACAAGGAGCATAGCAATTCACCCAGTCCTCCTCACCCTGCTGAGGACAAGAAGGTTATTGGTATGGAAGACATGATTAGGGGTTTCTCAAGCAGGCTCTTGGCAAGAAACACTACACAAAACCTGTTTATTATGTTTTCATGCTACTATCATTGTTGCTGAGCTCCACCCATTCCCAATACATGTTTATACAGGTGAATTGCCGGGAAGAGAATGGAAAGAAACTCTTCCTTTGCACCTGAGCCTCGCAGTTTAATTCTTCAATTGCTCAGATTCATAAAAACTTGATAAAATGTCAAAAAGCATTTCCTTAGAAGTGAGCAAACAAAGGACAATAAATGCATGACAAAGAGGTAGCAAACAAGGCTATGGGAGTTAGTTATTGCCAAGGCTAAGTGTCTAATTTCTCTTTCACCATACAAGTCTGGCTACCTGTGAACACACCCAGGTGAGCTTGAAGGACTAGACACCACTGAAAGGAAATGACACAGTGGGAAAAGAATCCAGGAGGCATCCAGGAGGTCTTAAACCTCCCAAGCCCTTTGTCTTAGCCTGAGGCTGGCTCTACAAGAGGGTAGGTATGAACATACCTGTAATTTTGCTCACCCTCTCTCCTTCTCATCCACCTTTTTGAGAGCACATAACTAGGAATAGGAAGGTTTGAGGTGCAAAGCCAACCCATCCAGCAAAGTGCCCGGCATTTCCTAGAAGAGGCTGAGAGAGAAGGCAGGGCAGGAGGGAAGAAAAAGCTTCTTGTATCAGATTTTGAAATCACAGCCTGCAATAAAAAAAAACCCAGGAGCATTCACCAATGGCAGTGCAGGAGGTGACCACCTTTGAAATTTCCACTGGCTTTCTGCCAAAGGATTCAACCTCGCTCCAAAAGAGAGCAAATGTAATGGGTGTTTCAGAGCCTTCCTTGGGCTTGGAGAAACAGATCAGGTCACTTGCATATAGGGAAGTCACTAATTATATAGTATAGACTTACAGCTGTCAAATTCGCAACACAGGGGGCAGCCCCCAGGTCAGCAGAGCAGGCAGGGGCTGATGCATCTGGCCATCTAGTAACACCTATGATCTTCAGTGACACAGAATCCCTCTCTAAGTCAAACGCCCTGAAGTCTGTATTTTTTTTCTTATTTCCATATTACAGACTTAGGTTTGCTATCTTTCAAACATTTTCCCAATCACTCTCTGTAGTGCTGATTCCCAAACCATGGTCTGGAAATTGGCAGGATTTGGCAACCAGTGCCAGGAACCACCACTAAGAGAAAATACCAAATTTGTTTCTTTGGTAAGGCCTGTAGGAAAGTCTGAAAGTTCATAATGTTCCTGTCATGCTTTTGGTATTGTTCAATACACGTTAAAACATAAACTATCATAGGAAGTGATCAACTGCTGGCACACAAAGTCTGCGGTTAATCTTTGAACGTTAGCTGTAGTGCTATCTTAAAAGCTGCCTGACTACAATGCAGACTTATTTCTTTTACATGCTTTATTGCAATTATATTGCCTACACTGCCTATTAACAACCTTGCAGCTGGAGTCACCAGTCCAGCTAGTGAATGATCACCCCTCATGTGTAAACCAAATATTCTTTAATTTATTCTTTCCCAGCTGACCAGGAATCATGTCTGCAATCTTAGGCACTTTCTGCAATAAAGCAGCACATCTCCAGCAGAGTTCCAGTTAGACTAAATGCAAGGGTGAAAGTACTGCACACTGTGTAAACTCTGTCTACCTACTAAAAGGTACTGGAGGAAGAAGTCTATAGCTCAAACCAAAAGCCTGTACCTTTCACCAGTGACAAATTATCTAGTCAGAGAGTGGGAGAGAGGACTCCAGTGCTTAAGTCACATCCATGTACTTTTGCCTTTATTTCCATAAAAGCAGCTTTTTGTTTGACTGCAAGTGTTTTTGTTTTGGTGTAGTTTCTAAGTTGGCCTAAGCTGACTAGACCACACCACAGCCAAAAGGAGCAGCCCCTTACTTCCCTGCCATTTGCATTACCAGGTCCTCCTTAGTGTCAGCTGTCAGGTAGCTGACCAGTGATGTGGATGACAAATAACACTACTATAAAGAGGTTTAGAGCAAATGGTGGATTGAAAAAATCCTCTCCAGTAAAAGGCTTCAATTCCAAGATCTGTAAGATCTCTACTTAACCTGATGACCGAAGACTGTATCTAAGACTGCACTCAAGCCAGAAGTGATGCGTCTAATACATCACCAGGTTGCTGAAAAAGCATTCATAATGCATATACTCAACTGGGCAGACTGAAGTTTCCCAAGACTGCTACTGAGAATTTCAATTCCACAAGCAAGGAGTCAGCACAGATAAATGGGTGCTGGAAACTTCAATATTAATATCAAACTTTTGTCCAAGCTATTACACTGATGTGCTAAAGCATGTTTTGGACCAGTATTGTAAGAGGAAGGTATTTCAGAAAGCAGTAGATTGAGGCTCACCAGCAGAGCAAAGAAACCAGAACTGAAGAACGAGGGCATTCTGCACGTGTACATTCTGATATGCTGTCACAATGTAGCATGAAAAACTAGCCTTGTGAACATCAGATTCACTGTACAAAATGCTTTGTACTAGCCGCTTGTCACTGATTTAATAAAAACAAGACAGGCAGTGTATCAATCTAGGTAAATTTGGGGAAGTACATCAAATAAAAGACTGCTCAAAGTGGGTGTGACTCGCCTCAAAAAATAATTTCTAGAAAGTCTTGTGATTATTAAAATTATAGCTTCTTTCACTGTGTGTCTGTTGAAAAGCCTAGTGTAAAGACTGGGTAAAGAAAAAGCACACAGCACTGACTGATAATTGATTTGGCATACATCAGTCTATTTATAGCTTAATTTTTGGATGATATGGTAAGTTTGGGGTTGGACTAGATTATCTCAGGCAGTCCTTTTGAGCCTAAACAATTCTGTGTGAAGAGTTTGAAAATGAATGTTGCTTAATATGAATTCCTCTGCTAGTATGTAGTAATGTTCCATTCAGTACCCAGCAAGAAAACTAGGAAAGGCAATTTAAACTTGAAATATGCTTGTTTGGGGTTTTAAAAAGAAGCAAAACCCATGAGAAATTAAACCTGCTGCTTTGCATCATCTAAATTCCAGCTTCCAAACTGCATACTGAAGACAGCACAGACGCTTAGGAAGTCAAACAAAAACAGACGCATACCAAAATCTGACGTGTAAAGCAGTGACAACTTTTGGCTTTCTTGACTGACTAATATTTCTTCATGACCCTCATTGCTACAGAAACAGGATAACCCAGGCCACTGACTACTTAATCTGTGATCTTCCTTCTAGCAATGACCAATACATGAACCTTCACAGGAAGGACAGAAAGTTCACAGTAACCTACAGCCTCTTAACGCAGTGTTGTATGAAGAGACACTGAGTTTGGCAGTCCTGTACTCAGTACGTTTGCTGGGTGATGAGAGTTGTCACACAGTTACTTTCATGCCTTTTTTAGGACCCGCAGCAGTCAAATGAAGAAACAGGCCATCTGCTCCCTTCTGCAACGAGCACAACACAATGTTCTCATTTAAACCAGTCTGCTACAGGTAGTCAGTATAAATCAGGCATTTTGAGCAGCATTGGCTGCCATTTGTTCCTTAGGTATAAGATCTTACACAGTTTTGGTAATAACCTTTCAGAAGATACTGGTACACATCTTAAGAGCTGGCCTTCTCTCTGCTTGAGAATTGAGGCATAATTCCCTTCAATCACCGTGACACAGATTTAGTGATATTTCTATGTGTGTTCCTAGAACTATCCTATATTCTTCAGGTAAAATCTCACCAGATACTCAAGCCAGATATGAGAACACTTGTTCATTCAATCTAAACTCAGAAAACATTACTTGGAGAACTTACGGTGTTGGAAGTCTAAAGCAATCTTATATCAGTTAGTCAGCTTTATGAGGCACTGCAGCAGTGGTTCTGCCTGTAGTCACATTCAGAACTGTCATTAATAACATCCTGAATGCCAGTAAGCAGCACATACAAACAGCCCCTGAAATGGGGAAGAACGACACATCTACTCAGAACTATTGTGCACAGAAGTTAATTCAAGTGACAAAACAAGTATGTATTTCAGTCTTACCTGGCCTGTCATATAACAACACTGCAAGAGTGACAATGCAAGTCTTTTATTAAACCGCCAGAGGTGGCACTTTGACCTATGTCTGACCTAACATAAATTTAAGAGAAACATCCTAGTGATAAACATCAAAGACTTTACAGGAGTATGTGGAAGGCACCTGTGTGAGTCAGGAAAATTCAGATAGAATGGGGTGGGGTGTTACCTTTATTTGCAGTGTGCTTTACAGCAGCTCCCTAACACCACATGCACACTTGCTCTCAGGGATGCTGGGGCAGAATATGTGCAGCACAGCCAGCTAGAGCGTCAGCTTCCTACACCCTTTGGATTACAGGAGATCTGCTTGATAATTGTTGACTTCTATATAGTAGTGTACACTGTGTTGTTTAGAAGAGGACATATAATGCTTGATTTGAAGAGCAAATGAGATGTTCTGGATATTATGTTCTGGGAAGCAGTAGGAACTTTTTATTTTGTTGTGCTTCTAACATATACATTGAAGGATGTGGACAACTACTGAAGCTATAGGTTCTCTGAGCTTTTTATTTTTATTTTAGAATTACATATAGACTCTTGTGAGCTGCAATATCCTCAAAATCCTGAGTTAGAAATAACATTCAGAGTCTCACTTAAAATGTATGACATATATAAGAAGGCTTAACTTAAAATAAAAAAATGCCTTGGCTACAAAGAAAGCTTTCTATATATTCTATTCTATATGAAGTTCTTCCACAACTAGCTTGTGAGACTAAGAACATTAACAGGGTGACATGCAAATTCTTACTTCAGTTACAGATATTAACTCTGATGCTTCTCTACCTAAAAGATTTATTAATTTCCATCAGTTGAAATGAAGACACAGTACCATTTCTCTTCTGTACATATCACTGTCATCCCCATGTTTATGAAACCAGCTTTGGCTTTTGACTTGATGCATACCTGAAAGTACCTTTTAGCTCCAACACACCCTGAAAACCACTGATTGCTCTTCCTCATGGCGCTGGCACGTCAAGGTACATCTTCCTGTTAGATATGAAGATATGAATTATCTCCATGAAATTCACTGTAGAATTTTTGTGACCAGGAACAATTTCATTCTGACCAGTACTTTTCGTAAATTGCTGCAGGTTACGTACCTGACATACAAAGGCTATTTCCTATAAGGTAAGAGTACGTACACTCAGTCTTGGCAAAAGCTGATGACTGCAATAGCAGCTTCACAACTTTTTCACCCAGAGGTAGTCCCTACAGCGCTACCAGAGTAGAAGCACCAAAGAGCAAGATGAAAATTTTCACCTGCATTTTAAAACCTGTCCACTCAGGTACACACACACACTCTCCCTAAATGCTGGTGGTACTTTTCAAATAACTGTTTTGCTCAAAAAATTTACCAGAAAGAAAGCTGCTACCCAAACTGCTGGAAGAACTTGAGAAGCATCCTAAACCAACAAGTAAAAAGTTTACTTTATAGGAATTGTTTAACATGACATGTAACTCATTCAGTTTTTGCAGTATTAATCTAAGACTTAACCATAGTGCTTATGAAGTTATCTACCAGTTTTGTTTACTTCATCTGATTTACCTATGACAAATACATTAGGTGTCTGAAATATTGTATCTGGCCCTGGCCATGGAAATCTAAAGGAGTGCAATATTTTACTTATTGGTAACATGGAAACAGCCATAATTCTGACAAATGAACACAGGACCTTTGGTCAGTGTTTACCAGTAACAAGATTACACTGGCTGGAAAGAACAGATCTGCAAACAATTTAACTACCACATCAGAAACTGTTCTTAAAAATACTACCACAAACCTGTTTCTGGCCACTACTGTCACCTTCAGATTGTCCTCAGGATGCAGTGTGGATTGTGAATCTGTCATGGTTTAACCCCAGCCAGCAACTAAGCACCATGCAGCCGCTAACTCACTCCCCAGCCCTCCACCCAGTGGGATGAGGGAGAAAATCGGGAAAAGTGGTAAAATTCGTGGGTTGAGATAAGAATGGTTTAATAGAACAGAAGAGAAGAAACTAATAATGATAATAATACTAATAAAATGACAACGGTAATAATAAAAGGATTGGAATATACAAATGATGCACAGTGCAATTGCTCACCACCTACCAATCTTAGTCCCTGAGTGTCAATCCCCCGCCCCCACTCCCCCAGTTTATATACTGGATGTGAAGTCCCATGGTATGGAATACCCCTTTGGCCAGTTTGGGTCAGCTGCCCTGGCTGTGTCGTGTCCCAACTTCTTGTGCCCCTCCAGCTTTCTCGCTGGCTGGGCATGAGAAGCTGAAAAATCCTTGACTTTACTCTAAACATTACTTAGCAACAACTGAAAACATCAGTGTTAACATTCTTCTCATACCGAACTCAAAGACATAGCACTGTACCAGTTACTAGGAAGACAATTAACTCTATCCCAGCTGAAACCAGGACAGAAATGTATATCCAAAGGTGTATTCAGCCTAGAATGACAGGACCATAAGTTCACTTACTCTTGGGATGTTTGAGATTTGGAACTTATTCAGAATCTCATGACTTGATCTTATCTCATTTTATACTGACTGATTATGAGATGGTACATGGTGCAATTTTCTTCTGTGCTAAAAGGATATTGTGTGAGAAGAGTCTTCAGGTCACTCACTACTGGAAAAGTCAGTATCACCACTGCAAGAGCTAATATCAGTTGTGCCCTCCATTTAAGCATAACTTATCCAATATCCATCTACTGTTTGTGAAGTTACTCATAGTTTTAATGGGTATTCCACTGATCTGTAAGGAAAATGCTACAGGGACAGCCCTCCTCCCCTTTTTTTTGCCTCTGTAGACTATCCATGTGGACTATACTAGGGACTCCTTGAATCCAGCCCTAACTCTAGTCTTCTGTGCATTACATTTACTTACTCTTACCTATTATTTTTATCACAATAACAAGAATTCCTGTTCATGGTCCAGGATATCACTGTGTTAAGCGCTATACAAATACAAAAAGCCAGAGCTATCCCAAAAGTGCTTCAATTCTTAAGCAGAAGGCAGGAGACGGTAAAGAAAGCAGCAGAGAGATGGTCAAAACATAACTTGTCTACAGTTGGACTGTACTGTGCAATTAACAGGTGACGTGGCAAGCTCTTTAGGCAAGAGGGGTTTTTTTGGCAATGTTTATGTTTAATTGTGCAGAAAAAATAACTGTGAGACTTACATGTGTCCAAGATAATGAGGATTTGTGAAAAAGTCTCTAACAAAGGTGCAGCTAGGCCCAAACAACAAAAACGATGGTTTTGTCCATAGCAGTTAAAGGCGGATGGATGACTGAAGATGGAGAAGATAAAGAGTCTTTTGAACTTTTTAACCCAGAGATAGCCTACAAAGTATCAGCAAGAAAGGCTGAGACTTTACTCTAGACAAAGAGGGTAAGTCTTAGGAGAAGTGGAAGATCTTGCCATTGCCTGTATAGAAACAAAAACTGAAGAAAGATTATCCAGAGAAGGGAAAGGAATCAAGTACCAGGCTATCAGAGAGTAAGGAGAAAAATACTCAGAAAAGACTTTTAAAACATCTCCTTCTTGTTCAGACACACCAAGCCACCTTGAACTGTAAACTCCCCATCTCTTGGATCTAACTTCACTAGGAAAGTCATTACCTGAGACGAACCTGAAAAACAGTATATTTTCAAATACAATACAAATCTTAGTAGAATATCTAACTTTATCTTAATTACCTTCAACAGTAGATTTTGCCTGGTCTTCACTTGGACACCAATACATCAACCAACCAATATTTGTTTAAAATTTCTGTTTCTTTATGGAGTCACATATAGCCTTAGATCTTGTACTGACTACAATTTAAAGGCATAATTTCATTTGAAACTCCCATTATATTAAGATAATCCATATGATTTATAGTGATTACAGATAGCATGAGCAGAGTAGAGCTGAGCTACTTCACCTTGGGTTACCAGCAAAAAACTAACACTGTTGCTGTGAACAGAGAAAACAAAACAAAAGAAATTCAGGAAAATAGTGCTGTTTCTTGAGATAGAGCTCAAGTAAGACATATTTATAGAGAGAAAACTAACATTTATTCTTTTTACATTTTACTTGCATTTAGCAAGTAGTATAAGAGAAAACTGGTATGTTACTATATTGTATGTAGAGTTACAAGCTGAAAAATGACAGTGAGAACAGCACCTTCTTCATTTAGTCATATTCCCTGTTACCTTCATAATCAGAATTGTTAAAATATTTAGAATGAAGAACAAACACACAATTATGAGAGAATAAAATAACTTCTCTTCTACTTCCCACTTCTCCATAAGAGCTCTTAGCCGAACTCCAGTTTTAAGAGCTGTTCTGTTTTTGAAGGAGATGCGAGGCTGTCACTTCCTTGGCACAGTTTGTGGGTTTTTTGCACTGGGTGTTAGTAAACAAATATTTTGACTACTTAATACCTGCATGTTATTCAAAATCCACTATAAGGAAATGCACATGACCTTATTTTCAGTATTTTCTGGCCCTACCATTTTCTAAAACAATGTTCATTCCAGATAATATTTAGGAATCAGAGAACAAGTCGTCTCCATAAAGGGGAGTAGGAGGAAAATTCAGGACAACTGCTGTCAGTCATAGCTCCAAATACATTGGCTGGCTGTGAAGTAACTGAAAATCTCAAATTGGAGAACCGTATGTTTTACTTGTTCTCCCCTGATTTACACAATCTCTCTTCTTAATTCCTTTTTTAAAAGTGTGACTGGAGATGATAAGGCCAGTACAACTTGTGAGTATCTAGGCAGCAAGACTCAGACAAGAGCAAAAAGCAATAACTAGCAGAATTAAACCAGAATCTTTCTTGTTTAGTGAGTATGTCAAACACTAAGTGGGGAAAAAAAAGCCAAATATTTCTGAAAGGAATGGTGAAAAATGATGCTGGAACTAGAGAGAATAGAAACGCTAAAGTATGCCCATAAACACCTGTGAGAAACTGGAACATGGTGTCATTAAGGAAAGAAATCATTTAGCTTATAAATCATCCTGCCAGTTCTTCTCATTTAATCTTGAACCTTTGATGCTTGGCATTTTCTTGGTATTTGAATCCTGTTTGAATCATAACACTAACAAGACAAGGACTGTAATTTTCATTATTTTTTACCTCAAATGCACAAGTAAAACATGAAAAATATGAATACCTAAAAACCCACAACAAGGTGGCAGTATAAAAAAAACCTGAGAATTAAATACAGCTTTTAATTTTTTTTAGCAATTATTACTTTTTAAGGTTTCTGCTTCAAGCTTCTGAATGCTTAATGCTTGCAATCTTGTGCTACTTAGAAGTATAACAAAGACCTAAGAGATGATTTCCAGTGAAGGGCAATGTAAATGTAATGCCAGGAAAAATCCCACAACCATTAAGTCCATTATTTGGCTTACTTAATACTGGAGAAAGCAACTGGCAATCACAGACAATGCTGTACCATCCTTCCAAGGGCTGATTTCATAGAACTTTTAAATATCTTATTTCGGGAATTTTCTCATCAGAACCTCTGTAAATTGCTTAAATAAGAGAAATTTTCACAAGTGTGCAAACAACACGCTTTGTTTTAAGCTATTACATCAGGGATACAACAGTTTATTTTCCATAAAGCACAGGATACTGCTCTGGGCTTAGTGATAACCAGGTCCCAATTTTAAGAAAACACTAGATCTACAGGAAGCAACGGACCTCATTTTTATAGAACTGATAGTTACTCTCACTACTGAGGACAGTTCAGTCTCCGAGACCACAGCAATTTATTATTTTTAAGGAGTACATTTTACTGAAGTAAAAAGAAAAGGTACAAGAAGTACAAGAAAAAAAAAATAAAGGAAAGCATAATCTGTTCAAACTCCAGACTCACTCCAGTTTATTTTGCCTCTGGATACTGCATGTCTGAAAAAACTCCCATTCTTTGTCAGCAGCAGTCCCTCAGCTCCTTACAAAAGAACAAAAGCAAATTTTACAAATTTGGTACAATGAGGAGGAAATGAGAAACACATACGTGAAATATTCTCACAAGGCTTCTGCCGTACTTTGGTTCTGCACAGCGAACAAATTTAAGTCTTTAAAATTGTATTTTAGAACCAGCTCAGCTTCATCTGAAGTATGAGGGGCAGCAGGGGGAAATCCATGCTCTTAACAGGGAAAACAGACATTTTGTCAGCAATTATTTTTTGGGAAGCTGATGAGGGAATTGTAACAGAGTTGATGATTCTTCTAGATTCGTCTGTGCATCTCTTTTCAGTAACCTTTAAAACGTGTGAGCTTTCCAGTAGGAGCACAGGCTGGCAAGATTCCACAGAAGAGTCATTCCATGGTCAGAAAAGACCACTTCAGGGAAACGGTGCCCCACAGAACATAACCCCAGCCGAATCACACAACATGCCACTTCCAAACTCCAAATTTTACTGAATGAATTTCACTGAATGAAACAATTTATTTGTACAGAGGCTTCAACAAGACCTGGTCAGGACAGTTGAGGCAGTTATTTTCACTAGTGCCATTAAAAGTGCTGTTCACTTGCAGGCATTTTGAAACCTTTCATACTTAAGAGAAATACCTTTGGTACAACTCCTCTAAGTCTAGAGTTTCAGGAGCTTTTCTAAGTTTTATAGGCATTGTTAACCAATGTCAATATTATACAAATGAACATATCATCCTTTACAAGTATGTAAGCAAGCAAAAAAGGTAAGGATACAATATCTAGAAAGTCCCAAATGCTGCCTGAAAAGTGTCTTAACTTCAGAAAAAAACTTTAAGCAGTGAAATTGCAGGTCCCATCTACCAGAAATAAGATAAAGAGAAACTCAAGTGGTAACTGCTAGTAGCCAAGCCATCTTTCAACAGTCAAGCTGACTCTTAGGCTTTCTCCCAGACTCCCTACTCTCCTTCCCCCCAGCCATTTAACAGAAGAATGTTTTTAAGATGACCAGAAGATCTAAACTATGTTTCTCTCTCTCTTCTAGATCATAAGGTGGGCTTAACATTTGTCTCTGATCCAAAACTGAACATGACGCTGCACCTTAGGCCCATGCAAGTGGGAG
Source organism: Elanus axillaris (assembly GCA_026212715.1). Lineage (NCBI taxonomy): Eukaryota > Metazoa > Chordata > Aves > Accipitriformes > Accipitridae > Elanus > Elanus axillaris. Next base: position 14,627,293 of record JANZLQ010000032.1, on the reverse strand, counting down.
AGGTCAGCATACTGTGGAGTCTATAAGAGTAAAGAAAAAAACAGCAATTCATTTTGGTTCTTTAATTATGCAAATAAAGACTGCTATCTGGAACTCATGCGGTTTTGCATTTATTTATAGAATTTCCCTGTCCCGCTTGTAGTCTGCACAGTAATATTAGGCCTGTTTCTAATATTTCTAACTTCTAAACAACCTAAACAGCTACTATTTAAAACAAGTCAAATCTATCAAAAATGGTTCCCCCATCCTCCTTTCCCTGCCTGTAAACTTAAACATTTTCTTAATTTCAAAAATAGCTGTGCTTTAAATTCCAACAGGGTAGCAGGAGAAACGATGTTCTTATAACTTACAAGGTAAGAGAACACCCAGTAGTGACAAAAAAACCCATAAGTTACAGAATGGATTCCTTCATGTTCTAGTAAGTCACAACAACTAGAAACAGACAGTTTAATTAGTCACAACTGGAAACAAGTATTTTAATTCTAACAAAAAGAGGAGGCCCACAGCTCTGCAGTGGAATGTAGAACATTTTCTTCCAAGACGGTGGGTAGACTCAATGTATCAGATCACTAAATCAGTAGTATTTTGACTTCATCACAGACCACTGATCAATTCCCATGATTTTTGTGGATAAATGTTGGTAAACGTAATAATGAGTTTTGTGAGTCAGCTTAAGATAACAGCGGATCCACAATAACACTTCAATTTATGCCAGAGGGGTGGGGAGAGAAGCTGGACACCTGAGTGGAAATCAAGAAGCTCACAGGGAACCACAGAAGAAAACCTCAATTCTCCTAATATTCCACAGACACATTCAAGCCCTATATGCAATGGCTGTGTATTTTCCAAATGTTTCAGCTACGTTTGTTTTTTTTTTTTTTTTTAAACCTACTGTACCTATTTCTGAAGTGCAATTCGCAGTTATCTTAGGGGATGTCAACTCTATTGCAAATTAAGTTTTTGAAGTACGCAGTGACAAAGCTTGTCCTATACCACTGTTATATACAGGACGTTGTTGTAGTTCCTTATCTAAGCCCAAGGAAAGCATAGCTTAAGGAGATGCCAGCAAAAAAGTATTGGTTCTATCCTGCCAAATTTAAATGATAACACTATTTTATATAGGTATGTCCCCTTTAGAAGCACAAAGCAACTGACAATCACCTCAAGATTTAAGCCAAAGAATAACAAATCTATACAAAATGATCAACTAGGTCATAAAAACTGTACTAGGACCTGTACTGGTACTCTCAAAAAGACAATGTGTTGCTGTATGTTAGGCTGTTCAAACTTCTCAACATATTACTGTCTGCTTATAAAGGAAAGTAAAGCTTTATATTGCAAGGTTGAAGCAGTAGGGCCTTCACAGGTGTGGTATCTGTATTTCTATCAACTGAGAAAAAAAATTAAACCATACAAATCACAAAGGAATGAATGCTCTTTGGATGACAAACCTCTAAATTGTCTTGGAATCTATAAGTAACCCTATGAAAGCAAAAGAGTATGCACAGCTTGAAGCTGAGAATGGAGTTTTCAAAAACAAACAAACAAAAAATCAAAAACCTGAATTGTACAGTTCTACATTTCTGCACAACTCTACAAGAAAAAAAAAATCAGTTCACGCATTTAATTAGAGGGAAAATATACCTTGGAAAGAAACTGTGTTTTGCAAATAATGAAAATTACAGTGCTATTTCCTTGTAACTAACATACCATCACTAATTTCTGATGTGAAAGACCATAAAAATGTTAGGTGGTGGAAAGAACAGTAAATTCTGGTTATTTGAAGATTTAAACAGAACTATTGCTCATTTTATTAGGCATATCAAAATCATGGCTAAACCCCAGCAGTAGGCTAGTGCTTTTAGGAAAACTGTAGTTAAATCAGTAGAAGTTTATATTTCTTGGCACACAGACACCATCCTAACAAGTCTCTTTAAAATTTAGTATCTTGGTAGAGGTAACATTTACTGTTCACTATATTTCTGGTTGTTAGGGGTTACCATGAAGGTCCTGTTTTTCCATGACATCAGCTGCATTCCAACAGAAATGTCTGCCCAGGAGTTTTAGTAATGACTGTAGTCTCCAAGTACTGAAACCTTGGTCAAAATCCTCTACACCTGCAGACCAGCTGAGTAGAAGAAAAAACTAATAAGAATTTAACTGGAATTTATTACTTAGTTCCTAGTAAATCAAAAAATATTATTTTTGTTCCTCAAATCTGTTGTTCAAAGTTGTTTGGACCAAACTTTGAGTATCTGCTAATTGTTTGATGCTCCTCATTCAACTATCTGCTTGACTCGAGACCCCACAGTTCAGTTTGTCAGAAGTGTAACATACTCCACACTAAATCAATTCAAACAGGTCAAAGGTATTTCAAAACAGGGTGCACAAATTTTCCAAAATTAGTATGTCTTACCTGCCTTACATGTGTCTCATCTGTTTCTTTTTCTAAAACACTGATGAAAATATTCCATTCCCATTGAGATACTATGAAAAGCAAACTGTTTGTGAAACATGGATCCTGTAGTCTTGAGTAAAATCCCATGAAGACACGAACAATCTTCAGAGCAGACATCACACTCTTTGTAGGAAGTAAAGTATGGAGCTACACCCTGAACACTGAGGAAAAACCAGAACACTATAGCAGTGGTAGATGTTATCCTCTGTGTGGACAGCATTGAAGTGTATAAATGACACCCATGGAACCATTTTGCAAAGTGTATCTACCAACAGCAGCAAAGTAGTAGAAGAGTTTTGGGCTCTCTTTCAAGTTCTGTGTATGCTGCACATCTTATTAATTAGCTGTCTGACACGTGGGCAGCCCCTGGTCTCTACTCAGAGAGGCTACCCCTGCAGCACGCCCCAGCTACCAAAACCTTGCCACATAAACCCAACACACCCAGGCAACCCTGCTATACAACCAGTAGAATCCAAGTGGGTTTATTTGAACCTGAGGCCCCAAATAAAAAATATCATAATGATACCAGACTGAAGACTACAAAAAAGAAGAAAGGGTTCAGACTCAATACACACAAGAAAAAAAACCACTTTCCTTTTTTCTTTATTAATGCTAGATACCACATTTCATGAATACCATGTTACCACGCCACTAGGGCAGGTAATTCCTAGTGCAAAGAAAAAAGCCCGTATTAGATAAAAAGTGTGGGAATGTTTCCACTATAACACGCACCAGTTCCTGACGCTATTTCGTATAGGGCTACTTCAAGCAGAATAAAAGGAGAAAACTTTATTACAAGATATCTCAATAGAGATTATTATTATTATTTTGTCATCAATGGGGAAAGAATTTGAAATCAATCAACTCAGCTGTATTCACACCAGAATATCCATACAGTGAGGACTGCTATGCCACCAATTTAAAATGGCTTCCTTTGCCGAGTTCTTTTCTTTACTGATAGAAACCTACTACAACTAGTAACATGAAAACCACAGAAAGAATATCTTGAAGACCTATACTGTATTCTTTATATAGAAGAATATCTTGAAGACCTATACTGTATTCTTTATATAGAAGCTGGTTCATTTGGGGAAAAAAAAGCCTTATTGACAAAATTATTTGTAACAGACAGTCTTATGCCAACAACTGCTATGTACTAATTAATGCAAATCATAATTCTCCAGTCAGAAATGATTTGCTCACTGGCAACATATTCACCTGTTATGTTTGTTATGTTTCTCTGATTTTGGTTTTCAGTCAGCGTATGCTCTAAATAAAGACTGTTCTCTCGGTCTTTGTTTTCTTAATTGTTAAAATGTGTGAAGGACAGAGTAAGCATATTTTTATAACAGTTATCAAATAGTTGAGTTTATGCCATCTCTAGCTGTGTGACCAGGACATGGTACTTCTACAAAATTACACTTCCCAGAAGGCAAGCAAAAAGGGGAGTACTTGGCCATCAGTACTGAGAGCACAGGCACTGAGAACTGTTTTATGGAAAACTAGCAAACATTTGTATACAAATTGCTAATTTCCTCACTACTCCCAAAAGTCCACTCAGTCCTTGTCAACATCCTTCAATTTGCAGGGGTTTGGAGAGTCATCAGCTTCCCTTTTGAAGCGATTTCCTGTTTTCTTTTGGACTGCCTTTTTTTAATGCCAAGTGTCTCTACCTTAATAATGTTATGGTTCCTTATCCCTTAGGTAAGATAACTCTGCACTAGCTTTGCTCAACTCAGCCAAAACAGCAGCTAAGTCACAGGTCCTACCACTGTATTACGGACTATTGCAGCATGTGGCTAAAAGTACAGAATATAGTGACAACCACTGAACACAGCTAAGACCCAGCAAGCGATGCTATTGCAGACAGGAATTGTCAGTAAGAGCTCCAACAGGGCTGTAACTGCCTCTCTCAGAAGTTTAAAGGAATGTAAGTGTGGGATAAATCCTAACTCACAGACATGAACCTGCAAATATCTCCAGCAGAACTGGAAGGAATGCAGACCAGTTGTGCAGAGGAAGGGAGTAGGACGACATGACAGTGCAGACTCCAGTCTGTGCTATAGAATAGTCAAAAACTTACTGACAAATCCCAACTGCAGTCTCTGCTTCCAATCCAGGGGCCTTGCTGCATGGTAATATGGTCCTCCTCCACTATGAAGTTAGAGGAACAATATATGCATCCATCAGCCAACTTTTTACGAAATGAAAATACCAGAAATGTGCAAACTACCAAATAAATGTCTTCAGAGCAGGCTTGACAAACTCCTCTCTCCCAGTAAGGTACTTAACATGAATTGCAGTTATGTAGTCCAAATACTCAAGGAAGATCTTATCCCTCAAATACTGAGGCACATATATTGCAATACATAACCCCTAAAGTTAAAAATAACCTACCAGCATTACTCTTACAATCTTTGTGCATCTGTCACATGATTGAGACTTAAATATTTTGGCATTTTTTATATTCTCTATTAAAAAAAGCTTTTAAGGACCATGAAGAATGAAATGCACTGTAGAGTACAGCCTTAGCTGTCATATGTTCTTAATAGAACTTACCTTATGAAATGAGGTCGAGATTTTTTTTTGTTATTGCTGTTTTAAAGGAAGCCTAGTCTTTACTACAAAAAATTGCTATCATCTTCATTTTATACCCTTGCATATAGTTGTGTGTCCAGAACCTTAGGTGGAGCAGCACTTATTTCCTAAAGGAGGTATGCTCACTCCAACCAAATACTATGAATGTGGAAACTGTAAATTGTTCCAGTTTTGCCAGTTAGCATATCAGACAGAAGAACAATTACATTTAAGAGCTATCATTTTGCATTATGTGCTTAAGTCTGCCAGACGTGTTAACAGAAAGCAAGTTGTACTCTAGCAGTTCAGAATGACATTTGTTGCAAATCTTAGGAAGCCAGACAGGTTTTTTTCTTCACCTTTACTACTTTAACTACTAAGGGTAAGAGCTGCTTTACCTGCATAAATCAGAGGGCTTAGAAGTCTCTGCAATCCCTTACCTTCTGGTGAGTTCTACTCTTACACTCTTTTGTGCTGCTCAAACTAAATGTAATTGAACTCTGCAGGGCAGGTGCCCCTATGTGAACTAAAGATCACAAACCATCCTCCACAAAGGTATCATCCAGGTTCCCATACCACTACGCACAGAGCTTTGTACTGCAGCCATCAGGGATGATGAAAGCTATCTGTGGCCACAAATTTCCAGTAAATTTAAGTTTGTGATGCTGATGGAAATAGTACTGGTGATTAAACATACACCCTTTTGCAAGCCAAAGTGTGGGAGACAAACGAAAGAAGTGTATCACTGTGCACAAAGACTTCCCTGAAATTCTGGCAGGAACAAAAGTGCTGTCACTGTGTTAAATTCCAGGGATATTTGACTGCAGCTTATCTCAAGATCTTGTGAAGCTTTAACTGTACAGGGGATATTTGATGTTAGACATCCCATAGGCTTATGCAGTGCTGCTCTGCTCTCTTAAATGGCAGCTTTACTGCCTCCAACAACTGGCTGCATAGCAGCAGCAAACAAAATGGCCTTTGTTGCTATCTGCTGTGAGAAGGTCCCAGTCCTTTACAGCGTAATGCACATTTCTAAGTATAAACATGAGTAACATTAATAAAGTCCAGAACATCTGTGTAATTCCTTATAGAACACAAGCCTAATAAGGCATTTACAAAGATTCATCACTATCAAATTACTCATGTCAGACTTAAGATTCAAGGCCAAAATTAAATTTAATACCTTTAATGCTTTTTTATATTGTTTTGTTACATTTAATGGAATGGCACTTCAATAAAAAAAATTTAAATCAATTTGAAGTCCTATTGTGTTACTAGCACTTTTTTCACATACTGTAACTTATTTGCAATTCAGTTTTCACAAGCATCCAGTCTCTCCATAAATTAGTTCACTAGAACACTGAAGAATAAATCCCTAACACTGAAAAAAACAACAGGAAATCGAACTAGTCTTGTGACTATGCCTTTTCACTTTCATCAGCCTCACCTATCCAGAATAAATGTTTGGCTGTATAGCATGTAACTACAGTGAGGGAATTGGCAGCACCTTACTTGTAAGTGGATTTTTATTTATTTCAATTTATAAAAGGTGTCATTGCAAGGCACTGTTTAATTGTTGCAAAACACAATCACCATCACTGTCACCACATAAGCATGCGGAAAAGTTAGTATTTTCCATTCTATGTCCCTTAGCATATATGCAATACTGTTGAATACATTAGTACTGATGCTTTACCACACTCACTGGAATATATTCCCCCCTCAGATCACACTGGTATTGATCCTTGGCACATTTTAAAAAAAGACACACAAAGCTTTTGCCACAAATCTGTAGGCAAACAACCTAAAAATCCTGCAAGACCAAGGCAGCTAGTTCCCAGGCTAGCCTCTTCCTGCCCTTGCATGGCTCAGGCTTGATGCACAGGAAATGACAGAGAAGAATTAGTTTATATACATAAAGCAGGGATGCAGAATAACACGTTAATCACAAGATGAGCAGATATGGACTACATACTGAGAGAAACTAAGATCTGAGGCTTTTTGAACAACTCATTCTAGGATCAGGAAAGGATGCTACTTAACAAAACTGGGAGTAATTCCTGAGCGTTGATGATATGCCAGTGTCGGTCACACATTTAGGAAGAATACTCATAGTCTAAGATATGTTGTGTTAGGTTTTAATTAAACAGGAAAAATTCTGGGGTGTAACAACCTGCCAATACTCAGATCTCAGTGCGTAAGACTCTCAGACCCTACCACAGTACACAAAAAACCCAAGAAACTACTGTATGATCCATAAAATGTAATTAGAGTCACTTCCTTTTTTTCACACCTTCGTATATAAGCTTCATTATCTGTGATTCAGCTCTGAAATGCAACCCTACCCAAGAAAGCCATCCTCTAAGGAGTCTAACGTATACATTATAAAATGAAGGAATTCCTATTCTTCTGTTGTTGTTCCTAATACTACCAATTTATGTAGTTTGATAAAAGATGTATATCCATCAGAAGCACAAATCTTTAGGTCAGGAAAACAAACAAGACCATGATCATCTGAGAGTCTAGCAGCAATGAGATTCTCATTCACTATTTTTTTCAGAAACATATCCTCAATGCAGTACCCAAGACGATATGATAATAAGACACTTATATTTTAACATTTCTTTAATTGGAATTTTGATTAGCTGGTTGTCTTCTCCGCTGTATGTTGAGAAAGAAATGATTCACATTGTATCTGCTTTACTTTGTTTACACTGGGTATTTAGAGTTACAAATATACATATACATGCAGTTCTTTGACAAAATTGCCTGTATTCACAGCCCACCTCAGCAGAGCTCAAACAATCTGAAACACAGAGTGGATGTTAGCATTGATTATTACTAGCTTGTGGCACTAATTGATAATCAAATAAGAGATACATGTGAACCAAAATGTAGAAGTTAGTTTCCCAACATTTAAGGTGTATTTCTGATTTCAGATTTGAAAATTACAACTCTCCTTTAAAAGTCCAAGGCTGTTCACTTGAAAGGGAATCTTAGATCACTATTTCCCCCAGAGTTTGAGGAAACTCAGATTTTGATCATATTCCAGATCCAACTTGGGTGATTTCAACCTTGTAGCTGAAGTAACATTCAAGAAATGTGACTTCATCTTTTTGATCTTCTCCTCCCTTTTTCTCCCTTCCTCTCCTCTCCAGATTATACACTAGTTGGCTTCAGCCCAGCAACTTTTTTGAGGATTGGGCTAAATAGTCAGAAACTCAGAAGAACTTCCCAGATCAAATAAATCAGTGCATTATTTCTTTTACAGCCATGCAGAATAAATGTTGATTAATTTTACTTAAGTTTAGTATTTATAGACATCCTTCATCATACATTACAGTTCTGAAGATCAGAAAGAAAATAAGCACACTAATGTGCAGGGAAAAAGAGGAGGGGAACCTAAGCCAAGCTAAAGCTGAGCTAGTGCCTCTTTGTGCAGTTAAGACAGAAGCTGTCAAGTCCAGCTGAACAAACAACCAACAGACAGAAATTCTGAATAGCAACAGCAGTTAAAAAGCTTATTTTAAAATATAACACATTCATTTCAATCCCCATGGAAAAGGTAATCACCAACTGGCTTGGAACAGCATCAGGACTAGTTCAGCAGAACCATTTCCTTCAATAAACACACGACCTGCTCTCAAGCAGAGGAGGACAGAATGGCACATAGTTCATTTGCTATTGCTCTGCTCATTCCACCTTCAAATATTTGTGTTTGGGGTAATGCTGACCAGTGGGACATATGTTCCTGTGCCTCAATTCTGTTGAGGTCAAACTATATTCTTATCTTGCTCTACTTCCCTAAAGAGAAATTAATTATACACAGGGAGAAAGTAAGAATAGCAACTTCTGTTTCTGCCATGCCTTTCATGTCCAATGATGTGAAAACACACACTTAAGTACCTCTGGAGCTGAACACAGAAGCTCTTCTGCAGCTCACAGTAACAGCACACAACAGCCTAGGTAAAAAGTGAAAAGAATATAGCTGTGTGCAACTTCTTACTCCATCCTATAGTTATGATAATTCCAGGTTCAGCCTCTGGCTCTTTTTCCCCATACATTTCGGCAATCCCTGACCAAGACCGTAGGAAAATCCCAGTCTTAAATCCTGCCAGAATTCATAAACCTCAAGGTTAGAGCAATATAAACTTTGTAGTGATTTAGAATGATACTAAGCATAGCAGAAATGGGTCACAATAATAAGTAAAATAAAGTAGAATTAGGCAAAGTAAGAGGACAAAAAAGTGGATTCATAACAGTCCTAGCAAAACTTGAATTACTGATGTCTGCACATAAAATATCTACTTAAAAGTACAACTTCTGAAGTGAACATCCATGGAAGCAGGAGAGGAACATACAAAATAGAAACTGAATCCCAGATACAAAATTACTGAAAGTTAAGATCACACACTCAGCTACAATAAGGGCCTAAAAATTTCACCAGAACCTGTCATGTACATGTATTCCATAGTATAAACAACCGTATCAGTTGACAGGGAAAAACTGTTCTAATGTTCTGCTATTAAAAGCCAAAACTATAATATAATACTCCCAAGGGAAAGCTTCTGGAAAAGAGTACATGAAGCCTAGACATGGCCAGCACGTAATTATTATGTCAATTTTTCCAATTCTTGAAAGGGAAGAAACAAAGAAAACACTTTTGAAGGTTCCCTGACAGAAAAAATGCTTGCAAATCACTTTCTGAAACATAAGTCGTTGCGCTGTTGCAGTCAAATGGGACAACAACACGGGCCTCTTCAGGTGCAACACATAACTGTAAGTGTGGGGCTGAACTGTATTGTATTTTAGCATGACTTTGAGAAAAATATGCTTATGGTTGGGAGTAAACCCCTCTAGGAATGAAATATATGTTGAATCTCATGTGGGAAGAAGCGGCTAAAGGCAACCAAGAGCACATCACATTCAAGAGCAGGAGGATCCCCAGACATACTGGTTAGAGCAGCTCTGCAGCCCTGGACTTCAGATAAAAATGACAAAGGTTAACTCTTTTGTGGCTATTTGGTTTCCCAGATTCTTTCAGGTCTCTTGGAGATATCACATTGGCACAGCTGTAATGCTGGGAAGGAGCCAGGTCAAGATTCTCAAGGATTTCAACACTGAACTGAGTCTGAGTTGTGGTACAAGGTCCAGGAACAGTTTCAGATTCAAGATAAAATGGCACATGACAGACATAAAAGCTGTCAGCCCTGAGACAACAGTTCAATTCACAGGGGAAGATATCACAGGACAACAAAATGGACAGTGGAAAGGGTAGAGCTTTGAAGGACATGAACACTTAATACAAGAAAGAAGAACCAAAGATAACACCCCAAGGAAAAAGTAAAAAAATACAGAATGAGAACCTTTCAAGCCTGTTGCTACAAAATATAGCAGTCTAACTGTGAAAGAAGAACATTTTCAACAAGTACTAAAGAGGGAAGGAGGATGGAGAAAAGTTCTTGGAAGAGCTCTGCAGCAGGTCTCATGTGGATGATCCGTGCTGCCCATAACAGCAACGTTCAACCCAAGTGTTTTTTCAGTATATTGAAGGAAGCATATTTGTAAGTTAACACAAAGTTAAGACTGAGTGCTTAGAATTCCTCAAGTTGTAATTTCCTTGTATTATAAGCTCTAACAGTATTTTTTCTTACCAGCTAAGAAATCACCACTGTGCTTTCCATTGCATCCTTTCTTCCAAGTGAAACAAATTTTGCAAGCTAATCATCACCAGTTGGCTATCCTTTCAGCATGAGAAAGGATAGCTGGCAAGAAAAAAAAAAAAAGATGAAAAGGAAAAAACCATTAATAAGCTGTTACTATTGCTGAGCCACTGTTAGGCACACAAGTGTGGAAAATAATCTGAATTCTTTAAATATAATTTTATTTTAATTTTGCACTTCAGAACGAATAGTCAAAGGAAAAAAACTTGCTACCAAACTACACAGTAACATATAGCCTTATCATTAGAGAAAACAAACTGCACTATACAATGTATCAAAGAACAAAGCAAGTGGCAGTAAAAAAAAATAAAATAATCCTTTTATTTCCCTACAAGTTGTCAAATCTGTTAAATGGGATGGAGGACATTGTATGAATACTCCAAACAAATACAGCAGCGGCTCTGTGAACAGCAATCACTGACATTACCTGGCACAGTAACACTTGTCCTGAGCAACAGGCTGAGGTCATCCCTGTCTCTTCTGACAAAATCTCGTGAAATCTTTGGTTTGTACCCAAATTCTCCCCAGGGCAGATCATAGTTTAACTTAGCTGCATAAGCAATACTACTTCTTCTGGATACCTAAAAACAAACTGTGCCTTTTAAAAACTAGTGATCCATAAAAATACTGTCTGTAATTAAAAACATAACATGGCTTTCAAAACTCAGGATGAACTCCTATCTGGGAATTATTTCTACGCTATTTTATTACATAAGAGTTGTCCAACAACTGGGAAAAAATCTTCCCCTTTATAAGATGGGCACACTCCAGCAGGGTACAAGGAGAAGAATGACAGCAGAATTAGTTTTCACTGTGCTACTCTACACTCTGTTCACAAGTCAGAAATAGCTGAGGAAGCACAGGTCAGTGTTAGATTAGGACAAAGACAAATCCTGTCTTTTGGAAAAAGGAAAGCAGTTTAACCTCTGTCAGTGGCTGTTACACCTCTACAGCTGATTTAACAGATCAGATGATGTAAGTGCTCTGCATCTGCTTTAGTGCAAACTCTCAAGTATTAGCCATTTAAGCCAACCCAGATGACTTTCTGACGAATGGTCCAAAGGGTACTTACACAATCTGTTTGCCAACTTGGTGATAATAACAAGCAACATTTGGGGTAATTTCTTTTACTGTTCCAGCTGAATATGCAGCAATGGTCTGCCCATGCCATCAAGATCTCACAGAAACAAACAGAAGTTAAGGGAAACACAGTGACTAAGGAAAGCTACAATGCTTCACAGGATGAGATCTGGGTAACAGCACCTTACACCCAAATCTCTGAGATACCACTTTCCAAAAGTGTAAAAACAGGAGAGCTAGAGTCTCTTCCAATGCAGCTCCTCAGAAAAGCAGGCAAGTGCAGAGCTATTCATGGACTACATAAAGGAGCAGCAGCCAGGGGGACTCTGCTGCTCTGAACCATCTCAACAAAGCATTGCTGAACCACTGCCCCAACCACATAGAAATCCAATCTGCTTCTATGAAGTGTTTTTGGTATTCAGTTCATCATACTTTATTATCCATTGTTGTACAGTGCCCTGAGAGCTTTAAAGTAAAAAGACAACCAAAGATTTCTAGTGAAACCACTCCAGTTTCCCTCCTCAGTACTTTTCAGTAGGGCAAAAAGTTGTGTTGACATTGTGCAATGTTTGCACCCTGAGCAAACCTGAATGCTACGTGATAAAACCACCTTTTTCCCCACCTGGGTGATGGTGGTGTGCATCGGGTGCTTATTAATCTAAGCAACACTCACAGAAAGCTTAAGCTGCTCTTCCTTAGTTATATATCCACCACTCTCACAATTTTTCAAGATTTAATAAAGCCGTATAGCAAATTTACAAAGCAATTCATTTTCTCACCTGCTACCCAAAGCATTCACAATTCTAATTTCAACTCCTGTGATAATGGAGTCTCTCACATTTTAAAATGATGTTAAGAAAGCCAGTGAAATGGAAAACATTACCTTGACTGAAATATTTTTAATTCTCCACCAGCTATTTGACATACTGCAGCTTAAAGCAGGTTTTTTGAAAAGAATCTTTCCTTTTAATTATTAAGATCCATTTGCACCTAAAGAAAAATCACTGCTGTCTCTAGGACACCATGTCATCTAGCTTGTGAATATTAAAAGGAAATAGCCCTCCACAAATAATTATCTAGGGGCTTCTTTGATGTTTTTAAACAGCAATGGAAGCATGGAATACATAAGTTATGAAGACTACAGTAGACAGAGAAGCATCTGTATCTATTTCTCTCGTCTGAACCTTCCTTCCTTCCTAGCTCTGTCAAACTGGACTCAAGAATCTCTTTTCTTAAATTAATGCCATGAAAAAATACTCCAGTGCTGATCAATATCCTAGCTTGCTACTTTGTATTCTGGCTTCCAACGTTTGCTAAGCCCATCTCTGCTTTTAAACCAAGTCATGAACATTTGCTAAGCCCATCTCTGCTTTTAAACCAAGTCATGGATCATCTTGTACTATTAAGCACTATGCTCACATACATATTTTCTACAGAACAGTGTCTGGCATGCTAGTTCTCCACAGAACTCTGAAATATTCCTTAATTCTAGTCTCAGTCCTCACAGCACTGTGTTGAAATCACTCCAATCCACCACCAATCTCTCTGACAACTTTGGAATTTAGGCTGTATTGACTTCAAAAATTGCCTAACATTGCCAACACCAAATAATCTCCATTACCTATCAATGTCCACTCTCCCACACATAAATATTTTAATTATCTTTTAAACTGAATCGGCAGTGAACCAAAGAATTAAGCTATGCAAACAGACAGCTTAGACGTCACCTTAAGTCTCCAACAATAGCAGCAACATCAGCTATATCCTGGTAAAAACTCCAGTGTGACAAGGCCTTTTATGAGCAAAAGCAGCTGCTTTAGTTTTATTAGGCTGTTACACAGTACATGTGGCTTTGACATTTTTCCATATTGCCTATCTTGACTACTCAAACTGTATTTCCTTTTGAGGTAAGTGCTCATTGATTACAAATGCAAAACCATCCCAATCTTCAGGTTTCTATGCACTTTCATAAAACAAATAGCAGTAGCATCTTGTCATGTGATAAGAAGGAACAATCTTTTAAGAACTGGCTTCCTGACTTTTGAAGGCAGAACCTTACACTCCATCTCTTACACATGCTGATATCAAGAACAGTTTTAGAGGCCTTGGTCTATGTTCAGACAAAACTGAAAACTGTATTGGAACTTAGGTGATCTGAAAAGCAGAACGCAGTATCTACATGACACAGAGTAAAACAACCTGACAAGGAACAAGATGGCTTATGCCGTTATCTAAACATCTATATAAACAAGGAGTCATCCACAAGGAGTTTACAGTCTAATTAGAAATGAAATGCAATAAATGAGGATAACAGACAACATGCAGCAAGAAAAAAAAAGTAGGATGAAGTATGTTGACAAGACTATGTGGACAATTTCTTAGATTGTGCATCAAGGGTATTACCCACAACAGTGCTCCAGTACCCAATGAGCAGACAAAAATACTGCCAGCAACTGTATTGGCTGACTTGACTGTCACACACTTTCCCCAAAGCTCCAGTAAAATTATGACAAATTTTAAGAAAGTCTTAAGAAACTACATCCTTCTAATCCACAAGAGCTGTCCTGTCACATCAGATCTAAACAAATTTAAGGAATTTTCCAGCTTCTGATTGCAAATCTGTCATATTGCAATTGTTTCAATTAAGCTTCACACATAAGCTGTTTATTTATCTGCTTGGTATCAGAGCTCATAGCTTGGTGGTTTAGGAAAATAATTCTGCCTTCTTAATAGACCCTGATAATTTTCCTCTCAAGGGCAACAGCTGGAGAATGTTCTGCAACATATTCATTAAATCCCCAACACTACAATATGTGTTCTTTCAGGTCAGACAGGCTGCTCCTGCTTTTCAGCTAACCTACCATGAAATATACATAAGCCTTCAGAAGGAAAAACCACCATAGATGATGAAAGGTTCAAAGAAACATAGCATCCATCAACTATGAACTTCATTCTGGAGTTTGAGGGCTGTACAAGAACTCCAATATTAGTTTGCCACTAATGGACTGTAATAAGACTGGATTCTATACTTGACAGACTTAGCCTAAGTTGCCAGGCTTTTCAGTACAGAATTCCTTGAGGTTACAGACAGACATTGCTCTACTCAACAACACAATGCCACAAATGGCTGAAGAATTCAACTCTTAAAAAGTGGCTCAGGTATTTAATTTGCAACATCTCACTGACTTAAAAGATTTGGGGTTTCTGGCTTGAGTCACTTTTGAAAATGATATATAGTCCATGCTGTCAAAAACAGAGCATCCAATCACCTTAACAAATCTGCAGGTACCCCCCTTGTATTTTTCCATAGCATGTAGGGAGTCTCCCATCCAAGTATGTGTTTTGCCTCCACCCAAATGCACTGAGACTAGCTGGCTCTAACATTTCAACTACAACCATTTTGTCTCACTTCTGAAATCTATCATTTGTTGAATGTTTTCCAAAATGGCTACAAAGTTAGATAAGATTCCACTACAATCTGTATAAATGTCTGATTGATATTTTGGTTTGCAGCACAATTTTGGGAGTGGTCTTGGACTGCCTGGGATTGGAAAGGAAAAAAGTAGAACTGAATGAAGCCTTATAGCCTTTTTCCATCTCTGAAGTCTATGTTTTCACACACATGGTTTTATGGAAGCGCAAAGATTATCGTGCTGGTATATGTACATTCTGTAGAGAAAGCCATGTGTATGTTCTTTAATTCTTCAGTTTGATGGGCACAATCCCCTCCATCAATTTTCTAATGACTAACTCTCCATCCTCTGGGTGGCATTCAAAAGAGTTTATAAAGAAGAACAGGCATGGCATTGCTCCCAGACACAAACTAATGCTATTCTCTTGCAGTACATCAGCTGTCAGTAATATACATATATATATAAAAAAATAAATAAATAAATCCCTCAGTAAAATATTTGTCAACACAGAGCTAAATCTCAGGTTTTGTTGAAATAAACTAGAATTCAACATGATGTTGTCTACAATAAGTTAATTAGTCTTTTAGGAAGGAAATAATGAGCATGATAAAGACAAAAAGGTCAATCACAAATCTAACTTAGAAGATAGGATTGCCCCAATACTTCGCTTGCTTGAGATTAGAGATGTTGATCAGAAAAATATAGTTACAACTTATTAAATATGAAACACCTGTTACAGAACTCTAGGATTTACATGGAAAAAAAGCCAATTGTAGGCGAGTCCCTTAAGATTCATTATAGCAAGTCAAGCTACAAACTATGAAAAAAATGCAACAATTTCCTAAAAAAAAGATGCAACAGTTCTCAAAAAAGGGAGCTTCATGTACTGTGGAACCAGTCAGTTTAAATTCTGTGAAAAGTGTCTTTGGTTTAATAAATCATTTTGTTATTAAACTATGCAAGTTCCAAAGGTGCCACATTTTTCTGTGTTAACAGGCATAACTTAGGAGTGCTTAACGAGGAAATGAAAGGGGTAACTTAAGCTTTACCTTTTTTTTTTCACCCATTAGCACCACTGCAGATGCATCTTACAACCTCCAGCAAAGAAAGACACAGAGGCAGTCATTCAGCTGCCAAGAACCCCAGTTGTGCTATTAATGTACATGCTACTTGTGGACATTATTTATCAACCTCACTCAAAGTTCAAAGTTGCTCAAGTGTCAATCATATACTTCCTATCAACTTGGTTCTCTTGTTCCCTAACCTGAGAGCACTTGCTCATATCATTGGTCCTGGATTTCAACAAGCAGCATTTCTTTTAAAAGTCCTGTGCTCACATAATGCAGCAGCACATCAGTTAAAGATGGCAATAAAAGATAACTAGAAGACTTCTTATACCTTCCATTGATTCAAGCCTCAATATTCTGCAGTTTTGATGATAAATTACAGGATACCAAGAAGAAAAATCAAATGCACAATCGTTCATCAGCCATTTTTCTGGAGCTGAGCCACTGTGCTCTTTCTTCTAGACTGCTTGCTCTCATATGAGAGCAGCCCAAAGGAATGCTGCCTTTATTTTCTCTAGAAAACAGATTCTTTTGCACTGGAGAAGTTAGAGAAAAAATTGGGAAACCGCATTTCTGTAGTATCAGCTCACAAGCACTTCAAATCATAACTTTGAAAATAAACATCTGATACTTTCCGCTAAAATACCCAAACCACAAACTCTTCATCCAGTTATCAAAGGAACAGAGATTTCAACTGCACCACATGCATGAATTCAGATTTGAGTAGTGGACTGAGGCGGCATGACCACTGGTGGTTTGGGTTTTTTTTTTTCAATTAAAACACAAACATATGCTGAGAGATCTTTAAGCAACCTAAATAAAAATTCAGCAAAACCAAACCAGAGAACATTAGAAAACTTTGCATCAAAATAATTACAGCCTACAGTATATGGCCTTAACATCAGTTGCTCCTGAATCAGTTGGCAACTTTTAAAAAATCTTATCCTTATGATGGTCAAATACTTCTAAATGGAAGGAAAAGTTAAATTTTAGAATGGAAGCCCAAATTGTGATTGTATCTCAGCTTTCATCTGCAGAGCTTGTACATTCTGCATTTTTACAGAGCAATTAGTTACAGCTCCAACTTTCAGCTTTGCTTCTACTTTTTTTACACGATCCATTTCTCTTAGTTTCTCTCTGTATTAAGGGTTTCTGTATTATAACAGGGTTTCTCCCTTTATTATAGGGTTTCTGGCTTTACCAATTAATGACCTAACTGATACTGTCCTTTTAGAAAAATCACAACCTAGTAAAAGTTTTAAAACTGTTTTCTATATATCAGATACATGACAGTTTTTAATAAGACATGACAGGGAAGTCACTGAATGTACCTTGAACTTGGTTTATTTAAGGGAACCGACCCCTCTAGTAACCTCTGATCCACCCTACACAAAAGTCTGGCAGGAATTAATAGCTGATCTCTTACATATTCAGCAGAGCCAAATGTACATACATGTGTTTGCGTGTTCAGTCTACTACTTACAATCTTTCCATCTATTTACTGAACCTTGTTTTTCTGTTTTATTTATTTAGGCTCCAGAGACACATGGCAAATATTTCACGGGGCAACCAGATAAGGCAACTTCACCAAGCTCAGCAATGATGGAAAAAATTGCAAAGCGGCTGCTGCTGCTTCTCCAGTCTATTTTTTTAATGAAGTGCAGCTGAAATGCAGCTGGAACACAGCTGTCAGCTTTTATTTCCCAAATCTGCACTAAAATAACAACTACAGCTTGATCATATGATAATTACCTCTGAATTAGAGCCCTGCGTTTGAGACATTACACACAATTAGAAATTAGCCAAGAGCCTGAGGATGACAATAAACACAAGGCTGAAAAGCTTGGGGTTTTGGACATATTCCTCCTCAACATTTGTTAGTTCGGTGCATTCTTCCATGAGGCAAACATCTCAGGAACAACATTAATGTTTTGCTCTTCCTCAGTGCTTTTGAAATACTGTCCTTAAAAATACCTTTGCAAATACCAGAACGCTTCAATATGAAGTAGGTATGTACATGAAAAGTGATGTTCTGAGGCTGAAAGGAGCCTTCGGCTTAATTTTGAAAGGTAGTGAAATTCAGTTACTAGTGGCTAGTTGTTTTACCTTTAGAAACTACAGGTTTCTCAAGTAACTTATGAAAAGAGACCAGTTAACACCCCCCCTCTTTTGCTACCTAATAAATACACTGCCTTAATGCAAAACATAGAAAGTATGTTGAGATGGAGAAATATAAATGTTTACTTTAAAATACTTTAAAAAATCCCCCACAGGTTTATTAATTTTATGCAATCTTTCTGCTCAGAGATATGCATCTATCAACTACACGCAGGAAATCAAATTAAGTTCCATATAACCCAAACTTATTTTAGTGAACTATTTCACAAGAGATTAACTTGGTCAATAGATACAAGCTGACTATAGCAAAAGCATATCTGCACCTATGTCAAAAGGAAGAAGTGAGACCTGTAACTCATCCTGCAGCTTGAACATTTCTTCACATTCTTCATAATCTTTTCCCCTAGCCTTGTATCACATAGCATTACTTGCTACAACTTTACAACCTATAAACATTGAATCTAACTCCAGAAATCAGACAAGAAAAAAAATACAAGAAACAGCCACTCTTCCTTGACCCACTCTGACCATGAAATACATTAAACATCCCCAGCAAGTAATTTTTAAATACTATATCACAAGCAAGCACAGCAGAAATGAGGTGACAATGACAAATTCTACATATGTTAATATAAACCACCACTTCACAGAAAAAAATTATTTAGAAACAATATTTTGAGATGAAACACATTTTTGGCAGATTTAAGATCTGAGCAGAATGAACTTCACATTGATATGCAAAGGAGCAAGAAAAGTTTGATGACCTCATAGCAAATGCACTATTGCATTACAGAGTGCATTTAGCTAATAGCTATTTAATAGCATAGTTTTTTAGAGAGGACACTAGTGTCCCATTTTACCCAAGACAAAAACAAGCTTCAAAAAAACCATTTTGCTCATTGTCCCTTAGCCTGTAAACAAAACTTCTGAGGGAGACTTTAAGCTCAAGGATCTGAGCTACCATAACTTTCATGTGGCAGTCAGTCATTAATCAACCAACCAATATGCTGAGCTATCTCTTTTAAACATCAGAATACTTAAAAGATCATTACACGAATCCTGAATATTCATCCTTTTAAAATAGGCAGGGTTACAAAGCCATAGAAAACCTATTTAAGAGTTTGGGAGAAGCAGGGAGTTGTATACAAAAAGGTTTCTTTTTCACATGAAGTCAAACATATTAGGATTCTGTTAGTTTCAATGACACTGATGTTAATTTTCAATTTAATTATTTTCCACTGTAAAAAAATTTATTTCAAGATACCTACACCTAATTTTGGCAATTTAATATTCATATTAACTGATGTTATTCCACACTGTCAAAATGGACTTCTTGATTAAGCATCGCACTTGTTCCCACCCAGCATAACATCCGAATTATTAATGCCAGCCTCCAGCTAGCTCTTTTCCAGCAGCTGTGCTGTACTTCATTGTTATGTAACTCTGAAAATCATTTCAAGTTCTCGCTGTGAGAATGACTGTGAATAACTAATTTTCTCTAGCTTTAGAGATATAGTTAAGATTTAATACAAGCATGTCAAGCTTTAGTCTGAAACCGGTCGTGTTTTTCACACCAATCTCCCAAGTGAAAAATAAAAAAGCAAAATGCTAGTTTAAGAAAGAGACGTAATTTACAGCACTGGTTTGAACTGACAGTGAAGAACAGACAAAGGCCAGAGGAGAAACCTAAGAATACAGGGCAAGAGGATTTTTTTGCAGAATGCAGAAAGTGCCTAGAAGCAATCAGTGCAATAATACCAAAATTATTACCCAAACACCTTTTGTACGTTTTCCAAGAAACACAAAAGCAAAGCCCATTCATAAACATGCACCTGGACTGCAAGGCTCTTGGAGAAGAAAAACAGGATTCTGTGTGGGGTTTCTCCATGCAGATAGGGGTTGAAGTTCTTCAGTGTATCAGTTTATGACTTGGAAATCTTGTGAACAAATACCTACAGCAAAATTCTTAAATCCACTGCAAAAGCAGTGTGAGCAAGAGTACACTGAAAAACAAATAGGATAATAAAAGTCCCTGAATTTGATTCCTATGCTTAGACATAAAACAAATCTAACTGCAGAACCATACCCTATTAAAAGGAGCTTGATATAGTGTAATAGGAAGTTTAATGTGTGCCTGAGTTGATGAAGAATCCAGCAATTCGGATGATCAAACACATTTAAAGTGCCTACTAAGCAAAACATTAAAAAAATGCATTTATATAATATGGTAATAGCTTAAAAGACTGGAAAATGTCAGAAACTAAGATTAGTGACCTAAAGTTCTCCAAAGTATATGTTTTTATGCTCAAGGAACTAAGCAGTTTATATTGCAACAGCTAGGTCTGCTGAAACGAGTCTCCCTCACTCCCCAATTCTGAACACGGGGCAGCAGGGAAGTTGGAAAGGATGGTGCAAGTTACACCAAACCACCTGCATTCCCTTCAAGACCCCAAGTCCACGACTAAAATTAGCACTCAGAAGAGGAAATGTAGATCTGAAGTGTGAATGTGACCTTTATTTCTCCCTGAGGGGCCTATTCTTTAGATCCCAATAAACACTATTGTTCCCCGAGGATAATGGGACAAAGGTAGCAAATGGTCATAACATTGCTTTCTGCATAGAGGAACAACTCTTACTCTCAGACTTAAGGAATACATTTTTGTGAACAGAGATGGACTTTCACTGACAGTTGTGCAGGCTGGTAACAGAGTCAGGCCAGCAGAGCAGCCAAAATTCCCCATAAGGGGTGTATGTGTTTTAAGAACACTCTGCAAAGTCACTAGATGACTTTTCCTTACACCAGGCCAGGTATCTTTGAAAAACAGGAAGTCAGGAGTTGCCACCTGCAATCTGCCCAGGCTCAGTACTGAGACAAATGTATTCTGGTAGTTAACAATCAAGTGCAGAAAAAGTTAAGTCATGCTCCTTTCTTCCACGTATGAACTCTAAGTTTTGATCAAATGAGGTAGATGCTTCTTTCCTGGAGGAGAACATAAGTGAAATATATATATATATAATGGTCTAACAATCCAGTACAAAACAAAACACAGTCTTGGGTATTGCCCTACGAAGTTCGTTTCACAAGAGTAATCTCAAAGTAGTTACAAAAGATGAGATTAGTGGGCCTCGATTCACTTGGTTTTTTTATGTTCTCTCTCTCATTTTGTGTATATAAGCATAAAATCAACAACTATTTATTAATCAAGAATTTTAAAAGCAACAGGTTAATGATCCTTAATGATCACCAGAGAGAGCAAAGTAATGCTGCGGGCACACCTCATACTTTTTTTCTGGGCAATGGCAAGCCTCAAAAATGTGGACTGAGTCCGAACTTCACATCTCTGTAGGGTCTTGATACCTCTGGTGGCAGCTTTTCCACGCCTGATGAACATCATGGGACTCTCCTTCTTATCATCATAAAAATGCCAGTTTCCCACATTTACACAGCTGTTCAATTCACAGGGCAGATCTTGAAATGTTTTTGAACACTACTCTGAAGTTTCCTTAACTTCTGTGTTCTAATTAAATATGTTTTTCTGCAGGGATCAAAAAACATGGCTAAAAGTCACAGCAATTTTCTTAACAACATGCTCAAGAGCTATTGCTTCCCATTGCACAAAGCCAAGGGCCAGACGTGCAGTTCCATTACAAGCACCCTACAGAAACATATAAAAACACTCATAAAAATGCATTTGTTTATATGGCAAAGAGATATGAATGAATTAATACTCTACACAGAAACTACCACAATATTATTAGAGTTTATTAAAACTGCAAGAATTTTATCGAATCTTAAATCATGTCCCCTTCCTTCATTCCTCCCCACATGCATCAATGGACTCTTGTGTTTTCATTTGCAAATATTTGAAGTGGTGTGTCAAGTCCTGCTGCAGAAGCCTGATGGTCATGCCATGCTATGAATAACAGACTGAAAGCAGGGAAAACAGTTCCTAAATCAAATTACGACTCTTGGGGATAAACACATTTCCAAATGATGTAATTATAACAATATGTCACACTCTGCTGAAGACCTCATATAACATTAAAATAAAGAATGAGTGGGTAGGAAATATAAGCAACGGATGACATAATATTGTTCCATGCCAGTTTCTGCCTGTTTTCAATCAGGCCAGATGTCAGAAAGTGACTTGGGAAGAAAAAAAAAAAAAAAATCTCACTAACAATCAAGGGAATTTCTGTTTAAGTCGGAGGCCTGAGCACTAAGATCACATTTGACCTTGTAATATAAATAAAGTAACTCTAATGAAGTGTATACAGAGCCTGGGAAAGACAAGCCCCCCTGCCTGCCCCTTCATACTGAGTCCCAAATAAACACAGCAATATGACTTAAGACATGCTTGCAGAAAAGTTTATTATTTTTTTTTCTCCCTGTATATATTCCATGCCAGTAAAAACTGCTGCATCACAAGCTCTTAATTTAGTCCCTTTTAGACACAAGAGGACCTTGGATGATTGATCCTAAACATGCCTGCACTAAATAACTCATAAATGAGCTGACAGAAAACACATATCTCAAACTCAGTTAAATGCTTTGTATGCACAAGTGAAACGAGTTGTATCTGGTTCAGACCTGAATTCTTGGTATGGCAGTAAATCGCATTATCAGCCTACAAAGTGAAGTCACCTGATTCTATCAAAACTGAATAAACTCCATTGTGGCTTTGCTATAATCCCCTTACGAGAACTCTGTGCATCATTATTTAGCCAACTGTTATGTGGGTGGAAACAGGAGACGTTCACCTCTGGCAAGTATATGTGCAACTTCTCTCAAGTCAATACAGTTGCACCTGCTTATACCAGCAATGAAGCTTGTCTCTGATGCCAACAGTGATATTATCTAGAGATAAAACAGTTCCTGTTTTGTCTGAAAAATTAAATACTTCAAAATATGTCAAGTCACTTGCAAATCCTGCTCATAAAGGAAACAGGAAAAGCTTTAGAAGAATTACTTCCATTAAACAAGTAGCTTTTTGGGCTAGAAATCTTGAAGACATTCACACCCTCCCTGCACTCCCCTCCTGCTAGGAATCTTCCATGGCAGCTCTTGAGCCTGCCAAGCCCTGGTTCTTGCTTGGACAACAGCATCCTTAACGGGAGCTCAGAAAAGCTCAGTGCTAAGAACAACTGCCAGGCAAAAAGTTGGCAGCTTTCTGCCTATTTACCAGCATCTTTCCAGGTGCTGTGAGTGATCAACAGGACTGAAGTAAAACCACTGCTGACTAGAAGAGGAAGGGGAAAAGGGAGGGAAAGTGATGAAAAAGCAACCAAGCACATTTCCCCTGCCAGTCTGCCTTACAGACTCGGCCATTCACGCAGTCCTCTTCCCTCCAACTCCCTTCATCTCTATCACTCTTAGCCTCATTTAAAACTCCTTTTTCTTTCATTGATATGTCTCAAGTTTCTCCCCAGTCTGGCTATTCTCATATACAAAACCAATCAAAAACGCAAACCCAAGAAAACCATAAAACCCACTTCACCTCATACTTAGTACATTTTGGGTAGCACAACTACAAAACTATCTGTTTTAAAGACGACCACAGTTAGGATTGTGAAAAAGCCATAAAACCAAGTTTCCATTGTGTGAAATTTTCTCCTTCCAACCAGTTAATCAAAGGAACACACGTGGCCCAAAGCTCCCAACGTCTACTACTGAAGACTACTGATCTACCAGAACTTCCATTCATACAGAAATAGAAGCTGCCCTTTAAATGGGACCTGGCAAGAAATACTGGAACTTCTACACTTCTTGACCTTAAAAATATAAACTAAAAATTGCATAGACTCATTCAGCTGATGTCATTGGCTTGCGTTTCTGAGACTTGTCTCAGTTTTAATGGAACACTTGCCTCAGTTTTAATGAACTGGCTGTCCAATGAGCATGTGATGAACCAGGTAGTCTGGAAGCTTGCCCAGCTCATTCTAATTTGAGACAGGTTGGGTGAGGAATCTGTTCTGTCGTGTCGGCAGCAAAAAAGGGCACATGGTGAAATCTGCAGTTAACATTTCTGTAAAATAAAATAATTTATTATTATTATTTTTATATGATAAATTATAATAGCCACAAGCAATAACCACTGTCCTATGTGAGATATGCTGCATCTTCAGAGATATACAGCCATACCACAACATGTAATTCATGACTACTATGGGAGAAAGGTACACAGCAGAGTTCAAATGGTTGTTGATATTGGAGCACAGATATTTGGAGAAAATCACTGACGTTACTAAATTTTGCCAAGATTGTGTTCATCCTTCCTCCCTCTACACAGAATACAAATTCACTGAATCCTATGAAATTAAGCATAAGCACTGAAACCAGCTCCATGAAGATTACTGACTGGGAGGAGCCAATTAACTCCATCTGGTCCTTAATCCTCAGGAAATTTGCTACAGTCAAGTGAATGCTGTTACAAAATTAACAATCAATTTAGATTACAAAGTTTATATTTGTTTTGTTGTACTTCCTACACTATATCTAGTTAGCGTACATGAAAAGTAGTGAAAATTACTTTCAGCTGTATTCAACATCAGCCAAGCACTTGTTTCTTAAGTCTAAACCAAACAATGCTACCTTTAATTCCATAATACTTTTCATGCCAATGCATCCCAAAGCTCTTTGTTTACAAGACGCTCCACCCTGTACTTTAGGATATAGTTTCATATTATACATAATTAAGCTGAAGAGGGAATTTGAAGAACTAAAACCTGTACAAAGTACCAACATGGATGAGGAGTTGACTGAGAGCCTATGGGTCAGGATTAAAGGGAGGGCACAGACAGGTGACATTGTAGTGGGGGTCTGCTACAGGCCACCCAACCAGCAAGACCGAGACGATGAGGCTCTCTGTAGACAGACAGGAGCAGCCTCACGTTCACAAGCCCTGGTCCTCATGGGGGACTTCAACCACCCTGATATCTGTTGGAGGGACAACACGACAGGGCATAAACAATCCAGGAGGTTCCTGGAATGCAGTGATGACAACTTCCTTCTCCAAGTGATACAGGAGCCAATAAGGAGAGGTGCTATGCTGGACTTCGTTCTCACCAACAGGAGGGGCTGGTGGGGAATGTGAAGCTCAAGGGCAGCCTTGGCTGCAGTGACCAAGAAACAGTGGAGCTCAAGATCTATAGGGCAGGGAGGAGGGTGCACAGAAAGCTCACTACCCCGGACTTCAGGAGACCAGACTTCGGCCTCTTCAGGAATCTGCTTGGTAGAGTACCATGGGATACAGCCCTGGAGGGAAGAGGGGCCCAAGAAAACTGGTTGATATTCAAGGGTCACCTCCTCCAAGCTCAGGAGCAACAGATCCCAACAAAGAGGAAGTCAGGCAAAAACATCAGGAGCCCTGTCTGGATGAGCAAGGAGCTCCTGGACAAACTCAAACACAAAAAGGAAGCCTACAGAGGTTGGAAGCAAGGGCGGGTAGTCTGGGAGGAATACAGAGAAATTGTCTGAGCAACCTGGGATCAGGTTAGGAAAGCTAAAGCCCTGACAATTAAATCTGGCAAAGGACATCAAGGGCAACAAGAAAAGCTTCTATAGGTACATCAGTGATAAAAGGAAGACTAGGGAAAATGTGGGCTGTGGACCCTCTCTGGAAGGAAATGGGAGACCTGGTTACCCAGAATATGGAGAAGGCTGAGGTACTCAACAAATTTTTTGCCTCAGTCTTCACCATCAAGTGCTCCAGCTACACTGCCCAAGTCACAGAAGGCAAAGGCAGGGACTGGGAGAATGAAGAACTGCTCACTGTAGGAGCAGATCAGGTTCAAGACCATCTAAGGAACCTGAAGGTGCACAAGTCCATGGGTCCTGAGGGAATTGGTGGATGAAGTGGCTAAGCCATTATCCATCATATTTGAGAAGTTATGGCAGTGCGGGGAAGTTCCCACTGACTGGAAAAGGGGAAACATAACTCCCATTTTTAAAAAGGGAAAAAAGGAAGACCTAGGGAACTACAAGCCAGTCAGTCTCCCCTCTGCGCCCAGCAAGATCATGGAGTGGATCCTCCTGGAAACTATGCTAAGGCACATGGAAAATAAGGAGGTAATTGGTGACAGTCAACATGGCTTCACTAAGGGCAAATCACGCCTGACAAATCTGGTGGCCTTCTACAATGGGGTTACAGCACTGGTGGATAAGGGAAGAGCAATGGACCTCATCTACCTAAAATTGTGCAAAGTATTTGATACTGTTCCGCATGACATCCTTGTCTCTAAATTGGAGAGACCTGGATTTGATGGATGGACCACTTGGTGGATAAGGAATTGGCTGGATGATCACACTCAAAGAGTTGTGGTCAACGAGTTGATGGCTGAGTGGAGACCAGTGATGAGTGGCGTTCCTCAGGGGTTGGTTTTGGGACCAGCGCTGTTTAACAACTTTGTTGGTGACATGGACAGTGAGATTGAGTGCACCCTCAGCCAAGTTTGCCAACGACACCAAGCTCAGTGGTGCAGTCAACATGGTGGAGGGAAGGGATGCCATCCAGAGAGACCTTGACAGGCTTGAGAGGTGGGCCCGTGCAAACCTCATGAAGTTCAACAAGGCAAAATGCAAGGTGCTGCACATGGGTCGGAACCATACCAAGCACAACTACAACAGGCTGGGCAATGAGTGGATTGAGAGCAGCCCCACGGAGAAGGACTTGGGGGTGTTGGTTGACAAGAAGCTCCACATGACCTAGCAATGTCTGTCTGCAGCCCAGAAAGCCAACCATATCCTGGGCTGCATCAGAAGTGCGACCAGCAGGTTAAGGAAGGTGATTTTCCCCCTCTACTCTGCTCTTGTGAGACCCCACCTGGAGTACTGCCTTCAGCTCTGGGACCCTCAGTGTAAGAAAGACATGGACCTGCTTGAGCGGGTCCAGAGGAGGGCCACAAAAATGATGAGGGGGCTGGAGCACCTCCCCTATGAAGACAGGCTGAGAGAGTTAGGGTTGTTCAGCCTGGAAAAGAGAAGGCTCCGGGGAGACCTTGTAGCAGCCTTCCAGTACTTAAAGGGGACCTATAAGAAAGCCAGAAAGGTTCTTTTTACTAGGGAATGTAGTGATAGGACAAAGCGTAATGGCTTTAAACTGAAAGCATGTAGATTTAGATTAGATATAAGGAAGAAATTCTTTACTGTGAGGGTGGTGAGGCACTGGAACAGGTTGCCCAGAGAGGCTGTGGATGCCCCATCCCTGAAAGTGTTCAAGGCCAGGTTGGATGGGATTTTGAGCAACCTGATCTAGTGGAAGGTGTCCCTGCCCATGGCAGGGGAGTTGGAACTAGATGATCTTTGAGGTCCCTTCTAACCCAAACCATTCTATGATTCTAGGATTTTAAACATATCTGATTCTACATAAATATTCTCAGATTCTTTATTTACTTTTAAATGGCAAACCTCTCATACCTGCCATACAATTAAACAGAAACATGCCTAAAAATGCTGCCAGTATAACTTCAGCAGGAGGTATTTAATGTTACCCAACTGCAGTGAATCTTGAAAACCTACAGAATGGTCTGTCTATGTGAATTTCTACCGACTACATTTAAGTAGTGATTCCCACCCAGTTTTCATTAAAATCGTTTCCTTTTCTTCTTTTGCTTTAAGTCCCTGGCCCCAAAATTAAGTTTAGTTGAAGTAACTGAATGACACAAGTCAAGCTAACAGTTCTAAGAAACCCAAATTTTAAAAAGCAGTTCAATGTCAAGGTATTGTGTCACTCAAGTCAATCGAAGTTGAGAGTCACTCAAAGTCACAATCTGATTTTGTGAGTGAATTAAACCCTATACTATCTACCCAGCATATGTGCAAGTAAAAGATCTGGCAAAAGGAACAGTGAGAAATTTCTGGAATAGAATAAAATTTCTTTTTAATTCAATGAAATGCAGTTGATCCAAACTAACTGCTCTTCCTCTCTCAATACTCTAAGTGAAATGTTGTATTGCCTCACTCTACATTAATTTAATCATCTTTTAAAAGATACAGGTTTTTGTCTATGTATATAAAATCTAACAGCTCAAAACCAATGTTTCCCACTTGCAATTTACATTCCAGAACTCTCCCCTGCAAAGGACAATTCATTTACATTTCACTCCTTCAGATACTTGTTGAGTAATCTGTCATACTTGGATTAAATCAGTTCCTTCTCATTCTACTGGCAGCTAGTAATGCAAGAAATTAAAAACTTCCAGTTGATTGAGTTCCCTCAATAGGAGAGCTGGCATTTCCTCACTCAACTCCATTTAAGTGGAACAATAACAGTATCAGGTTCCCTTCTAACAATAGCTCCAGTGTTATTTGGCATTGCTGTCAAATATCTCAAGATGAAGACAAACTTGAGAATTCATAGATATCTCCCAAGAACATTTTCTTATTCAGGAAAAAAAAAATCCAAGAACAATAACAACACAGTGGGGTTTGGGTTTGTGTCTGGGTTGTTTTTTTAATTATTGGTATTCCTAAGAAATAAAGGATCCTTACAAACACTCCTACTTTTAGCATTACTACCTTTCTACTACCACATACTTAAGAATTCAGTGTTATCAACATTGTCATTTCATAGTTGAGGATATTGAAACTAAAAGGATAAATATTTCATTCAGGTTTGAATAATGACTAAACTACAAGCAAAACACTGAACTTGAGAATCTTGATTTTCAGATCCTTGCTACTGCACAGACTATGCTAAAAGTTAATCCCATCTTAATCCAAGAATTTGGTCTGATTTCCGCTACTGTACTGAATATACTACAACATCTGAGCAATGCTTGAATCTTTATTGACCAGCAATATGTACTCATGCACCTGTTACAGGGGAAATTGTGAAATAAAGCAACCTCACAGCCAGTAACAGTACACAGTTGTAGTACATCTGGCCAGGATGGAGTTTGTTTTCTTCATAGCAGCCCATATGGTGCTGTGTTTTAGACTGGTGACCAAAGCACTGTTATTGACACACCAGTGTTTTAGCCACTGCTGAACACTGAGTGCTTACACAGCATGAAGGCCTTCTCTGTTTCTCACTGTGCCACCCATGCTAGGTTGGGAGGGGACACAGCTGGGGCAGCTGACTTGAATCAACCAAAGAGCTATTCCATACCACTTAACATCATGCTCAGCCAAAAACTGGGGTGGGGGTCTGGTGGGGAGGGCAGGGGGGTGAGTTTTTCCAAAGTAGCCATTGCTTAGATACTGGCTGGGCATCTGCCTGCTGGTGGTGATGGCCCATGCATCACTTGTTGGGGGGAGGGTGTGGGGGTGTGTTCATGGTGGTACCTCCCCTTCACTTAAACTGTCTCTATCTTGACCCGCACTTTTTTTTCTTGCTTTGAGTTATTACATATTAATATAATATTATTATAATATGAATTGTAACTGACAAGTTCACCAAAGCAGCAATCACCTGGAAAGATTCTGCTGTACAGAAAAGTAGTGGCAATCTGGCTGCAAGACACTTCACCATCAGGGTGTTAATGCCTTCTGATGCTGAAGGGGAAGCTGAAGGGAGATGAAGTGTATTGTCAGTGAAGTGGAAAGATGATCTCTGAGCATCACGATCACCTTTCAGGTAGAGGCCAAAGATTACTGCAGTATCACACACTGAGGAAACAAACAAAACCAAAAAAACCCCACCAGCCCTAGGCAACGTAAAGGCAGCTGAAAACCATCATGAATAATTAGCCCATGAATAATTATCCTCCTCTGAATTCAACTCATTCTAACTGTAGGAGCTGGACTTAGGTAGAAAACTGAGATACTGCCTTTTGTTAAATTATGATGAACACTTACGCTTCTGTGGTTCTTCAAAACCACTGAGAGACAAACAAAAGACTGTATTATTCCATTTTATTCTGCTGATGCATACAAAGCTCATCACAACCGCAAGTATTTATATTTGTCTCCTCACAACTAAAAGCTTTGTGAAAATTTATTAGACAGACTTTTCACTCCTTACAAGTTCAGTTAGTGCAACTATCTAAACTGGAATCTCAGAGTACGGCTCACCATTTGCTACCTCAAACTTTCAAACATTGGATCTACTGCTGAGGTTGGCTATCACAGTAAGAAGAAAGTCTGTGTCTACATGTTGTTATTCCGTTCCTTTCAAATACTAAATTAGATGCTTATATATTATCTCTCACAATGAGATCTTTTGTCATCTAAAACAAACACATCAGAAAAAAAAAATAAGGTCTGAAACCTTAGCAGTTGTTACTCAGCATTGCTCCATTTCCTTCAAGTAAGTTATAGTGATTTATACTAATATACCAACAGAGGAGGTAGAAAAAAAAAGCATAAACAACGCTGTTAGAAACCAGATCAAAATCTGTAACTCATGCTGACCCCCATTTCTAAAGGCAGCCATAGCTAAGATCTAGTAGTGCTTTTTAAATCAACAGCAATAACCTTAGCTCAAAAATGACCGAATAGTATGACAGGCTGCTTATGCCCGAGTTCATTGCTCTTCACATACCTTTATGCTTCACAAGTGCTGAAGAATAAAGTATCTCCTTTCAACAAATTACATGCTTTGAGGTTGAGGAATATCAGCCAAAAGCCTAGTTTTTGAGCAAAGATTAGCAGCATAGTTTGTTGTAAAAAAAATAAAATTAAAACACACTGGGCTCAGATACAACTCTTCAGACATGTGACTTCTACTAAAGTATGTTATCCAACACACTGCTAGACAGCAGATGTTTCAAACAGTTGCCATTTGAACCAGGAAAACAACATTGATGGATGTTTGTTATTTTAAACTCCTACCAGGCACCCCAAGCTACAAAAAAAGGAGCAACATGGTATTTTTCATATTTATGTAATTTGTTAATCTGTCTGTTACTCCAGAAACAGGTGACTTATGAAGATAGTCCAAAGAAAGTAGAAAAAAATAAAGCATAAGAAGCAAACTTCCAGCAATTTACTAACACCGTGTAAAGGTGCCTGAACAGATTTGTTCCACCAAGAGGTTGTTTGAAGCCTTGTTAATTGCTTTATCTGCTAATCTCAAAGTATGAAGTTTTAAGTCTTCAGTGCACTGAAGGACACCTCATAAAAATAGGTACTGGTACATACAGGAAGGTGCTAGTCTTCAAGCCAGACCATTATATACACAGAGGACTAGAACAAAACACAAAGAGGCTACAGAGTGATCCCCCTCCTGCCTCTGTCCTCTCCCTAGCCTAGCAGGAGCAACCTTTTCCTAAAAGGTGCTAATGAGTCATAAAAGATAACCTGGGAACAGCAGGGTGTGTTACATGTTCCAGCAGGCACCAAACTTATAATCAACACTTCCATGTTTTGAACACTATTTTACTTTTTGCCTCCACTTCCTAGCCAATACAAAGAGCAAAGCAAAGGAGCACTGAAGCACTGAATAAAACAGAGGTTGGATGGGAAAGTTCATAAATACTAAACCCGGGAATATTTCAATAAAAAGAAAAAAAAAAAAAAACAACTACTGGCTTCAAAATCTCTCTATACCAATATAAAAAATGGTATAAAACAACAAAAACATTTCAATCTGTAGCGTCAAAGGTCACCACTGAGCAGAAATACAAAGAGGAAAGTGACACTAACATGGATCTGTCCCCTATTTTCATATTTTAATTAGTAACAACAAAAAGCCAGTTGCCATTAGTCAAATGGTTCATGGTTTTAGCTGCCCCCCATGGCTTCTATTGCCACACATGAAGAAGAGCCAAGGCTCAACCAACGCTGAAGAATTCAAACATATCAGAAACCAAAAGAATTTTATAGGAGACAAAAATTCAAAAGTGACAGCATGCAAACAGTTTATTGGCATAACTGACAGAGGCAGATGCAGCAACATGACAATGCTTTCAAAACCAGTGAGAAGGAGAAAAAATTAGAAGCTTTGGGTGAGAAAAAAAAAAGTCTTTTTCCAGCTGTAGTACTTTTGATCCAAACGGGTCTGATACAATAAAACAAATACTCATTTTCTTTCACCCTAGAAATCCAGAGTTCAGATGAAATGCAAACAGAAATGGCATTTTGCACTTCTTTTACAACCTTTTTCCTTTAGAGAGGGTAGCAAACTTACACTGTTGTTAAGTAGGCAGGTATAATCCCTATTTCACAGCAGAGACAGGCTGTGACATGTCTATATTAAGAACTAAGTCTAGGACAAAGGCTGGAATAGATTTCAGATGTCATGATTTCTACTCTTAGACTGTCACCACATCGCTACCTCTATTCACCATAAATATGGTTATTACCTGTGGAACCCCCCAAAATTGTTGTTCTGAGATGATAGCTAAATTTACCTCTAATGAAAGATTCAAGGAACTGAAAGAGACTTCACAGGGAGTTTGTTTGTAGGATATGTATAAACAGGAAACATGAGTAGTCTTACAGAAAAGCTTTAGCAAACTACAATCCAGGGTTTCTGTAATAAAAATCATGGAAGAATCATCACTAACTGGGTATCAACAGATAGTCACTGCAGGAAGAGGTAACATTGCACTGCTGACATGCATGATTAACACTACATCTGTACTTAACACTACACTGATCCTGCTCTGTGGTACTTGAACAAACTCATGACTTGTTTGGGCTTTTTGAAGGAAGTTTTTGATAGAAGTCATAGACAAAGGCTAATTTCATATGGTTATGTTTATAATCACTTACATAAAGCTGTGAAGTTGAAATACACTCACCCCAAAAGAGTATTTATCATGCCTTCTCATTTGTGTAAATGCTTACTGAGAAGCACAAAACTGGAAAATGGAAGTCCTCTGTACATGGACATACAAGACAACCAGAAATATGGTAATGAAAAGACAGGGTCTTTTTCCTGTAGCTTTCTAGCAACAAGGCTACAATCCAATATAATGCAGACATGGCGCCTGAGCTATAAAGGCAGAGGAATATGTTAAAAACCTGGTTTAAGATGGTAAACAAGGCCATTTTTGCAACTGTAAAAGGGAAATATGCAACTTCTTGCCTGTCCACAGACAATTAGAAGGACAGTAAAAGGCAGACACTCTTGATCCTTTCGTATTGTGCCTTGGAATAAAAAGAAAAAAACAAGCCTGGCACCATGAGCTCAAGCATTCTTCTGGCACACTGTAAAGGCAATCAATAGCACTGTGAACACCTGTTGTTCAGAGGGACTAAAGAACAGCAAGCCTCTGAGGCTTCCTGTACTTTTTACTTCCAGCTCAAGAGCTTTAGGATAAACACAGTGTACCCAATAGTATATTTTAAATTATTCTAAGCATATGGGGGTTTTTTGAAAGCACAAAAAATCTGTGCCTGCAGATGATGAAAGAATTCTGGATCACTGAAAAAGGCAGACATTGTGTATTTCTTTGGTATAGTTACAGTACATGTAGCAGAACTTTGCTATTTATCCCAGTCCAGGAAGGAATGCAGCATGAATGACTCTGCAAGGGCCAGCACTGCAGCACATACATTGGTTTTGTGCTACAATACAATAGCCACAATATCACTGACTGAAACAACTGAATTAATTTCATAGAATTGTAGAATACTAGCAAATGAGAAATACAAGCTTTGAAAGTAATAGGCTTCTTCTGTTTACCAACAAGGCTTCTTTCAAAAAGTCAAAGTTATTCACCATACCAGCAGAAAGTCCATTATTCCCAGTTGACAGAGTAATTAATTGTTGGTAGGACTGAATTATTTCTAGTCATTACTTTTCTTGGCTAGCCTCACCTCTCTGAATATACTGATTGTTTTACAGACTGGCATTTTGAAAACTAGACCAATCTAAAGCAGTCAGATGCTAAGGTGCAATAAGAGGAACTCAGCTGAGCTGATGCACCAGATCAACTGCTGCCAAAAACAGGTCCCATGCTCCCTCCTCCTTTCAGCATTCCCCTTTCCAGCAACATGTTCCTGATGCTTTCCTTGTATCAGCTCTGATATTCACATGATCCTTCAGTGAGTCAATTCACTGGCAGAAACCTAATCTATCCAGAATGAGCCTTCTGCAAGTTGGTAATCTCAATCAATTTACCAAGGGACCAGATGAACATCAGAACAAGTGAGGGAGGAAAAAGAAGCTGGACTACTCCCGGCAGCAACAAAAATGCTAATTTGGCTTGGCTGCCTCTTCAAATCTGATCTTTAATCCCTCATGAACATCAGAGAGCAGAATGTAACTTTCATAATGAGTTATGAAGTTATTAATGTATTTTGTTACCTAAAAGGATTCCATCCTGTATCAGAACTTGGCTAGAGATTCTTGCAACTGCATCGGTTCTGTCAATGCAAGAAGAATGCTGTATATTCACTATCTGCAATCCTTACTCATGTTAAGCAGTAATTTTTTTCTGCAAGTTGCACCAGTGAAGCTGATAGAACTGTTTTCAGAACATACTAGCATTTTTTGGAAAGGTAGTAGAATTGGTCTCACTACAAAATGTAGATTCAACAATCACCTCTCCCTAATACAACTGCTATTTAATCTTCTCTATGCAAGTCACAGAATCATAGAATCATAGTTTTTCCATATAGAGAATGCACAGAAGGCAGAGCAGCTCGGTAATATGTAGCTATGTTGAGTGCCATTTTTCTTAGAGTGAATGAATTATAATGAATTATATCATGAACTTGTCTTCACAATAAACTAATTTATCATTGTTCGTCATGGTTCATGTTGCCTTGTCACTCAGTTTGGTTAACAACACATTATTTAAATTAATACCCTGATTTGCTGCATACTTTCATCAACATCACTTTTCCCATGAGAAATTGATTTGCCTTTCTATTTTTACTTTAAGAACAACGTGGTAAGAAGTAATTCTTGCCAAGTAACGTTTATGTATGCAAAACCAAAAACTCCTATTAATTGAAAAAAGTTATCAATGCCGTAAGTATGATTTGAATGAGTCTTTCATGCTATTATTTAATTTCAAGAAAGGGGAAAAAAAATATACCAAAAGGGTGTATTGTTATTCAGAGGGAAAATCTGTATGGTTATTCCTTGCATAATGAGATCAGACTATGCCAAAATATTATCCTCACAAACATCGACACTGTGAAGTTCTTAGTTTTGTTACATGAAAAATGCCATCTTAAATTTTTTTGTGATCCCTGCAACATGAAAACATGAATTCTGTCCTTCCACAAGGGCCTAGATTCCCTGGTTTCTGAACAGAAGTGTACTCAATTTCCTGAACCTTCCCCCCCAAAAGTCAAAAAAACTAGATAAAATTTCACAAGCTGGAAGTCTCTTTCTTAACTCCAAACACCTCCTGTTTCCAGGGGAGCTCGATACAGCACAATAGCCCTGCTCACTGTATGTGGGTAGCACCAGAGGGTCCCACAATCGCATGCATTAAAGCAAACAACTAAGGATTTGGGCAAAAAACTTTTGGTTTAAGACTTTAAAAGGCTCATTTTAAATATAAGCACAGATACTCAAAGTAACACCTACTGCTTTGGAGTGTCACTACACACTGCAATATACCAGTGAGTTTTATACAGTCAGTAGCATGCTTTTCACACTGGAAGTTCTGAGGCAAGAGCTATAGGCTCCCTAATTCACTACACATGAAGCACTTAAGCCCTCCTTAGTTCATAAATTACATGCATACAGTTCCAAAGGGGGACGTCATTCTTCACTAAAGACAGCATAAACAGAAGATTATCAATATCATCAATACTGCAAGAATGATAGTTTAGATTTGAGTTCATACGAGGATTTTCAGAGCAACAAAAAGGAGGTAATCTACTGACAAAATACCAGTCCAGTCTTTCACTAAGATAAAGCAATTATGTTAACAACACTGGCAGGGGAAAAAAAAAACTAGAATTTCAGGATCAATGTGATCTTCAGTTTAAAAAAACCCAAAACCTAACCAACAAAAAACATTCAAGCACATGCAGTGCCTCAAATAAAGCAATCCTTTGTGTTAGGGGAACACGAAACCACTGTTCATTTAACCTAGAGGCTGTTCCTAAAGCAGGACTCAATTTAACAAAGTCAAAGCTTCCACCCTGTTACAATAATAATATACTGGCATTCCCCACGCTTTTGCCATAGCCTGCCTTTTTAAATAAGTATTACTTCATTCAACAAAGAAAGAGCTTTGCTCTTCTTCCACAACAACCCTGTAAATACTGTACAATGAAGTACGAGCTGCAGCAGAGATCTGAAAATTCAAGCCCTCAGCTTTTCATGGTGTTGTGCAAATACATCTTTCTTAGATGTAACATTGGGAGCTACAGACTGACTGCATGCTGATGGCAGGAAATCTGGAGCCAGGTCTCCCAGGTTTCATTTTAGGCAGCTTTTGATTTGCTGCGTGATACTAGGCAAGTCACTTCCCATTATTTATTTATAAGTTACATCTAATTATCTAGAAGGCCTAATTAGCTCATCTGGAAAGTGATTTGAAATGCACATATGAAAGATAGTGTGTATTTCTCAAGTCTTGTCATCTGTGCCAATAAAATACTTATTTCACAACAATTAGATCTAATTGTACTTTTGATAGCTGCTGCCTCATCCCTAGAAATTCCAGCTCTGGAAGTCACAAATAGAAAGACTCATCGGGATGCAATGTTAATGAAGTGGTATGTGAAACATCTATAGATAAGGTTAATATTCTAAAGGCCTTTTTGCAATCACTCAACATGTAGTGAAACTTTTTTCCCAGTTGGGTTTCCACTCAAATGGAAACTTAAGAGATTTATTTTTCAACTGTCTCCCATCTTTATCACAGTATAAGCGTTTCCAGCACTGCTTTAGGTTTGTCCAAAAAAAAATGGCCTAAGAAACTAAATGTAATCTTAAGATTGACTAAAATATTCTAGAAAGCTTTAGTAACTATGTCTTGCTACTTCACGTAGAAGCCTCACATTCACTTTCTGAGTATTTGCAAAACATTAATAGGACCCTCAGACTAGACAGAAAGCTCTACCTTGGAACAGCAAGAGATGGGCTGAAATAAACTGGAGACTGAGAGTAGACAGTCTGAAGTGCTGTGGGGGTTACACTTCCCATGCTGTAAGTCATGAGCCAGCGCGAAAGAGGGATTCCAACAGACTACAAACAGGAGAAGAGAGGCTTACTAAACCCAACTACGCTCTCTGAGTCTAGTGTCCTGTACAGGATGTTTCAGCCAAAAACGTAAGAAATTATGCAGGCAACAGCTGCAGAGTAATCAATTCAGTATGCGAATCTCTTGTTAAAGAAATGAAAGTTAAGAGCACATGTCCTAAAACACATACACCCATCTGTTTAGGTTTTCTACATTCTAATCCTGACTATTTTCAACCAAGTATTTTTTCCTTCTCTGTATGAACTGGGATTTCAAAACAAGCCCAAATTTCAATGTTCATTTTGACTGTAAACACTCTGTGGCCCAAACCACTTCATCTTGTGCATATGTACTGTACATGTTAGCCTAATGGGTTCCCAGCCTTAGTCACATTCTACCATTCTACACAGCCCCGGAGTAAAGAAATTTAAATATAAAACTAAGTATAGTCAGTCTACTTGGCATGACTTATTTTTTTAAAGACAAATTATTTTCAAACACGCATTTTAAACAACATAAACCACACTATTTTCAGTAAGAAAACAGTGCAACTTTTAATACACCATGACCAAGACAAAGTCATATGGTTTATGATCTCCTCTGGCTGAGGTCCCATCTCAACACTTCATTCACTCTTTTGGACAAAAGAAAGAAGAAACAAAAAAATCTTGCTTCGATTTACTCTGTCCCCAGTTGCTGCTGGTAAATAGATCTGCTGTCAGCTTCCTGGAAGATGATCTCCCACAGAATCAGGGTGGTGCTGCTGTCGAACAGGGAGGTGGCTGCTGCTGCAAACACAACTCTTAAAGTAGCAGAGAAATCTGGCTCCATCAGCAAGTGAAGGGGGTGAGGCACGGAAACCTGTGACTGACTTCATTGCACAAACGACTACAGACATGGCCAAACTAGCTAACCATCTCTGTACCTTTCTTCTCTATACTTGTCCATACTTCTGTTGCTTACGTTTCCCATTATGTTAGCCCAGAGAAGAAAAAGGAAATTAGATTTTTTTGTTGTTGTTGGATACAACCCAAGTGGAAAATACATATTTTTTTCCTCCCTGCTAGACTCCGTGGTCTCTCATTCCCTCATTTCAGCCACATCCATGTTTTCTCCCCAAGTCACATGGTGGGGAAAATGCTGCTGCTATTCAAATTGTTGGTCCTATTGCAGCTCCAAAGTCAATTTTGGCTCAGAACACAGGTTTGGTAAAATGAATAATTGTCCTCTTTTTTCTTTTTCTTTTTTTTTTTTTACCAAAACAAAAAAACTTAAGAACGGCTTTTATTAAAAAAACACTGCACACACACCTGCCCACTACAGCACAACTCTATGTTTTATATTTCTCATCAGTGATGAGCAATCATTATGTCTTTCAAACACAGGTATTAGGGAGACAGTACTTTATTCTCTGAATTTCTCAGAAGATGTGGCAGGAAGCAGTTACAGCCAAAGAAAATTAAAATTAAATGTGGGAATCTGCATGAAATTTTCTGTACAGAAGGGACACAGAGTAGGGCAGGGGTGCTAAAGTGAATTTGAAAAATTTGGTGTACCTCTGAGGCCCTACTTGGTATGCCTGCACCCTATTCCATCAGCTACATTCTCTTTCTGTCCTGTCATACCACAAGATTCAGCTTCTGTCCCCAACTCATCAAAACCTCCAAATATCAGAGGCATATCCCCAAATTTACTGAAGTGATGCAAATTCAACAGCCCCTCA
Source organism: Elanus axillaris (assembly GCA_026212715.1). NCBI lineage: Eukaryota > Metazoa > Chordata > Aves > Accipitriformes > Accipitridae > Elanus > Elanus axillaris. The sequence goes on along the minus strand of JANZLQ010000032.1, from coordinate 14,588,093 downwards.
CTTTTAAACTGACAACATGACAAACAGGATAAATAGGGAGTTGAAAATAGATCTGACATTGAATAGTGACTATACCTGAGTATTTAAAGTTATGTGCCTGAATAAATACTGCATAACTCACTGGGCAGAGGAGACAAGAGGAAAAGGGAGAGTCTTCAAAATACTTGGTGCCTATTAATTGCAGGACCCAGGAACACAGTACAGAACATATAGTACATAACTCATGCTTATGTCTCGCTAGCACAGGTAGGTACTACCAGCACTACTATCACACTAACATGATACTCAGCCATCTAAGTAGTCAGGGAAACAAGGCCATCAGACCATTCCACGTCCCTTTCTACCACACAACCCTAGTAGGAGTAGATAGGTGCACCTTTTATTTCTTCTTCCTCTTTCATGCTGTTGAGTATGCCCAAAGGTTACAAATTAATACTAATAAAAAAATCTGGATGCTTTTGTATTTGGTACCTTAACAGCACCTACCATCAAAGAAGAGAATTTTCAAGGAAAAACTTCGGTCTTTGCCATCTTATCAGGCACTTGAGATCCTAGCCAAAGGGCAAAAGTAGATTATGGTGCTTCTGTGTGATGTCCATGATGCATGAGTAAAGTTTAACCCTGCAGTATGAGCAATCCAAACATCACAGATATTTGTTTCTGTGTACTAGTCTGAAAATAAAACCTAGTAAAAATTGCTGACATGCTTCCATTGACCAAATTGAGAAGAGCACAAGAATGTACTATGCAGCTAAAATTATTTTGAATAATTAAACAATATTTAATTGTTTGTAAGTGGTTACCAGTAGCAGAGGAAAACTAATGTCTTGTCAAAAATATATTTTTTTACCTGACATCTCACAAAATAACATGAAGACAGACTTCTATGATTTTAGCTTACAAGCAGCATCATATACACTGCTGTGTCTGAATGCCTATATGAAGTAACAAAATCAGAAGAATTACTTAAGAAATGTGAATGGGTTGTAAATGGTTCTGTATTATTGCTCTCATGACTATAGCACCCCTTTTGCCTGGGCTGAACACAAGGGAGCCTATCAATCTTCACTGCTGCAATATGAAACAAAAATATGCCTCCGTCCTGTATTTTTAATTATCAGCTCAACTGAAATAAACTAGTTGTATTACAATCACCAAATAGGCAACGGTTAAATAATTACACAATAATTTTTTGCTTTTTCTTAAACATAACAAAACTTTTCAAACAAGTTTTTCCTCCCTTTCTCATACCACAATGTAACTGTTTTTAAAAGGTATACAACTTCTCTGCAACTGAAAAAAATGGAAAAATATTATTGTCTGTTTTCACATTAATATTCAGACAATTAAAAGCTGCATCACCTGCAAAGCACTTTGCTGACATGTAAACTATATTTTAGTTATTATTTCACTAACTTAACGTTAGCACCAGTTAAACCAGAAACAGTTCACTGTGTTCAAATCAGCTGGCATTGTTACAACAAGTGGACTGGAAGATGACATTACTTTTTTCTCTTTTTTTTTTTTTTAAATGATTCTGCAACAGCTTAGTACCTCTGCCGTGATGTCATGCTGCCTTGTCTGTGGGTATTACTGCCACTGAAAAATTTTCTCGTATCAGGGGGATCTTGTATGACAGAAGCCCCTTGCCTGCTCCTTCACCATCACATTTCTACACTGCAACAGTGAATGGCAAAGCCAGCTGCTAAAATAACCCACAGAGCAAATGGAAGCTTGTTCCAACAACCCTCCTGCAGCTCTGAAACACACCAGGCAACAGCTCAGTGAGGACCCAGGAAGCAAAAGAAGGTCTGAAAGACATGTTTGCACAGTCCCAGTAAACCATGCTGCCAGTGCTTCTTAGCTGCGTGAAAACATATGTTAAGGCTACTGGGGCAAGGTGAACACATGGCAGAAATTAAATAGACTGACGTAGCAGTATTTAAAAAAGGAGCAATGCTGTATCAGAATTTAGCCCTATGCCACTACATTGTTCCCAAAGTTTCTTCAGTATTTATGGAACATTTATATTATATTTCTAAAATTAACGCACAAGGAGGAGGCTTCTCAAGACTTCAAGTCTAGTCTCCTGCTATCAGAGCTGCAACAAAATATAGTACTTCCCTCAAGCTGACCAAAGCCCATTTAAAAGTCACTACTGTGGGCAGATTTACAACTATACTGCAAACTGATGACAACCAATTCTAATCTCCACAATAAGCATAAGTCACTAGTATTTTTTTGTACCATCAGAGGAGTTCAGCCTATACCTCACTTCTCCTGCACAGGGAAAACCCCTATGTGACTACCTCTTCTGATCATCAACTTGGCACAGTAAACAAGCAAAAGTCTTTCAGTCTCCTTTCAAAAGAGGCTTGGGATTCCTGACAAATAGTTGTAACTCTTCTTTAAACTAATTTCTTCTGGATATCTTTTAAACACTGTTGATTTCCCACCAAATTCCACACAAAGTCTCAAGAGTGCCTTATGAGATGGCATTCAGACTTCCCTTTATCTGTAAGATGTACCTTACTTATTAATATATATTTTAGAGTGCAAAGGCCAAGACCAGCTTGAAATATATTTGGCATTTTACGTTTCTCAGACTGAAAAAGGTGACACTCCTAATTGTTACGTCCCATTCCTACAAGTACTTATTCAGGTATTTAACTTTAAGCTTGCAAGCAGTGCAGGAATTGAAACACCTGCAGAAGTTTTAGCTGGATCTAAGCTACAGCAGAAAACTTAGATTTAAGATTCCTGGGGGTTTATTCCTCACTTTTCTTAAGAGCTCCCTTTGCAGTGTTTTGTACTTAGTTATATCTCTCCCATCTGTAAACAAGGAATATAATCAATCTATAACAGAGGGACATTTTAAAGCTTAATTAAATGGTATTAATGTGCTTTGAAATCTTTAGATGAAAGGTGCTACATAATAGTGAAATAGCATTATTGCTTTTTTCATTTCTCTAGCAGATTTTAATAGTAAATATTTCTTTCACCCTCATGCCCCGTACATTCTAGAGATCTGTCTCAGCAAGAACTATATGCCATGTATAGCTACAGGTTGGGCTTGGGAGATACTAAAACCCTTAGCCAATGCAGACAGGCTTCAACGTATATGAACTGTTATTTTTTTAAATCAGTTCTATCAACAGATGAGCTAACCTAGAGCAATCTATATCATGCTTAAGTTCTCTTTCCTACCTTAACTTGGAAAGCTTCATTAGCACCTTCTGGACATAAATAAATGTTCAATCACATTTGATGACTTCATTAATAGTCAGAGTTCTGACCAGCACTGACCAAATTTGTTCTCTTTCAAAACTGCTACAGAAGAATACCCTGATCTTTCTTTACCAAGAAGCATCCAAACACTATTTGAACACTGACTGTTCACACATTATGCAGCTTTCCAGACAATGACTTAAGCACAAAATACCTTTCTCTAGTTAAGCTTGCCCAACCTTGCAACAGAAGCAAGCAGCTGAAAGAGCAAAGCCAAATGCATGACCAGGAGGTTCACCTCCACCTTATTCTTATACATTGACACACAGGTGACTTGGGCTACAACTGCTGCCCATATGCAGGAATCAACATGGGATGCAAGTACAGCCTTCGTATGTGGTCCATTCTTCCTCAAGGAAAAGACAGCAGGATACAAAGTGTCCCATGGATCTAGCCCATGAACTACCAGCTGGAACACATAAATGCAAGTGTTTGAAGAAAAAAACAACCCACCTCTCAAAATGCCAAAATAACAAGAAAAAGATTACAAGGAAAGAAAAAGTAAGGCACTGTACCCAAAACAAATAACAGCTTGCATCAAATCTCTATTTCATCACAATAAAACTATGGCAAAAAAAATGACTGATTTTTTTAACCACTGTGAATGGAAACAAGATGCAACTATTTTCTCGACTCACAAACATCAAAAGGACTCTTTTATGGTCTCTTTCTATATTTGATCAATATTCCTACATTAATTGCAAAGGCTTCAGTTATTCCACAGTGGATTTTTTTTTCCTGGAGCATAAAATCAGTTCTTCAAACAGAACTCATCATTGTTCTTCCAAATGTTTTAAAGCCAGAACAGGCTATACAACACTCAGAGTATTTTGTTTGTTTGCAATATGTTAAGAATTTTGAGGACCTGTTGAATCTTCTGTCAAGGTTAGGGGCACCTACAGTTTTCTCTTCACCTTCTTAAGCTGGTCATCTACTTTCATCACATTTATAAGAACTTTTTTTTTTAAACTTCTCTCAAATCTGGCTGAAACTGGCCAGAAGTTCAAAGGCAATTTTGCACATGTATTCATGAGCACATGCACACACATGCATGTGATCCTGTGTCTTTGATTACAGGAATGTGATTTTAAACAATGAAGTTGAAGTTTGGGGAATGTAACTCTTGGAAAACAAAAAGGTATCAAAAATAGTGAAAACCCTTCCACCCATTCCAATGCTTACTTAAATTTTTCACCTTTAGATACTTGATACACAACTTTCACTCTAACTTACTGTCATCCTGTTCATAATTTTGATACAACAAAAGTACACAGCACCAGTAAGTGGGATAGATCAATCTACTGAACAATCCCCAGTCAGGTTTGAGCAAGCTAGTTGAAATCAAACCCATTTTGCAAACAGATCTCTATCTACAGATGTCTCTCTTGTGGTTGGGTTCCCTCATTTCTTGTCCTCCTTTTCTGGTTAGCTCTCCTTTTCTGGTAGGAAGAGAACCTGTCCATTACAATTTTCAAAATCTTGTGCTCACTGCTAAGACAGTGTATTCAAAATGCTTTGATAACACTTGCAAGCCTAAAGAGATTAAATTCACTGGTCAGATCACATGTGTGTTTCAAAGTATTATTGACTGGTTGATCTACAGAAGTACATTTACAGACACTACAGAAAATTCATTCCAGGCTTTTGGTCACAGGAAACATGCCAAAATACTAGTCATCTCCAAAAGCTAAGTCCCCATCAGTTGGTGTGATTAAACATTCAGAGAACGCTGCCTGCCATTCAGAACAGATCTCCAAGATCAGCCAGTCATTCTTCACATTCATAGATATGAAAGTGCTGCTGCACATGGAGAACTTGGCTTTTGTCACAGTTTAAAAAAAAAATCAAAATACTAGACCCTGGAAGGCCTTGTGATCACATTCCTTGGCATGTTTGATAAATATGGAAATAGTGAAAACGTTCTGACTTGTTAACCTTGCAGTCTCTTTAATGCATTTCTTGGCCCTGGCATGCAGAGACTGCTGACTTGGCACACCCAGAGGACCTTTGCTCACCTTTCTCAATAGACCCATGCTGATACGTCTGAGTTTCCCGAAGAGCAGAACAAAGTCATGCTTATTAAAATGTTTACTCAATTCATGAAGTAGAGCAGTGCTCTCATGAAAACAGATGTCAGAGCAAGAGGAAAAACTCTAGAGGCACAAGTATACAACCATAGACGATAAAAGAAATTAAAACTGGAACCTGAATGACTCTCATTCTTTAAAAACAGACTAGACTAAAATGTCTCCAGGTTTTATGGAACACTGACTTCTAAAGAATATCACCTACTTATGCACGCTGATCAAAAAGATTGTGTTAATATAAAGAAGCCAACTGTATAAAATTTAACTCACTGTTTTTACCCTACTGCATAATTACTAGCCATAGGTTTATACAACAATGAACAAAGCATGTAGCCAGATAGCTTAGAATGTTACATATCATTAATTTCTTATTAATATATATTATCAGGTTTAGAATATTACATTATGCATGAGTTCTACAGTATCTTTTACCTTGCCACACCCAATTTACCTTTTTTATACTCAGCACAACAGACTGCTTCAGCCACAGGAATAAAAGACAGTAACATAAAAGGTGTGGGAGAAAAAAAACTCCAATGCCTACACACTACTGATTACTAACTATTTTGGAAAAAAAAACAACTAACCACAGATTAATGCAAGTTCTGCATACTAAGCTGTTTTTCACAGGAGGTGTCAAGATGGTTGATTGTGTCAGCCTAGCTTTCAGCTCTCCTATTTGAAAAACAAAACACACTTTTGAAACTTACTGATTATGGGCTTGTGAAAGGTATACTATACATTCACAGCACTTCAAAATGGAAAACTGTTTCTGTGAAACAAGATGATATTACTGAAAGGACTATGCACAATCTAGTCACTTCTCCAGTCAATGTCTGAAAAACAATCTTTTAACAAACTGAATTTGCACAGTTGTGTATGTTTTCTCATTTACAAAGTGAGAAAACCCATTCTGCACATCATCGTGGAACCTAGATATCTGTCAATCATTCTAGCTGAGTTGTGTGAGTTGACAAATTATAATATAGCAACTTATATTTTTAATGTTGTAACTTATATTTACAATCCAAATTATATCCTTAGACAAGTGGCAGTAGGGTGTGAAACCAGTTGAACTCTACTTTAGCCATCTCTTCAAGATACCCTAAATTGACCCTAACATTCAGCCTTGCTCTCCCAGGAGTACAAGCTTCCTTCTTATTCAGCATCTTTAGATTAAAATAAAAAGTATGTAACAAATTTTTCTTACCTATTAATGCAGTTGTGCCAATTATTAACTACATCATATTGGCACACACTTTTGTATTAAAATAATAATTTATATTAGAAAATATTCCCAACAGAAATTAAAGTTGATCAAGTACTTTTTCAAATGCTCTACACTATTTCTGGAAAATATTTGTTTCTAACTATAAATTTTCAGGGATAACCAAAACTATAAAACAACAAACAAGCAAGGCAATACATTGCCTACAGAATTACTTAAATTGATGAGGTTTTTTACATATAAAAGCATGAATAAATGAGACTGAATAACATACCATAGTTTGATTATATTAGATTCACAGGAAACCATTTAAAATACATTTGCAATAGGAGCAAGATGGAAGGACTTCAAAGTTCAAGTTTATTCTAGTTAATAATACTGTGCAATATGGTCACAATCACTCCTGTGAAAATTATGAATAGAAGGGTGCTTTTATTATTTTTAACTTAAATGCATGGGTTTAATTTTGTGACCTTACATACAACAGCAGAGAGAATAATAACAAAGCAAAGTTAAAGAAATTTGACTACAGAGAAAATTGAAACAGGTCAGTTTATTTTCATTACTGAAGCCAAATTAAAAGCAAGATGAAATAAAGGCAGGCATGCAAATGGTTGTATTCTTAAAAATGTGTGGTTTACCCCACTAAAACACAATTTTCTTAGCGACACTGGAAAGACCATCCCTACTGTGCAAAAACTCTACTGTATAAATATAAAAAGCAGTAAAAAGGCAAGAGCAGAAAAGGAGGGACAACAAGATGGGGTAGTAACACATTCATGGAGATACCCTGATGAGGAAAAACATTTGAAGATACTCGATATAATCTATTCTTGCTTGCTTAAGCATCTCAGAAGAAACAACTCAAAATTGAAACGCCTAATATCAGAGGTGATTCTTTGTATTTAAAATCCAGGATGCTCTTTGAAATAGATATAATAAACTTCAGAATCACAGTCTATAATTATATTTCTATGACAACCAATTATCTAAAACTGCATCATCCAAATAGACTACTGTTTTCTGGAAAAAATTAGAACTGATGTAATCAAACCCAACATATATCTTATTTTCATGAAAATATTCAAACAAATCTAACAAAAATATCTACCTAGGGATACCTTAAGATCTTCCTTTCCATATGAACACGTACAGAGAACAAAAAGTTAAAAGATGTTCTATGTTCAACTACGAACAAATTGCAACTCTAATTCTATGTCGGGGTGATAGTGTCCAAGCAGGTAAGCAGGAGCATAAACCAAAATAACTTCTTTCTGGTTTCAGCCTATTGCTTGCTCCCATTAGCTTTCTGCAGTTCTCAGCACCAGCAGCAAATAGCATGCTTCAAGTTCTCGCCCTATCTGAGCACTGTTCTATTGCAGTAACACAATTTTGCCCTGTAAACCTATTATGGACATAACCTCTGATGGTGCGTTGGTGGCTGACTGTGATCATAATGTTACAAGGAGTCAAAAGTTCTAAAATTTATTTTATATTCTGTCAGGAACAATTGCCCATTTCAAAAGATGGAAACTACTACATCTGCTCTCTCTCTCTTTTTTTTTTTTTATACAGCTGTGGTTTTCATTATTTATGAAAAAAATCACTAAATTTTAATTAAAAATTTAAAAACATGACCCAAGGATGATTTGCTTTATATTACTCCCATGACTTCCTTAGTTATTTTTGTACTTGTTTAGACTTTTACCACGATGATATTATATGTCAGATCCAGTGCTAGGATTACATTAAAAAGATCACACAAGGTTTTCAGTTGAACTTTTTTTTAGTAAAAGACAATTCAGTTGCCTAACATTCCTGGAGATTAATTTGTACATACAAAGGATCTGGTACAACAGAGGTAATTTTAATTAAAGCTACTCAACCTCGCTCTCCCTGTCTCCACATTGTCCAAGAGAACCATCTTTACAGATTAAAAGAAACAAAAGTGCTCAGATTATATAGTGAAATATATTTTTACTTATTTTCTGGTCTCTAGAAGCTACCAACAAAGGTGCCAACAATTGCTAACAGGCTTGTTTGACAGAACTGTGTGGTATATAAACTTGAGACAAGAGTCACATGCTATGAAGCAGCTTGTAACATTAAGAGAGCCAACTTTAAAGGCAGATTTATACTTTCACTTTTTTGACTTTCACTGAGAGTGGCAAGAACCTGCTTCAGAGAATGAAAAAAAAAAAAAAAAGACCACAGCCTGATTTGGTTTATAGACTATAAAAGAGTCAGCATTGCATTTGCATAATTTTGCATCATTACTGACACAAATTTTAGGACAGTTTAAGCAATCACTGAAACAGCATCAGAAGGCAAACCACAGATTACATGTAAACCCAGGAGAGCAACTACTAGGTTGCAAATATTTGATCAGTGCGCTACTTGTCTATGAACAGGGTAAAAAGTAAAAGGAATATGCATATTGTGAGGCTTTTCCAATTACAACAAATAAATCTGCCTGTTCAATTTGGTAAAAGTTCATGCAGCAATTTAAACTTAGGGTAGGTTGCACAGGGACAAGTAAAAACCAGGCTAAACATAGAATTTGCCCCGCAGTTGGTGACCGGTGGTGTATAAGCCCAATGCAAGTGCAATGCATTCCATGTTACTGGGGTGAAAGAGAATGAGAGCTTTGAATTAACAAAGAAAAACTTGGGTATTGTTACATTCCTAGGAAAAGTATTTTCTAGATATGGAACCAAATTCCAGTGAATCTGATTATACTATTAACTTGAATACTAACAAAAAGATCTGTAAACAAATATTCAGCAATGCATACCATATGATTACAAAGGCATTCATATGTCAACCAGCAGGGATAAGTAAATGCAAACACAAACAAAAGCCTCAGAGAAGAGAAAAAACACTGCAAAACAGCACAATTAAGTAAAATCAAACATGGAAGGAATAAAGAGGTAAAGTTTAAAAATCAGAGACTAAAAAAACCCACCGATACTCATAACCCATGATGTGGCACCTATATAAATATAGAAAACATCCAGAATTCATACAAAGATATAGGGCACCATAAAAGACCCAAGTATTTTACATTTATATTACAAAAAGCAGAATAATACATTATGAATGCAGAGATACGTATTTAATTTACAAAGGAGAAAGGAGAAACCCTTTCCTGCATGCATTGGAAGATACTACCCTTAAGCCATTAATTCACTGAGTATTAAGTATTTATGAATGGTCTACATGCAAATGCAAAATTAGCATATATCTAAGTGAAACAGAGAACCAAAAGAAAATAAAGTAGAAGGAAAATACAGAGCATGGAAGTACAAAGACGAGACCAAAACCCTTCAGATAACTGGTTTTGAGAGTGAGCTATACAGACCACCCAAAAAAGAAAATATTTTGCTGTAAGGAAAGCAAAAGCTGTAGCCTTTAATCTACACCTACTAGAATCCTTGTCATAAGCAGGGAGACAAAAATGGGTACCAATTGATTCATTGCTTTTTTTTTCAGATATGATTACGAAAGAGTTGTTTCTTGAGGACAGAGACAAGGTGGCTGCAAGACGAAACATTCCTTACAAGGTCTACCTAAATTAGGCTAGACCATTTGTAAGAATTGAGCAAACCCAAATACACATGGAGGCTCTGAAGTGGTATAAAATCTCTGGTTACCTTCTCTCAGAAGTCTTTCTACAACTTGAGAGCCAGTTCTGCAAGTGAAACACCTCACCGCAGAGGAAACCTTTTGAGGGATGAAGAAGAGTATGGAGGACAAAAGACAAAAGTTGAAAGATTTGAAGCCTGTACTCACATCAGAGCATTAACATTTACCCAGCAAAGGGGGCTACATTTTCTATACAGGCTTCAAATGAAGCATTGAAAGCTGTTCAGTTACGAAGTTATGAGCCTGAGTTGCAATCTAAAATGTTTCCTAGAAGAGCTCTTAGACTGACTGTAAAAGTGTACACTCAAGTAAAAAAATATAATAGTGTAAATGAGGCTCTAAATATACCAGTATTTTTTTCTTAATTTTCTCTATGAGTGTAACTTCAAAGCACAAACAGATCATATGCACCATGAACAATGTCCAGAACACAGCCTTCAACACTGTCACCAAGCAGACAAGCAGCTCTATGATGTACAGCTAGTGAAGTCAAAACCATACAGTTTGGCGGATGACACAATACAACTGTATGATTCACATTCCTAACAAAGATATGTGTTGGCTTGGGAACAGTAGCAGTTCAGAAGAAATATTATGTTATCTATTATTATCAGGTTATAGCAGCTCCATAAGAACCAGCAGGATTAAGATCAAGATGAAAAGTAATAGCAGAAAAGAACTCATGAATGGTATTTGAAATGATTAACTGGCATCAGGACCATAGTTTAGTTAAAAAAAAGCCAAAAAAACCTAAAAGCTGTGAACTTCAGTAAAGAATCTACTGCAGAGCAAACTGCACATAATTATAAGAAATGGCACCATATTCATATTCCAGATCATAGAAGGGAGACATAGTTTAGTAATTAGCTCTAGTATCTTGACAAGCTATCTGAGAAAATGCCTAAGAACAGAGGGGGAGACGGAAGGAAGGACGGGGGGAGACCGCAAAA
>JANZLQ010000032.1:14503236-14566133 GCA_026212715.1 Elanus axillaris | reverse complement strand
CTCCCCGGGCTGGGGGGGGGGGAGGGGGGTCAAAAAAACCCCCAGGGATTGCTGCACTGCATGTGGGATTGATAGCAGAAGCAGAGCAAAGCACCGACTAATCAAATTTTTTGAAAATGTTGGTGGTCTTGATGACGAGTGGATGGTACTTAACAGCAAAGAGAAATTACATGATAGATGTATTGTTGCCCTTCACTCTTTTCTTAGCCTTAAATAGGATTAGTTATTCTTACTGAGACGATCGCAGAACCTCACGGTTAGACAGTGGCGTGCCCGTGCCCACTGGTAACTTGTGACAAACAGCTGGACCTCGGCACCAGCCTCCGCAGGTCACCGGCACACTTGCAGCTCCTGTAGTCTGAGGTTTTGCTCGCAAGAGAGCTTAGAATAACGGCACGGCCTTGGGTTTCCTTAGCTCCACCGCAGGTCATTTTGGATTTTATGTGTGAACAGCATTTTTCTAGCTCAGCTTCATAGTGGTGTTGTGTTTGCATAAGCGTGCTGCTCTTCCACAGGAGGCTGAGGATGACTACAAATGAAAGGGGGGGGGGGAATGACAGGCTTTAGATTGTTAGCGATTGTTAACCAAACAAACTAAAGCAGACTGCAGAAACTCTTGAATTAAAAATTGAATGTTGAATTAAGGAAGTTAAGATGAACTAGGGAGTGTGAAGAATTGGCTGCTCTCAGGTCACCCATGCAAATCAAAGGAGAAAGGAACATGAACACTGTCTAGGTGAGAAAAGTCTCCAAGCTTAAACTGTTGGACAGGTTTACTCAGAACCAGACAATCCATATACATGACCAGCTACATAATTTATAATTTAATTTACAAAAGAGCCTCAATGCTGTCATCACCACACTGTATTATCAAAGTGCCAGGAAAGGAAGTAGTAGTTACAAAGCCTAGTCAAAAGGCACAAGGTCTTCCTTTAAATACAGCCAATGTTTACAGAGTATTTTCACCACAAAGTTACTCTGATACATTTTTTTTTTCAGGAAAGGTATCAGCAAAAATCTTAGAGGAATCAATTTAAATTGTTTATGCAACATTGGTGCATAGTTTATCTTTAAATATGTCTTAAAGAACTGTCACTAAACTTAAGACAGAATGATCTATCAACTGAACTTGTGCAGATGAGTTAAGATAGCTTTCATCAGAAAACTACCAATTTCTCTGATATATCATTTCTCTTCTTCCAACTCTTCTCAAGAAATAAAAATTATAGAGGCTTTTATGCTAAAAACTGCAAGTTACTAGCCAAGCACTCACTCCCTCCCCCTTATTTCAAAATTATCCTGTTATACTGGTGCACACATAGCAACATTTGATAGCAGTCATATCAATACCCCCATGAAAATGTGAAGGTCACAATTCTGACATGAGCATTCAGGTAAGCATCCTAATCTTCAGGGCTTCTACTCAGACCAGTGAGACTTCCTGGTGCACAAAAATCCCGACAACACATTAATTTTAGTACCATGGAGCTGCCGTTTTAGGAGCAACCAAGTTTGAAAACTTTGAAAGATAATATTGGCTATAGAGAGACAATTGTTCAAAGTTATCAGACTGGGTTTCAGAGCAAATTCACAAATAAATGCCCTCTCTCTTCTCAAGTGTTGTCTTTACAGAAAAGTTTTGCTTTTCACCTCCTTCCTTAACTTTTGGCTTTTCTCCTCCCACCTTTTCTGCACAAAACCCCACTGGCCAACACTTGCAGTCATTCATTTATATGGCAATTTAAAAAAAAAAAAAGCAAATAAAAACTGTGTTTTTGTCATCTTCCTGATTTTTTATTCTGGAAAAAGTACAGTTGCTTCATACTGCTGGGGAAGAAGGAAGGCCTTTTTAGAGCAGTATCACATTTAAAAAATGCTTTGCAGAAGTAATTCTCCACTCCAGTGTTGCATATGCTCATTTAACAAAAAGATTTATTTTAAAATCCATTTCTTGGAAGAAGAAACAAGCCTACATACGTGAGAAAGTGAGCTCTTAGTCTCCTTTTGGTGTCGGTTTAAGCTAGCTGAGGTATCTTGAGAATGCACTAACAGAATGTAATGTGATTTGTGCTTGATGATGCATCTGTATCTTCTTCAAATATCCCAGTGCTAAAGGCTTCCAAATGACTGTATTAAAATTATACAAAATTGTATATGCTACACAATTTCATTAGAGAAGTGAGGCACTATACAGAGATCAACTCATTAAATTATATCCATGTACATACATCTTTTGTGCAGATCAAGGATAATCTCCCAAAACACATACACCTTTCCAAACTCAAGACAAGCAGGCACTTGGCAGTGTTACCAGTAAAAGACCTTTCCACAAGAACCTTTGATGGAGTACAACAGTTACCTCAATCTCTGATGCATTTTTTTAAAATGTCTTTAGCACACAGTAAGAACAACAATTGCAGCAACAGGTAACTCTCTCTTACCTACACCTGAGCTTATTCAAACCTATGGAATCAGCAGTTCTGAAACAATGCTACAACTATCGGACACAAAATGGTCACACCACTAGACGTTGCAACTGAAAAAAAATAGTATTAAACAAAACCAAGAAAGACAGGCCTTCATGTTAGTTGCAAGCTCAACAGTAATGGAGTAGACTTTTTTAAAAAGAAGTGAGCAGTCACAAACTTGCCAATACAAAGATGTTAACAGCTGAGTCGGTGACAGCTTAACAGTAATACCCAGGCCTCTCTGACACCATTCACTTAATTATTTTCTTTATTGTAAATCTTTAGACTTTAAAACAGCTTGAACTTGGGGGAGCTCCTGTTTTCTGTCATTTGGCAACTCATAACCTGCACGGCTGTTTCATTTAGAATAAAATGTTAGAAAAGTGATCAACAGTAAATCACTGCACTGTGCACTTAAAAGTCTCGTAAAGTGAAGAGTTGGAAAGCAGAGACGATTCATGTAAAAACAGAGGGGAGGAGATGATTTGCTGCTTATGGCACAGGACTGTAAGTTAATACATCTGGGTTCCATTCCATGCATTAAATGGGAATACCACCATGTGCTTCACAGAAGTGAAAGGAGGTTTTATTCATCAGCATTTGTAAAACATTTTGAGATCCCAAGATAAAATATTTTAGCAAACCAGAAATTACTGTTAGGGTGTTACTTTACTTTGCAAATGATTTTATGGAGCAAAACAACAATTTAGTACAATACATCACCCTACTCCCTTGAAGTCTCTGTGAAAACTGGCTAGTATTTTCATACATCCAGAATAAAAGTCAGGTTACCATAAAAAACAGGAGTAAATACATAAATATCAGCATCTTGATTTTCTGAGCAGAGAACACACAAACTTCAAGTCATGCACTAAAGAGACAGGGACACTGTGGGAAGGGAGGGATTGCCCCCAGAACTCAGTCTCTTAATTCAACAATTGACCTTAAATATTTAGATTTGAAAATGCCAGTCTTAGCTTACAAATTCAAGACTGACACTCACAAATAATGTTTTGCAAAAGCAAAACACATACTTCAGATAGGTGTCCCACTAACATACCTCAGACAAAACCCAAAATGCCCGAAGGAAGTCAACTTTGCTTCAGCTAACGAACAAGTTTTCCTCTTAATGTAAGCTGAAAATATTCTGTGGTGTGAATGTTAACCACAAAGAAACTAGTCTGAAACTTACCCAAAATACTGTAACAGTTCAACACATTAATCTTTCTACCTATCACATGTGGTTTTAAATTAATGGCCTACAAGTCAATCCCTCTCCATTTCACCCTTTCAACTTTGGCAGTAGAGTCCTGTCCTGATACTCTTTGTCTGAAGTCCCACACAGATAAATTAAAGCTTCACAATACAGTAATACTATTAAAATATCAAACTTCCTCAAATACCATATCTCAGTCTGCCTGATCCTAGCTCTTATTTGCACACACTACTACCAAAGAAATACCATATCCTTCCAAACATCCCAGCAATGTCATTTGGAACTTCAGTATGCGTACTGGGTCTGGCTGTTGCTTGGATGCTAGCTGGGCAGTGGTCTGCTGATGAAATCTGGTGAGTGACTGCCTTTGTATCATCTTTTTTTTATTATTTTTTTTCCTCCATTTATTACACAGCCTTCATCTCAACCCGTGAGTTTGTCTCAGTTTTGCTCCTCCAGTTCTCTCCTCTATCCCACTGAGGGGAAGGAAGCAAGCAGCTGGTGTGTGCTTAAGCTGCTGTGCTGGGTCAACCCACCACAGAATGGCATCAGAAAAGGTACAAAAGACATTTTATTGGTACATCAGTGTCTGAGAAATATCATATTTTGCCTTCAACTGACCTTACAAGACTAAGAAACAACTCTTCTTGCTGATTTTGAAGACACTGAAGAGATTCCCACAGACAGACTACTGCCCTTGTTGCACTGCTTCCAAGCTTCACCCAAAGCTGGTTCAGCTAAATTGAATTATTAACATATTATATACCAGGTCCTCTAGAACCTGAAGTTCACAAAATAGAAGTCGATACGCAGAGAGAACTTTTGGTTTGCACTGCATACTCACGTCCAAAAAAAAAAATAATCTTAGTTTTATGCAGAGCTTAACCTGCTTACATTTTCTAAGCAAATTTTTTACAACACTCTTCCTGCTTTCCCAGACAACCACCAAAGCAGAATGTAAATTTTGAACAATACAGATGTCAAAAGTGACGCTGCTAATAGAGTTATTTTAATTGTAAGTTGTTCCTGATAGAGCAGTTTAAAAGCTATTCATTGTTGTAACTGTTCAAGGTAAGAAAAATTGTTTCATACCTGATATTTTTAGTAAAATTATGAAGATCTCTTATTTTTGCCTGCAAATCATCCTGTTACACAGGTATTCTTTTAAACACTGCAGTTGCAATCAGTTGGTTTTGAGAATGTGGCATGGACACTATTGTAGTTTGCACATCAACATGTGAACCCCTTGATCTGCTTTCTGAAGGCAGACTGTTACCAGCTAGGTGAAAGGAAATGAATAGTTGTCTATTCAGTCTATGGCACTACTTTAAGGGGGGGGAAAAAATCATTCAACTTCAAGTGGACACATCTGCCCCCACAATCACCAAAAAAAATGGTGAAATATTAGTTTCATTGTAATCAATTACTCAAATGTAATTCAAGTTTGGCATTATATTCTGTTTAAGCTATTATAAAGACACAGTTAGGTTTTATGGAAAGGAAGTCTAAAACCAATCATAGGCTTATAAACACTGCTCAAAATTAAAGATTTAGGAGAATCCAGGAAGGAATTCAAATGATTTGCTGACAGTTGTTTTGAAAAGGTATGTACATGTGCTCATGTGGAAGAAAACAGCAGATAGAAATAAATGGAAAAGGAAGTTCCAGAGAGAGTCTGAAACTGCTAAAGAAAGAATTTTATCATTAAGAATTGACTGACAGGAGCTCCAAAATATTAGCAAAGAAACTATTTGTCTGATTCTGCTGGCACTGAGACAAGAAAAACTTGGTACACCACTCATAAATAAATAGGTGAGCATCAAAAAAATGTCTCTCAGTTTCTCCTCATGTGTGTATCAGTGTGCAAGAATCCACGTTTGTAACTAAAAACATATTTTTTTGTGTAAAATTAAATTTAAACTGAATTTTCACACTTATTCTAAATCCCTGTTTTACAAGGATTTAATCTACTCTCAGACAAGGTCAGGCAGTGCTATCTACCTGCAACCTAGAAATTGCTTCTCAAATTAATAGAAATATGAGCTTTATGGATCATTACTCTAGTAAGAATACAAATAATTTGATAAACAACACTTAAAAGCATTAGTATTTGAAATGGACATTGACAACTAGCCAACACACATAGGAGCAAGACTTGACAGAGAACAGGAAATCAAGTTAAAGGATCTGGAGATACACTCTGTTGTCCAAAAATATCATCCCTGAACTCCTGCAAAGATTTCAATGAAACTATGAACAACCACAAAAAAAAAAAAGAAAGAAAAAGAAAATAAGATCCCCCCAAAACCATACCATCACAATTTTTATTTCCTACATAATTTCTACATTCTTGCTAATACTAAATATTGTTACTCTGGATGCTGTTTGCAAAACATCACATTTCACAAGTGTTATTGTTAATAAAGCAGACAACTTTGAAATAAAAAAATATGCCTATTATTACACCTCACTCTTTGTGTATCAATTACTTTTACATTGAGATATTTACTGTAGTCCACAAAACCTAATGACAAATGAATTCAAGATACTGCTTCTATCCAGACTGAAGTAGGTAAACCTAGTAAAAAAACTCAGATCCTCACCTACAACTTAACAGGTGCACCAAGTCCATCCATCACTCCTTTCACCCCCTTTTGCAGACTAAAGGCCCACTCTTCTTTTTCTAGTACATATTAAGACTTTTGTTCTGCACTAAGAGCTAACTTTCCAACATTCTCAGGTCACCGCTCATATTTTGCTAATAACCTCCTTTCCCTCTATCACTTACTTCTATGTATTAAGAGTCACTCCAGGATTTCTTCAATTTTAGAAATGACTGATCCAAGCCATCTTCCCCTCCCCACTTACGTGGCTTTCTTATGGGACACTTGGGGATATAGACAGAAGGCAGGATCCCAAGGGAGAAGACATGGGTGCAATTCAGAATAGGAACACAATGTGATAGACCAAGACCCAGCCTTCTGTGACAGTGCCCCAACAAGCTTTCGGATCCATCACAATGGACCAGCATCCAAGAGGCAAGATATACACAGATGAACCAGTTACTTGGGGACCAAGTATTTTCCTTCGGAGTCCTGTCCGACTATCTCACAAATGGCAGATGCTATTTTTGTTACATAAATGGCCAAACATCATATTTATTTCAGAAGCCAAACATTTCATTTCCTGAGTACAAAGTGGTATTTTTAAGACTTCTCATGCCTTTTTTTCCCCTTATTAAAAATACAATTCAAATATCAGACAAGCTACACTTAATTGATGTTAAGGCTGTGACAAACTGACAACTGCCCAGGAAATACAGAGTCCTAAAGAAGCTTCACACCAAATCATGATTTTTAGGAGAACTTAGTTTTTCTTTCCAGTCACAGGAATTGGGAGATGTCAGTGATTCCTCTTCCAACTTGGTTTACATCCATTAAAAACAACCAACAACAAAACCCCCACACATAAGAGTATTAAAGCACACAACTCTAAACAGTCCACAAAAAAGAAGTGGCCAAAAAGACAAAGGGGAATATTACAGCAAACTGCACCGTATCTTTCAAAAGAGCAAGACCAGAGCTCAGCTGTAAGGTGGTTTTAACTGAGCCTGTTACAGACATTTCAATACATACTGAATGCTGACTCTGACCACGCAATGCCATTCATCACATTAGGTACTCTCAGGTAAACTTACTGTTTATTAAAAAGATCTTCTAGGTACTATTTTGAATGCTAAGAAACTCATCACAAAGTCATTCACAAACAAGCAATTTGTTCACGGGAATGCTGGGATTTGTTTTTGGACTGAGGTTTCCAAATGATGTGCACATGCCTGTCTGTCTTCATGACAAGAGACAGGACATTGGTTTCTGCTCAGCTACCACCCTCTATACACAGCTAAGCAGAAAAAACAGAGATTACACTCAGGACTGGATGCTCAGCACCACAACTCAAATAAATCCAGCAACTGAGATGCATGTCATTTTCTCCTCCAAGTTATTGCCTGTGTCACAAATGCCCCTGTGAGAAGCTTTAGAGTAGCCACCACTTCATTTGCAATTAGACATAAAAGGTCTCAAAAGAATAAACTGAAAGGATTTTCTGGAGGCCTCAGAAATTGCATAATGTCACCTTGGAAGGATGCAAGGAGTTCCAGACAGCCCTGTTACAGATGTTCAGGATATTGCCAGCTTTTGAACTTTGTGTGTGGGCAGGGGAGGGGGGTGGAGGGGCGAAGCACCTTAGAAGGAACAGATACATAGTAGTAAAACATTGCTATGTCTTAATTCCCACTTAAGCCATCACAGATTGGTTTAGAAAGCCTTCAGTGAGAGATTATCAGAGGCTTCTCTCCACTCATTATACCTGTGACAAGCCAAGCTAACAATGTTTATTATTCAGCCACTTACAAGAAAAAGAACAGAACATGCCTTCAGCAAGAACACGTGAAACCACAGGTGAATGAAGTTTTAAGATGAGAAGATTTGTTTCTCAGAAATTCCATTTCTGTATTTGAAACACCTGAACCTTATCATTAAGGATATATTCTCAAGGTGGAAAATGCCTAAGGGAGGTCTGCTATCAGACCTGGCATCTTTCCCACCCCCTTACCTGAGGTGACAATTGTGAAGAAGGGCATACTCACCGATGACTGTAGAAGGCAACACACAGTGACACCAACTCAAGAAGCTAACCATGAGTTACATGGCAACAACACCCTAGGGCAGATATCCCATTTTATGCTAGTATAAATATACATTCATTGGATTAATTCCTCAAATCCATAAACATCAGCAGGGCAAGACAAAGTAGACATTGCAGAGGACCTCCTTAAAGGGGAGCCTTTCCCCTAAACTGTCTCCTGGCTTTTACTGTGAACAGCATTTTATTCCATGATTTTGTTGGCACTAAACATCTGAGAGAATGAGCTCACCTTCTTCTTTTGGGAAATTAGGACGTGCATTAAGCAGGGTTCTTTACACATTTCACGGATTAAGGACTTGCAAACATCTTCCTCAGATGTTAAGTTATCCAACGCAGTAGGGGATCCAAGAGTCTCATCATTTCCTAAAACAGCCTTAGCACTTGTGAGGTAACACTTGAATCCCAGTGAACTTGAAACACTATTTATGACAAAGAATATCTTTCAGGCAGGCTGCTAGCATGAAACAGAATAAGCAAGCTGTATTGGACCGAAACAACATATGTCTATATAACCTTTTGCAGGCAGATGACAAGGCTGTGCCCTTAACAGACACAAGGCTTGTTCCATCCACAACCCAAGCCAATCACAGTATGGCACCAAGTCCAAGCTAACAAATGCTCCTAAGTTACCTAAAAGATAAATGCATCACAAATGTTTCCTAGCTGCCTGAAAACTCAAAGCACTAGAAGTATCAAATTTTACTTTCTTACAGCTCTATCATGCTGAATTTTTGCCAAATAATCAAACCATTTTTCCCAATAAAGTCCAACAAATATATTTAATATATTGAAACATTGTTTTTTATTTAGCTTTAAATAAATGAAACTAGTAGAATGTTTAACTTTAGACTCAGATGAAAATAACCATACCTTGCTCAAGACAGTGGTTGGGTAAAGGAACATCTTAAAAAAAGGAGGGTTTTATTAACCTGTTTGTTAAAGTTACTCATTATTTTTCCCCTCATTAGATGCCCACTGGTCTCTAAAAAGTGAAATTCTTTCAGAGCTGCTTCAATACCCTCTAATCAAAGCACATCACTATCTGACAGGTATCTTTTCTTTTTAGTAACTTCTTGAACAGGAATCTTCAATCTCAATTCTACATTGTAAATACCAAGCATTTTTCTGAAACTGTAGGCAGATGTCAAGTTCTGGGTCTTTTTGGTAACATTTCTGACTTATATTTAAATATAAAACATAGCAGCTGAGATCAAAATAATTCTTGAAAAGAATCTCACATTTCTGACATACCTGATATTGTAAGAAGATATGACAACCAGGGCTATCCCAGCTCCAAAACCTAACATTTATCAACATTTCCTCTAACCAGGAAGTCTGAAAAGTTTGGATGCCTTATGATAAAAAGATTGTGTTTTCTGTTACTAATTTGGCATTGCACTTAGATTAGTACCTCCACTGGCAAAGCACCACCACAAGAATTTTCAAACCAACATAAATCTCAAGTAAATTCCCAGCACACTTAAGCATAACAAATAGCAACCTATCTTCAAAACAATCAGATGATGCTGAGCTGGTCTGACAAAGATGTACAAGTCATTTAAAAATTGACATATATTTTAAACTCCTGTTTCATTATTTCCAATTTTTTTCCCTCAGTTTTTTATTTCAATGGAATGTGAATTATTCTTTTAGTTGTATGTATAGTCTTATGGTTTCAATTAAAAAAAACTAATATAAGTTGTGAATTAGTATAAAAATTTTGTATTGACTCATTAGTTGTCCTCCAAGTTTAAAAAGAAACCGAACATGAAAAAAGTCATTACTTAAAATTGCATCTCATATAAATAATTGTCTGCTGCCATGTTCTGTGATCTTATCTTTTTGCAATGGATACAAATTCTAAATCGTATTTTATATAACCAATGCCTCACCAATAAGGTGAGGTATGCTTGCCTAAGCTATTCCACAACTCAGCCAGACTAGAGATCAACAACCATGATCTTTATCTTGACTGCATCCCCTTAACAAGGGGTGACCAGGTGAACAAAATGCATCTATCCCAGAAAAACAGCTCCCGATGGAAAGAGCAACAGAACGTATTTTAAATTCTTATTTAATATAACAATAGCATAGTTTTTTGAAAGTAAGACCTGAGGCATGTATAGGCTACAAAAGCCAGACATTTGTCCATTCAATAGTTCAGGTTTTAAGTGCACCAAATAATCCAGGCAAGAAGCATAAGGCATCTTTCATTTTTCCTCCCTTGGAGCCTTTGCTCTTCAGTAAAGATTTTGACAGCTGTCCTTATTTTTCTCAGCAGTTAACAGATGATCTAAGAAAATACCATGAAATTTGTGATTTTTATGTGTCTTCTAGAAGGATCTCTAAACTACTGAGAGGAGCCTTGTATTCACCAATAAATTAACCACTTTTAGTAGAGAATATTCAAAAGCACTAGTACTCATTACCTAAGGAAAGTTACTAAAGACTACATAAAACCCAAAAAAACTTCAAGTTATTAATACAGCAGAAATCATAATCTGGCTGGATCGATGGGCTGAGTCTAATTGTATGAAGTTCAACAAGGCCAAGTGCCAGGTCCTGCCCTTCGGTCACAGCAACCCCATG
Source organism: Elanus axillaris (assembly GCA_026212715.1). Lineage (NCBI taxonomy): Eukaryota > Metazoa > Chordata > Aves > Accipitriformes > Accipitridae > Elanus > Elanus axillaris. Next base: position 14,555,153 of record JANZLQ010000032.1, on the reverse strand, counting down.
CACCACTACAGGCCTGGGGAAGAGTGGCTGGAAAGCTGCCCGGCAGAGAAAGACCTGGGGGTGCTGGCTGACAGCCCGCTGAATACGAACCAGCCGTGTGCCCAGGTGGCCAACAGCATCCTGGCCTGTATCAGAAATTCCGTGGCCAGCAGGAGCAGGGAGGTGATTGTTCCCCCACACCTCGAGTGCTGGGTTCAGTTTTGGGCGCCTCACTACAGGAAAGACACCGAGTTGCTGGAACATGTCCAGAGAAGGGCAACCAAGTTGGTGAGGGGCCTGGAGCACAAGTTTTATGAGGAGCGGCTGAGGGAAATGGGGCTATTCAGTCTGGAGAAAAGGAGGCTGAGAGGAGACCTTAACGCTCTCTACAACTGCCTGAAAGGAGATATTGTAGTGAGGTGGGTGCTGGTCTCTTCTATCAGTATCTAGTGATAGGACAAGAGGAAATGGCCTCAAGTTGCAGCAGGGGAGGTTTAGATTGGATATTAGGAAGAATTTCTTTAGCGAAAGGTTTGTCAGGTATTGGAACAGGCTGTCCAGGGAAGTGGTTGAGTCACCATCCCTGAAGGTATTCAAAAAGTGCATAGACAAGGCACTCCACAACATGGTTTAGTAGGCACAGATGACGGTTGGACTCGATGACCTTGAAGGTCTTTTCCAACGCAAATGACTCTATGATTCTATATATATATATATCTGTGTGTGTGTATATACACATACATATATACATGTTTTCCAGAAAAAAACCTGCTTATTATCACATGCATTTCAAAAACACAAAATTACATAACTTTTGAAAGTCAGTCAAAATTGTGAGCTATGAGTACCCTAAATTGGAATGTATTTCCCTGCATTCATTTCCAAAATAACAGTTAATTAGAACAGTTTTTCAGTTACACATACTAAGATGTTGAACCACACAAAGATACGAGGCCTGCTAAACTCATCTATCTAAAATATAGGCATATCTTCTATATCCTTCTACTTTTGCCAAACTGGCTACAAGCATAACTCTGCAGCACTGTAGGGATCACACCACATGAACTGCTCATTATTTAATATCTGTACTGCTCTTGGAGCCTCTGACACTTTCTGTTTTCTAAGCTACAGGCTTAAAGCCAGTCCTGCAAACTTGCTGGAGGAAACATTTCTGGAATAAATCATTTCATGTGGCATTGCTCCTCACTGAGACAATAAAATACAGCTCCCAGATTTCTTCTGGGGACTAAGTCCATCCTTATTTGTGATCACAGAGAAAGTGCACATCTGTAAGAGTTTAATATTACATACACTTCATTTACCTGAAGGCTTTTTAACAAAGGTGGTTTTAAATGCTTCATCTACTAGTCTGTAACATTTTCCTTTTACCAGGTCATTGTCATCTACATAGCTATATATCTGGTTGAGTAACTACAAATAGATGCAGTTCTAGCCTGTATGGTTTTATAGCAGTGAAAAGGATAATAGTAACTTCTGAACCATTAATTTGATGTACTTAGGGTCAATGAGGCCAAAAACCAAATGTATTTAAGTTCCTGCACCAGCCGAAACAAATAGAAACATATTTTGTTACATTTCTTACCTGGAAAGCTCCTTTGTTACAGATACCCAGTTATATCTACTTGTTTAATAAAAACAGAGCATTCAACATGCCTCTTACCTACCAAAACAACACAGCAATTTTCCAGAAAACTCAAAATTAAGGTAGGCAACTTCTCTGCCAAAACAGAGAGTGTTAAGAAATATCTCCCTCTCAATTGACATGAGCCTGGTAACTACAGGGGGAAAAAAAAGCAAGCAGTATTCTCCCATACACAGCATCAAGCTGGTTATTAATTGATTTCTTACAAGAAGTTTCTTTAAAGTTTAGGAGTTATGCTTTAGAACTGGCAGACACACTTTCATTTTTTATATATATATATATATATATAAAATCACCAGTCGCCAAAGGCATCACGCCCATTTCAACCCCATCCACACTATGCACATTACCCCTCACCCAGTTCAGTGAGAGGCTTATGCCAGTTTTATAAAGGATAACTGTCCAGGAAGATACTGCTTGTGGTACTTTATTAAGTGTTGCTCAACATTCCTGCTATGGAATAGAGCTTAAAACAAAACAAAGACAAAAAAAAGACAAAAAAAGCGCCACCATCACATTCCAAAACATGCACAAATGGACAACACTTTCATTAGAACCATCACTAAAAATCTAACATGCTTATATTTAGATATATATGGAAATACAGAATATTAAGGTGGTTAGTTGTTAAGATATTAATAGCAAACACCAAACCCTGTCTTGATCATGTTTATCCAAATCACATTTATTTACACACCCTGTATTTAGCATGCAGATGCCAGAACAGCAGTGTAACTAATGCTGAACATCAATATAACTAATATCAGTTTCCACGCCACCACATTCATGTGCCTTATGTATCCTGAAACAAGGTATGACAACCTGTTGGCTTAAATAGGCCACAAATAGTTTAATCCATAAACTAAAAGGTTATCTTGCATCTATTTCTAGGTATTAACATGTTATAGAGTGGTAAAAAAAATAGTTCTTGGGGTGGGGGTAGAAACTGTTGTAAAGGCTACAACAGAATGGGAGAGGGAGGAAGAGAGAGAAAAAAGAAAATCTGAAAGATTTCTGACAGTACTGGGTGAAAGAACATCAACCTCTCAGGTCTCCCTAGCACCATCAAAACATTTGTTATCTGAACTTTAATTTTCATGCTGTGAAAAGAAATCCAAGAAAAGCTAGATGCAAACAAATGAAGCTGAAAGCCTAGAGACAAAAGTGAAGGAGTTTTATGTAAGAATAAAACTTGAAGAACAAAATTTAACAATGGTAAGTGAAAGCAAACCCATCAGGGTGACCTTGTACTTGCAGCAAACAAGTATAAATCTTGTAGTAGCTCCTAACTTCATAGTACTGAATAATAAAGGACAGAGACATAATAAGTAAAACTGAAGGAGCAATTTGGAACAACAACAAAAATCTGTACAAGTGTAGTTACTCTTTGAAATTTCCATTAAGATATACTAACTTGGTGTAAGATACTGACTTAGAAGCCTCTTTACCATTGCTAAATTCAAGAAGCCAGATTCTGCCTTCTACACCTTTCAGCAGGCATGTTATATTTTGCTCCTTTATCATAATTTCTTATACAGAAGTAGTTTATACCAAAGTACTAAGTTGGTGAGCTGCTATCAACATTTGAAAATTAAGTACTTTCTCAAATTATATTACAGTTTCCAACTATGTTCATGTCATTCTGAGAAATAAAATGACTGGTATCTTGCATACAATTTCAGACTCTTTTATAGGAATACACATTTTCAATGTAATAGTAGTCAAGTAATGATTTAGATGATCTTAATGCATAATAAAGAGTGTCTTGGCAGCAAATAACATACCAGAGGTAGAAAGATTTTTCTCATTTGATGGGAACTTAGAGGACAGTATACTAGTAAGAAAGAGAAGGCAGAGTCTTTCCTGCCAGATGGCCCTAATGCTACCTGTTTGTTTCACTCCAGCACTACTTGGCAATGAAATAGCTTTCCACTTCTGTTTATTCCTCTACAGACTGCAGACTACAAACTGGGGAACTGTTGCCGCTCAACTTCATTATAACTGGGACCCCTGCTGCTGCTGCCAGCCTTATCTATCTAAATAGGTTTATGGATGCATTTACTGCACTTCATTCATTTTCATCCTTCTAACTTAATATAAGGCATTCACCAACTTACTTTAAATCCTCATGTCTATGCGTACTGAGCATAGATAAATTAAAATCAGAGGGAGTTCCTGGTCAACTAACATCTCTACAAATCCCCTGAAATATATTTAATATTGCATGCAGTTTTCATCTGCATGAAATAGGATAAAAGCCTGCTCAGGTAGGAACTAGGAGCCAGATTCAAGATTTGCAAAGAATAGTTCAGATTCTGTGATGAAAATTGCAGTAATCAGTTTGCATATTTACAGTATTTGGCATGGAAAAGACATGAGAAAAATCTTGGCACCACAGTGAGGCAAAGTGTATTGTGCAGATCTGTTTATCCCCAGCTAGAGAAGACTAAGGTACAGTTCCTATTAACACTAATATACTCGTTTCACTAACACACAGCGCGTCAAGCCAATGGTATCTCCAAATAAAAATCAGACAGACTTTGGAATCAAGGAAACGCCCTTCCTTCAATACAGGTACTATTGGTACATACAGCATATCACACCCTACACAGCACAGTGTACGCCCAAAAAATGCCCAGGGGATAACAGTGCTGCACAGCACCACATAATCATTTTGTTGCTTCGAGTCCTAAACAAGCCCAGCAGGTTCTGTGCAGCCCTTAAGTTCTCCATTGTACCAGAAATGTGTGAATAAGGGCATGCAAAGCCTGCTTTAAGAGCCATTCATTAAGAGTAAATTCTAGCAAACTAAGCATGTGGTAAACTACTCACACCATCCTTCTGGTCTTCCCATCCTACTTCTTCAGTTGCCTGGGCTGCTTTAAGATTTCTGCATAAATAACCTAAGAGGAATTCATGTTTCTAATTCTCCACCAGGCACCTTATTCTAACCTTAAATTTCAGTAGTCCCACTGAGTCCCTGACAGGAAAGAACTATCCCAATCAGTTTCATAAACTAAAGAGGAAAAGAAACTTTTTGAAAAAAGATCCACAGGCATAATTACAACACTTTCACACGTGGATCAGAAGTAAGTAACATTTGGAGCTTACCCGCAATACTGTCAGCAGTTGAATCTAAGGTGCTGAGGGGTCAACAAGACATTTGTTACATTTATAATCTCAAAACTGATATGTACCTTGTAACCAGACTATCCACATTACATTTATGAGTTTAAAAATAGCCTTCCTTTACTTTAGCATTCATAAAATATACCAATGGCAGTTGAATATATGCTTACTGCAATAAAGAAAAGCCTCAAACAGATTATGATCAAGCAAGTATTTCAATGTAAAGCACAATCACTACAACCTAAGCTTCAGGGTCATGTTATCAGGTGGTGCTATTTTACAGCAAAGGAAGAGAAATCATTTTCAACAATTAAATGGTAAGTTAAAGGATCTGGTACCACCTACAGCAAAACCTTAATATTCTTGCTTTTTTGCTTTGCTGCTAAAAGATGCAAATTGCACTCAGAGTTGAAGAGAAATTACATTGCCCTGAAACTTCAGGGTGAGTCACAATACTCTACCCCATTCCAAGCTCCATTCAACAGTAATTCTATTTCTGAATATCCTACCTTATATAAACTAAAGGCCACACATTTGTCTTGTATGTATTTTCCCCCTATTGCTGCAATCTTAAAATTATTTTGTATTTAAAAAAACAAACAACAACCATCTATGTGGGCTGTCTCTCAAACAGAATAATATTTTTAAGAGACAAAAACTGATCCTAAGCATCCAAACACACATTGCAAATATTAAAGAGGCTTGATTTTCTTGCATGATAAGCACTTACAACCTTGTTTGTAACTTACACAGCTGAGATAAAGTTATGTTAAAAGAAATCTCGCTGGACAGAGCACTGTTTCACTCAGTGTTATTCTCTATGAAATCCATCCTGCTATTTGAAATTCTTAAACTTGCAACACCCATTAGTCAAACATAGCAAAGTACCACTTAAACATTCAGGAAACCAGTGATGTTTACTTTGAGGTTCACCTTCAAATGAATACAGAATCCATATACCATGGATTCTGGTCATCTTTGTTATAAAACATTTTCAGGGTTTAGCCCCCTATGCACATTGAAATGATAAATCATCTTTGGCTATACAAAAACAACCTCAGTCAGATTCAAGTGCCTTCAGGGAAAATAGCATCTACCCAAAGCAGCACAGTACTTTTTGTACATTCCTTTAGGTTTTAATCCTTACACGATTCTGCTTTAATATCTGTAAATTCCTCATCTTTGACAAGTAAACACACACACGCCCTTTGTCTCCCACCCCCTCACCTATCCTTCCCAAACCTTCCAGTCACCCAGTCTTTATGGCTTGAATATGAAAGGGTCAGGGCACAGATCTGCTTTGTAGTGGAAAAAGTTGCAGGGGAAGAGGGAAAATACAGTGCCTTTTTGTTATTGTTCTTAAAACTCCCTTTAGTATTTGCATTTCAAACCAAGAAGTGTGTATGATACTTCAAAACGAAAACAGCATTTCCAATGTCTTTCATTCCTTCTCCATTTACTAGCTGATATCTAACCAGATTTACAAACAAAATGTTGTCATTCCATTAAACACTACAGAGAATGACCTGCATCTCTGCCTCAGGTTTCAAATACTTAAGACTCTCTGGAAACACAGCTTCAATCTGCAGCTGGATGTAGATGAAAGCAAGTACATTTTACCATCTGAAGATCTTTCAAGTGAGACTTTAAAAGCTTAAGTTTCTTCTATTGACTGGACAAAAATCTCATGGCGTTTCTAATGAAACCAACAGATGGGGCCAAATCATTGGTCATATTTTTGTGCACATTATTTGACTGCTGTCTCATCTTAGAGATATGACTGCACTACTGTAGCTGTATAGTATGTGTATAAACTGACCCATATATTTGTAGCTAATAATGAAATGGGTGGAGAAAATCCACTTATTTTTGCCAATTAACTTCAACAAGTTAGTAACATTCATAACCTAGTGAAGACAAGCATCTACTCAATACATCATCTCTTAGTAGGTAAGTTCCTCCTTTAATGACACTTACTGAGCTACCCGTGCTAGGCTCGATAAAGCCACCATGACAGAAATAGGTGTGATCTATTCGACACGGCCAGTATTTCTCCTGTTTTAGCACAACACAAATCCATTCAAAGACACTATGCACTTATTGAAGGGAAAAAACAGGACTCCTTTTCTGTAAATACTAAGCTTCTAAAAACTCACATAGACAACTAGTTCCCCACCAAAACAACTTCACTAGTGATGCCACCTTAGGAAGTGAGAGTATATTGCAAAGCCTAAGCTAAGAAGTTTTGTTGTTGAATAGCACAGGATTCATTTCATAGTGTCCAGACCCTACAAAAGCAAAAGATAGGAAGGTGTGCTAATAGCATGGGCTATCAGACAGAACCAGGGCTGGGAAAGAACACAAGGGAAAACAAAAACAAACCACCCCCCAAACCACACACACACCAAAAAATACAACACACCATGGCTTTGCTGCCATGAAAAGGGAACCACTGAGGAATTCCTGCTTCCTCACATCAACTCTCCCAAAATTTCTGCTAAAGAAGCTCTCTTTTCCATCCCCTCAGTCTTAAAATTATTCATCTTATATGGGTTTAAAGCTGTTTAAGGTTTTGCTCCTCTCAATTCTGAATTATCTCTTACCCCCCCCGCCCCCAAATCCAGTGCTGTGTCCAGCATTAAACAAGCTTTGCACTTAATTTGCATGGAGCTAAGAACAGCTATGAAAGCTAAATGCAGTCAGTCATTGGTTCCAAAACAGAATGCTCTAAAAGCTATCGATCTCATATGAAAAGTAACATATGGTGTTGTTCTCAGCCAGCCAGAAAAGAGAGGCTGTCTTCAAATTAAAAAAAAAAATTTAAAAAAAATTGTTTTTCCAATACAATCTTCAAAATTCCATGTCATATTATTAAAAAACTCCCATGGGTTTTTTTTTAAGCTGTTCTTGCCCATGGAATCCTATATTACAGCACAGTCATGAAACAAGCTAATAGCTCTCCAAGAGTAGACAAAGATAGATTACTGGGGAAGGAGCTTTTTTCTTAAATAATTAGTTTACATTTTCTTATTTCCTTCTAATTTATTCCACAATGGATCCAACAGAGAGAACATAGAAATTTATATATGCCATGCATGAGAGAGATTGATCACTTTATCCAAACAATCTGAAATCTCCCTGTATTTTAGAAAAATCTCCATTTTTTGTATTTTTGGTGAATCTACACAATCACACAGAATTCAGTTCAGACTTTGTGTTATATTAAAGTGATTTCTCTTCAAGGCAAAACTAAATAACAATGTAACCATTACTCATTCCTTGCTTTTTCAAAATCTAGAATGAAATCGACTCAACTCAGTGCAATACTATGAACTTTTATTTAAAGGTTATCACCAGAAAAATACTATACTGCATGTCTTTAAAAAAAAAATAATAAAATCAAGTAATCAAGATAATGATGTGCAATTCACATCGTAGTACTTCATCAACCTCCTCAGACCTAAAACAGCAGTAATTTTTTCTTGCTTTCTCGTTTCCAATGTGCTGGAATAATTAATTATATTTACAGGATTATGGATTTGACACACACACCCCTTTTTTTTTAATGGAACTATGCATGGTATAAAGACTTACAAAAGCCAAGCAGTCAAAATTATTTTTGTATTTGTATCTTTGTGAAAATAATTATTTTTTTAACCACTCTTATTTCTCCCAGAAACAAAAGCCTTTGGTGAAACTTCTTTTTAAGTCCCCACATTCCACTTGCAAGCCTCTTATCTCATTGCTTTCTTCTAGAAAGCTTGTAAGACAGTCAAAACCATAGTCAAAGAAACTGCTGGTCCTTCAAGTACTTGAGGTCAAACCTATGGCAGACTGCAAGATCAAAAGAGAAATTGTCAATAGAATTCTTACAGACTATAGAGCTTTGTGGTAATACACCTAATAAACTCACATTACTACCGGGATGGGTAACTGTAGTAATCAAAAGCAGAATCAATGGAGCAAACAGAAAATAACCTTCCAGATTGAGGGTGTTTTTTAAGTTTCTACTGTGATGGAATGGACAACAGTACAGAATACTTATTTCTTTATCAGGGCTGAACCTGCTCATCTGACTATTATCTTTACTTCTTGATTACAAGTTAAAATAGAGCCAGTACAATCTAGGCATATTTTATGCCCTTCTTCAGCACTGTGTTCACAGGTCTCTGACCTAAAGGGATGAGTTTCTATGCAGTTTTCTGAGAAAGGCTGTCACACCTATATTTCATCTTACCAGTTTTTATTCAAAAGACAAGATATAAGGCAAGGAAGAGTAGAAACTTCTTGCACCATGAAAAACTGGGAAGACTCCCGCTCTTATCTTCCTCCTGTCTTAAGCTTTACTCCACTCAATTCTCAGACACTATCACCTTATGACCAGCTACTCACTACTTACACTATCATCTGTATTTCAAATTACCAGAGATAATGGGAAAGCCTCAGCCCAGTAAGATTTGGTAAATTCCCTCCAAGTTCTCCTACAATCTGTAGGACTGAAATTCTTTAAAAGCAGCAGCAAAGCATCACTTGCATTACTAGGTACAGATTACAAGATTCCTTGAGCAAGCAACAGTCTGAAATATTCTGTGATAAACCAACAGTCATTTCCATATGCAAGATGTGGAAAGATGCAATTTTACGCTTATCTTGGAGCTTTTCAAATATGATTTTATTTGATTTTGAACCATATTCAAAAATTTTACCTCAGTGTGAACTGTTGGGAACCACTACCATAAGAATACCTTCAATCTGAATGACAAATTCCAGCTTAAGTAGTTAAAAGTAATCATCAGAACTATTGAAATAACTGCATATATTCTGTTTAGTAGACATCACAAACAACAGTTAAATGGAAAATCTGATGTGGCCTAGCATTTGTGAAAAATACAACTGGATATGAAATCTAAAAATGCCAAGCCAGTATTCTTGGTAATTATCACCTATTTCATTGCTGCTCTTCAAAAGATCAGTTTTACCACTGGAAACTCTGTCCTTACTATGACAAGAAAAAACATCTCTCAAAAAAACCCACAACTAAAACACAACCTTAATCAAAGACAAGGAGCATAAAAAGGTTATACTATTTAAGGTGCAAACTCCTATTTTTAAAAGGCCGGATACTTGGTTCTCCCCACTTGCTTCTCAAGTGCATATTCTTTAGGTTTTATTTGCTTGCTTAAGGGCTATAAAAACTTGGAGTTTCATTGTTTGAAGGAAAAAAATGTACCTGGTATACATCAGCTTAACATCCTGCTATACCACAAAAAAATCACACAAGACTAGAACTGATTAGGCTTTTCATTGTAATTATCAAAGCTGAGAGGCATAGTATCAGAGAGTAAACACCAGTTATGAAAGTTCGATTCCACTACATTCGAGAAGAATTCTTACACAACCCCTTCCTATTTTGTTAATTCAAAATGCAACAGATGCAACTAGATAACCAATCTACTTTAAAGAAACACACAAAACTCATCTTAACCGTGTAACACTGCTATTAAAGTAAATAGCAACTAGCTAAAATTCACAAATAAGGCAAAGCACTAGACTGGGTCTCCTTCCATCCACCTACTAGCAATTCCACTGTCCACAAGGCAGCTGCATTCCCTGATTCTCAGGGAAACAACAGGTAACAAACCAGGAAACACAAAGGAGGGAACATTTAAAAGCTAGTGGGAGTATGTACTTCGCAGTAGGAAGAAACAAATAGGTAGCTGTATCATTGATGAGGCAAATTATGATCATGAAAAAATCAGTAGCACAGTCTCCTTCACTTGGAGAGAGAAAAAAAAAAGATCAACTGGTTGTGAAAAAGAAATCACAAACTACAGCATGTATTCATAAGCATTTTTATGTGCCGAAATGTATCAGAAGCTCCAAACATTTTCTGCTTATTTATAAAACATAAAAGTGCACATGTCCACTCAAGAGATAACAAGAGTTTAATAGTAACATAGCTTAGATTAATTCTAAAATATCCAACTCCTAGAAGCTAAGTTCAAATCTTGGTAATGTCAATATAAAGTTTTATTTTTCCAAAGCAGATAGACCCGGTTCCTATGCCATTTACCATATTTGCCCAGCAGCTTTTTGGCAGGAAAATTTTTTGGATAAGACTTCAAATACTAAAGTCTTATTTGTTTTATGTTAATATTAATGTTTTCATTACTTTTCTTCAAGAAATCATGGTTGGCCTGATGCCTCTGACTTAAATTGCCATTCTCTTTCTAAAGCTGGTAGTTTCTTTCCCTCAAAGAGAACCTGCAAAACAGTCATAGACTATACTTACCAAAACCTGCTAGAAAAACAAAGAATATTCATCATTAATATGATCACATAGACATTAGCATGCTTCAACATCCAAGTTGCAGATACAGCGTATGTGAAAATACCCTTGTGCTGTATCATAAAAGCAACATGATGATAAACTGAGACATAGAATATATATATATATTAACATAGGAAAGGGGAATTCAGATGCCAAGGTAGAAATAAAAAAAATTATTTTTCAAGTAAGAGCTAAAATTAGCTGGTTCATCCAGCAAGGCAGAGAAGCGAAGGAAGCCTATTCCAATTGGCAACAGCAACAAAGGCAGCTCTTCCAATAAATGAGAAGTCACATGGAAGGAGTGTGACTGATTCACAGTGAAGGACACAATCTACAAAGATGCCCAAAGCAGATTTCTAAAAGTTACAACTCTCAACTACATCCTGAAGTGAATGGAAAGTTCAAGATATTTGAGGATAAAGAAAGTAGGTTGGGAGGGGAGAGGGGAGAATGGAAGAAAAGAGAGGATGGAAGAGATGGAAAGAATCCTAGTAGAAAATAGGAAGCAGGAGTGACAGCCAAAATCTTCCCCAATAAAATACAAAACAGAGCATAAACAATATTCCATCTCCTCTACAGACTGAGAATGAGAGGAGTTAAGCAATATACTGTGGCAGGTTGTTGATTCAAATCTTAAAATTTAAATCAAGAGACTAGATCAAAGGAAGAGTAATTAAAACAAAAATCAAGTACAGGGTGTGCAATTCCTCTCCTTAATTACTCCAACTGTAAACCCCAGGGCTTCACTAAGTACTTCACTTTCAAATTTCCAGATTAGCTCAATTCTTCCACAGCTGAGCTGTTCCAAAGGCAGCAGCAAAGGGATGGTTGCCTAGAATTAAAATGAAATGCCTGTAAGTTCCAGTATAGTCTTTTTAAGTGGATGTGGGCTTTCTCCAATTGGCAAAGCAAAAAGGTACCTCCTGCTGGGGATTCTCAATCAAAGAGGAAAAAGCTGGTTTTTTGGAAGGAAAAAAACATTCACAAAACTGACTAGCTGCTAAAAGGCTTTAATTACTCTCTAACCTGAATGGAGCATCCTGAATTAGGCACAGATGCCGCTACAACATCAGAGGACTTGTCCTAATCATGAGATGAAGAGACCATGCTAGTAGGCAGCTATAATCATTTACACCCTCAAAGTTCCCTACACTTTTCTCTTAGTTTTTACATTTCTGTCCAGTACATATCTGTATAACCAGTCAGAAAGAGCTGTACTGAGATGAAACTCACTGGCAAATACTCAAAGCAAAACAAACTGGTCAAACTCAGTGCCAGGTAACACCTGTTTAACATGCAGCATTTTTTTCCAAATGTAGCAACAATCACAGAAAAGTTAAAGCATTCATAAATATCTCTACCTATTTTACAAACATTGGTTAAACAGAATGAAAGATACAGTTAGAACTCTGTCCTCTAGTAAACAAATGTCCTTTTTTGGCCTTCAAACATTTTTTATCAACTCTAAAACCCGGAATTGGCAGTCATAGAACAACATAGGAAGAAGAACATAAGTGAAGCTAGTTCCTTGGTTGAAGTCTGATAGCTTCCTCATTAAAATAAGTATTATAAGAGCATCAGCAGAAAGGCCAAAGAATGAATCATGAACTAAGACGTGACTATGCCTCCATAACTCAGCAATAAACATTAGTGCTGAATCATACTGACAGGATATTATTGGGGAAGTCTGTATTGCCACTTCAGCTTTCAGGACTGTCAATCCACTACCTAATGCTAGTATTGAAAATGTTGAGAATAAACAAATGACCAAACAGTACTGTCCAAGGATACAGCACCAAACATAACATAAGCTAACCACTTTGGAATACCCTAAATCATATGTTTACATTTTGATTACCAAAAGTACGAGCATACTCTTAGCCTTGGTTGTCAGACTTAGCCACAGGAAGGAAAGTAGTATTAAACTGTTCTGACAATATTGTTAGAAATCCACTTTGCTACCAGATTTTTGTTCTTTACCTACTATCAGAGGTTGTATCACAAATGGTCTGATGGAGTAAGCAAGACTAGGAAAAAAAAAGTAAATGAAGAAATCATATTAGAGAATATGCTGTGAACAACAGATTACAAAACCAAACACTGGCAACATGTTTAAAGGGAATCTGGCACTATGTATTTATGATTCAGGCTGATCATGTCCTGCCCATTTGTCTTTTTAAAAATTCAACAAACTCAAGGACTTGCAGAGAGCCTGCTTATACTGAAATTTGTGCATGTTTTACTTTCTTCTAGGACTATTTAACTGAAAGCAAAAGCTTTGAAACTGCTCTTTCAATAAAATGTGCCTATTGCTACAAGCAGCTAACTCTTCCATAACTGAGTTTGGCTTTCTTTCCTACATCATAAAATTAATGACTCAAGTGCCATCTACTGTGTCTGCACTCAAGTGCAGTATTGCCACAAACAACAAATGGAAGATAGTTCCAAAAACATCATGCAGAAATAACTCACCAATTTTATACCAAATTGGATACCATAACTTCAAGTATTGTCCTCCATGCAGATTAACACACATGCTGTGCTCAGAAGGCTAAACAGTCACCTTTGAGGTATAGAATCCAAGTTAATATAACGATCTAAGGCAGATCTTCAGATTTTCAATTAAATTTAAAAAAAAATTCACCAAAAAAACCCCAACCACAGCAAAGAATTAGCCTGTTTTTCCTCTCATCTTGATTATGCTCTTATCATAACATCCTGTTTTCTTTCACAAGATCAAGGAAATCAGATACGGAAGAAAAACTTACAGCAAACACCAGAAAAAACAGCATTTGCCAAGAGCCACAAGATAACTTTCATGGAGATAATACTGCATTTTGCTACACAGGGAAGTAGAATAGAAAACACGTGGTACCTCAAAAAAACCTGGATTATCAAATCTTGTCTTTTAAGTGCATTGCGTTATTAGGGGAGAGTTCCAACACTTCTTTTGAAGGAAAGCGTCTTATAGAAGAACACAAGTAAAATATTACAGGGAAAATACAGCTTAGAGTTATTCACACAACACACAGCTTTAACGATCTCATACAGCATCTGCTGTTTCATGACATACAGAACTTTGCATCAAAATTGCTGCACTTCAGCATTCAAAATACTGAAGACAGGTATCCTTGCAATGCTGTGTTAAAGTTTGCTGATGGATTCCTTTCAGCTTTATGTTACGTCCTTTTCCATCACATTCTATTAAAGAGGTCTCATGGAAACTCATCCTCTTTTTCTCCCCAAGACTCTCAGCATTCAGAGAAAGAAAAGAGTTGGGGCTAGAATTACCAACACCTGTATTAACTGCAGACCATGGAAGCAGTTTTTGCTGGGATGTTACGGGTAGGGGGCAGTTTGCAAGGAGTAGCAAATCAGCTTCTAATACTTGCTTATTCTGCTGTAAATGCAGACATGTGGGAAGCAACTGAAACAAGGTCAGGGCCACAGAGCTATAATCTCACTTTGCAAACACAGCTCTCTTCATTTGTAATAGATGGAAGAAACAAACAGAAAAAGCCTCTCCTCCAATGTGAACGTTGCTCTTTCCAAAACAGCTCCCTCTCCAGCTCCAGCTCCACTGGCATATAAAGAGGAATGATACACAATCCTTTAAAAACAAAATAGCCACTCTAACACTATCACCAGTGAACCACAAACACCCAAAGAGTTCAGGTGTCTGATAGAATCCAAGCCCAGAGTGGATGAGAGGCCATATTGAAGTGCCATCCATGTTTCAGCATTCCTTAGAATATCAATTTTTTTAGTTCGAACTTATACATGGTTATCAAGTAACAGGGAGAATTCATCCAGACTAATAAAATATAAAAGGTTGCCTCCTACTTACTGGTTCCAAAATAAACACTGCAATCAGCATGTGTGATTAAACTTTGTTTCCAAACTAAACACTGTGTCATGCACACAATGCAGGGTTTAAAATACCACAGATATTCTGAAGGGGTCACAAGGTACATAAAGGCAAACATAAGACCAATTTACAGCAGGAAATTTGGCAGAAAGGTATAAGGGGTGGGGGGAGGGTTGAGGCTTGCTATTCTAGAGGAAAACTAGTACAATATGGTGCACACCTGGTTCTCCTTCAGCACTGATTGCCACTGAATCTGAAAGCGCACACACAGCTAGGAGGAGGTCCCTACACAGATCTCAAAGCCAAATTATTCTGATGTACTCCAATGTCTGTTTGTAAAAGCACCATGCTATGAATACTGAAGTGTTCAGTCTGAGCTGACAACAGCCCTTTCCCCTATCAGCTGTGTTTTGGATTTCATGCTCATTGCCAGAGGGTTCACAGCTGGGAATTACACATAGGTCATGTGAAAAAAAACTTCCTTTGTAATACTTCTGTTCTCAGGTCTTATTCTGCAATAGAGGGTAATATTTTAGAATGTTTTCCAACTGCCTCATCTTCAACTGAATTCACCTTACAAACACAAACTATGGTGTAACTAAGAGACTTGCCAATACTATGCCAGTTCCTCTTCACCCACCCCCAAAACTGCACAGCACTTGCCTAAAGCACTTCTCATTCTTCCACTTTCAGGCTCCTGCATAGCTCCACCAAGGTGGCCTGAGCCTGACATAAAAGTTGTTGCAATTCTAGCTTTGATTTCACAAGATGCTCTGGCAGTATACACCCTCCCTGGCCTGCCCAAGTTCAGTGTTCCAGGGCCAATCTGCTCATGATTCTGCCAACACAGCTCAATTTTCATTTCCAAGCCACTACCTTTCTCTTCTAGTTCTGAACTTCTGAGCATCACAGTCAGTTTCCAGCCACAAAGGCTGCAAAGAATGGAGAACAGCAGCATTCACTTTATGTTCAGGAAGAAAAGGATACTCTCACCTCAGTATCTGAGCTTCCCATTTCTACCAAGCAACAGGCCAAAAGCCAACGATTAACTTTGCTTTACAAAGTTCCTTTCCCTTTCGGGTGATGAAAAGGCACCACCTTGTGGATGTTGCTCCGAAGAGAAAGGCTTCACCAACCGGCAGAAAAAAATCCAGTTCTGCCAATTCCCAATTCTGTCAATGGGAGCATCAAAGGTTTGTATAATGAAAAAATTACTACTAAATAAAAAATATCAGAGCATGTTTCACCTAACAAAGCATACCACCTAACTAACATGGGTAATTAAGGCTTTGTTATATTTTGTCTTAAAGTAAATACTGTGCAAAATCTTAACAAGGCAAGGAATTTAACTTGTAACATGCAACATTAAGCTTCTCCACTATCCCACCTATATTTATTGTTTCTCCAGCAAGCACCGATTAGACACTTATTGCAAGGATCTAAATTAATGTAATTGATCTGCATGTAGAAATATCATTTGTCCATCAGCAATAGCCAAACAGGAGTCACAATCAAAAGCAAATTTAATCAGGCACTATGCAAAATACAAAGGCACTACCTTTGTCTAAAATAAAATACTCAAAATTGTTATAGGACAGCATGTTGGAAGTTAGAATAAGAATATTGTACTTACTTCAGTTGGTGAGCAAACAGTATTTGCCGCAAATAGGATCCTTCATCCACAGGCCTTTTCTTTAAAGCTTCTTTTTCCTTTGCATGTTACACTTGGGCCAGGGGAGATACTGGACAACACAGCTAAGAACATAATCAAAGCAACTTCTAGTTCAATGTCTAGCTACTTGAAAACATGTCCTCCTATCAAAAGACTGTAAACACATTCTGAAAAACAGCTGATGGAACACAAAGCTAATGACAATGGGCTGAAGGGATACAGAATGAATAATAGAATACACTTCAGAATATCTACACTCGGTATTTGGAAAGTATAGAAAGCTGAAAATGCCTGTGATTCCTCTTTTAAAAGCTAGTCAACTCCTTTATATATCGTCTCCATATCCCAGCAACATTGCCAGAGCATTTATGCAATATACACGGAACGAGCAACCAAAAAACCCACAAGAATATAAAATCTGCTTGCAGTTCTTGAAAATGTTTCTATAGTTAGTATTTTTATGTAGATGCTAGTATTTCAATGTCTAAAATTATGAAGAAAAGATGGATTGCAATGACTTACAGCACAGGGAATTAATTCTATCTTCAAGTTCTGATGACTCAAAAGTCAGTGCTTGTAGTTTCAGCATAATTAGAGACCCTGGATGAAATTATTTGCTTGCAAATCACCTGCCATCCCTGTATTTCATTATACTAATACAAAAAACACTCTTGAGAAGAATTAGTACATTAAAGTTCAATTGTAGCCCATACAGCTGAAAAACACATCTGTTTTTCAATTAGTACCTTCTAGTGAGAGGAACAGATAAACCACAGCACAATGTTCAGTAGCAACACTGAAGTCCCCTGCACCGTTCCAGCAAAATGCTTTTGCATCAGCACCACAAATGGAAGGAACCAACTATGACAGGACAGGATTAGCCTTCAAGGTGGTCTCAAAAGAGTGGAGAAATACTTACAAAAATAAATTAAAAAAGGGAGGGGGGATGCCATTGAAGAAAGCACAAGGATAACTAAGTTTAAAAATAAAGACTGGTTAGCAATCCAGGTGTTCCTTACAAAGGGATGTAGGGACTATAGTGGAATACAAGTGAACAAGTTAAGATGCGAGGATATTGCGTTCAGGTGAAAAGCTATTCCGGAAAAAAAATGAAAGATAACTTTTCAGATGGATCAATTCCCCATCAATGGCTGCACAAATGCCTCTGTAAGAACAAAAAAGGTTACATAAGGTATGTATTTGTGTGTGTATAAATATGTATATATATAAAAGCCCACAGCATTGTCAAGAAGTTACCAGTGAAATTTCACCTTCAAACACAAATATAGAAATATTAGTGAGTCTAAGTCTGATGAGTACAGTCTGAATGTCAGCCACACACATTTTCATCCCAACTAACCAAGAAAATGTGGTTCTGTTGGTTTCAGAAAACATATAAAAATCCAAGAAATTCAACACTAAAGAGGCACTGTAAATTGGCTGTTGTTGTAAAGAATGTGGATAACATCTCTTCAGCCTTGAACAGATAAAATTAAGAATACAAAAGCGAGGAGTGGAAAAAAGACTAGCAAGAAATTAACACAAAGGGGTGTAATATTAATTTATGCTGCCACTTTCTTCACCATTTCCAAGGAAAACTCACTCCTATTATTGAAATCAGACTTTGTGACTGGTATGACAAGACAGTAGAATTTAAGGTGTCTTTAAACTGGATTTTAATCACTTATTTAGAGGGGATAAGAGAAAGAAACAAATCAATGAAAGATAATCACATGCAAAACTCCATTTGGAAATACTTCTCTGAAGTACATACTGAAGCAAAGAAAAAAGAAAACCTTTAGGAGTAAAACAGATGTTCTCAGCTGCTATATACAACAGATGAAACACCAACGATACCTATCAACCACAGTGATGATGGCAAAAACTCGAGAGGTTTGAACAGTGTCACTTTTCACTTTCAATTGCTTTAAAACTTGGTGCAGGAAGCGGGGAGAGTGTCAGCTTTCTGCTTCCATTTCAGTACCATCAAAACAAACTATAAGCTGCCTGCTCTACAAAATGTCTTACAAGTATTTCTATTTAACAAAAAAATATGTTGTCTTTATTCTTCTGTTAGAACTCCCACATCCCTACACTAGGAGAGTGTGGCCAATGCCAAACAATTAAGCTTATCAGTACTGCGTACTTTACTAGATCACTCACATACAAAGGGATGCAAATGACCACAAGCATTTGGTGTCTTACAGTATATTACAAAACTACAATTTAAACATAAAAGAAATTTCCAGGTTAAATGACACAGAAAAGCTAGGAAAGCTTGATGTCTCTGCTCATCAGCAACTCTACAGAGTCTAAAGTAGATCAGGGAAAGTTTACAGGCATAAATATTCTCCTTTACTAGCCCAACTGACAGGCAGGTTTTCCCAAGCCCCTCTTCAGGTTTCTAGCAAAAAGCTCTCCCTTTTCCTGACTGTATCAACTGAGCTAATAAAAAACTTTCACACCACTCCCTATCAATCTTTCTTCACTTTATCCTTACCTCATCAGCTACAACTCTGAACCAGGAAGCAGATTTACTGAAGCTGAGAAAAAAGCTGTAGTAATTAAAATATTCTGGGGTCATAGACTGTGTCAGTACATGGGATTATTGAAAAGCTTTGGCACTGAAAAAAAAACATAAGATTGCAATTCCATCTATAGTTTCTGACAGAACCACGTGACAGTAATCGAGTTCATGTGTATTTTTAGAGCCCAGGAACGCAACCTATATGACTTTTATCACTGATACCACAGCATCATGAATGAGGCATCTTTGTCTGGTACTGCAGAAATTTTGTTTTCCTTGAGTTTTTCTCTTCACATACTGCAAAATTTATGGACCAGATCTAAATCACATTTTGCCTAAAAAAATACGAATTAATTACATGATTTCTTAAAAAACAGAATCTTAAGTGTCAGGTATGCAACTACTAGAAAGAAGGCAGTTTGATACACCAAGAGAGTCAATGTTGTTTCTCTTTCAGATAAGCTGCGGTAAAGTGACTGATTGTTCTTAATTACCGAGCATTTCCTTGGATATTCTAAGTATCTGAGAGACATTAGAGTTACAAAAACCCAAACTTACATAAATACTAAAGTTATATTTAATAGAATCAATTACAGTGTCTGCCTGACATGCATATGCTTTGGGTCTGGCTACAAATTCTTATGTTTTCTGCTCAAAACTCTAGAAGGCTCTACAACTGTACGAGGGCCAGGTTCAACATTTTTAAGCAGCACCTAGCATTCAGGCTGTGTCCTTAATTCCAAACAAGTTG
The DNA here is from genome assembly GCA_026212715.1 of Elanus axillaris. Lineage (NCBI taxonomy): Eukaryota > Metazoa > Chordata > Aves > Accipitriformes > Accipitridae > Elanus > Elanus axillaris. The sequence continues at coordinate 14,535,233 of JANZLQ010000032.1, read as the reverse complement.
GTGAAACTTACAGAGATTCAGTAGTTTACTATACTCCAGTAACAGCAAATCAAGTTGTGTATTGCTATACAAGCTCTCATTTCCTGGCTATTCACAGATCTTCTCTGTTTAGTATCTCCTTACATTTGGGAGAATCTATGAAAAAAAGCAGCAGTCAGTTCATTGCATGAACAATTTGTGACATATTCACGAGTATGCAAACCTCATCTCTAGCATCCAGACAAAAGGCTCAGTTGCAGTGACCAAGAAGAAACAGTACAGACTTCTGCAGAAATTGTCCTTGAGAGGAGAAACACATCACTATTATTGATAGTCAACTATTCCTTCAGAGGAACTGCAAAGCCAGCTTCAAACAGTATTAAAAATAGCAGGTTTAAGGGCAAATAGAGCACTCAAAGTAAAAATTAGTATTAAAATAACCAAATAGAAGAGAGATATTCTTTCAAACTAACACCATGTTAGTTACGACGTGCTAGAACACTCCAACATCAAAAAAACAAGCAAACAAGACATTAAGGCAACTGAAATACAAGCCTAGTAACAAGACCAGTGTACTACCATTCTGTAAGAATGTCTGGTAATACTTGGCTCTTGGCATGAAAATAACAAGTTGAAGGCTTTGGAAATGAATGGAAACATAATTTGTTGGTATGTATTTCAACAGCCACTGTATTAAACTGGTAAGAGGTTTGACCTATTAGTGGTCCAGTCAGAGGTAAATGACTGGACTGAATGCAGGTGGGACAGTCAAGTGTGCAAAATCCAATTTATTCCCTAGCACTGGGTTTTATAAGACAGCACATATTTCACTACATATTATCAGCATAAATTATGTTATTCTAGGAGACAGAACCTTATAAACATACACAAATATTACTTTATCATTTAGACATTTCATATTTATCTTAATAGATTTTATCTGGCACCAAAAAAGGAGAAAAGCAGGTATCTGTCATGATTTACAAATTGTGGCCTTTGGAATTTTATTAAATTGGAATTTTTATTAAAAATTTTTTATTAAATTTGGAAATTTTTTAAATTTGGAATATTGGAATTTTTAAAAGCACACACACACAGAGGTACTGGACCACATAAATACTTCTAGAACCCTTGTGTCTCCAAGTAACTAGTATGAAACTATTTTGATTTAGCAATAATCTTAACTGTTATTCTCCAATAACTGTTCAGTATTATGCACAAATAGTTTGGCAGCATGCATACACACTACTTTCCACATCAATAGCTATCTTTGCTGCAAACAATATTCATCTTCATCCACGTTTTAAGGGGGGGAGTCAAAACTAAACAAAAAAAATCCAAAAAACACACATACTACCCATTCATCTCAAACAAGACCTCTCTAGGGGCTATATCTTCAGATCAAATCAGCAACTATAATTTGCACAACATGTTCTTAAAAATAGAACTACAAAAATACAGGACTACAACAACTATGTGCAGAACTTCTAATGAGATTAAACAAACCACTATTACTTGAAACAACTGCTGCAACCAATGTAGTTTGAACAAAATAAATAACTGGACCACAGGCCAAGTAAGTTAAATCAAGATCATAGACTTTCACCTAGAACTGAACTTAGTCTTGGACAATTTAGTAACTTCTCTGTAAAATTTCCTCTTACTTTTTACTCTTACTAGTAGACAAAAAACAGGACCTGGAGATAACTACGTTCTACAGACTTCTAAAGCAGCAGCTGCAAAAACTTGGCCAATGGTTTAGCCATAGGATGCTGACAGATGGATATGAAACTATTAATAATGAAGGAATGCAAGGCATGTTATGAACTGTACCAGCTATTTTATGGATTGTTATACATTTCATTCTGAATTTTAGCATAGGAAGATATACTGTGGTTTGAAAATCTACTATTCAGCATAGTTTCTGACCTCAGCTAAATTCATTATGCATGGGTATATTACAACTCTAAATACAGCATATTATGATGCATTTTAAAACCAGAACATGCAAACTAAAACCAGGACACTGACCTAATGATGCACAAAAGCCCTAAGCAATGTAAGGATAGGCTGTATGCAACCAGGCATTTGCTCACCTTTTGTCAAATTACAAAGCATTGTAATAATTGTACGTAACAGAATCTTTCCTAGAGTTGTTAAAAGTTTAAAGGATGTTCCAAGCACCTAACACTCTTTTTCTTTGCTTGTTCTGAGTAATAACCTGGTTAGCATTTTTACTCATACTTACCCTTTTTACTGAAGATGCAGTTTTATATTCAAAATCTCTGCTGCTGCCAGAAACTCCTGCCTCTCCTTTCTGCCTACATTAATGCCTGTTCATGAGCACAACAATTGCCCATTCTGGGTTTTTTTTTTTTCCCCTGGGTTGCTTTTCAGCTGGTTTACATCCTTGTTCAGGCTTATCAACAAGCATGAACCAGTTGCAAACTCTATACTGAAATGAATTACAAGGCAGGTAGGAAAGAAAAAAATATGTATTGTCCTCTTATTGCTGTCTAATCTCTGACATTGGTTGACCACCTCTTGATTTTGGACTACTCAAACTTTCTATAAAATGCAGGCTCAATTAACCTGCTACCCATGTGCCACTTGTGATTTGCACAGATAATGTATTCTGCTTGCAGCTTGTTTCTGGTAGCCTTCTTTCCTAGGGACAACTTCAGAATGGGCTGCAGGTCAGTGGATTTGCTAGCATCGGCTTCACTGCTTTGCTAGTTCCACCCTTCTGTGGCTCCCTCAAGCCAATTGAAAAAGGAAGCACAGCAGTAAGCATTGCTGCCAACCCCTAAACAGTATCTCTAGCCAATAACAATCCCTTTTACTATTGCCAATCTGCTCCTTGAAAATATGACAATCAGGAACAGACTTCACAAATTGTTTCAGCAGCATCTGTTTACTCCTAGTAGCTCCATTTTATGGGGATCACAGAAGCAGAGTAAAGCATATCTGTTCTAATAGACAGTATACTAGGACCCAGGCCTCCTTGGAAACTCTGTAGTCACTTCCCAGGCATGACTTTCCATTACAGTGCCAGGAAGGGCCATGACATGGAGCTCTTCCATGCATCCAGAGGAAGTTATACAAGCCCAACACATGCCAGCCTTAGGCAGCTGGTTGTATATACCCTCCAGGAAGTCCTATGACACTGCATATGCAGAAGATTGTTTGGGTTAAGAATTTTCCCAACAAACAACTTTTGACACAAGCAAACCTTGAATGTTTTATCAGTTCTTCCAAACAAGTGCTTCACTATCTAGCTAGAAAATCATATGAAAAAGGACATACCACTAAAAAGGTGAGCAGCAGGCTCCTGTACTGTTCCTGGAGAATTGAGAGAATTTGCTAAAAAAATAAGGAAACAGTTCTTAGATGTCATTCCAAACCTCTCTGGGCAGACCTGAGGTTTTAAGAGTAAAACGGTGTTTAAGGAAATCACAGAAGGTAACAGAAGGCAAGGATCTGAATTAAAAAAGTTGTCTTAGTATTTCATATCTAGTTTACATTTCACTGCATCTCTGAAGAAAAAAAAGACTTAACATACATTTGGTGATACACAAACTTAAGACTGATAGAGAAACAGACACATAGACCTACATCAAGCTTTCAATCATCCAATTGCAGCTTGCTAGTATTGTTCATAGGTTTTACAAAGAACTTCAGTCTGGTATTTCAAAGACTGCCAACATCTGAAGCCAGTTTGCTTAAACTAATGTGCTTGAGAAGTAATGTACCCAGAGCACCAGTATGTGCCTGCAGCCTTAAGCATGCCCCCCTTTTCCCTAGGGGGGGTCCTTTATGAAGTTACAAAAAGTATCTAAGCAATAAGCACTTTGAAAGCAATCTTCCTCTACAAGAACTAAGAGTTTCAGTTGCATGAAAAACTAGTGTTTAATTCATGTATTAGAAGTGATTTTGCTAACCAGCACATAATAAAAAATATAATACCACAGTCTGCCAAGAATCTAGTCAAGACCTCATATCAATGAAGAGCAAAGCACTCTGCCCCAGGGCAAAAGTAAGAGATATGATAAATACAAAAGTATGGAAAATACTGGAATCTAAAGACACAGAACGTGATCTATATTCTGGGGTGGGCAATGTAGCTCATCCAAATCAGAGTATCAAAAATGTTAACAGCGCATTGGGGGGAAGGGGGGGAGATACTGTCTTACTGAAATTCAGATATTATCTCACGAACAAAAAGCAGCACCTCACTCATTCCTGTCTAATTAAAACTGTGCAGATAACTGCTCAGTCTTAGTTAATAAAAACCTCTAAAACTACTTTTGTTTACCTAGAATATTACAACAGAAGTACTATATTCTCAAATGAGATATAGCTATGCATTTTAGAGAGAGGCAACATGACAGTTTTGATGAAGTTACCAAAATCACGTAAATTCTCATTGGAATCCATATTTGGAATGAGACTCTCTCAGCTTGATCATATTGAACATCTGCCAAATGAATTAAAGTGTTTGCTGTTAAAATGATGGGTTTCCTTCTTTAAATAGAAAATTGGGGTGAATAAATCAACATAGATAGGTGTCACTTCAGTGAACAATGATACAAAACATGTATGTTCTCAAAGAAGATGGAATCTTACTGTAGGAAAATCAGAATGAAGTTCCTCAGGAGACCCTATGTTATCATTCACAGATTCCACTTCTAAGCAAAACAGAGGAGGGAAATGAGTAAAACCCACAACTCTTCTAATGCACGAGAGCCTCAACAGTAGAAGGACACATGCAGACTGAAAAGCCTGTCCTGTAAACCTAGATACTCTTGTTTGCAAGGCAGTACACCATCAACCATCTAGCTGCAATAGTTTGGTCTGATTGTCTGTTATTACCATCCAACCATGTGTTGAAGGAGAGGAAGTTTTACAGACTGAAAAAGGCAGGTTCTCTAGTTAACAGCAGCAAGCAGACTGCATCATGAAGCTTCCAGATCATACTTCATGAAAAAGCAGCCACAGCAGTGCACCTGGTTCCACACAGATGGAGTTCTCACAAAGCAGTCCTGGAGACACAAAGATGGAAGTGATACAATCATCTCTACTACCACCAGTTTCCAAGCAAATAAGATTTTACTTTTGATCTCTGAGCACATTTGTATTGTAACATACGTATGCATTGCCTAATCTTAATTTCCTCTTATTCCCATCCCTTCACACCTCAGGGGGCTGGTACAATATTACTTAGGAGTAACAATTGCAGAGCAGGTCCTCTGTATTCCCAGAAGTCCTGTGGCTGAGTAACCATAAAACAAACTTTAGAGAATCTGCAATCAAACCACTAATTAGTCTATACTGAGCTCAGACAGGTAAGATTTTTCCAACAACTTGTAATCTAGTCAATTATTCTTTGTATTGCTATCCTGTCTAGAGACTAGAATCACTTTCAGTTATACATTATGCAAATGCAAAAATATTCCTAGAGAACCTACAGATTAAATAAAACCAAAAGACAAGAAGGCGGCCAAAAAAAAAAAATGCAAAAAGAATGGAATACTCAAAACATATGTACTTCTCTGCAGAGTCACAAATACATTATTGGCCTAAAGTTTCAGGCAATTTTTCACACAGTCAAAACAGCACATGTTGCCAAACCCTAAACACCCAATAGAAGGCATAAAGCCCTTCAGCACAATTACTGTTGTTTTCTACAGCACATACAGAGTAACAACATGACAGGGCAGAAAAAAAACCAAAACCAACAAATACTGTATTTTTATTTTAGCAGTAGAACACCTTATATAGGTTTTCTACTCAAATTAGAGAAATACATCCTAGATAGTCTATGACAGGGTAGATGCAAATTTATTGGAAAATGAAACACAGCAGTTACCAGGGTTTAAAGGTCTCTTATTGAACAAAATGGTATAGTCTGGTGCTATCCAATAGTTACACAAAAAATGTATAACAGAACGAATGATCATTTTCCTTGCAAAAACAGGAAAGCATGGAGGAGACTTCAAGTACACTAGAATATAAGAGTAGAATTCAAAACCATCTTGACAAGTCAGGAAAAACAACACATTAGAAGTATGACCAACTAGCTAAGTAAGAAAGTCAGCAGATGCGAATCCAGAGTTTTAATAAATGGTAAGTAAATGACATCAGGCTATTGCAAAAAAAGCAAACAGTGTACTATGATGCATAAACAAGAGGATGTCCTGCAAGGCATGAGAAGAAATCCTTCTCCATACCTAAACATTAGTAGAGATTCATCTGGAATACTGTTTCAGTTTTGGGCACCTCACTTTCAAGATGATGTAAAATCAGCAGAAGGGAACCAAGAGAAGTGTAATGAGAATGAGGATTAGAAGACACAAGATGCTGCTATTTTGGATAAAGCCTTTCAGAAATTCAAGTCAAGGCAGATGTGAGGGAAAGTGTCTGCCCTCCCTTATAGCAAGTACTGCCCATGATAGTATAGCAGATCAAAAACAAATCTGGTAAAATCTCGTTCCTCTGAATACCCCCTCCTATACATTAATACTGGTGCCTTCCTTCTACATAATTTCATATGTGCAATTGTGCAGAATGATAGCTTTTGGCAAAGTCACTTGCACTTTAAAATGGAAAAAGCAACGGTGGGAATACTTTAAAAGAAAAAGAAAACTGAAATCCAGTATCATATAACTTTAAACTACCTCCTTCTCTCTACTTCACCACCACATGAAAATACGAAACATTGCTCTACCATTTCTCATTCCTTTTCCTCAGCAGTATTAAACATTTTATGAGCACAGACAGTCCAAAAGGAACACTGTGTTGGGCCATAAACTGCAGAAACATATATTCTCCAGACACATATAAAAAAGTACACAGATGGCAGCAGTACCGAAGACAGTTATAATTACATTTTAACCAGTCATTTTAAACTAAAACGAAGTTGTGCCTTTCGAGAATAATTTTTAACAGCCACACGAGAAGACAAAACCATCTAACTCTGCCACTGTAGCGACACTTAGTTGAATTAACTCCCTTTTATCAAAACCATTTTTTGCTCAGTACCATGGAGCACAGGGATAATTGAAACAAACAATCTGCCAGCAAAAACTGGGTTTATGAAGTTTTACCAAGGGCAAAGAAAGAACTCTGGTCTGCAAGTACCCTTTAACCATTTTGTTTTCCTATTTAAACAATTACACAAATTAAAATTCATTCCAAACCACACTTTTGTAAGAAAAAAAAGGGTAACACTTGAATATTTAATTAAAGAAAGCTGTAGACTCAGTTCCGGGTACAAAAATACTGCTAAGTATAACATGGGAGGAATCTTAACATAAAATGTTTTGTTTGTTTCACAAACTATGTTACTTAAACTGATGAAGCACACTGGACAAGGTTAGGTATTCCTCTTTGCACCAAAAGAGAATATGTTTGAAACCAAAGTTCTGATATAGCTAGCACAAACATAGTGTTTGTGCTATTTTTTTGTGCATTTTCTAATGCTGCTGAGTTCACCCTTTAATAAGGACATGAACAAGAATTTGGTGCAGGGGGAGTGAAATATCTTGAAGAGATCAAGAAGTGCTCTTTACTAGAAGAAAGTTAGTTTTGGAAGTAATTTTTCTGATTCACGAAACAAATTAACTACTGTTTTCCATGGCTCAAAACAAAGTTAGGGCTACTCAATGTCTCTTTAATTCACAGAGAACAATAAAAGTCAGCAAATTCTGCAATATCTACCTTATTCTAAAAATTTATGCTTCTGTGGATAACATTCACAATATGATTAGCATAAGACACTGTATCTTTTCATCCTATTGCGTTCATAGGACAACTCATTTCTCCAAGAAGTTGGTGAATTATCTTCATAAAACTCTGCAGGTTCAGAAGCGCTATTCTATGTCTTCTAAGCCAACAGTCACAATTGTTTTAACTTTCATGCTGCTCCCTAGAGAAATACACAGACTTGATGAAAAAAAACCACCAAAGCTACTCACATGGAAGTTAAAGGCTGGGGGTGGGGAGGGAGAGACAGAGGGAAAGAAAGAGAGAGAGCTGGAGAAAGGAGGGAGGGGCAGAGGGGGACACACAAGGCAAGCAGCAGCCCCACACTGAAAGGAGAATACACTATTAGGTAAACCTCAACTTTTTTGCGGCAAGCAGATGGCCAGTAGTTGAGTGTGATTATTTAGAAATATAAATATCCTTCTATTAGCAGTTGGGAAGGGTATTCAAATTCATATACATACACAAACACAAAATATGCTTGAAATTTGAGCCACAAGATACTTTACCTAAGCATCAGCAGCTCAACAGAAAAGGACCCATACACTTGCGACCGAATTCTCACCACTAGAAACTGTTTGAACTACATCTGGCCTAAATATGGCTAGTAAAATTCTAGTAACTCAGTTCCAAAATGTTTTCTTCTGGTAAGGTTAGCTCCTCATTAAGGAAACACATGTTTCAATCTGGTATAACATAAGATATTTGTCTTTTTAGAAAACTTCAAAATGGAACCAGTTCTCCAAGTTTTCAAAGTAGAGAAGTTTTTCTTATTTCTAAGATTGAACAACTTGCAAAGATAATTCAATTACTGTTTCTTTAACACTGGTATTAAAAATACATTTTAATAGCAAAGTATAAAAACAAAGTTTGCATTTCAGCAACTTGCAGTCCAGATACAGTAAATTTCCAGGTGAATTTGGCTGTATCTCCACGGTTTCGGAAAAGTCAGCATACAGTTTTGTTACATACTGTAACAACAAATCAACTACCCATTTTTTCCAAATTTTCTACATATTTATCACCAATTCAAATGGAACTGGCATTTAAACAACTTTTCTTCAGAAATCTTCCATTTTGGAATTTGTTTAGCTCTGCATAATCTAATAGTTTCAAATATCAGAACAGCAACAGAAAAGGTGCAGAGGAGCCAACAAGCAACCATCTAATGGAAACAGAATAAAACAGAAGCAAGGATGAGGCCAAATGGAAATACTTGCTTATAAAGGAAGAGAAAATTAACAGTTTGAATATTCTCTCTTTGCCAGAAGCACTTCAATCTTGAGACATTTTATTACAGGAAGCAGAGATGATACAATTAAATGCACTTAACCAAAGACAGCAGAAAAGGCACTGCAGACGTCAAGTAATTTGCACATATAAATTGATTTTGAGAAGAGCTTACACAACCTAAAAACAAATATATATTTAGCTAAACATTTGGCTTTCCAAAGCAAATTAAAATCTTGGGTATAAAGCTTACAGAGCAGAATGCATGAGTGTGAGGCACTCAAAAAACATGAGAACTGAGTGTGAAAAGAAAATTGACTGTGACAGCTTTAACTGGTGTCATATTATCAATACCGATAAAGCCAATTTTAGTTTTTAAATGGAGTATGTCACATCTAAAGGTGAAAAAAATATTATCTGTGGAAACTGTTAACTTATTTAGCACAGCAAATAAAAGCATTAGAGAATAGTTAAATAAGGTTTGTCTTTCACTTGCACTCTAAATCACAAGTGAGAGGTGGAAGTCTCTCCTAAGCTATTTCATATTCTCAGAAAGAACAATTTTTAAAAAAAGAAAGAACAAAAGATACTATTATATATTTGCTGGTAGAAATGATAACCAACATGCTTATCATAAATAAAGATTTACTTCACAGATCAAAGAACATGACCCAGACAAAAGTATAAAGGACAGCCAGTGTTGTAATTTGATTAGCCTTAGGGATTTACAAAGCAAGTTTCATCTTCAGTCTCAATTTGACATTTAAAAGAATGCTTAAAGGAGTTTGGTTCTGCAACTGCCACTTCCAGAGGGTTTTCCATGAAGATGTCTAGGTAGCTTCACACATTTTCTCAAGTACTAACAACTAGAAGACCAGGTTCTATAAATAACGCTTTTTATAAGCTAAACAGTTAAATCTCAAGAACAATTCTAGTCATACCAGGTTTTAGTTTTAGCTCTTCACTGAAATAGAGACATCATTTCTCTCAACTAGCATGAACGCTAAACTACTTTTACTGAATACCACTTACTAATAATATATTTTTCTATGAATACGGAAGAAGGGAAGAAAGAAAATCCATATTCTATTGTTTTTAAGAAGGCTAAGGAAGTCAGGAAACTAGACAGGAAATATATAGGACTGATTACTGCTGCTTAAATATGTAATCTGGTAGACAGCATCAACACACACTGTAAAAGAAATATTCAGATCTAAATGCTCTCAAGTACAACATGCTCTAAAACAGATAAAAGTAAATGTTTCATATGGCTTTACATAATCACTGGTTTTCAGAAATAAAGGGCTTTTTGTTTGATTTATAGTCCTTCTCAGTTCCTAGCTTTTGATCTGGCTGGCTAGTTTCAGCCAAACCTGGCAGAAAAAAAGTAGGGTTTGATCACAGCTGTGTACAGGGAAGGGGAAAAAGGGACACTGCTACATAGTGCCCCATGGAGGAAAAAGCTTCAGTAGCTGTTCAGTCATAAGTATGGCTGCCAGGTGGCCTGTCAATAGACCAGAAGCGATCCAAACCTTGTGCTGTCTTTTACCCTGGCATCATTTAAAGAGCCTAGGATGGAACAAGGCTTACTGCTAAGTTAGATGGAAGAAGGGATCAAAAAAGGAAATCAGGCATCATATTTCACTTTTTGAGAAACGAACTTATGTTTTGCTAATGTCCATATACAAGAAAAAAGTCTGTGTTTCTTTGTACTTTACAAACAAAAAAATTCAAAAATCATAAGTCAAGCAAAAATTTACAATCACACAACACTTTCACTTGCCTCATTCAGTGGCTAAGATGGTGCCATTCAATGACTATGTTTAATATTTTATTCTCACCTCACAAGATGGATTAAGGTTTCATTTACTACACATTATTTAAATTTTATACTGAGGATGGCAAACGTTACTTTCCAGTAACCCTCCATACATTGTTCATGGACACAGTACAAGTGCTTTCTCAACAGTAATGACCCTATCCTCACAGCATACTGACAACTAACAGCCCTGTTATTCCCATTTTACAAACTGAAAATAGCAGTGCAGAGAGGTTACTGAACAATGACCATCAGTTTTGAGGCAGTTAAGGAGCTTTTTTCTGAATACTTCATACCATATAGAGCTACTTGGGTTTGAAACATCTCCCCTTGAGTTCTGTAAAAGCTATGAATTCTAGTCACTTTTGCACAGCAAACTTTATATCCTGAAACCATGAACACACAATTATAAACAGCAAGTTTATAACATCAACAGAAAAAACTGCATTAAACTCATTTGAACTCCAGCATAACACGGTCATACAGGGTTTCCCAAAATTTAATGCTATTTTAACCCATTTCCTTCTTAGAAAATGGGGGGGGGAAGCCCATTTAGTGACAAGAAGCATTTATGTTTAGTAAAGCATTCCAATGATTAATTAGTCCAGTAAGAACACACCCCTTATTTGAAGTCTGAACTTGCTTAATTCAGCTTCTAGCCACAGAACTGTGGTATATCTTTGTCAGCTGAAGAGAAAGTTGCTTTTATCAAATACCTCTTCCTCAAGTAAGTACATACTGACTAATGAAGAAACCCTTAACTTTTCCTTAGCTAAGCTAAGGAAAGTAAGCACCTTATGTCTTTACTAAGACTGCTCTCCCCTTCTCCCAGCCATTTTCAAGGCTACTTATTCCTGGAAGCTGATTTTTCACAATCCTCCCTGGACTGTTAACACCAGACATATTGCTCCAGTAGCAGTTATAGCTAAATAGATAATACACAACCTCCTTATTTCCAATTCCCTTGCTCAACTACTTGAAGTTTTTTACCAGAACTTTTAGCTACAGCCAAAAGAGTTGATTTGAAGTTCAACTCCTATCAGTCACCAACTCCAAATCTTTTTCAGGGTTTCAGACTGGAGTTGTTTCTCAACTCAGTGTTTAGTTGCACTGATTCTGCCATGAAATAAGTGTACATATTGTGTCATGTGTCCAATTTATTAGTGATCTAAATCACTTTGCAACCTTATGTTCTTTTAGTCCCAATTTTATATTTGTGATTTTCTAGGTAAGTAAAAACATCTGAAATAAGTCCAACACAGTTATTTCCAATTAGAACCCTGGATGCTCTGTAACCTCAAGTAGCAGTGGTTAATGCAATGTATGCAACAGCAGACTTATCTCTAGCATGCACCAACACTTGCAGATGCATAACATACTCTGATGTTGGATTTTGCATGTTATGCATACACAGCCTTGCCTAGCCAAGGACCTCCTAGAATTCTTAACTTAATAGGAGTTACTACAGTTTATTTTGTAACATAAAATTAAACAAATCTTTAAACTTTAAAATACTCTGGAACCAACCCAAAAGCAATGTGCGTTAAAGATGACAAATGTAAACATGGTTGGACTTCCACTAAATAAATTGACAAACCTAATCGATAGGTGTTTTAAAAATACACAAGCTTTCAATCTGTGTATTTACATGTAATTACATGGATCTTTAAAGATTTTATTTAAAAGGTAATGTATCTCATGGACCAATTCAAAAAGACAGAACTGTGACCAAGATCACAAGTTCCTGCCCAAAATCCCAGAACTTAAAGTGTTCACAGTAAGAAGGACAGACCAGCCCACCAGGTATCACTAACACCTCAAAGTAAGCAAGTTAGCTTTAACATAATGGAAACCTTTAAACATTCAAGCTTTCTTTTCTTCTTACATAGGATGAATTAGGATCACAATCTTGGGCTACTTCATACTATCCAACTCTAAGACTTTTGTGAATATCAACACTGTCCCTCTGACTGTCAGCAGGGCAGCAGCCTGAACTGTCAGACGCTCCAATCCAGCCCAGTGTCACCATTTTAATGAAGGCAGAGAGGGGAGCAGGGAGTGTCTAAGGGAGAAGAAAATAGCGAAATAGAGAAAAATAGTATCTTCCCATAAAACTTCTCCCCTTTTTCAAAGGGCTGCCTAATATTTTCCCAAAATATGAGAGTGTACATACTCACAGACAATTCTGTTCTGGCTTTTTAAAGCACTATAAACATGACTGGGCGCACTAACTAGGACGCTATCTTTTGGCCTGAACTTTGAAGGCATGTACGCAGGGTTTTTTTATCTTCTCCATCAAAAGCCTTTAGAAATTACACAGAAGAAGGAAAGCCATTCCTCCTAAGTCAGCCAGTTCCACACCTGACATGTATATTTCTAGTATGATAGTTGCTGTGACCTCAGAAGCATCAGAGAGAAAAGGCCTCACCAGTCTTACTCAAGTTCTTGGCACAGTTTCTCTCTTACACTGGATTGACAAGTAGGTTACCCATACTAGGAAATACTTCCAAGAGTTGAGTCTCAATAACATCTTTTGAGTTGATCTGATCCTCCATGGATCACATAATGAAGGAACACACACATTTATGCAGCTTACATCTTCTAAAGGACTTTTCAATCAGTTCCACCCAGTCCCTGCACCGAGTGTCCATGTCTTCCTTTGTATTTTATGGTCAAGTCCACAGGCAAGGATTTGCTGAGCTGTTACCTTCCTTTCTGCATTAATTAGCACATATTATGAGTTACAAAAGGAATTTACACTGCTCCAGAGCATAAGGCCTTTTGAGATTCTAGAAACTTACGTAGAAGGGACAGAGGCAGAAAAAGATATTTACCTAGTCAGGGTATTCACTAGTTAAGAGTAAGCATTGCATTAAAAGGGAACCGTCAGGGTAAGCAATATCTAATGGCAGCAAAATAAAATACAAGATTTAAAGAAAAAATAGAAAAAGCACTAAAACACAGATGGACAATCTTGTAAAACCTTCTTTGAAGCCCTAAAGAAAAATACTTTAAAAAAAAATACCAACAACAAAAACCACCTAGCAGAACAGTTACTGTTCCCCCATTTCCCACTATTTTCCAAATGGGACCTGCTTGAAGATTCCTGCTAGAAGCTTTTTGTGGTTTACATCTTCTTGTCATTTTCTTTCTTCTCAGATTTTATTACTTGATACTGTAAGGCAAAACCTTAGGAAAGAGGAAGAACTTACTGGTATTGAGAACTCCTCTGCCAAATACTTCAACACTGATGCTCCTCTAGCCAAAAAGTTACTTCTCTCTGCCAGGTTGCCTTGGAGTTTTGTGTCAAACTCCTTTCTTACAACTGAAGCAACAGAGTCAATTATTATAAGTTTAACTTTCTTTGAAATAATTTCTTCTTCCAAAGACATAATCCTAAAAAAGAAAAAACAAAAACAACCCAGTCATTGATAACATTATTTACACAATAGAACCATTTTATAACTCTGAAATTATTTAAATAAACATTTACTTTAATAAGCTGAAAGTCAGCCCCTCTTTTTTCCCCCTCATGCACGACCTCCACTAACATCTGAATGTATTGAAGAGATTTGGAAAGGAATCTGAGGCTCCAGTGGGCCACATCAACCAAGGCAGAACCTCTTCCAAACCTGGAGGTTTGGAAGAACCTCTAGTTAGCAACACTATGCTGTACAACCCCTGAATGGCAGACAGCAAGTTAAGTTGACATTGTAACTGTGCCTTTTTGCTTACAGTAGCAGTGGCCCATTGCCAACACCAGAATCCTTGATGTCTATGTATGCAGAAGGTCGAATCCATTTCTGTATACTTCCAGAGACTGTATGCCAAACCTAATCCGTTGATAGTATGCTACTAGCTCTTCTCTCATAAAGCTACACTAGAATAAGAAACGATTCTTAGAATACTTCTCCCACTAAAATAAAATACACAGGATGATGCTGAAATATCTTAATTCATTTTCATTGCCAGCTGTGCTCACAAATTAACATAAGGTAATAACATGACAATACAACACTGCCAACAACAGCATTCAGGCTGATAACTGTTAAACTCCTTCCTCCCACTGCTGGAAGGGCCCCAGACCTTCTGGAAGTAAACTGCTTTGGAGGAGCAAACTCCTATTGCATGGAAAACTTACACTCTTACACTATGGTCTCTCCTTAATCCAAGCCAAGACAAAACCTGTCACATGAACACTCCCCTTTAAGGCTTACAAGGATCAGATCATACAGAAAGTCTATCAGAAATTAAAAAACATCAACTGGATTAGTCACATGCTGTGAAATGAGAAGAGAATGTCAGTCTTTCTGTAGCAATTTTACTTCGTTGGAGACCATCAATATGAAAAGGCCTCAAATAAATTAATTGCACTTCATAAGATTTTGATATAAAACAATTATTGTTCCAGACAATCCAGTCAATATGGTCGTCTCTTTTTAAACTCTGGAAAATAATACCTCTTCAGTACACTGCCACAGGTCAGCTCTCGATACAGGTGAATGCTACGGGTCATGCAGAACACCTTTTCATCTGAGTCAAAATAAGTAGGGAATCTGTTTCCTGCTATCTCAATCAACCTACCAAAAAAAAAACAGAAGGCATAACACTTTAAAAGAAATAATGTGGGATAATAAGGCATCAAGTATTCACATGATAAGTAGATACCCAGTAATACCGGAAATCTTTTTCAAAGAGAAGAATACTTTAGCAGTCAGACTGAAATACTGGAAGTCAGAACAGTTAGTTTCTCTTCCCAGTGATGCTAGAGTCAGTGGTACACTAGGGAAAGATAATATGCCTGTACGTAAAGAAACAGCATATCACCTCTGGCAGGAAACTGCAAAGTTTATAGTTACTGAATGCAAAGTTCTTTGAGTTATGTACAAGAGGTTCCACTCAATGACTAAGCATTCTATTTTAATTATTATATCTAAATACTATTTTCATTTAGACAAATGTACTCTTCAACTCAAACCATCTTCCCTTCCACCTTTATCTTGCAGTGAAATCATAAAGTGACCTTGTGCTGCCACAAAAGTTTAATAAGCTGTTAACAAACAGAAGATCCATTACAAGATCCAGCTAACAGGGAAGCAGGACTGCAAAGAACAGAGCCCAGTTCGACTCCAAGTACTTACACAGGCAATACATGTATGGAAAATATGCCTGCCAAAGTGAAAATCTTTTCACAGATATCTCCTTAAAAACAAGAACAAGGTCATTTGGATGGGAGACTTTTTCACTGAAACCATTTCCATTGTGCCAGTTACCTCTTTGTAAAAAGGTCTTATAAAATCTTAAGAAAAGACACTTTTTAGAATAGAGAAGAAAAAAAAACCCAAACAGCATCGTATCACAAAATGACTGAGGCTCCAGCTGCCAGGAGGCTGCAACTGAACATCCATTCATTCAGATAGCACAGGTACAACTGGCATGACTTGATATAATGAAATGACTGAACAGTTAAAGTGGGTGTTTCACTGATAGAACTGAATGTGGGATTCCATAATTAAGTGTTCTCCATTACCTTATTAGCAAATTCATGACCCTTCAAAAACTTGAATTACAATTGTTAAGCATACCACTGTTTATTATCACAGGAGACTAAGGAAGCATATCAGATAACTGGTGATAACACCAAAAGAAGTCAGAGGAAGTTGGATATTTATTATTTGTCGTCAAAATACTTTTATATTCAGAAACTATGCTTTGAAAAAACCTCTTGCACAGATGTAAAACTAAACAGTGACCTGATGACAGGCCAACATTTTCAGTTAAATGAGATCTTACACAAAATCATTGGGACACTAAATGGTATATGTTTTACAAATGCTGACTGCCTGCAAACTCCTCGGAAGTCAGTGGAAAGAAGTTCCACCCCTCTGAACACAAGGCAATTTTATCTAGGTCCTTATATAGATGATCCAAGAATTTAACGTAGAAACTCACAGTTACAATCTGAGCACCATCAATTTTTTCCACAATGAAGATTCTACTTTTTAATAACATAAAATACTTTAATTGTTCGTATTTTAAGCAGACATATCCCACTACCTGTAGCTTGAGAAGACTGGCACCTAGTGGTGGGTGATACCTGTGGGCACAACTTACTGGTTATCTTGTTTTTTATTTAAGCCCCTTTCATTAAAACCCAAAATGTTAAATCTATTTTAGAAAAATTCTTTTAAATCCATTTTCTTTGGTTTAAAAACAAACACTAAACTTAAATGTTGATATACTGTCGTGGTTTCAGCTTGGATAAAGTTTAATTGTCTTCCTAGTAGCTGGTACAGTGCTATGTTTTGAATTCAGTATGAGAGGAATGTTGATAACACACTGATGTTTTCAGTTGTTGCTAAGCAATGTTTAGAGTAAAGTCAAGGATTTTTCAGCTTCTCATGCCCAGCCAGTGAGAAAGCTGGAGGGACACAAGAAGTTGGCACAGGACACAGCCAGGGCACCTGACTCAAACTGGCCAATGGGGTATTCCATACCATGGGATGTCACATCCAGTATATAAACTGGAGGGAGTGGGGGCAGGGAGGGTCGCTGCTTGGGGACTAGCTGGGTGTCAGCTGGTGGGTGGTGAGCAATTGCACTGTGCATAATTTGTATATTCCAATCCTTTTATTATTACTGCTGTCATTTTATTAGTGTTATCATTATTATTATCACTATTCGTTTCTTCATTTCTGTTCTATTAAACCATTCTTATCTCAACCCACGAGTTTTACTCCTCCCAATTTTCTCCCCCCATCCCACTGGGTGTGGGGGGAGTGAATTAGCAGCTGCATGGTGCTTAGTTACTGGCTGGGGTTAAACCATGACATATACCTATACTGAGCAAGCAATTTCATTACAGTAGCCTCAATCTTATTCATTAGATACATCATTATTACATCTAAACTTGCCCTGCAGAACTTCCAAGGACAGAATCTTGTCTTTCCATTTGCACAATTAATCATGCAGACCATTTGGGCAACAGTGATCTGTTATTCAATGGTCTGAATGAAATGAGATTTCAGCATGCTTCCTAATGGACATGTATATCACAAAGAACATCATCACACAGACTGACTTAAAATGACATGCCAAAATCTTGCTGAGATGGCAGTACTATTCACAGACCTCCATGGAGGTTCGTTTGTTATGAGACCAAAAACTGCATAGAATGTACAATCAGGGTAGAGGCCCATGGGGTAGAAAATCCATTTGTTCTCAGCTTTGGTTCACAGAAATTTGTATCTAGTGTTTTTCACAAGCAATAATATGGCTAGAGAGAAAAGCGAACCAAACAAATTATCTTCAGACTTTCTCTATAAGTCTGGTATATTTTCAGTTAATAGCTAGCTAGAGTTGAACTGCTACAAAACTGATGACAACAATTCTGATTTTCAGACTGACTACAGCCATTCCATCTACCTATCCTAGTGTCCATGTTCTGATAAAGCTCAATGATGGACACCATCTGAACTATTACAGCTTTCGCTTACACAAGAGGTTACAGAACCCAGTGGCATATCTTAGAAGACCAGCCTCAATTCTGATCACTCTTCTCAGCATTGCTATTAGATTGAACTAAACTGTCATGTTAGAGAATAAGTAGTAAGATTATGAAAGTCTGTGGAAGCAAAAATGCTCCGTGTCAGAAGTAAGATCTGCCAGGCAGAATGACAAAACAGAAGCGCCTTTCACCAAAAGAAATAAATTAGCCAGCTTAATGCAGTATCTTGCTAGAAGCAGCACAGCATTACAGCCAGTATGACAGCTACAATTCAGCAACTCTCACCCCTACAAGGCAGCAGGGATACACACACTCTTCTCAGGCTTTCTGTAGAAACTTCTGAGTTTTAAATAAAAATAGTGCCAGCTAAATGTCTCCATTAACCCCTTTAAAGTACATTGCTATTAAATGAGTATTTGCCCTCTTATCTGAAGAGTTTAGAACAATAACAAAACCAAAATCTCTTCTACTTGCTATCTATTAATAATACAGGATTACAGAATCATTAAAAAAAAATCAGGTTAGAAAGAGAACTCATGAGATCTCCAGGCCAACATCCCGTTCAAAGTAGCATCATCAGCTCTGAAGTCTGAACAAGTTACTTGAGGCTTTATCTAGTCTTATTATGGAAGCCTCCAAGGATGGAGGCAGCACAACCTCTTTGCGCAACCTTTTCCAATTCCTGACTGTCCTTATGGTGAAAAAGCTTCTCCATATATCAGGACAGAAATGGATTTCAATGTATGCCTGCTGTCTTCCTGCCATGCACCACTGTGGCATCTTCTTGATGACCTCCTCATTGGTAGGGGAAGGCTGCTGTTAGATGCCCTCAAACCTTTGCCTTCTCTTCTCTGACTGAGCAAGCCCTCAGTCTCTCCACAAAGGGCAGGTGCTCCAGACCCCAACCATCTTGGTAGTCCCCTGCTGAACTCCCTGCAGTTTGTCATGTCTTTCTCATACCGAGAGCCCAAAACTGGACACAGGATCTAGACATAGCCTAACAGGTACCAGGTAGGAGGGGATAAGCACTTCCCTCACTCTGCTGGTGCTGCTCCTTAGAGGTTGCAACACAGAAAGTATAAGCTAAAGCTTCTCTGCTGAAATTGTGTTTAGCTGTCATTTCCAACTGAGCAATACTAAATATGATTTAATACATAAATATTCTCATCCTTAGTAATAATGTTATTTTTACCACATTTCCTTTCTACATCCCACTCTATTATCAGCAGTTCCATTTTCACATTCACCTGTTTTACTTAGCATTTGCTTCTAAGCAACAAGTCTTAACTCACCCATTAGGTCACACCCTTTTTTACTACCTACATTTCAGGGACATGAAATAAAAATTAAGTGGTATGTAAGAAGGGAGCACCATACTTGGCAGAGCCATTGCTTGAAGCTTTTTTTCTTTGATATATTACACTTCCAGTTTAAAGTAATTCATTCAAACTTTTGTGAAATTAACTTGACAAAAACAGGGTTAGAAACACCACCTTCTCATCCATTATAACTTCAAATGATTAAACAATGTAAGTACATTTGCTTTTGATACTCCAGATTGGGTATATATGGGTATAACTATTAAGTCATCTAAAATATATAAATTATTTCAATTAACCCTTTTCTGCCCATTTTTCTACACAAACAAGGATAAGACTACTGTACTTCTTGTCTTCCCCCAGACCCTAAACTTCTGAACTCACTAATTCCAAACAACAGTGAGAAAGGAATAGACATCTCAAAAACATCAAATAAATCCTCATGGTTTAGAAAAGTCGGTAGCTAAGAAAAGTAAATTACAGATACCTTTAATGAAATACTGCAGAATTATTTCAACAGTTAATCAGTCAGTTAACATGGGAAGAGTGGTAACCAACACATGCATACATCCGTAACTCTCAAGCAGATACAGTATATAGTGCCTCCTGTCCATTCAGCAGTCAGAAGATACTGCAAGTACACAGCTGAGCAGTTTCGGTCACACTGGCAAAGCAGGAGATACTAGAAGAATGAGAGATCTTATACAGGTAAGGGAATATAGTACTGCAGCAAGGAGGCCCCACTCAGCAGAAACAGGACAGAAATCTGAAGGAAAACTGGCTGTGTCAGTCCTACTGTTCACAGAAAAACCTTTATTTCCTTTGTACTCAAAATGCTGGGCCTTTACGTGCCCAAAACCTTCCTGCTAACTCAACAAACTAAACTGCAAAGAAAGATTGCAGGTACAGGACTTTTAAGACCATTTATAAATTAGAGAGTGCGCCATCCACCTCATCATACCACAGTTGGAATCTGCAACATAATACAAATTAGGAAGATAAGCAAACCATTCTATTAAATTAATTTCATCATCTATGGAATAACTGCATTATCAGATGAATGTTTAATAACTACCATAGTTATTTAGTTTATGAATGCTTAATTATTGTTCAGAAAATAATTGAAGGCTCCAAGATAAAAGGTACTAAAGAAGTTGCAAGTGTGTATTTTAGAATTTTGCATCTTACCTTTCAGCGCTGAATGCAGACTCTGTGTCAACATATATAACAGCCCCATCTAGTCCTCCCATGCTTACAGGGAGTGTAGCCAGAACACTCACCATAATACAAAATTGAGTTTTGCCACAACCTGGTGGGCTAGTTATCTGGAAGAAAAAAGATAAGTAACATAAACAAGAGATGTCACATTCATTTCACCCTAATTCTACTTTTAACAAAGACCCATCAGCCCAAACTCCTCAAATTCTGTTCTTCCAGTTACCAAAGGAGGAGAGAGCCACAAAAAGATAGAACGCAGCCCACAAAGAGCAACTTGCAGTTATTCTTGGATCTGTGCCTTGCAGTCAAACTCATCCACTGAAGAATAAACAGTTATTCTTCAGACACAGCATTATGCTTGTACTTTTATTCCTTTGACATCCTTTACTACCTCTCACATTTGAGGTTCCCTATTCTCCCCCTCCTCTTACAAGATCTTGCCTAGAGCCACACCTAGTTATCTTCCATCTCCCTCCCTATGCTACCTTCTAAATTAGAGAATTAGAAAATTCACAGCTGACATTCATGACATCAATGGCCTTTAGAGCTGAAAACAAAGTCCAGAGCTAATGAATTCACATCTGTAAATGACTGCTTAGGGATCATCATTACCCGGTTACAACCAGGTCTCCCTTAGAAATCACAAGGATAATTGCTTATATCCTGTGAAGACTGAATGTTCAATATGAACCACATATATACATAAGACAGATTTTATCTGCCCCAGAGACTACACTCTGCTATGCAGCATGTGTTTTGTCATTGGTGTTAACTCCCTATTACTGTATCTCAACATGAACACCATTTAATGATTCAGACCAGCTTGCCAATTTTAAGCTTTCACCTGCATTACTGAAAGCCTACTGTGGTTAAGCAGTATTCAAAAAGAGCACACTCAACTTGTGTGAAATGGTTCCAGTATGATTTTGATCCAAAAAAAACCCACAAGGATCAAAAGAATACATTGTTTGGTGAGATCCCCAGTTTCTGAGAGCAAGATTTTTCTACTAGAGATAGCAGTATGCTGTTCTTTATCCACTGCAGATCTTGCGGAGATTGTAAATGAATGCTAGGCTCTGTGTTCAGATAATCATATATTCATTACCACTACAGTGGATCTTTAAATATAGTATCACATTGTCACTGCTTCTGAGAAGGGAGGTGATGATATCATAAATACTAAGAGGGCCTAAAAACAGCAAATACAAACCTGAAGTGACTTTAAGCAGTAAAAGCAGAAAGTGATGGGTTCATTCTGATGCTAGTAGGGACTAAATAATAATGCAAGATAAAAGTAAGACACTTCAGGGAAGTTAAACCACAAAATGAAGCATACCTCCTTGAAACACCTAGTACTGCCAAAACAAAGGCTTAAATACAGAGCTGTTGTTTTAAATTAAAAAAGAAACCTTACAACAGACAGACACTCAAAATCAAACTGTTTTTTGAGCCTAAATGCACAATAGTTTGGTTTTAAGTACAAGCACCCTTTCACCACAAGATACTACAATATTGCTATGGTTTTGTTTTAAGCAGCAGCTGCATGACTTGAAGCACAGAAAATTTACAGGGAAACACTGAAGGACTGCATTAGCTACAGTTATACATTAGCTACTGTTAACAGTTGGTTAAAATGCCTTTAATCACTTTTGTCTTTAAACAAAGACTGAAAACCACCATATCAGTCAATCTACTTGAAGATTTAATGCCAGAAAAGCATTAAACTGTTTTTGTTTAGAAGCACACACTGCATTTAGTGAATTACAGATCAGGAATCAGTCATATTTATGCAATTACCTGTCCTCCATCCAGTGTATTTAAATTACAAAATATCGTATCAACAATAGCTGCCACAATTTAATATGAACCCAAAGCATACATGAAAATTGCAGGGGCAATACAGGTTTCTTAGAATGTGATAGCCAAGGAATCTCACCAGCTGTTCCTAGTTAAAAAGAACACTTGAAATGAATGAGGGAAGGGCATCAATCCAGCTGTTAAATTATATTTGGACAACTGTGAGGAGACCTCATAAGAATATTTGTAGTTTCAGCCTTGCCTGGGAGGTGCACTGGAATCAACACTTATTGCAGTGGCTGATGCAGTAGCTAATTCAGCAGAGATGCTGTAAAAATGTCTGAGGATATGAGCATTATATCAGAGAAAGACAGGGAATCTTGCAGTACAAGCTAGTACAAGGAAGCAAGCCAATAGAGCAAGAGTGAATTTCTATTCCCAAAGACAACAATACTTCATCTTCTATCAGCATTCCTTTAAAGAGCATTACAATGGGATTTTAAATAATCCACACTGAAGAATTTTAAAGAACTACCACATTTTATTGCAGTTACCACTGGTTCAGCAAGTGTTTTGAACAATACAATTTTAGTTAAAGAAACTCCAAAATTCCTCTAATGTAATTTAAATCAAATGTCTGCAAAAAGTTTTCTTAGTTTGCTTTACTCTAAATTTGCTTTGAAAATAAATCACGTCCACCCAGATAGAAATGTAAAGACTACAACAGTTTTTAATTTTTTCTCTGCCTAATAAAATATACTTTTAGTTTTCAATAAGCTATATATTTTTTTGGCACATCTATAGGGTCTGGATGCAGTCACAAGGAGCTAATTCTTCTTCAGCAACCAGGGGATTAAACTCTTCAATATTCAAAAAGTCATTACTTTAATTTTTCCTCAGAGGAGTTGGCCAAAAGTTCTGACATCTGACCACAAAATTTCAGCTATGATTTAATTTCCAACTTAAAACCTAATAGTGGTTTGGGAAAAAGTGGTCCGAGACAGGGTAATGCAAATCAAATCCCTCTGGCACTCAAAAAGCAAGAAGCATTGTCTGTAGAAGGTACCACCACAAGTCTTAACCCTGTGGCTTATGTACTCAAATTCCAGGTTTCCAACCACCCTCACTGCTGGGTAAAGTGACAGGCAGACAATGATTTAGCCGTTCCAGTCAGAAAGCAAATGCTGCACACAACATACTTTTGAAGAGAACTTCTCTCAGACTTGGAATATTTGCCTAATAATAAAAATACCAAAGGGCAATCTGCTATGCTCCAGTAAGTTGCGAAACAGCAAATTAAAATTATTAAATTCCAAAATCACATGAATCCAAAAAGAACATGACCTGAAAGCGTTTGCAAGCTGCAATACAGCATCAAAGCAGCAACAGACACTTGATAGCTTTCTACTAAAATTTCATCTAACAATCATGTTGAAGAACACTTGCAGTGCTGCCAACCTTTGAAAGTACTTCAGGTCTTGTGAGTCTTGCAAAAATGCTTTTAAAAATCTCCAGAACCAGGCTTTAAATGAGAAACTCAGTTACTACATAGTTAATTGTTCTCTGCCTTTATGTTTGTTGAGAAACCCCTAACACGTGCCCTAACTGCTTTCCACATTTAGTACCTAAAAGGCAAATAAAAAGCACCTCTAATCTCTTTAGTCATCTAATTTCTGGGGTCTACCTAGTTCTTTCTATATTTCCGATTAAACAATTACAATGCATCAATATTAACAATCTGGCACCAGGGTGCAACCAAGACCAAGCTACTGGTGGTAGGATGTAGTTCTTGCAGTTCTGATCTCATCCACTAGATGCCTTGTACATACTTCAGTATCTCAGTCCCTTAGTGAGATCACCTATTGAAGATAACTGCATTAGGCAGGTCTCTCTATTTTTCACCAAAATATGTTAGAAAACAAAATAACTAAACATTCAAAAGTTTTTTTCATAACAAAACTTGAAGTGCAACACCGTCCCCAGCACAGTGCTCTTCATTTACAATCAGATAAAAGTTCAGCCTATCTTTGAATGTATTCATTTCCCCCAGCTACCTTTAAATACAATGATACACACAGAGTATGACCATTCTTAAAATAGTTTAGCAACAGTTTCCCAGATTTTCTCATATCTGAAGAGGGAAATATTTTAATGAAACGCTGAAAAAAAATATTAAAAATTGAGTATTGTGACAATTAACCAAGCTGAGTATTACAAAACAGATAACTCTGAAAAGTTAAGCATTTGCATTTTATTCCTGAAAAACATTATTTTATACCATCATGGGAAAATGATATTTGACATCTCTGTTTTGAGATGCACTGCTTACAGAATTTACTTTAAAAAAAAAAAAAAACAACAACAACAAAAAAAAAACCCAAACCTCAAACCAAAACTTAGAAGTCAAATGTTAGCTAAACTCCAGTAAAACTCCCACCATGTCAGCCACTGCTTTTCCTGGATCTCCCTCCGCAGCAATGCCAAGAACATGGCAATCAGCATGCTTAAAGTCTATCAGCACTCCAGAGCCATTCTACCTGGTCTTCAGATTATAGACAGATACACAACTTGTAGCACTGCAATGTATGCACATATAATACAGGCCTTAATTAGTCTTTTTTAAAAAGAAGGCATTACATATTTATTGTGCAAGTTAGCCATATTCATATATAAAAGCTCTCTAAAGTCACTCTCATGCCTATACGCTTCACATTTTTGTCCTAATTGCTTATTGTACATTCATAAAAACTAATGACTTGGTAAAGTTAGAGTGAGTGAGTATTAAAAGGACAGTCTCCTGATTCAGCACCTTGTGCTCTGACCAAAAAAACCACACTGTAACTTTCCCACTGTAAAATCCAGCCAACTATTCTCATAAATTTCCTGGGGAAAAAAAAAAAAATTGCTTTTTTAAAGGAAAACAGGGTCACCAGATCTTTTAATTCCTTGAGTTTTCTCACTTACCTGACATGCTAGGGAAAAAAAAAATGCACCACCAAAAAAAATAGTGCAGCCTGTACCAGTGGGGGAAAAAAGGCACTTATCTAAAATTTTTGTGTTTAAAGCACCTGACAGAAGACAGTCCAACCTATCCGTGACTTTTGACTTCTAGGTGTGATGTGCAACTGCAGTAAAATATATTAAACAAGTTACCTCTGTGAGGGAACCACAGGGCACTCCACCATGCAAGACTTTATCCAAACTATGCAGCGTGGTGGACAAAAACGCTGTAGAGGGATTGACAGACTTTCTCAGTTTCATTTCATAAGCCTACAAAAGGAGGGAAAAAAGCACAAGAAATAAACAAACCAGAAAATGCTTTTGTTTTTAATGGAAGTAGCAAGCTTCTCACATTTGCTTTCATCAACCTGGAATGACTTAACACTTGACAATGAGCAAACTATTCCTATCTTCAGCTATAGTCCTCTCTTAGCTCATCACCCTTCTTTGCATTTATCTCTCATTTATAGCTCACAGAGTAAATTTTAAAGTTTGTTGAATCTCCCTCACCTCAATATTAAATAATAAGCCTTTAATAATGATGTGTCAACGGTTTTCTCTGCTCCTGTTCAACAAGGCTTTATTTCAAGACATAAAACTCCAACTTTTAAGGAAGCAAACACTATGTTTATGGTTACTGACCAATGCAGAACACTCACATGAAACCTAAAACCAAGAACTCCCTGGCCAACATTCATTACCAATTTAAAACCACCTGGATTGAAGGAAAGTTTTGCTAAAGATTCTCAAGTCTTTGAACAAGCCTAGGCTGATCCTGTAGCCATTCATAATTTTCCACTTTTGTGAGGAAGGCTAGTCAAGAAGACAGGACAGGTACAGAACTGAAAATAGTTCACTGACTAGAGAAACTGGCCCAAGATCGGAATTCTAGTTCATAAGAATTATTTTCATTGGGGGAATCAATTTAAACCAGACAAAGAAGAAACAAGAAAATGGAAATGCTGATCTGGAAACACCAAATTATGATGTTTCTAAAAGAAACAGGTGTTGCTCATACCTTGTAGAACTCTGCTAAAACTGACATGTTCCTCAACCACTGAGTACCCTGACCATCAGAAGCTTGATTTTTAAAAGGAAAAGTCCAAGATCTAAAGGTTGTTGCTCTAGTTAATAGTTAAGGGTTCCCAAAGGTTTCAGACTCGTGGCCCAACAACAGGGATTCTTGAAGCCCTGTCACAGCATACCACCATAACCTTCCATGATTGACCACTCCAGAAAACCCAATTTCTTTATGCCCAACAGAAATGCAGGCAGCAGATTGATCCCAATCTTAAGATAGTCTGCTGGGACTATGGTATACTATGGAAGCACTTCCACCGGAATCATTGATAACTAAGTAAATAACCACACCACTGAATCCTAGATGTTTTAGTCTATGCTTGTTGGGCCAACAAGTGAGCATTTTTTTCTGAAATTGATCAGAAAAAAATCCAGCTAGTTCTACTAGCAGGATAAGATAGCTTGTATCTTCCTTTTTTATGCTACAGTTCTTCCCTATGTTATGACAGGTAGCTTACTAGAATAATATTCAAAATTCATTCAGACCTTCACTGTTCTTCACTTCTTTTGAGGAAAAATATACAAAAAATAGTTTTCAAGACACAGAACAGCCAATACAAAAAACAACTAGTTTTACCTCACTCAAATGGAATCAGAGTTTATGCTCAAATTCACTTTAAGAGTGACTACATGTACTGATGAAGAAAGATTTGCAACATATTTTAATTTAATCATTTCTTGTTTAACCTCTGACAGAACTTAAACCTTGTAGACTGGAAACAAACCTGTAGACCATGGAAACAATATCCTAGTCTAGCCTTCCTGCCTAACATGGACTCTAAAATTTTACCCAGTGATTTCTGTATTTAACCCACAAAACTAGGGATGAACCAGACTGCCTTTCAGTAAAAAAAAAAAAATTAAATTATTGAATCAGGAGTCCAAGTGAATAAAAAATTACCGCATCTTTAGACAACCTTTTCCAATGGTAACTTATGTTAGTTTCTAAAGATTTACTTATTACTTCCAATATCAGGGATTTATTTTGTAATTTATCTTCCAGCCACTGGATCTTGTTCAGCTAGACTCTAGAGACCTCTAATATAATTATCCTCTTCTACTCAGCACATAATGTGATCAAGTCACCCCCTAACCAACTTTCTCTCTGATGAGCTCAGTAGGCTTCGCTCTGTACTTCATACTGGAAGGCAAGTTTTCCAGAAGTTAGAAGTTTACTGTGTATCTTGGCATACTCTCAAGTTTTGCTGCCAGTGCTTCCAATGTTGTATCTGGACAGTATTTTCCCCTTCTTTATAACTCCTCTTATGCAATATGTTTATTTTTTTACTCAAAGATACTGTCAAGCCTTCTTGCTACATCAGTCATGATGTTACAACAGTCACTCTGAGCTGAAGCCCATTTGAAATCCTGTGCTTCCAAAGATTTCAGTCCACATCCCTTAAAAATAGTAACATCTTCTGTTTCTGGAGGTACAACTCTGTATTGTATGCACTTACATAGCTGGTCATCTATCAACTGGCTCTGTATTAACATTCCTTGACAACAGCCATCTGACAAACTTCAGTATCTGCCATGCTTCTCAGCAAAGAAATTTGATTGAATAGTGATGTGTGGATGACAGGCAAATGCAAATGCTAGGACTCTACTTAAAACTTCCACCTGTCTTCTATTTATTGATTATTAAGAGTTATTGATGGAAAACTAGTAATTAGCTAGCTTTTAATCCATTTGGTATAAGTCATATCAGTTCTACATATCACTAGCTTTAATGCAGTATGTTTGTGAATTTAAAGTTTTACAGAGTTACTGCTACAATTACTATGCCGATTACACATAATAACCTTTGACATGGCTTTTTTTTTTCAGGAAATAAAAGCAGGCTGCATTTACAGAGGTCAGAACTGTCCATGTCCTCTCTGTTCTAAAAAGACATCATTTTTTACATCTTTTCAGCTGAATTCAAAAAAAGAAAAGAAAATCCAGCCACTGCATTGCAGCCAAGACCTGTTTCCTTCTTGCACTCTCCCCAGTTAGGCTACCTGTAGCCTAAGCACACTACAGCTCATTTTCATGGACAGAAAAGTCCTCAAGTAGTTATTTTCAGGATCACTTCACTTCTTGCCACCAATTTTATATCTAAAACCAATTTAGACTGAGATTCTTATTCTTTGCCTGTATTAAACAATGCCTTTTTTTTTTTCCCTTTACTTGCAGGGTCCAAACTAGAAGCAATTTTTATATATTGGATTGCAAGAGAATGCCGTATTTCCCTGCTGCACTCAGAATCAATTCTGCAAGTCTGAACAATCTCTTGAGGCTATAATGTGTAATAAAAGTTACTGCATCAAACTAAAGTGCCTCAGAGATCTAAATTTAAAAATAAAAGTATTATTTCATTGTGCAAGCTAAGACATGGCAAACCTCCCAGGTAAAAAGATGAGTGACACTGTTTAGCTTTTTCGCAGATACCGTATCAAAAGAGAATCAACACAAGGATACTTACTGTCTGCATTTTGGGAGCACAAGCTCTGCTGACTCTACAAAGAAGTTTCTGCACATCGTAGTAGCTCTGTCCCGTTACTTTCATTAGCTCCAAGAGGGAAAGACATAAAAAGTCCTGGAAGATTATAGAACAGTTCAGAGAGTTCAACCTAGAAATCAGGACTGGGGACTAAACTGATGCAATTTATATACAACTAGTATACATTCCACAGGTTTATGAACTGTGCCATGTTATACACTATTATGCTGTATCTCTCCTACCATTCTCCAATACCAGTGTTTTAAAATAAATTATATTCATATTTTAAAGGACATGGAGTCAAAGGACCAAACATTCAAGAACTGTGCGATGGAATTGCAACAAGATAACACCTTTTTGCCCCCAAAAGTCTCAATCTATCTGAAAACCATTCAAAATACATCATGACTTCTAGACCACAGTCCTAGGGCTAGATCCTGTAACTATGATGCATATTATTGAAATATATAGGGACTCGTGGCTCTCTTTAGGTAAGCATTCATAACAACTTCAGAACATACTACTGAATCAACCCATAACCGATAGTGTGACATCACAGCAGGTTCACACACTAGATTACGTAGTATACATGTGTTTTTGTGAAGTGTTCACAAACGAATATCTTGCTCCATACAATAGTAGCTGCACACCCCTACTAAAATAAAGCATCTTCAGAATGTTTGTAAGTGAAGGTAGTAAGTTCATACAAATTAAAATATTTTAGTTAGGCATCTATCATTTTAAAGCTACATTTTTAGAATACAGCAGGCCAGATGGAGCCTGAAAAGCCTCCTAATTTCTATAAAGTTCCCTGTCAATTAAAACTACAAAAAAGTAAACAGTACATGCATTAAAACTCAAGACCCACCGACCTCACCCCCCCCAAAAAAAAAACAGAAAACAACCCCAAAAAAACATACCCTCACAAACATAAAATAACTCTTTCACCTGACAGGTAGTGATCTGATAGCGACTCAGCCTTTCACACAGCTCCCAAGACAACCTTGCTCTTCTTAGTTTCTTAGCAGCCATGCTCCCCAGTCTACAGGGGAAAAAAAAGAAAAAAAAATTTTGAAAGATGCTTGGAATATGACTATGTGGACAATTACACTCACTCCTTGCTAAAGAACAGGAAAGTGCGTGCACGTGTGTGTGTGTGTATGTATATAAAATTTAATGTGACATAGACTCCCCATATAAGTCTATGTGACATTAAATTATATTACCACTCTGAAAGCAGTTATGTTAAATTATATCTCCTCATACTTGATCACACATGAGATCATGCCAGTAAGAACAGAAGAGTCAGCAATGTTTATAGGGGAGATGTTTCTGGGACATAAGAAAGCTGGAAATTTCTCAGTGGTGAACTGAACAAGAACTCCTCAAGCTATACTGCCCTGGAAAGAAATAAGGTTATCTTTGGATGCCTAAACATGAATAGTAGAGTAATCACAGTAAGTATTTAGCCCTAGAATATACACTGCTAGAACACAACACTCAGTTCTGGTGACCCAGGTTTTGTGACAGATGTTGAAAGAACAGGAAGGACCTGGAAAGGAGACACCAGAAAGACTAAAGGGCTGGAGACGTACTTTAGCATGCAAGACTCAAGATGGTCAAGCTATTCAAACCCATCTCATAACATTCTATGTAACAATTTTTGAAAAAAAACCACAGTTAATAAAGGGATATTTAATTTAGCCAACAGTCTAAAAGAAACCAGAGGCCAAAGCTAACCATCTGAAGACACAAACTACAATGTAAATATTTTGTTCTAGAAGTGAACAAAAATACCATTGGACCAAGGCAGCAACAACTGTGGTATATTCGGTCACTTAAGCAAATTGTATTTACCAAGACTGCTACTTAAAGAGTATCTGATTATTTCAGATAAGCCTTAAGAGTATTTTACCTAGCAGGTAAGATTACACTGCCACTACAAATCTTTCTCCCCTTAGACCTCAGCTATTTGCATTTGTCCGTCGTGTCCCCCACACACACCTCTTTTTTTTTTTTTTTTTGTCATTCTATTCTACTGAACAAAACTCCACAGGATAGTATTCAGCTTCATACAACCTAAAGCACACATTTTCCTAACCTATATGTATGTTCAAGCACATGCTCTTTCACGTGTTATTTAGGCACTACTCCTGGTAGTTATTCAGCCAGAAGTTTAGGCAAAATAAAAAAGATTTTAAATTGCTACAACTTTTGCAGAGGCAAAGGCCTCTATGTCTTCACAAGACAGAAATTTTATTGCCCCCTCTACAAAATCCTCTTTAGACAGGAGGAAAGCCAAACGCTTGAAGAGTTCAGCGTCCCTCAGGCTACCAGTTGTATTAATAACCATTCATCACACCAGCTGCACACTCTGCCTCGAGCTTAATGGTGGTTTCTGGGCTTGCACACACGCCACATGCCGCCGCAGCTGAACCAAAGCCCAGGCGCAGCCTCTGGTTTTGTGACTGAGGCGGTCAGGGCGGACGCCGGCAGGAGCGCTGCCTGCGCCCTCTCTGTGGTACCGGGCAGGTGGGTAAGGACACCCGTGAGAGAGAAAACACACACATCCTTCGTCATGGACTTACACCGGGTGACACGGGTGCCGCACAACAGCGTGACAGTATCGCTTCACCGGGAATGAGGAAAGCGAACTTACGACCCCAACACCTGAAGGCGGCCGCGCAGCGGCGGCCTGGGCTCCCCTCCCGCCGCCCAGCCCAGGTGCCTCAGGCGCCCGCCCGCCCCATCGGTCCGGGACTCGGGGCTGCGCCCACAGCCGAAGCCTTGGCCCGGCCCCCC